>LR999991.1:8135000-8760000 GCA_905220455.2 Deilephila porcellus | reverse complement strand
GTAAACGCGCTGCTCGTATGAGAGAGCGCCGTTTAAATGAGACAAACGGAGAAAGGGAGCAACGCCTGTCTCAAATAAGGGAATCTATCTCCAGAGTAATTTCAAAAGATACTTGTGAAGAACGCAATAATAGGCTTTCAAAAATGCGGGCTTACATGAAAAAGTTTTGAATCGTCCTTGCAAATTGATTTTGATTGCCGTTGAGACTTTTTGAAACATTCTTTTATTGGATATTTAATCCTCGAATGCTTCTTACGAACAATTCATCCGACATGACGGCTCGTTCTTACATGTTTTCACAAAATTTATCATCGTCATGTACAATTTGTTCACCAACACATAACAATCGGCAATGCCCCCAATTGCCGATATCGGTTTCATTACGGAATGGTATATGGCATACTATTAAACTGTAATAATATGATTCTTTGTCACTATTACATCAGATCTTCATGATTTATTGGTATAGCTGCCGAAGATATTGACTATTTACGTGTTTGTTCATTTTATTAACGGCCCCCCTCGCCCCTACCCCTACTTTCATTCACCACTGTAACTTTGCTTTTATACTGAATCCAATGCAAAAAGAACCATTGGAATCGTACTCAATTTTGAGGAGTTCTACTCTCCAAGACCGAAGATATTCATCATATTTTCCTGATTTCTTGGTGAGATCAAAGTGTTAATACGTTCTTTCTGATGCAAAAGAAATCACTAAAATCGGTTAAAAGCTGCCGAAGATATTGACTATTTACATGTTTCTTAATTTTCTAACCCCCCCCCCTCGCCCCTACCCCTTCTTTCCTCCACCACTGTAATTTTGCTTTTATACTTAATTTAATGCTATTAGAACCATTGGAATCCTACTTAATTTTAAGGAGTTCCCCTCTCCAGGTCCGAAGATATTCATCAGATCGTTACCATATTTTTATGGGACCAAACGACAAGCACCAGCTTTCAATTAAAGAAGGAATTATCGAAATCGGTTCACCCAGTACAGAGAAATGAGGTAACAAACATAAAAAAAAATAAAAAAAAAAAAGCAACATACAGTCGAATTGAGAACCTCCTCCTTTTTTTGAAGTCGGTTAAAAAATAACATACAAAGCTACCGCAATTTACAATGTTTATTGAATCTGAACGGTACATTTTAACACTACTCTAAGTATTAAACTTATATCGTTCGAACACTTAGTAATACCTCCAACAAAGATATCGGGAAAGATGTTAAAACTTCAATACCGACCAAGTTTGTTACTCGGTCACGCGAAATGGCGATAACTGTGAGGATTTAAACCTCTATTTTGTAGAATTTTCTTTAATACTGGAAATTGTGGCATTAAGATGTTGTATTTTCAGTTTATACGTACTTGAAGGGTAGGGAGGTTCATAGCCAGATAACTAAGTATATCGAGGGATTACGAGAACATAAAGCATTATTTTTCCTGTGAATCCGGATACTTTAAGGCGGGAATAATTGTGTGTGTGTTGTTTTTTTAACAACTTAATAAAATGTGGTGGGTCTCTCATATGCGAGAAGCCGCCTGGGTAGGTACCACCGCAATGTCTATTTCTCCCGCCAAACAGCAGTATATAAAGCACTGTTGTATTCCGGTTTAAAGGACATTGTAGCCAGAGTAACTACTGGACATAATGAGACTTAAAATCTTACGTCTCAGGATGGCGAACGCAGTGGAATGCCAGGTATTGCTTTGTTATTCATGGTGTTTCTTGGTTTTACTACTGTTCATGAGCGGTTCATCAGGCGAATGGCATACTCGTCTCGCCATACATCTGAATAAAAAAAAAAAAGCTAAACTACTGCCTCAGTGGCGTAGCTGTACTATGGTACGATTATATAGCTGGGGTCTCGGGTTCGAATCCCAGGTCGGGCAAAGTGATATTGGATCTTTCTAAGCATTATCAGCCGAGAGTCAGGAATTTGTGCCCGATATGGCGATAGGCTCGCCCCCTATCATATCGTGGGACGGATCATACAAGGCGAAAAGTGGGTGTCCTGGTAGCACCTCTACCTACCCCTTCTGGGAAAACGACGTGAGTTTATGTATGTATGTATGTAAAAAAAAACTATAATAACTTAATGTGGTTTCCGAGTTGAGGCTACGTACACGTACATCGTCGGAAAGCCTATGTTTAACAGAAGTCATCCTATTGCTGAAGAAAAAAAATAGGCTTAGAACGTCAATCTCACCACCGGTCACAGCCTAAAACTCACTTTTCTGCACGAAAATCCTCCATACTAATTGATCGAAATATGTATTTTGCAATTTTGGTGCTTAAAAATATTCCGTGAATAATTTTCAATAGTTATTCATGCCTTAATGATCGAGTTTCGGCCTCAATTTAATTCCCTTAATATGCCAGTGCAAAGACTGATAAAGTCAAAATTCAACGCGTATTAACGAAATAAAATCTACGATGAAGCTGAATTTTGTTTTCCTTGCGGCATCAAATAGCTTTTGTCTCATAATAGTATTTTAATATAATTAGTAATTAATTGTCCTGTTTATTAAGGTTTAATTCTTGGGTTCGTAATTTTTTGAGGCGGAAACTAATGTATTGGTTTGATTGACAAATACATGGATTTATAGTAAAATTTTTGGAAGTGGTAAAGCTACGCTGTTGTCTGTCATAACTCAGAAGTTACTTCTTATTATAATCAGGCATACCGCATACCATCAGACAAATTACCTCTTCTTATCTTATCAGTACAAGAAGCCTTGAGGTCACCAACAATAAAATAATTAATAACAGTCAACAACATTGCCTGCCGTTGTAATCTGCGAACCAATTTATACGCAAAACACCCTTTATACATCATTAATTGTTATTCGTTCATAAAAGCGAGTCCGTCGATACGTCAATTAATCTTGATAAACGGCATGACAGTAATCCGGATCATTTGTAAACAGCGTTAATAATATTGAGTAGGTGCTCCATATTTCGCTGTTTGATTGAACATGTTTCTTGTATCGAGGAAATATTTTTACATATATTGTAGGAATATTAAATATCATACTTTAGACTAGTAATTAATTGTTTCAATTTACGCGCAGTACATAAAAATAATAGAAAGGTTACGTCAAAAAATGGCTATGTCACAACATTGACAAATGTGCTACTATGTAACTCCTGACTCGGAACTGCGAATTATTTTTGACAGCCTCCGTGGCGCAGTTGGTTAGACGCCGCCTTTGAAACGAGAGGCCGCGGATTCGATCTCCGCACTGAAACAAATGTTTGTGTGATCCTCAGGTATTTGTTTCGGGTCTGGGTGATTGTGAGACCGAAAAGATTCTCGTAGTTTCTGATACTCACGACACAAGACTCGATCTTAGTGTGGGGTCAGGACTATGTATGTGACTGTTGGGTGTATTCATTTATTATTTTGAAATCCTGCTATTGTCTCTGGATAAGATATTATATTATATTATTATCATTTTAATATTTACATGCATTAGCTGATGTTTGTACCGAACGGGTAGAGTGAAAATAATTCAGTAGTTTGCCGAGTCTTTGACCGCTCCAAGATATGAAACAGAATTTTACCTCCACTCGACAACTTTTCGACTCCATCAGCCCTCAGTTTTCGTCAGGAGACTGTTGTTTAGATGGATTTATTTTCTTACGCTCACAATTTCAGACACTATTTTAAACCCTCCGACTTCGTATAGGTAACTAATGCTCGCCATTGCGAAGTATTAACCCAAACCATTTTGAATCCATATCATCAAAAAGCAACAATGGCCGTACATATTTTTTTGTGTAAAGTATTAAAAAGCCAGACAATCTCGCCGAAAAATCCTCTACAGACAAAAGACCCACCAATATTTTCAGGTTGAAAACAAAGAGTTTATTAATAAACGCTATTAGTTCACGAGCCAATCGCTAATGGACGCGTGGCTTCGATGTCTGAATTATAAACTACATCGCCAGATCAAAAACAATGCCGCGATCCGCACAATGGATATTGAAAGGACATATAGGTACGCATATTTGGCCTTGATAGGATTTTTTTTATTGCGATGAATGGCGGGACGAGCATGCCATTCGCCTGATGGTAAGCGATACGACCGCTCATGGAAAGTAGTAAAACCAAACAATATATTCACAAAGCAATGCTTGGCATTTCACTGCGCTCGCCATCCGTAGACATAAAATTTTAAGCCTCATTATGTCCAGTAGTTACTCTGGCTACAATGTCCACCGGAACACAACAGTGCATATACACTGCTGTTTGGCGGGAGAAATAGACATTGTGGTGGTACCTACCCAGGCGGCCTCTCACGTACGAGAGACCTACAAGTGAAAGAATTATTTACAGTAAAAGAATTTAATACAGAATTTACCTATCTCTCTTTCTCTCTTATGACACATAGGCAAGTAGGATCTTAAGAAATATACGCAGATCATTGCTGAACATAGCACCCCTTAGAGATTTTCATGAAATTTTTTTGGAAGCTGCTAGTTACACATACATACATAAACTCACGCCTTTATCCCAGAAGAGGTAGGAAGAGGCGCCACCAGGACACCCACATTTCGCCTTGTATGTTTCGTCCCACGATGTGATAGGGGACGAGCCTACCGCCATATCGGGCCGAAATTCCTGACTCCGGGCTGATAATGAGCTGTAAAACCCAATATCACTTTACCCGACCCGGGATTCGAACCCGAGACCTCAGCTTTGCAACCATACCGTAGTACAACTACGCCACCGAGGCAGTTAAAGCTAGCTAGTTAAAGTATAACAATTCGTGTAACGGCCTTATTCATAGACAGATTTAAAACCTATTTTAGTTATCGAATGTTTTATCCCTTTAGAACGACTAGAATTTAGTTTGAGGGAAGAATACAAAACATTTCGACTAAAATAGGTTTTAAATCTGTGTATGAATAAGACCGTAAATGTTTAAGGGGATTTTAGCCAGTGAAGTTACTGGGAATTAAGAGACTTTAAACCTAATTTCTCCGGGTGAAAACAGTACTGCTATACAGGACTTCATCATCGTCGTGATGATACAGGGCTTAGTAAGCTATGTGTGGTGTTACTTCTATTTACGGGCAGAAGTTATGCTTGTCATCAGGCCTCATATCTCAACTAGCCATACACGTTTATTAAAAAAATAATTTTAAAACACCGAAACAAACTTTTCTATTTGAAATTGTATTTTATAATACCTTTGAAATTATTGAATGCTAGTGTAATGTAAATTTGTAAACAATTAATTAATTCATGGCGTGAAAGTGAAGTCATGACATTAACTGAAATAAGTGTTATTAAACTATATAAGACCAGTATAATAACTGAACTGATGAAGTACGTAGCCATTCGGAATCACTGTAGTAAGGTGTGTAGGAATGCACAACGCCGACATATCCATAGTTCAGTTGAAAACGGAGATCCAGCTAAAATCTGGAAATTTCTCAAGACGCTAGGAGTGGGCAAACCTACACCAGACTCAATTCCGAAATCTATTGATTTAAATTCACTAAATAAGCACTTCTCTTGTCAATCCTTTTTTGACATGACAATTAAAGATAATACTATCAAGCATCTTTCTACCATTAAGACTCCTGAATGCTCTACTTTCGTTCTTAAACAATTTGCCACTTGTGATGTTAGGAAAACCATTACGCATATATCATCAAATGCCATGGGAAGTGACTGTGTCAGCCGTAATATGATTATTCCTATCCTTGACGAAATCCTTCCTGTCATCTGTCACATCCTGAACCATTCCATCTCCTCAGGGATATTTCCTAAAGCGTGGAAAGAAGCCCATATAATCCCCATTCCTAAAAAACCTAAGGCCTCAGTGCTATCTGAATTTCGTCCTATTTCTATTTTACCTTTTCTTTCAAAAGTCCTCGAACGTCTGATCCATACCCAACTGAATGATTTCCTTTCAAGTAACAACCTCCTAAATCCTCTCCAGTCTGGATTTCGTCCTGGCCATAGTACCACCACCACCCTGACTCATATTACGGATGGCATCAGATCGGGCATGGAGCAAGGTCAGCTGACAGTCTTAGCACTGCTAGACTTCAGCAATGCCTTCAACACTGTCGATTTTGATGTGTTGCTTAGTGTACTAGGTTCTCTTAACATATCTCCATTGGCAATTGATTGGTTTCGTAGTTACCTGTTTGGACGCCGGCAGCGCATCTGTGTCGAGAAAAGTTTTTCCTCCTGGTGCTCCATATCTGCTGGCGTTCCACAGGGCGGCGTGTTATCCCCTTTACTTTTTGCAGTTTTTATAAATTCCATAACCAATCATCTTTGTTCCTCCTACCACCTCTACGCAGATGATCTCCAAATTTACTCCCAGGCGCCCTTGGATAAGATGGCTGACGCTATTGCAATTATAAACTCCGATATTCAACAGATTTGTGAATGGAGCAAGACTTATGGATTGATGGTTAATCCATCTAAAACCCAAATCATCGTAGTCGGCAGCCCCAAGATGATTTCTAAAATAAATTGGGATATACTACCACCCGTCATCTGTGATGGCACCATTATCCCATATAGTGACACTGTAAAGAATTTAGGCCTAGTTCTTGATAGATCACTCACTTGGGGTCCGCAGCTTCGTGAGCTTAGTCGGAAACTGTTTGCCTCGGCAAGGTCCCTGCGAAGGTTGAGCAATCTTCTACCCATCACAACGAAGATTTCACTTGCACAAACTCTCCTTCTCCCCATCCTTGATTATGCCGATGTCAGCTATCTAGATCTCACCGAGGACCAACTTAATAAGCTTGAGCGTCTCCAAAACTTTTGTATCAGATTCATATTTGGTCTCCGCAAATATGACCATGTTTCTGAATTTCGTGCTAAGCTCAAGTGGTTACCCATCCGGTTTCGTCGGAATACTCATATTCTCTCACTTCTCTACAATATTTTGTATAATCCTCTCACGCCTTCTTATCTTAAAGATCGATTCATCTTTCTCCATGACTCACATTCGAGATCTTTGAGGTCGTCGGAGAACCTGAAATTGAGAATGCCTATGCACTCCACAGTATTCATGGACAAATCATTTACTGTCCAAGCTGTCCGACTGTGGAACTCACTTCCAGTTGAGGTAAGACGGGCACGAACACTGTCATCATTTAAAAAAATGATCAAGAATTATTTCCTCTCTCAACAAGATTGTCGCTGAGTAGGTACTATTTTTGTCCTTCAAATCCTTTAACGAATGTTATATGGATAAGTAGGATAAGTATATAATATGTTTACGTATATGTATGTTTGTATGTATGTATGTATGTATTGTAAGTATGTGTATATTCATCTATTTTTACATGTGTTTATGTTTATATTTATATATATATATATAGAGTAATACATTGTAGATTATTATTATTTATTTTATGCTTTAGACTGCCCTTTCTTTCTCCTATTTATATTTCCATCCCATGGTTGCCTGTAAGAAATTACCTAGTGTGATAAGGCCGCCACTTGTACTATTATTTGTATTGTATAAGTTTGTATTTGTAATATCTCCATTTAGTGCAAAAAAGTATTAAATAAATAAATAAATAAATAAATAACTAATACCGTGTCACTCACAGAAACGATCTTAACAGAAATGGGAGATCTGTGACGTAAGTAGATTATAATAATATCAATGGAGGATAACAATTAAAAATACGACCCAATAAATTTAAATTCTTTATTGTTCTATCTTACAAATGTTATCGTTACAATTCATACGTTTTCAAAAAACTCACAAATCTGCAATGACCATACTGAAAAATACCTTTATAGAATTAATCTTTGGCACAAACTTGCTATAATAAACAAAACGAAGATTAAAGTGAGTTTCTGTCGTTAATTAAAATAAATCATTTTATAGCCTGAATCGCAGATATATAAAGTTGATAATAGTCACATAACATAGTTTCACAATAAAACTAAACACTAACATCGAGAAAATGTTTACAAATGAAAATGTAATAATATACTTTTAACATATATAATGTGTATCTTTAAATATCAAATATACAACACCACTTAGATAAAATAAAAATTGAAATTAAATTGTCGCTTGTCACTAGTCATAAGTGATTCTTTATCCCTGAGTACATTATTATCTGACTAATAATTAAAGTCAAAGATACAAAATACAATATTATTTTAAAATAAAATAACACCATAAATAATACTAATAACGTTAGCAAAAAAATAAGTAAAATATATTTTAAATTTTATAAGTCAGTTCGAAACGTCTTCTCAATTGAAATACGAGTATATGAATATGACTTACATCTTATTTGAAATGAGTGAGAATTATCCACTCAACAATTTGTTTTTAAATAATTTTTGGGTCATTTTCAGTGGTTCAGCTCTGGTTGCAACAGTACCAGTTACCAACGGAACTTTTTTGTATCCGTCTAAAGTACCATTTACATGGGGAGAGTTTCTCGCATCGAGAATCGTACGCCACTATCGCACGACATAACCGCCATAAGATTATCGTGATTATCGTGTTCTGACAATGTTTACACGATGCAACTTTTTTATATCCTTACGATAATCGTATCTTCGAGGCGAGAAACTCTCCTCGTGTAAATGGGGCTTAAAGGTTAGAGGTTATCCCTTTAGTTATGTCAGATTACATTAAATTTTATTTATGCATTTGTACTGGTTACATTCTATAAAAAAATATGAACACAATCTCAATACTAAAAAATATCTAAACGTTTTTGTGCGCAACAAGAAACAAAAAAAAATCAAAAAATTAACAAAGTATATTTAACGTTGTCAAACAACGTCTTCAAATGATACGCAAGAAATAATATATAGTGTATGATATTTTTGTAATTTGGCACATTTTATTAGGTATACCTACATTAGTTACAACCGGTAATTCAAACTAAAAATCTAAAATATAACTCCTACGTACAAAAAAGTTTCAATGTTAATTCTTAGAACACTAGTTACATGGTTTCATTACTTAATTATACTTTATGACCCATTTACATGCAGAAACCTTGACAAATTTCTTACTTCATTTACAATGAGTTTTCCAAAACCTCTCTGTAAATGGCTCTTTGAAATTTAAACACTCCATACGGCTAAACAATCATTCCTATTTTAATTGGTATTCATCTAATTAAAATAATTAACACATATGGTCAGTCATTTCTTTACTTAATCTTTGGTAGAATTAAGTGCCATAGTAAGCTTTGTTTAGGAATTTTATTAAGTAATTATTTATAACGCATAGTCGCTTTCAATATTACAATTATCCAATCGGACTGGTTAAAAATATGCAGCTTAGTTTCTGTGGGTATAAAAAAATATTGATTAAATATAAAAACAAATTCACATTTACGTGCAAGGTGAATTCTTTATTATGCCGCTATTTGGGGTCCATGTACAGCTTTAACTTCTTAAGAGTAACATTAGTTTGAATACGATACTTAAAATGATTTACACTCTCGTAGTCTACAATCAAACTCGTTCTGTATGTCTAGTCCCCTAACCACACTCCTGCTACTTACAAATGCGATTAAAAAATTAACACAATAATTTTAATTCCATAAAATTCAGTCCGATTACATTGGGGTCACTCTCTCCGGCTCCTTTTCCTCTCTTAACGTATAAATTGTTCTTCGTATCGCGCCCCCTTCGCATCTCGAGCTAACGTGGTGCAACACCTCCGGCAAAGATTCCGCTTCAGAATTTATAATAGTCTCATCGATCGAATTGGCGCTGTCATCTCGTCAAGATCGGTGCAAAAACTCGGAGGTTAACACCTTCTGCGAATTCGCTTTCAAAACCTTCTCGTGATGTCTAAGACGGTGGACAATCTCATCGTGTAGCACGTTGAAACACATCGCTGTGAGAGCCAGACCAGTCATAATGTAGATCGAGCAGAACCAAACAGTTCCAGTAGACGCGCTACTCTTCTGCGTCGCTCCGGGAGCTAAATGTCCAAACCCTATGGTGCTGAGACTCATAAAACAGAAATAAATGCCGTCAATAGGACTCCAACCTTCCAACTGGTATAAAACAAGAGCACCAAAGAAGATATAAATGAAGATCGCGGCGAGGCATAAAGACACTGGAGCTAGAATCGAAAAACCACGCAGTGATACCTTTGAATCAGTGTCAGTGCAACTCATAGAATCGCAGTCTCTTAGAAAACTCAGCCCTTGTGTCTTGTCTTTAATAGAAGTCGTACTCACGCTATGCGCTTGCGATGCTGATATTATTGTGCCTGAAGGTGATCGTACGTAATAGGGTTCTTGTAGATGCAGCGTCTGATTTCTATAGTCATCTTGCCTTCGTACCTTTTCCTTCCTTTCTTTGCTAGTCATTGTCCTCTCGTCGAGACAGCAGTAACCACATTTGGTACATAGACAACAACACAGGGCTCTGCTGAAGACGCTTCTAGCCAATCTTGATAATAGAGCTCCGACTACAGATAGATAGAGAAGTGTTAGAGGTATGCCTATAACAGCATACCCTATTGTGACCGCTTTCCCTAAAGCGGTTCTTGGAGCTACACTACCGTAACCTGCGAAAAAAATTTTTTTATTTATATCCTTTATTGTACTCTATATAAGCTTAATAAAAAACATTAAATTAGGTAGCAGTACAAAAGGCGCGGTCGCTCGAATCAATCTCTTACCGACTAAAATTAAGAGTAAGAACTGTTTCAAGAATTGGTAAACGTTGTGCCATTTTAACATCTGATAAAAAAGACCTAAAGAGCACACAGGCCAAAGAACTTTAGCATTAGAGACAAAACATTAGTAACGGCAAATGGTGGGTGTAAACTAACAAGACATGTTAATAAATTAAATTGTGGCACTCAATAAGTAAACTAATCTACATATTTTTATTTTAAAATGCCTACCTATTAAACTTACCTATAGTAGTAAGAACAGTCAACGAATACAAAAACGCTTTAGCGAAATTCCATTCGTATTCATCAACAACCAAGGGCGGAGTGGACTCCAAAGCCCTCGCCCCGCCGTACTGCGCTGAAACATCTGCAGCCACCCTCGCCACCAGTTTCTCTTGAAACCTAGCTATCTCCTGAGCTGCTAATCTCGTCCAATTCTCTTTATATAAAATATTCAGCGATACAGTTATCTCCCAAATACTCTCGACCGTCTGTGATCTCAATTCTGCGCTGGCTTGCGTTATACTCCCATTCAATTTCGATAATGATACTGATTTTGGGTCATTCACTTGGTAAGATGTTGTTGCTAAGGTTTTCTGATGTACTTTTGCTGCGTTCCCTTCGATAGCTAGAAATATGAACGCTCCTAACAAAGTATAGGCTAGGAGTAGAACAAATATCCCCAAGTTTGTCACACAGCCAGCGATCAAACTTTTCTTTTTGCTTTTTTTAGTTTTGACGCAAAGACAGCACGTCGTGATGACGTCATCATCGGCTTTGTAATCAGTTTTTCCATTCTTCTTGTATTTCCCATTGGCATACGTTTTTTTCTTATTCTTATCCATGTTTCATAGGTATTTCATGTTTTAGATAAATAATTATCTTGATTCAGCCTCGATGCTTCTTACTAACTTAATCGCATGGTGTTTCATATCTGCAAAGAAAAATATAATTTTAACAAACTTTTTTATCTTCTCCGTATGCAACATGTTAATGTTTTTGATACAGGTTCGTCAAATAAATCTATTTAGACTATCCCATAAACTGCGATAATTTCCAAACAATTAGTATTATTCTCATAAAGGCTAGACGACATACTTTCACCCAAGATTCAATTAGCATTACATAACCCTAACCTAAATTCTTATCCTCGACCCATTTAAATCTGCCAAAACACTATTTGATCAGTCATTCAGATACCATGAGGGGAACGAAACCGAATTCAGCAAAACAAAACAAAACAAGCAAAAGGCGGGCAAATAAAAATAGAAAAGCAATTCTACTGAGAGCAAACGTAGATGTATTAGCATAAGTACTATAAATGACAACAAACAACGTTCTACAAAAATTACGCCAGCATACTTTAAAAAGAACTGAAACACTGGAATGGAAGTATTACTTAAGCAAATACCTCGCTCGTATATATGAATGCATAATACATTGGACAATAAATGCATGCAGCTCGGTAACCTAATGGCTCTGGCTTTCACTCATTTGGATATGTGATCTCGCTTTGTTCTCGAATGAAGGTCTTTTTCAGTTTAATTGAAGTGAAAGTTGTTTGTTTTGATTTAGTTTTTTATTATGTAGGTCAGGCATAATATGGCAAAAGGCTCACTGAATGGTAAGTGATTCACATTTAAATCATGAATATCAACACTATCTGGATCTGAAAATGAAAGAGAAAATGAGGGAGACAAAATTGCTAAGCTTTTAGTAAAGCTGGCTCAATACTGTCAGCTCCAAACGCTTTTACAGATTTTCTGGTAAATGGATAGTGATATAAAAGCACCACATTTGGTAATAAAACTCTATAGAGACTTCAAAAATTGTGAAATCCAACACATTCACACACGTCTTTTTATCTTTTATGATTTAGAGGCAAACCTAAAGGAAAATTCTGGTCTAGCAATAGAACTTAAATAGGCTAATAGCTCATAATATAAATTACACTAAAGAATAAACACATGACGGTAAACGCAGACTTTGCCCTATTCCGATAACCTCCAAAGTGTTAACTACCATAATTTCCATGGCTAACTTTAGGGCAGAATCTGGAAGAGTTATCGGTGCATTAGGAAATCAAACAGCTTCCACCACATTGCATTCGGTTCTTTATTGATTGCGACTGTTCTTAATGATTTCCAACTCGGCCCCGCCTTACAGACCGATCGAGATTGCAGTGAAGAATGTAAGAAAATTGAAAATCTTTATCGTCTTTAAAAGTATTTTTGATTTACGCTTCTGTTCGACAGCTATTTTTATCCGTTAGTCGCTTGTAATTTTACAAAATTTGAAAGATAGATTATAAAATTTAATCATAAAATACTGTTTATTGCTCATTGGGAGATGCAGGTTTCGTCGGTTCATTCGGTTTGGTTAGAAAAACATTTATTTATTAGCCGGCTACTTATCAGATCTTTAACATTTTAAGTATATTAAATATTCTGTACGATTAAATCTAATATTCTTCTCAGTTTTAGTGGCAGATATGGATGGATTAATTATATAATGTACAGTTTTTTTTTTTAAACAGATTAGGATACTAATCGCGCAATCATAAATTTATAAAGCGATATATTCACGATGCAATTAAATTAAATAAATTTGGAATAAGGGCAGCTAGATATAAAGGCGACTATTTTATTTTTGCAAATTTTAAATATTATCATCGTGTTTGGATGATAAAGTATGATTGTTGCTAAAATAATAGGTAATTGAAGCCTTTGAGTACCACTAGTCTTAAAAAACAAAAAATGTGTCCATCATTATTTTAGAACCACCTGGCTTCGTTTTCGGTTGCAATCGGGATATATCTTATATACTTGACAGGTAGACAGAGTGTATTATATCTATTTGAGACCCAGTATAATAAAGAGACACTTGACCCTAAACTCAACCGACAATAATACACATCGAAATTAAAAACAACGCATTTCCACACTCGACGTCCGCCTTCATAATTGACCTATTGTACTCCGAGCACATAATGGTGTCATTATCTACTTTACATTCCGTTGGCAAGTCATTATCTTATTTTATACGGAACACTTGAAGAAAACACTCGATTTATTTCACAACTTTCTTAATCACCTCGCGCTTCATTTTCGCGCGTTCATTTTATCCGTTGTTAACGGGGCGGTGAGTAAATAAATTATTGGTGAAGTTTGCCCATTTCCAGGTTATTATCTGCTGTGTGTATTGTCTTTGGGTCCGATACATTATTCCCTCGTGATGCGACAGATATTGCCCCCAATAAATTCGGATTGAACTATGTCTGAACTCGAATTAAGCAAATTGATGGTTGGAGTTTGACGCTCTATGCTAAATAATGGAGTGTTCAGTTGTATTCTAAATTCTGAATATTTATTGGTCAAGTTATTATCAATCTAGACGTGGAACGTCCACGTTTAAGGGAGCCGAGCATGATGTAGAAATTGTAGCGGAAAACAGCACAGTGGTATTTCCAGTGAAAATATGAAATCATATCACATGCACAATATAACTTTAATAGGTGAAAAACTTCCAACAACTAACAGAAACTAAACCACACCAAAACAAAACCACTAAAATGACAATACAATATTCTATGTATAAAATAAAATATTCTAAAAACAGCCAGCTTCATATTGTTTGTATTCTTATCAGAAATAGTATAAGAAGATCTCCTCTTTGATTTATAACATATCAATAAATATGCTGTGAACCGTAACCCCAATTGACAGAGTAAGTAAACTTTCGACATTCTTCAGGGAGTTCTATGATCTTCAATAAACTTTCTATAGTTGGAGATAATAATAATGAAATTAATAGTGTGTTTTATTTTATATGATAACCGCCGCAAATTGTGACCATGCCTTGTTTAAGTATTTTATCTGCTTATCGTTTCTTTTTTATAATTTTTGGTGTACAATAAAGTAAATAAATAACTACTGGTTAACATCAGTGATTAATTCCGGCTAAAGACATTCAAACTTGACCAACATTTTTGTATGAGTTTCTCTCTCTCTCTCTCTTCCTCTCTGGAGGAAGTCCTCTACTGAAAACAGGCCTCCTCCCGAATGTATGAGTTTGTCACTTCGAAAAAAAGACATGTGCCAGGAGTAATATTTTTTTAGGAAAGCATAAAGCTTAAAATTATAAGCTAAATCCGTCCGAAAATTTAATTAAAAACGAAGTTTTCCCTCATATAAAAGCATGTGCAAATGAAAATTTTAATTTTAGATAAAATATATTTGTACACACTCTGCTTTCAAACCGTAATGTAAACAAAATCTGCTTCCATGTAAAAACGTCTTGCAAATATTAATAATGTTCTGAAAATTATTACTAAGAAATAGGATTATTTCTCTCATAAATAGAAAAATATCGTAATGAAATACGCTCTTACTGAATATGGAGTTAACTCTGAAATTTGTTTTTAAAATATAACCAGGAATTTTTATAAAATAATAATGTTTGGAACGGATTATTTCCATTAAAAAGATAAACTTATGTCTTCATAAATAATATGTCTACAAACTATCGTAACATCGGATTCCATTTAATCATTCCACTGTAATAAAAAACAAATATTACTATAATACAATTAAGTTAAAAAGATTATCTCTGTCTGTTACTTTAATATTGAAAATTACGTCTTCAACGTCTTCATACGATCAAATGTATGTAGAATTGAATACATAATGATTTAAAATAAAATTTACATTTGGAATTAAATTACATTGACATATAAAGTAGTTCATTTGAAAAGTTAAATATTTCAAAAATCCTTTTTATGACAAATCTCGTCTGAGAGTCGGCTATTTCAGAAAAAAATATAGTTTAATCTACTTACCGGGAGGCTAAGGAATTAGTTTTACAGTGTAAGAGGATATTTTTAGTTACTAACTGGATTAAATTAAATTAAATTTATTTTAGATTTCTATTGAATGTGATCTTGTTCTGATTTAATAAAAAAAATGCCTATATTACAATATAGTATATACTACCGAAAGAAATCCTTTCAAAATTATTAAAACAGATGGAGGATGGGGATGAATTTGAAAATAAATAATAATAAATAATGCATGTAAATATTGTAAATATGCTAGTACGTATACATACCAGTTGCAATACCGATTAAACACATACCATAAACACTTAAATAATAACGGCCTTATTCATAGTCAGATTTAAAACCTATTTTAGTTATCGAGTGTTTTGCTTTTCGCTCAAACTGAATTCTAAAGTCGTTCGAAAGGGACAAAACATTCGATAACTAAAATATGTTTTAAATCTGTCTACGAATAAGGCCAGGCCATAGCAAATCAGTTATTTTTAACCCGAAATATAAAAATATTCGATCTAGTCTCCTAATTCTCCAAACTAAGCTTGGGCCATAAATATATTCGATCGCATCCATCTAATAAACGAGTAAGGAGTGCACGAACATCCACAAACTCGTATGGAACAAAGTTCCCAGTTTGAGCACTTGTGCAACGTGTTTTTGCCACGTGTACCAACTAATCGCAAAGTTCCGCTCAAGATTCTAAACTTGATACACGATAGAAGATTTCTAGACTGTACTGTCGGAGGCGGCTGTTGGAAATTAATCCTGGTTTTGTTCAGGAAGATTTTTGAGCTGGTTTAGAAATGTCTTCATAAATTTTGAATGCACGTGAATCTTATATTTTTTACACTAGTTTAAGTGATTATAATGCACCTTTTGTCAATCTCCGTTGTACAGTTGGTAAGACGCCAGCTATGAAACAAGAGGCTGTGGGTTAGATTCCGGCATCAAATATTTGTGTGATCTACAAGTATTTGTCTCGTGTCTGGGTGTTTGTGAGACCGAAAAGTCTCTCTTAGTTCCTCGATACTCACGACACAAGACCTGATTTTAGTGTGGGGTCAGAACTATGAATATGACTGTTGGATGTATTTATTTATTTATGTAAAGTAAGTGCAGTGCAATCCCACCACAAAATAGTGATCACTCGTTAGCGGTGGAAGCGTAATCATAAAATACCACTCATAGATCCTTAGCCCTTAGTACTCAATTAGTAGAACTTTTTTTACTTAATTCGTAATCCACACAACTCATACCATCTCATAACTGAACCCCACCTCGAAACATAATTCAGATAACCTAATTTCCCTAAATCACAACAAAACAACATAGAATAACAATCCACATAACACCGACATACTAAAATTTTATTAGCGTTCTCAATTTATACGCTCAGATCTCATTCAAAATCCATTCGAGCACGCAGGGTAATGAAATAAGTCATTTAAATGGGAATAGAGATTTCAATGGTGGGAACATTAGACTGCTGAGCTAAAATGCGGTAATATTGGATTATGGTACTGATTTATGCAAAATCTTTATCGTGGTCGACACCTGGAATTGGATTTCGAAGTCGCATTACTTTTGCCGGAATGGCGAGATGATTTTTGGTATATTCACCTTCCCCTATTAGAGGTGTCGATGAGTTCTATGTGAGGGAAATTCATTTTAACGATTTACTTACTCGCATTAGTTCGCTATAGATGTGAACCAGAGTGAAATCAATTGTTACTACATTATTAGAAAACACGGCGTTCGAAAACTTTCTTATATTGACATCGCATGACATGCTAAGAGACAGACTATTCTTCAAATAGATCTCAAGGCTCACAATAAATTTAAAAATTATATTCTACTTAAAAATATACAAAATGCAACGAAACTTTATGAATTAGACAACTGATTAAGATAGCCTTCAAGGGAGACGTTTATTATTTTGCCGAACCCGTGCAATACTTTAGTCCTTCCTACCAGATACCAAAAGTATATCTTCACCATCTTATTAAGTCGTTTGATTGCATTACATCTTTTAAACAAAAATAAAATTCACCCAACATCCAACCCTGACCCGAGATTAACCGAATCTAAGAACGCAACAAAACCCAGCACTCAGATACGTCTTAAAGCATTCATAAAACGATACACTATTCATCGCAAGACTCCGGAACAATAGTGCGGTTAATGGCACCGTCCCCTATCCGATTATTGGCATCTGCTTTTAGTTACAGCGCAACCTCTTTAGAAACACTCTCTAGTTGTTTAAGCATTTACGTGGCACTAGCAAGATCGCTGCGAACCATTTGATTGTTATCGGGAGTATCAGCATTTGTAGCGAATTGAAATGGTACTGAAATTGTACGAGGAAGTATTATCGTGCTATTGTTCTTATGGGTCTTTATTGGGTTCTCTCGAATGTTGATTTTTGTAAGCCAAGATTTTTGATGTTAGGAATAGCATTGTGATTCCTAGCCAGCACATAAAGGCACCAAAATTTGAAAAGCGACTGAAATGAATAGGTCTCTTTTTTTGTATGAAGTGCGATCGGCGAAGGATTTCCATACCTTATGCCGTTTTTTCTTAAAGCTTCCTCAAATAATTAAAACCAACACAGATATTCTTCAGGACATTAGGTTTATGACTTCTTATCTTTTAGTTTGAGACTTGTAGAAATGAACTCATCTTTAGTGAAAAAATGTTGATGTAAAGATATTCTATAAAGTTTTAGAGGCTTTGTATAGTACATCTATTGGCGTTCTTGAATTTATAAAAAATAGTTCTAGTAAAAAAACAGATTTGACAAAGACAAACTGATCACTAAGGAAATGTATCAAAAATTCATGGGTCATAATTAATGTATCGAAACTAATTGCATGTTGGTGTGACAGTGGAAACGATTATAATTAATTATTCTCATGTAACATCAATGTAAGTAATACTTCGGTTACATCTAAAGCAATCTCCAAGGAAACGTATTAACATCACGTCATATTAGGCCTACTTAATGCATATTACACGGTTGCTTTGCTTCAATAAATTGTGTTTGTTTATAGTATAGGTCGTACATGATCTTCTGGGTTCAAAGGCGCTGTTGTCAAAATATTAGGAACTTTTTCTCTCTTAACATTTACCATATTGGACATGTTAATATTATTAGATTACGAGTATCAATGCTTGTTGTTTATACTATGAAAACATATCTCAAACAATTTATTTATTTATTTAAATCTTTATTGTACACAATTATAAAGAAAAAGACACAATACAGAAACAATAACAAAAAAAAAATCTCCACGTATACAGGATATATCAAGACTGCAACTGAAAACGAAGCCAGGTGGTAGTATTAGTGACTTCAGACACAATGCAACCAAAAATTTCGCAAAAGAAATCATTTTTTTTTTGAAATTTTTACTTATCGTCGTGTTTGGGTGATAAACACATAGTTTCCCTAAAATAATGATGTACACGTTTTTATTTTAAACGGCGCAATGGTACGTAAGGGTTTCAATAACTATTTTCGCAAAAACTAAGTACATATTTACCAACCAAACACGACGATTTTTAAAAAATTTAAAAAAATAAACGTCGCTTTTTTTTGCGAAAATTTTAATTGCATTGTGTCGGTTACCACTAAAACTACCACCTGGCTTCGTTTTCGGTCGCAGTCTTGATATACCCGGTATATTTACGTCATACGAAAATGTGACTGACACTTTACGTATATTTGTCTCTATTTGTCCATTTTTATTGGAAAGTTAACTCTTTATATAACCATAAACTACTTCTAGTAATATCGTTTTTAAAAGCTCAGCATATTCTAATGCTAAAGATGATGGTAAAGGTCAAATTACCAAAAACAATAACAGATATACTATGCGAAAATATTTAAAGAATTCGATTGAGAACGGCCGAAGACGATAACAAAGAAACAAATGAACATCTCGTCAGAAACATCAACAATTAAAACTTAAAAAATACTCTATCAGATTCAACAACTTTACTTATTTAGCTAAGAGTTTTTAAATGTATATTAAAACTAAAAAAAAATGCTTTACCTTTTACTCAAAACACTTAGCAAAATTGCTCAAGTTTCAACACTTATTGCACTCAAAAAGCATCGCCGCTGTAAAAATACTTAAAAGTTGTTCGTATTTAATCACTGAAAATAAATAAAATGGAATTAATGTAAAAAGGGATTATGGTGTAACAATTATTTTTTCCCTATTCACATGTCGTGCAATTTATATGTCAATTTACATTTATATGTCGAGCAATTTTTACTTTTATGCATAAATGTTACTGATATATTTATATTTTAATCTTAAGAAACGCCAACTACCTATATTAAATAGTTTTGTCTAAACGAAAAACTGTTATAAATGGAACTGCAATTGTTCTATCCTTTATTATATGGAAAAGTGAGTATTTTGCATCTCATCCACACAAATATAACTGAGGCCTGATTAATTTGTTCATCATGCTTTGTTTAAAGTCTCAAGATTGTATTAATAACGGAAATTCCAGGCAGATAAACTTCAAATACAGGCTTGTCAAATATTTTAATAGCATAAAATAATATAAATATTAACCCATGTACACCACAACAGAACACTAACCTCAACGCTTGAGAAGCAAATTCATAAACCAGCTTAGACAAATATTAAATGACAAGTTTTTGTGCCCGATATGGCGATAGGCTCCTATCACATCGTGGGACGGTACATACAAGGCGAAATGTGGATGTCCTGATAACTCCTCCGCCTACCCTTTCTGGGTAAAAGGCGTGAGTTTATGTATGTATGTAACATTTCAAAGATAGCAGCTTTTCAAATCAAGTGTAAATAATGCCATATGTGTATTCAGAAGTGGTCTGACGCGAGGCGCTTGTGACTCGAATGTATAATGCCTTCTGCCTGACTCGGTCGAAAACTTTGAGCTACCTGTCTGGGTAGATCAGACCACGTTTTGTTTACGGCTTCGCTTAAGTTGCAATCCGACGTATAGCCTCTGTGTAAGTGGCATTTTTTTTTCCTGCCTTAGTTAAATAAAAGTATGCACAACTCACAAAAAAAATACTAATACATTTTTATGGCGTCAGTTGGCTGGTTCAATACTTGTACCAGAATAAACACGAGGACTTCATAACAAAATAGCTCGTTCAACACATCAAGTTTTTAATACCAAAAAAATATTTTTGCACAACCTCACAAATTCGAAACAAAAATCAAACGCATGTAACTCTAGTACGTTTCAATTAGAGCAGTTGAAAAAAAAGAATCACGCACGTATTTTTTTATGAAAAAAACACACAGCGTAACCAATCAACGGTTTAATTATAAATATGTTGCTATGCCACTTTCCCGGTTCTATCCAATTTCGCTACACTCGGCCGTTTCAAGTAGTGACCGGGCAGTGTTCAATTAAATTGGACCCTGTACAGCCTCACATGTACTTGGCCGACACCGCGCTGCAGCGAAATATTTTGGCTGCAAGGTATTCGGGATATTCGACAATAAACTGTTCTCCCCCCTGATTGGTCGGCATTCTTTCGCCTTTCAAGAGATTAGAATGTTCCGAGTGGTTTTCGTAAAAATACCGCTTATTTTAAAGTTCTTTTTAAAATGAAGTAAAGCGATACGAAAAATTTTGTAGATAGGCGTAACTGGATCAAACCACGAGTGACTTACTAGACAAAGCATAATTTATATTCAAGCCTGAATAATAAATAGTATTTTTAATATTATAAGCGTTAGTGCGTTACCGTGGGCCTTAGCATTGTCAGAGGAGTACTCAAGCGCCTGCCTACCAAATGATGAATATGACTTTTGAACTACGATTAAAGAAGGGCGTGTCATATTATAAGTTTGTGTAAAATTCAAAGTATAACTGCTTAGATTTGCTTAAAAAATATTGATATTGGATTTTTCTATTCATTCTATCAGCCCGGAATCTGAAATTAGTGCGCGATATGGGGATAGGATCGCCTCCTATCACATCGTGGTACGGAACATACAAGACGAAATGTGGGTGTCCTGGTAGCACCTCTGCCTTCCTCTTCTAGGAATAAGGCTTGAGTTAATGTTTGTGTGTAAAAAATAAACGTGTATGTAAAAATACACCATATCTCACCACAATTCCAGATTCAAATTCATACAGAGAGCTCATAAATAACTTATGACTTAAATCTTGAACAACTTGGGCAATACATTTTCAACTTTCAACTGTAATCCCTCCCGAGTGACTTAAATCGGACACTTGTCCCCTTTATTACTAAGATGCTGTAATCTCTGACATACGGGGTACACGGCGTGTCGGGGTAGTAACAACAACCCCAAACACGAATCTAAGTTAACTGCATCCGGAATTTTCGGAACAAATTACTGGTAATGTTATTTATTTAAATCTTTATTGTACACAGTAAATTATCATACAGAAACAGAAAAAAAGCAGTACAAATGGCGGTCTTATCGCATAAAGCAATTAATGGATTTAAGAGAAGGAAAAAGAGAGTTTATGTTAGTTCCAGGAATTTATCAAAGGGCATTTAAATGAGTAAACCTTTTGTTTTGGGTTAAAGTTTGTGGATACTCTGGGTGTTCATAAGAATTAGGTTATAAGGAATAAATAATAATATTTTTGTGAAATTAATAAGACTGTCTTTAAAAAACGTAACTACAAAGTAAAACAATAAGACTTTTCAAACAAAGATTACAAAACCATTAAATTAATAAATTGCATTAATTAATTTGTAGATGTTAGTAGTGGCACATAAGACATTGTTGAAATTGAATCTATCTATCTATTCAGCCACAGGAAGTCCACTCCTGAACATAAGCCTCCCCAAGGACCTCCACATCGATCTGTTGGAAGCGGCCTGCATCCAATGACTTCTTGAAACTTATTGCCTACTTTAAATTACAAGCTTAATAATTTTACTCCATCCAATTGAAATTCACTGTAAATCAATAAAACCACAAATAAAACTCAACACCAGAAGCACTGAAATGTGTAGTATAGTTATAAGTCCAACAAATAAGCTATGAACGATTTACTATCGGCAAATTTACGATCGCACTCAAATAGTTACCGCCGGAACATTCGACAATTTGAATGCCTTTTACGTTGTGTGCCGTTAAAATTTCTATGCTATTTTATGTGTACCTTCATAAACTATTCTGGGCATAATAGAGGGCAGTAAACGTATTATCTACCCTCATTTTATGGGTCTAATGAAGCGGTATTGGTTAATTTGGTGGACGGGATTGCTTGTAAAACGTGATTGTGTGTGGTTATAGCCTCTGCGTCTTTGATATTTATTTCCAACGCTATATCCTTCTTTATTTGCGGTATGTATTTGGAATTTACATAAAGAGACTCGTTATGATCAGTTAAGACTATAATATGCCAGAGATCTGGTCCGTTAGTCATACATTACTTAAAATTGTGTAGTCTCAATATTGTAACCGTAATTTAATGATCGTTTAAAAGTGACCAAATATTAATTAATGATTTATCCCATGAAAGGTTTATTAGTAGAAAGGCTATCACTTACAGTTTCCTTGCAAAGAAATGTAAATTAGGAAAAGGCTATTCAGTTAACATCGAACTTAGGTATTCGTAGTACAGACATTTATTTCCAAATATATATCCATATACTCATGCCCGGGTCGGGCAAAGTGATATTGGGTTTTTCTATTCATTATCAGCCCGGAGTCAGGAATTTGTGCCCGATATGGCGATAGGCTCGCCCCCTATCACATGGTGGGACGGAACATACAAGGCGAATACCATACCCCTTCTGGGATAAAGGCGTGAGTTTATGTATGTATGTATGTGTTTAGACAAATATGAATGTAAAGGATGGTTATATGAGGGTAAGGATAATTTAACGTCAAACGTCACATAACCTTATATTAGATAAAATTTAAAACAATAAAATAATAATAGTAATTCCATAATTCATTAAAACCTGCATTTAAGTCATCAGCTATCTATTGGCTTGTGACGAAATTTGGAACTAGAAGAAAAATTAAAAAATAACTACTTAATTGTTTGAGAAATGTTTTCATAATATAATAAACAAGCATTTATACTTGAAATCTAATAACATTAACCAGTCCAATATAATAAAAAGCTAAGAGAAAAAACTGTTATTAATAAATATTTTGACAACATGACAACAGCGCTTTCGACGCTAGAAGATTATAGATGACCAATAATATAATAACAATTTCTTAATTAATTGAAACTTACACACCCAATCATTGGCCGTTACTAATCGAATAATGAATCATGCCGATAACCAATAAAATCATCCACTTATTAAATTGTAGCCATAGAAACTTCTATAAATCTGAAAATAATTTCCTGCAAAAGGAAGTATTTTTAAAAGTATATTTCGCCAAGCATTCACGTCTTGCAGGAAACTTACAGGAACTCGTGTTTTTCCAATGAATTAAGTAAATAATAAATGTAAGTTTCCGGACTTTTTTATATTCAATTTTTTTTTAGTTCTGATCGCTTTTTAATTTAATCATTTTATAACAATGCCAATTAATTACCGCACGAAGCCAAATATGAAAACCTCTATTCAGTAATCCTTATAGTATTCACAAATTATACATTAATCTAAAATGTTCTCCACCTCAATTTTTAGATGACTACATTTACTGAAATTATTACTATTAAATTTTTCTTCTGAGTAATGTTTTGTGGGATAAAAATTGGTTCGAAAAGAACTGTTTTTGAGCCAAATAGCGCACGGAACGCGTATACGCTCTTAAGCGTCTTTCTTTTTTATGGAACCTATATAAAAGTCAATAGTTTTAAGTTTTAAGTTATACAACATTGTATGTAGTATGGCACGTTTATTTTCAAAAGTCGCTCAATTTTTGGACGCAGCCATGCGACAGTGCATCACGTTGGAAGTTTTATCACGAGGCGAGTGATTTGTGACTTGCAACATTGGCTGTTGGATCCAATCTATTTTATTACAGCAGTTTACCTTATATTCTTAAAGCGATATATATAAATAAATGAATATAAAAATATACGACGTGGTCAAAATTGTGTGCAAATCCCATTAATTTTTGAACGACGAACAAATGACATACCTAATTTGTGCTATTACATAGATACGCCATTCCATATTAAAATTAGTATGCCACACTGACCTAATGATGTTTAATTTTCTAGTCCTTTTTTGTATAGATTTGTTTTACTTAATGATTTTACATATTTAATTTTCATGTGTTAATTCTCCTTTTTGTAAGCCTTAGAATTTAAGAATTCACATATATTCTAAATTCTTATATCGCGTATATCAGAAACTAAAGACTTTCCGACCTTACAAAACTCAGATCCGACACAAACATTAGCAAACATATTATAATATAACATAACCGTAACTCATCAATGAAAACGGCGTAAAAAGCTTCAAACAATCTAACACGCAATAACCGACCAAAACAAAAGCCGTATATACGCAGGAATAAAGACGAATAAATTTCAAACCCGCGAAACTCGTTTAAGGGAGCGAGTAAATTAATTTTATTATCAATTTCGGCCCATTTACTAAGCTCAGGAATATTACGGGTGCTGTTATGAAAGTCAAATTGATAATCTCTCGATGGCTTTGGAGACATTTCGGAGGGAAACGGTATTTCGTAATTGATTTATTTTTTAAAGCGTCCACCTGTATCTCTAAGAAAATAAATCGTAAATAGATGTTTTTGTATTATCATCCTAACTGAGAATGTATATTATACCAAGTAAGAAAAGAAATCATACATATTACGTACATAAACTCACGCCTTTATCATCCCAGAAGGGGTAGGCAGAGGCGCCACCAAGACACACGCATTTCGCCTTGTATGTTCCTTCTCACGATGTGGTACGGGGCGAGCCTATCGCCATATCAGGCGGAAATTCCTGACTCTGGACTGATAATTAATAGAAAAATCCAATAGCAATTTGCCCAACCCGGAATTCGAACCCGAGACAGCTTTGTAATCGTACCACGGAGTACACCACCGAGGCTGTCAAAATAAATCGTAACGAAATTTGTTTTGTGGAGCGAATAAGTTAAAGAAAGTAGAGCCACACTGCAACTACTTTGGACAACTGTAGGAAAAGGTCGGCTCAACCGGGATGATATGCGTGTGACGGCCATCGAGGAGTTTTTAGTCAGTATTCTGGCGTTGGTATTGTTAGGGATCCATCTCGGCCACAACATCCGCATTGTGTGAGTCTGGGACGCCAGTGATACTGACATACCCCTTTCGGCCTCCCCGGTGGTACCGAAAGGGAAGCTAAATAGCTTTTCCTCTTGAACACGAAAGAGAAAATACCGGATGCCACTGTCACGCTGAAATCTGACATAAATCGACAGTTTCATGTTGGTTTTCTTTCAGTGAGCGAGTGCCGAAGTGTCATTTCTTTTTATTATTTCTTTAAATGACTATGAAAGTTGTCATCAGCATCATCTTTAGCGATAGAAATTCTTAGCAGCTGTTAAACGTAAGTCTTCTCCAATAATCCTTGAGGAAGCCGTAGTACGTTCATGACACTGTCATACCATAGGGCAGTGGCCTTTAATCTATGCTCTAGTTACTCTATTACACAGCGCCATCTAGCGGAGCTTCTAAACTCTATTTCGCTCAGAAAACCCTGTTATTTATAACATACATGGTCTTGCTCACGCAATCGTTCAATTTAACGTCAAAACTTAGACCCTTAGAATGCAAAGAGGCATTCAGGTAAATAATGTTATTAAACTTGGACTTACTACTAAGATAAGTTTACGAAGTATATTTGTACAGGTTTATTTATGAGAAATAAACTTTGAGTGTGGGAGATAAGATGGATATGATGTCACTGGCAGCCTTCGTGGTTTAGTTATTGGGCAACCGGCTGTGAAATGAGAGGCCTGGGATCGATGCTCAACCCGATACAAAATTTTGTTAAAAACTATACATATTATGTATTAGTGCGAACGAAACGTCTGTCTTATTTCCTCACACGCACGACGCAATATTAACTTAGTCAGTACATTTAAGCGGGACTTGCGTACTTAAGTGCCACTTAATATTTAAGTGGCGTCTGAGTATTCGGGCGTAAGACTACTATTTCCGCATTTTTAAGTAATCGAGTCCATTAAAACTCAAATATTACATATAATGGTTTTTGAGAAGTGGTAGAGTTGGGCTTTTGTTTGTTACAAACTACAGCAGTAGAGATTAAAGAATTCTGCGTGAAATAATAAGCTCTTACCGGCAGACGTACTATTAAGTTGATTTATACGAATTTACGACCGGGTATTAATGTATTTACTTTGTCATGACAGTGAGAAAAATCTAGCTACAAAAAAACAATCGAATATTTTTCTCTATATAATTTCAAAAGTAAACAAGAATATATTTCGCTTTAAACAGATGGATATTTAAACCGAGTATTAAAACATTTTACGATCGGAAGAATGGCTATAAAGGAGCCTTGATTCTCATCAAATCGCATTATGAAATACACATATGTGCCCTATAACATCGCGTGCTTTATACATTTGAATAGTTAATAACATTTTCTCACATTCACCATAATAATGCTGCCTGCTGGACTGCCTCGGTGACGTAGTTGTACTACGGTACGATAACAAAGCTGAGGTCTTGGGTTCGAATTAAAGTGATATTGGCATTTTCTATTTATTATCAGCCCCGAGTCAGGAATTTGCGCCCGATATGGCGATAGGCTCGCGCCCTATCACATCGTGGGAAGGAACATACAATGCGAAATGTGGGTGCCCTGGTTGCTACCAGCACGTCTGCCTACCCTTTCTGGGATAAGGCGTGAGTTAAAGTACCATAATAATGGCTGGGTATATTTTTATTAACTGTCTTTATAACAATAAGCTAGAGAGCTTAATAGGAAAAGCACCGGACTGCGAAACTGTAGGTCGCAAGTTATTACTTAGGGCATGCATCTTTGAATTTCTGAAGTTACATATTTATGTTATTATTTGTCGCTCACATTAAAGCGAAGGAAAACATCGCGAGGAAAACTTTACACTTTTATCGCTACAAAAAATTGAAATGTAAAGAACACCAATCCGTATTCAGTCAGCAGCACATGTCAAGAAGGCAGCCGATCGTAAAATAATTTATTTTATTTTATTTATTTAAGTACCTTCAATTTAGGTTACACGACATAATATTATAATGAAGACATAGTTTAGCGTTATTTCAGTTTACAAATTTTGCAATGTTCCTCAATTAGGTACATGAGATCACAGCATGCAATTTTAAATATTCATACAATAGCAAAATTTACAATATGATCCAAATAAAATATATCCTACTTGCAAATCATAACAAGTTATTAATGAACTGCTCTGATTTAAACCAACTTGTAATTTTTGTAATAATCACTACATTGTAAACTGGTTTTGAAAAGAGCAACAATAGAGTTTCTTCTTGCCCGTTCTTCTCTAGTGAAAACCGCTTTCCGAACCGGGTAGTAGTTCAAAAAATGACTGAATCTAAACAATGTTGAACATTTTAATGGATTCAATAAATTATTTTCATTTCATTTCATTTCATTTTCAATCATTCTGCAACGGCTGAAAAGTCATGTTTCACCGATCCCAATTAAACATGAGTTAACGTAGAGGGGTCCCGATAAGAATTATAATAAATACACACATCTCCAGATGCTCTTAATGGTCCGTTGGGTCAAGAGCCAGATTCAGAAGGCAGAATTGCTTGACGCGGCACGTATTGTGAGGCGGTTCCTCATTTTGGGGTCCTAACTACCGGTGGCTTGGGTCTCGAGCCTCGCCATTGTTGGATGAATCTCTTTTATTATATGTTTATATTATGTATTTTGATTTTTTATGATATATGTGAAACTGTAAAAACACTGTTTCTTTCTTTCTTTCTAATACACACATTAGCCGACCAAAGAAGATACGTTTCTTGTGTTTTAATTTGATCTTCAATTAAGTGTAGTACAGAAAGTAGAAGAAATATTTATGGTGTATGATTCCTGAAGAAATCTTTCAGGAATTATAACTGTGTAAGACGATATGTAAAAGTCTCAATGTATGGAAAAGCTCGGATTATTTTGTTAATACCTTATTTATTTTTTTACCCTATCTTATCTACAAAACACGGTGATATTTATACGGATTAACACCAAGGTCTACCTACAATACAATACCATGATCGTACTATGAACGTTTCAGACTAAACAGTACTTCTTGTATGAATTACTATGGTTTGTATGAACGGTGTAGTGGGCAACAGCGGTCCATGGTAATTTAAACAAAGCAGACTATACCATTGACTTATATTCTACCGATAGACGAGACACGTTATAGAAATAAAGTGCCCTCGTATTTTAAAAGCACACTACCGCATTTAGTGCATTGACTGGAACTATTACAAAAATGCAACTTTAGACGATTTGCTTTCGGTTTGACGGCGAAAAGTCAAAATAAATTACTTCTAAACGTATCCGATAAGGCGTACTGCACTGTCACTGTCACGAAGCAGACTGCTTCATGTGCGGTGCATGCACCGCAACTAGGTGGGGCACATTTTGCGTACTGAACGTCTTAACTAGTGTTACATTGATATCGATGACATTGTCTGATACGTTCCCTATTAGTAGTGGATCGAAAACCAAAAGTCATTCATATTGATTCAACTGCCATTAATATAAATACTCTTAATTATATCCTACCAAGTTATTATCACTCATGTGTTCTGTAATGGGTTGGTTAGGGACGAAAGCTTAGCACCCACATTTCATCAAGGGTATACAGCCCATAATGTGACAGAGCTGGCCCATCAACATTATTAGCATAATACATATAAAAAAATTGTAAATAACATCATAATCTTGTTCAGAAAATATCTTTGAAACTGCCGTAGTATAAAGAAATCTAACATGGATTTTTACAGTCCACAAAACATGTTCGTATTAAACTAAATAAAATTCTACAATAGTAAGAATATGGAAGGAATTACTCTCATTATTTTGCTGTCGCATTTGATAACATACAACAAATATTAACTGGAAACTATGTAAGGTTAAACTTTAGTTTAAATTAAGCCATAAAGCCGTGAGCCACTCAACCCACGCCTCAAAGACTTAAGGCCGGGCTCATGACATAAAATTACAGAGACAGAATGCAAGATTAAACAACGGCATACGCAAATAAGGGCATATAGCTAACTAAATTTGCAAATGCAGGATATTTTGTAACCAAAGTATAAAAAATAAGCGCAATAGAATAAAATCTAAATTAAATCGACATCTATATTAGTCTATTTTTGTTGGAAACTCACCTTATCGGAACGTTCTAAATTCAAGTTTTTTTATTCGTCCACCACTCTTTTTCAGGCAAAGGCGTAAATAATGAAATTCCTGAAAATTCTGTATTTGTCGTGATCACTCATCTTAGCCGATTGTTATAGATCTGTCAACATAAATGTCCGGAATCAACACTAACTTTACACTCACGGTTGAACAATCTATAGTCATTTCTAACAGGAAAATAACTTTGGCACGATTTAACTATATCAATTTAAAGGTATTTGGGTTGATTTATGGTCTTTCACGTGGGTTTTTATATGAAAATATTGTTGCTTAGCCAAGATGCAGTGTGGAACACTCCGCCATTTTTGCAAGGGTAGCGCGCATGCGTGTATTAAGGTTGACACATGCGCGCTGAGTATTTATGATGAAAAATTAAAATTGGCATTGTTTTGGTTTCACGCCTTATGTAAAATTTAAGAAGTAGCTGGCGGAATTTATGGGTGCCTGTAGCTTCGCCAAAAAGTACTCTTATTTTAGTGTTTTCAAGGATGTTATGATTGGCGCTGACGAGAGGTGTATTTTTTTTTAGGAAAGACTAGTCAATGTTACCTTGATTTTATGTGTTAGAATTAGTGCTTAATTTAATGTTAGAAAATATATATTAGTGGACTAGACAGAAGTTATGTAAAGCTAGACACACACGCAACGGTATGCCTGAGAGGCTTGACTGTGCATTTTAACTGTGCAGGCAAACCGGAGCGCGTATGTTGCACAACTGTGCAGGTTTCCACACATGTTCAGGTAGCTGAACAAAAAATAGATTTTTTTTGAAGAAAGCTAGAAAGAAAGAAAGAAAGCTTTTATTTATAACAAGCAGAGTTGAATGGAGAATATTATAAAAAAAAACAATAAAATTAGCTAATAATATTACTCGAGGATATACCTTTGCATATAGGTTATGGTCAAAAATTGATATCCAACACTTCTATTTAACATAATAATCTCGAGGAATAAACGAATAAAGTAACAACTACTATAACCTTAAACCTACATGTGAATATTGGATAAGGGCAGGCTTAAACAAAGCTAAAACATTACCTCAATTTTAGTTGAGACCTTTTAGCCTTTTGTACTACAAAGCTACATATGAAGCCGACTTTACCTTATACATTAAAATTCCTCCCGTAGTAAAACATCTACGTACAAAGATGTGAAACCGCCATGTGTCATACTTTGAGGTTAAGACTAAGAGAATTGCGAATCAACGGGGCTGTAATAAGTTTTATAATGGGGGACAAAATGTAAGGGATATTATGAATATTCATGATTATAAACATGAAAATAAATCAATTATTGAGTAAAAAATTAAGTTACATAACCTTTCAAAGATAAAAACTATGACTTGGTAGTAAAAGTCTTTGTCTTAATGTATTATTTTCACGTGAGCTTAAATGGCTAATACATGGTGCCGTAAAAATCTCAGCTTAAGCCATCAAGTAGTACATATTAAGATCTTCTGCATTATAAATGCCAAATTAAAAAAAACGCCCTCTCGCATTCATAAATACCTCATTTTATAAAAAAAAGAGCTTGATTTCCTAACGCGCTATAGTAGTAGGGTGACCTAAGGCCCCATTCTCATCCTTTAGTACACGCCTGGTGAGTTAACTAATTAAATTCATAAGTAATTGTCAAAGAGTGTTGTTGCGCGTCTGTTCCTGTAATGAGGTTGTTACCTTTTGCTCTTAAACATATATTTTACTAAGTCCTTGGTACATACTATAATTTAGAATATAATATATAGAAATATACACATTTTCTCATGGAATTATTATACTTTCTGGAGCTCTCAGTAGCCTAAGCACTAATTTTTAACTATAGCAATGACAAACTCTTGTATGAAAAATGACTTTTTTATTTTTTACGTGGATTTTTTGTATGAAAGTAATAAGAAACAAACAGTCTTATAAATTACAGTATGATTACAGTAGTATAACTATTAGTGGACCTATATATTCCTTTATCTATTCCACAAAATAATAATATAGAACCTAATCGAAGAAGGTAGCAATTTAAAGTTTGATACAAAATTAGTGAATTACATATCGGCAATAATGTTACGTTAGGGTAAATAAGGATGTTTAATAATACTGTAAAAAAAATCAACGAACAAATTAAAATAACCACCTACGGTCCATACCGTATCCATCTAAGTGATGTAGACATGACCATAAAAACAGCTTGCAATAGCTCATACATGAAAAATCATAAAATTACATTACACTACATATTTCTCATACCGATATATGTATTTACACGATATCAATATTGACTAAAATAACTATGCGCATAAAATGTAATCACAATGTTTCCGAGATAAAATAACAAATATATTCCAAACACAGGCAGTCTTCTTTATAAATCAAAGTACGGAAGTGGTGGGCCTTTGAGCCAACGCCTACGGAGAATTTGAAGGTAGTAAATATTTATACCTGACCTTTGAATACAGAAAAATAAAGATGACCTTATTACTAATGTTACCTTTGAAAAAATATTTATAAAACAAAAATTATTTTCTCGAACACTTACGGTCCTATTCATAGACAGATTTACAACCTATTTTAGTTATCGAATGTTTTGTCTTCTTCGCTCAAACTGAATTCTTAAATCGTTGGACAAAACATTCGATAACTAAAATAGGTTTTAAATCTGTCTATGAATAAGGCCATTACTATAAGCATGTGTTTGTCCGGTGGATATTATGTATGGGATTGACATTTTCAAATTCAAAGTTATGGGCAAAGTTAGTTTGTGCAATTGGCCCTTAGTTTATCTTATAATATTAACATCGGTGTTAATATCACTTGAGTATTTCAACCCAAGTTCCACAGTTCCAATATGTATTATGTGCAGAAATGTAATATCCAATTATTGGTATCAAGATATACCCGATGCAAATATTAAATAGTTTGCGAATACCGTATGTTTCATAACCCTCAGCTATTTTCTAATCTTGTCTAGACCTTAGGTGATATTGCTTTATAGCTAAACAGAGTATTGGTTACTAGCAGTTTGCCCGTGGGTTTGCTTGCTATTATTTTGCTTTATTTTTAAGTAACTATTGAGAATTAATCATAATCTTTTATCTCAGGATGACGAGCGCAATGAAATGCCAAGCAATGCTTTCTAATCATGGTGTTGTTTGATTTTCTACTGTCAATGAGCGGTCGTATCGCTTACCATCAGGCGAATGGCAAGCTGGTCTCGCCGTTGGAAATAAAAAATCCATTAACCTGTGCTAGACCAACACAGATCCTTAAGCCTAAATTATTAATCATGGAGGAAGCCTGTACGTAAAAAGTTGAATATACAATTTCCCAATATGAGTTTTTCGATTTGAAAAGGTTTCGTAAAAATTTCACGAAGCTGGACTCCAGCGTCGTGTCCAATATGGCTTTACGTATGCATCTTGGGATAAAAGATATTGATATAAACAAAGTGACACTAATGGAATCTTTGCCTGTCTACAGGGACTCATGCGTGATGAATTAACCATTTAAGCTCTGTTCTATGTATACAAACCTGAATCCCCGCTGTCCGAGACCCAAAAACCACGTCAAACTACAGATTAATTCAACAACAAGTAAGTTTGTATGGGGGACCACAGTGGACAACACATCAGGGCTCCTACACTCTGTTTGCAATAGTTATGTTCACGACTCGATTCTAAAGGATAGGCGGAATGAAACGGTAATTTAGAACATTTAAGCAATATTGTATATTATGTACTGGTATAGAATAATAAAAAGATACGCGAATAATTTTACGGTGTATAAATAAATACGTATAGACAATACGTCAAGTTTTCAGTACCTAAGCGGTTTTACAAATTTTCAGATCCGAAAGAATTTGTATTACTAACTTGATCACAATTTTTCTTCGTTGCGGTCATCCCAAATACATATTATAAGTAAACATATGTATGTACGACCGACAATTTAAAAAATACTAAAAAATAAGGTAAAACTATTACAAATTGCGAGATCAAACATTGAAAATGATCTCGGAAAGTATTTCATTTGGTGGAACAATAAAATGGAGGATTTGAAATGTCCAGTTGCACCACCGGTTCGCTTCGATGCTTAGCCTTACTCGGTTCCTGTCACCGTGTAATAATATTTTAACAAGTCACGCGAAACAGACCGGAAAATACACCATCCGTATCTCGCTTTGCTGCAGAGGCCGTCGCTTAAGAAGGTATGGGAAGCGAGACACTTTTTTTTTTTTTTTTTTTTTTTATTGCAATGAATGGCGAGACGAGCATGCCATTCGCCTGATGGTAAGCGATACGACCGCTCATGGACAGTGGTAAAACCAAACAACACCATGAATTACAAGGCAATGCTTGGAATTCCACTGCGCTCGCCATCCTGAGACATAAGATGTTAAGTCTCAATATGTCCAGTAGTTACTCTGGCTACAATGTCCTTCAAACCGGAACACAACAGCGCATTTACACTGCTGTTTGGCGGGAGAAATAGACATTGCGGTGGTACCTACCCAGGCGGCCTCTCACATATGAGAGACCTACCACCAGTATAACAGACCTAACACTTTAAGAAGTTCTGTCAAGCCTCTATGAATCCTCCTCCTAGTAATTTAATTTTATGATTTATTTCATTGCGGGTTAAGGACAAGCTCGACATTCCTGGAGACTCGCTGAGCTTCAATGTAACAAAATACGTGCCACTATTGATCCTAGGTAACAAGAGTTGCTGTGGCGGGTGTGAAAGCGGGACAGTCTCTACCAAGCCTGTATGATACATTTCGATTGGTCAACCTGCTTGCAAGAGAACTTTAAATAATAACAGCTTTACATTATACCTTTAATTTAAAAAACCATTTAAACATGCCAATATTTCTTGTAGTTAAAACGGATCATAAATTTTTAAAAGATTTTATTTACTGCCATTTGTGCACAACGAGTGCATACCATTTATAGACAAATTATAGAACTGAATGCCTTTTATTATTAGTGACGTAGAGACAAGATGAAAGGGCATTTTAAATTAATCGCAACAATACTAGAAAGTTTTCGTAACATATAAGATTTTAATATTTCTGTCGGTATTTGAACGTGTGTTAATATGACAGAAGTGCGAAAAATCATATTTATACAATGTGTTTGTAACAAAGACTGCATAGCGCCACCCGATGGAGTCCAATCGGGCGCACGTAAATAAATATCTAACGAAGTTAAAAAATGGTTGTTCGTAATTCATGACAGTGAATGGTAAAATACATTTTAGCGAAATTCACATGAATTTCATTTCGTCAACTATGTCATTGCAATACTTATTCTGTAAAACTTTTTTACTGCTGCCATGGACTGTACAATTTTTAATGATAAATATTGATACTCAAAATTAGAATCAGGATCACTTCATTTTTTATCAAAATTGGACTTATTCTGCATCTGCCCATATACGTCCTACTACGGTTACGGGCCTCCTCCACAATCGAGAATACGATTGAGAGGGGTTAGGCCATATAGTTCACTACGCTGGCCTAATGCGGGTTGGCAGAATAAGCGGACTTGTTAGATATTTTAAAAAACTTGCACGAATTAGTTTGCTGTACCTGGGAAAGCAATTCAGAACTTTAAGATTCTCGTCTTTATTACCACGAAATTAATAATATTAATTATTATAAAAAATAAACTAAATCCTAGCATAAAAGTATAAAAACACCCCACAGCTGTCCCTGATCGCGTAAAATCTCCAACAACTCATCCAATTCCCCTTGAGTTCTAATAATTTTAAATTTTAATGTATGATAATGAGGCCCGGTATTTCTGGTATAATAAGACGACCGCCATCTGTCGCGCATTGTTAGTCCAGCTGACTTCAATTTTCAAATGGATCCAGGTATAACCGTTTTGAAATTCCGGGATAAACATTATCTATATGTACCAGTGTTGAAGGATTTTATTAACTGTTTTGGCTTCAAACTGACTACCTTGCACTTTGAGTATAGACAGAATATCGACTGATAATGATAGACTTATTAAACTACTAGCGTCTGCCCGCAAACTTCGTCTCCGTAGTTAATTTTATTTGGAATTTCCTATCCCGTCCGGTCCCGTTATATCATACCAAACTTCATCAAAATCTGTTGAGCAGATTCTGAGTTCATCGCGCACAACCGCACAAACAGACAAAAATTTTAAAAATCATTGTTTCTGGTTCTATTACGTTAATACAGAACCCCAAATTAGTTTTTTTTTCATTTATCTTCCATGTACAGACATCGATCGGTCACAAATTTATTAAATGTATAGATAATCTTTGAATCACGCAGATTTAATTTATAACATCTATTTTTGCCCTACTGCTGTGTACCTCCACTGTTGGTTTCTTTACGACTCTCTGTTGCGCTCTCTCTCCCTATCTCTTTTGGCTCTCAGCTCCAGGAAGTGCTGAACATAGTCCTCTCTCAAGTGTTTCTGTAGGCACTTGCTGGAAGCAGCCTTCATCCAGCGATTTGCTGCAACCTTAGCTACCTTTGAATTCGAAAGGCAGTAATACACGTTGCCGGAACTGAAGAGAAAGAGAAGATCACTTGCCATATTGGGCTTAAAAAATATACTACTAAGTGAAAATTTTAGTTTGATTTCCTTTTATAATAAGTATTAACAAGATGTAATCGATTGCAGCAAACGAAACTTAATGGTTTTATCAACATTAGTGTAATATGGTAGTTTATAGCCCAATTGACTTTTGATAAAGGAGTATGCAAAATAATATCGTTTAATAGATGCAAGAAATATATATTAATTTGTACTATCTTACCTTTCTTATCGAATGCCTCTGTGGCGTATTTGTACTACGGTACGATAACAAAGCTGAGGTCTCGGGTTCGATTCCCGGGTCGGGCATAAATGATACAGGACCTTTCTATTCATTATCAGCCCGGAGTCGGAATTTTGTGCCCGATATGGCGATAGGCTCGCCCCCTATCACATCGTGGGACGGAACATACAAGGTGAAATGTGGGTGTCCTGGTACCCCTTCTGAGAAAAAGGCGTGAAAAAAATCTATGCTTTCTGGAATAGTTTTAATCACAACTGTCTTATGCTATTATGAAGTTATTGACACATCCAGTTTTTCAGTAGACGAATGTCCACAGAATCCTTTAAGACTTTCTCGACAAGATTTCAATTGTTTCAAAGGAGAATTTCAGTGATTTCTCATAACTATTTGTTTTAATCGTGCCTTAGGTAAATTTAAATAAAATCCTTGTTTAAAACTAGAAATATGTAATAAAAACTTTGAAGGGAATAAAATTATGATACGTACTGCATAAGATTGAGAAAATGTAGTGTCAATGTTTTATTATGGGTTTCAGAATATACACTCATTCTACACTTTTTTCAGTAAAGATAATACAAATCCGCTTATTTAAAATGATGCAAATTAATACCAAAAAAATCTCAATACTATTTCTACCTTTAAAGTGCTCGTTAAATGGTCGATGACCGCACCTCTTCCTACCGACCTTAACACAATCATGAAATAACAATGCAGTCGTAATATTTTCAAAAAAAGAATTGATTATTACTTTAGTTTAGATAAATCTATTACAGTCTTGTAACTTTGTGTTCTATAAACAAATTCAAAAAATATTTGGAATCACTAAGGTTGTTGAATTAATTTTTGCTAGTATTTATATCTAAAGATAACACTGTGCAAAATCGTAAACAATTTTTAAAATCCGTTTACTAATAAACAAGCCACACTTCTTTCAAATTTGGTGGCAGGAGGAATAGAAAAGGATGCAATTATAGTCCTGATGTCGTTATCTCCCGTAAAGCATTTGGGTGCGAAAGAGAAAGCGATTGTCCCCACCGCATTACTAAAAGTATTAATATCTCAGCCAATATATGACCAATTTTGACACAGTTTTAGATTAAGGTTTGTTATAAAGTATATTTTGCATCATTAAATACTGTTCAAAATCAAACATTGGAAACATTCCCATTGTTTAGCTCAAACATTTGCATGTTCCTCAATTGTTTGTAATACGTAATTACTAATGTAGTTAGCTCAGTCTCACCTCTTAATATAGATCCAATTATTTGAGAACTAATATTGTCAAATATTCCCAAGGCACTGTAATTACGCGCTATGTAGTACTGGATGTACGTGAGGTAATCAAGCTATATTTAACGTATACATGTGTTAAGAATACTCAATAATGTTTTGATATACGAGACGCAAATTTTAGGATACATTATGCCTGTATCTTTGACGAGATAGGCAAAAAATATAACGCCAAAGAAAGGATTCGTTGTGTTTTTGAAGAATTATGAAACCAAAAGAAAAATAATCATTGTGAAATAAAAATAGCATGACACGAAAGAGAACTTTTGATTCCACAATAAGCGATAACAATTTCAGAAGACCCGATTAGATCGAGAAAAATAAATATGAAGTATGCAAGAATCGATAATGAAATCGCTATCTAAAATTATAATATATTCACAGAAGCTCCCATAACTATTAATTTTATTAAATTTGCTCACCGCAGGATCTTAATAAATCAACGGTCAGCAGTTTCTAAGTCTGCGCCGAGTTGTTTGCATTCGATCAATAGTTGTTGAATTAATTCAATTTTGAATGGAATGCTTTAGTGAGTATTAGAGACTGTCCCGCCCTCACACCCGGCACTGCAACTCCTGTAAGCCAGGATCAACAGTGGCACGCATTTTAATGACACTGAGCATTGAAGCTCAGCGAGTCTCCGGGAATGTCTAAATTGTCTTTAACCCGCAACGAAACCAATCAAAATAAAAAATGTAAAAAAATGTAATGCCCACATAAGCAGCAAAGAGAAAGTAATTGTTCAAAAGTGGTAGAGCCACGCTGTTATCAGCCATGACTCAGCATGAATGTGCAGGCAGTCCGGGGCAGTACCACTGTCTCGCAGGAAATCGACGTGAAGCTACAGCTTTGCCGTCGCGTTTCGTTCGGTGAGTGAGATTGTCTGATGTCTGATACCCCTTCCCTCTTCCCATCCTTTTTCCTTCCCGCTTTTCTCCTGATTTGATGGGCCGGCGACACATCCACGATCCAAGCGTTGCGGATGTTCATGGGCGGCAGTGATCACTTCCCATCAAGCCCTGTTTGCTCGTTTGCGGAACCTATGCAATAAAAAAAATTGAATGGATTATGAAGCGTTATGAGCTTAAACTATGAAATAAATTATTGATTAAGATTAACGGGTGTTTATTTGTGAGCTGATTTGAACAATTATCTTTGGTAGATTTAATAATATTTTTACATAATAAAACTTAATAAATGATTTCTGATTCTGATTCTGAAAAACACTATTTTAAATTCAAGTACCCGTAGTATTGTGAAAGCAAAAAGACAACGAAGCATCTTCTTTCATAACCACAGAATAGCAAACATACTTCAAAATAAAACAAAACTCAAGTCTTAGAAAATTTATCAAAAGAGTATTCCTATATCAACTATCTAGATTTAATTAATTAACAACAATTATTCTATTTTGTATTAGAACAGAGGGCGTGACTGGCGTAACTTTTTTCAGATACTCTTCGAAAACTGCAGCGTCTTTACCCATCGGCTTGGTGTTCTTTGCATGCTTCTTGAACATCTATAACAAAAGAAGATTGATTATTTAGTGCTTATAAATAAATAAATACTCAACAGTCAAATATACCGGGTATATCAAAACTGCGACCGAAAACGAAGCCAGGTGGTAGTTTTAGTGATTACAGACACGATGCAAATAAAAATTTCACCAAAACAGCGACAGATATTTTTTTAGAATTTTTTAAAAATCGTCTCGTTTGGGTGGTAAATACCTAGTTTTTGTGAAAATAATAATTTAAACCTTAATTAACATAGTGTGGGGTAAAAATATAAAGAGATCTACATCATTATTTTAGGAAAACGATGTATTTATCACCCAAATACGACGATAAGTAAAAAATTACAAAAAAATAATTGTCGATTTTTTTTGCGAAATTTTTACTTGCATTGTGTCTGAAGTCACTAATACTACAACTTGACTTCGTTTTCGGTCGCAGTCTTGATATACCCTGTATAGTCCTGATCCCAAACTATGACTTGAGTCTATGACGTGGAATCAGAAACTACGAGAGAGTTTTGGATGTCACAGCAGCTAGATCCGAAACTAATATTTTTGGGCCGTACAAACTGCCTCGGTGCGGAGAGGCATCGAAGTAAATAGGCGATTTTGAAATTCTAAATTAAAACAACTGATGGTTTTTTAATGTTTCATCACAGAACACCTTTAAATATAGTATAAAGAGTGATTACTTTGCATAATGCGGGAATTATGTAGGTAAATAAAAGAAAATGATTGAGTCCTTACATTATACACCCGGATAGTGACCACGATTGGGTAAAACCCGTCAGAATGAGAAACGAATGTCATGTTTCCAGATCAGGTTTTGTTTATTCGGTTTAGTCGTCTAGACTGATATATGGGGTTATTGGATAACATTCAGACTATCCAAAGCACCGTAGTCAGTTGCTATTAAAAACAAAGGAATACCTTGTACCCGCTCCCGCCCCTCCGCAGGAATTCCAAGGTAGATATCTGATAGGTCTTGTCTAAGTCTAAGGGCACGTATCCATCGGCTTCTTTGACTTCCACTGATATTACGTGGCGTGGTTGTGTGAGGTTTAACTTTACTCGTAAACCTGTGAAGAAAATATTATGTGGATATAATTAGAATAGGGTCAAAAGTCACACGAAAGGCTCATAAATCAGATAGTCTAATGTCTGATGGTTTTTCACTATCTAAACTCAAATACTCAAGCAAGTCGGAACTAAATGCGCTTGAGATGGTTAACCATATTATAATATTAATTAATAATGAAAATAAATTCGAAGATCTAAACAATGCATGCCGGATTCACATCTAATCATCTGTCATCTGTTTCTTTCTTTTACTTTTTTTGTTAACATGCTGGATTCGCGTACTAAAAAAATCGGTTTTGTGAAATTAAAGAAAGAACAAAGAACTACATGTGATAATAGCACATCTGTCTAACCTTTAGGTGATATGGTTGTGAGCCTACGCAATATGGATAGAATACACGCTCACACAATATTTAAAACATCGGGTTCAAATAAATGTTTCCTGTAACCTGTAAAGTACTAAAAAACTCGAAAACATCAATTCTAAGCGAATGAAAAACAAAGGACAAAAGGTGTTGGAATAAAATTTCGCCCATCTCTTTAGCGTTGCAAGTGCTTTAAACTGAAAGGATTAAAAAGTTTCGCGCATTTTCTACTGCTTTTTTCTTGACGTCAAGTATATTTAAAGTTAAGGAAATAAATGCACGGGATATCAATAAGGTCCTATCTTGAGAATGCTAGCGACATTTTTTTTACTCTCAATTCTAAATTTTAATTAAATGTATTTTAAAGGAAATTATATTAATCAATGAACTATAACATATACTTAAAGTATTAGGTAATCCTGACTTGAAACTTAACAACAGTATCAATGTTTTTCTACAAAAAGTTTTTTTTAATAAACACACTCAACCACACTCATGAGTCACATAGCCTGACCGCCAGCCCGGCCACAATCCACAGCGTGCCGGTCTGGACGGCCAGAGACACTAATACCCCTTTCGGCCTCCCCTGGGGTACCGAAAGGGGAGCTAAATTGCTTTTCCTCTTGTCCAATAAAAGGGACATAGTCTTAACCCCACCGTAAGATACTTGTCTTATGTCGTATAAAAACTACAAGATACATTTTTATTCCACGAAGAAACCGATATTTGTCTCGATCCGAGAATCAACCGTTGCTTTTCGTTTTACAGCCGACTTTTTAACCAACTGCGCCACAATTACGGGTTATGTATTTATAACAAAACGTTTAAAATAAAATACTAAATAAATATTATTACCTGATACATGAGGCATCAACGGGCCTTCAAAAGGTACGTCAGTCCAAGAAGACTTTAATGACCAGTTCAGTGCTTCTAAAATATATCTACCAGCTAACTCGAAGGATACCAGTGTGTTGGTAAATGGCAGAATATTTATGATGGCACCTCGGGTTATATCTGCAAAATAAACAATAATGATTTATTAATATATCACCGGTGCCTCGATGGCGTAGTTGTATTACGGTACGGTTACAAAGCTGAGGTCTCGGGTACGAGTCCCGGGTCGGGTAAAGTGATCTTGGATTTTTCTATTCATTATCAGCCCGGAATCAGGAATTTGTGCCCGATATGGCGATAGGCTCGCCCCCTATCACATCATGGGACGGAACATACAAGGCGAAATGTGGGTGTCCTAGTGGCGCCTCTGCCTACGCCTTCTGGGATAAAGGCGTGAGTTTATGTATGTATGTATGTATGTATGTAATATATCACCCCTCCAGGCTCCGTCACTTCTTTGGCCTAGTAGCAGCGTGCATAATTTCTACACCTTGAAATCTTGAGATTTCCATATATGTAATTTGAGTTGCCCGGGACTGAATTTTGTGCCCGGCGTGACGATAAATTCACCTGGACTGCCTAGCCTTTTATCTCGACTCGGAAATTTTTATATTGCGATGAAAGGCGAGAGAACCATGCCATTCGCCTCATGGTAAGCGATGCGACCGCTCATGGATAGTAGCAAAACCAAACAACACCATGAATTACAAAGCAATTCTCCTGCGCTCGCTATCCTGAGACATATGATATTAAGTCTTGTCACGTCCAATAATGACTTTGGCTACAATATCCTTCAAATCGAAAATTAATTGGACTATTTGAAGATTAGTGCAATGTAGTCAAGATAAAGAATCAATTAACGACAAGTTTGTGTTACGTATGTTATCTCACTCCAACAATATTAAACTGGCTGGCTTTATTGATGAATAAATATGTACTAAAACATACCTCCTTTAGGCAATGATCCTCTTATGTTATTCCGGACAACCAACGAAACACTGGTCAAGTTCGTAGGATTGGTCAGCCTTGCCTGGGGAAGAAATAATTTAAGAAATGTATTGCTCAAACCCTGACAAATTGAAGAACCCTGAAGAATTGCGGAATGATTGCTATCAGGCAAGAAACCTTGTCATCACTACATTCTTATTTAAATATGAGTAAACATTTTGACAGCCTTCGTGGCGCAGTTGGTTAGATGCCGGCTGTGAAACAAGAGTCCATGGGTTCGATCCCTGCACCGAGACAAATGTTTGTGTTATCTACAGGAGTTTTTACAGGTCTGAGTGTTTACTGGACCGAAAATTTTCTCATATTTTTGACACCCATTAACTTCAATGTAGGATCAGAAATAACTATGTTTCTATTAAACGTCTATTTATTTGTATTTAATTATATTGAATAAAATATTTTTACGGATTTTGTCACGGAGTTGGTTCAATTTTTTAAATTTTTAACTTTTCGATTGCTTTCGAGTTTTCGTGGTCACGGGGCGGACTGTGAGTTAAAAATGTAAAAAAATAAATAAATCCGCAATAAAATCCGGAAAAAATATTTTTATTTCAATGTGTAACATTAAATCTAAGAAACAATTAAGCCCCATTTACACGGGGAAAGTTTCTCGCGTCGAAGATACGATTATCGTAAGGATATAAAAAAGTTGCATCGTGTAAACGTTTGTCAGTACACGATAATCTATGGCGGTTATGTCATGCGACAATCGCATACGATTCTCGCCATGAGAAACTCTCTCCGTGTAAATGGAGCTTTATGTTTTAACTATATTTTCAAATAATCATTTATTTTCATTTCCGCGGGTTCGATCCCCGCACCGAGACAAATGTTTGTGTGATCCACAGGTATTTGTTTTGGGTCTTGGTGTTTGTGAGATCGAAAAGTCTCTCGTGATTTCTGATACCCACGACACAAGACTCGATCTTAGTGTGGGGTCAGGACTATGTATGTGACTGTTGGGTGTGTATTTACCTGGCTTAACAATGCATCAGCTACAAGGTTGCCAATAGCACATTCCATCGATCCACAGGGTCTAGCTGGTAGGTCTCCATTACTGAACCCAACCACGTCTTCTACCATACGGTGAATGCGATCGTTGTACGGCTTTAATAATGATTTCGTTTCTGGATCTGTAAATGATATGTTATTAATTTGAATGATTCCTATAAACCACAACCACCAACAGTCACATACAGTCCTGACCCTACACTAAGATTGAGTCTTGTGTCGTGAGTATCAGAAACTACAAGAGACTTTTCGGTCTCTCAAACACCTAGACCCAAAAATAATACCTGAGGTACACATAAACATTTATCTCGGCGCGGGAATCGAACCCGCGGCCTCTCGTTTCGCAGCCTAACTAACTGCGCCATGGAGGCTGTCGAACCATGCACTCTTCTAATTGGAGAAATGGCTATTACAAATTAAGTTACAATTATTTTCGTTCCTACTGAAAACACTGATGGATAAGTTTAAGATATTAATGGTAACAAAAACAGAATTACATTGATTCAAAACTACTGGAAACTCGTAAGTCGATTTCACTTTCCATCAACTAATAATTTTTTCTTGCGACCATAAAATAGTCCCACTATAATAATACTTAAAAGCCTTGTTACATTACCAACATTTAAAAAAAAACAATGCACCAACCTTCTGGAATGGACCTGTTTAAAAATATAGGCGTTCCGTCAAAAGATTGGAGTTTTCCATCATCGTCGAAGTAAACTGTTATGTTTCCGAGATATTTTGTGAAAGCTGACGCCGTGACTATAAGCACCTGGAACAAAGAAATTACTGTTGAAAATTTTCTGTTATTTTAGTTCTAAAGTAGAAAAGTATACATCATCATCATCAACAGCCCGTTGCAGTCCACTGCTGGACATAGGCCTCTCCTAATGTACGCCACAGAGCCCGGTCTGCTGCTTTATGCATCCAGTCGCTGCCGGCCCTCTTGTGCAAGTCGTCCCGCCATCTGGCTAGAGGACGTTCCACGCTACGTTTACCAAGACGCGGTCTCCACTCCAGAACACGCTTACCTACTCCAGCGGTTATCTGTTCTGCGAAATGTTATGTGGCCAGCCCATTATAGAGGGACATTATACATAATATTATATACATTCAAAATTGGTGTAGATCAAAATTGCGTGAGACGTTTCAAAAAATATATATTCTGATAAAAAAACCTCTAAGAATGCAAGCCTTTATGTCAATTACTGTCCCATAGTTAAAATATTGTAGTGTTATTACGATGCATACCAATTTTTATTTTTATTTTATTGTATGCATTCGTCGCCATAATTAATCTCGACTATTCTAGACGCGGAAATAATCCTTTAATTAGCGATTGATTAAAATATTTTTACGGTAGAATTTTCATGCTTGAAGTATTTATTTTGATATGGGTATTGTTTTGCTATTTATACAATTATAACCCGGAAAACAGTTTTTCAGTGTGTAATGAACATCAACACTTTACTTTTTGTTAGCGACATTTCCAAATGTTACTCAGCAACATGTAATAACAAAATGTTAGTTATCGTTAGTACGTGTTGCCGTGTTTGTAACATCTCGCTCCGAGTTGCATTAGTAGTTATTAATATTTTAACCTGTCTGTATGGTCACCAATTTTGTGGGTTTAAGTGTAGGTATTGAAATGAGCATTAACTGCCAAGAACTAACTATCGTATATTTAATCATAAACAAAAAATACTGACAGATTAAACTATTAATAACAGACTATAGTCTCTCGTCCTGAGCACAAGTAAAGTAATGTTGTCTAATTTGCGGTAACAATCGATAACATTGTTGCATAATGTTGCTGTCTTCGGTGTGGATGCACCATAATGCATTCTCCAAGCCATATGTACTTATAACAGCAATGTTCACAGCTCCAGTGGCGCAATTGGTTAGCGCACGGTACTTATATGACAGTACGAGGTATGCCGGGGTTGTGAGTTCGAACCTCACCTGGAGCATTTGTTTTTGCTTTTTTTACTAGAACAACTTGAGCAAGTCACTCGCCTGATGGTCAACGTCAAGTATGCCTATAATAATGGGCAACAACAATCAGAATTTTATTTATTAAGTACTGCATGGCATTTCACTGCGCTTGTAATCCCGAGACATTAGATGTTAAGTCTCTTAATACGTAGTTATTTCACTGACAATTAAAACTATTTTTTAACGGTTTTTATCATTCACTGAGTGATTCAACACCTCAGTCCGCCCCGCGACCACGAAAGCTGCAAAGCAATCGAAACGTCGCATCAGGAAGTTAAAAATGTAATAAACTAAACCAAATCCGCGATATAATGCGTAAAAATTAGTTTTATATCACTGGGTAACATTCGCGTAAATCTGAGAAACCATAATTTCTGGTTTCTATATTTTCTATATTTCTAGAAAAAATATAGCGGTTTAAAAAAACCGACTGCAATACATGAAAGACGGCACAGTAACCCACGTAATTGTTTACTGTCAGACCGGCATAATAATCCCGACCAGCGAAATATAACAATCCAACCTCAATGGACCCCACCAGAATTGCACGTATCATCAGATGCATTATAATCTTCGTCATGTCAACATAAAAATAAAATTAAAAAAAACAACGAGACAAGCTTTTTTCTCTCTAGCAACTAGTAAATACAGACATGGCAAAACATTACAGCGGTTCGTCTCAAAGCGACTAATGAAATAAGTAGCCATTAACTATGTCTAAGTATTCACAAAGTGGCATTAAGGCAACTTTAAAGGAATTTCAGACTTTCCCAAATGTTACTACATTAGCGAGTTATTTTTGGCGACTTTATAATCCCTTTTGTTTTATTTTAAGTTAAAAACCTTTAGCCAAAGGAATACTGAACTTAAGTGATTTTTACAACGAGCAAAATAAAGGATTGAAATATTATAACGAAAAAACTTTTGTTACCTTAATTTTTTATTAAACCATAATAAAAAACCGACACCTCTGTAAAAATGTTAAAGACATGTCATGGATTTGGAGTCTTACAACGAACCAAAATTGAAATTGAAATAATGTATTTACTACCTACACAGCAAACAGTCAAATTGAGAACCTCCTGCTTTTTGTAAGTAGGTTAAAAAGTGCTATGGTTCGCTTCATAGAATGTTAATTTCAAGAGAGTATAAAATTGATATTTTCTTTTCTTATCATTTTCGCATACCCCTCTACCAGTACTAATCCCATAATAATAAACTCACATTTGAGGAGGTTCCTCGTTTTGTCTCGCTACCCGCCGGTGGCTTGGGCCTTGACCTTCGCCACCGGCGGGTAAATCATTTTTTTATATTTTTATACATATATATTTTTTTAAATGTATAGGTATTTAAAATGAAAAATTGTGATGAGAAAAATAAAGAGGAATAATACTGCAATTACCACCGCAACTGCAGCCGCCTTCACAAAAAATATATCCACCACAAAAGCCTGTACTCCACTAAACTAGTTTTAAACATGCATGCTGCCCACAATCTCATACGTTTCGCCAGTGGACGGCACGTCGACAGTAAATATTCCTGCATATTTAATGGAAGCTCTTGTGAGATACGCTTCCTTTAACAAATGGGTTTTATCGAACGCTTTGTCATTTTGCGGCGGGGAAAATATGTGGAATATAGTATGTAATGTGTATGTGTTTGTTTGTTACGGTTTTACTGCCTCCGTGGCGTAGTTATACTACGGCACGACTACAAAGCTGAGGTCTCCGGTTCGAATACCGGGTCGGGCAAAATGATATTGGATTTTTCTATTCATTATCAGCCCGGAGTCAGGAATTTGAGCCCGATATGGCGATAAGCTGGCCCCCTATCACGTCATGGGACGGAACATACAAGGCGAAATCTAGGTGTCCTCGTAGCACCTCTGCCTACCCCTTCTGGGAAAAAGGCGTGAGTTTATGTATGTGTGTTTTATACTTAATTAAGCAGAATATCAAATACAAAATACTCTTTATCAAGTCCTTCGTTTCACCTTGTGATATTTTAGATTTCTGAGCGTTTCCATCGTCCAACGGAGTCAAAATCTAAATTCGCATTCACCTAATTGACTTACCGTCAGAAAAACAGTTTAGAGTGAGCAGAGAAAAATAACTCAAGCAAGGTGGGGCCAATCAGACTTCAAATCACTATCCAATTTAATTCTTTATCAGGTTACCGAACGAACGGCGAAACTGATTCATTGAGCTTATTCAGCAAACTTTTATTTCACGTGAGAATTATCCGATTTTCTCTGGTATCTTTGAATGATTTTTTCGCTTTGTAGTTAATATAATAATTGGGGTCATTGGACTTATTTTATACTTGGCTTCTTTTACACGACAATTTATCAGTTATTTTTCTTGATAAAGACAGAATCCGTGGCGCAGTGGATTAGATGCAGGCTGTGAAACGAGAGACCGTAGGTCGATTCCGGCACCGAGACAAATATTGATGATAAATGTGCTCCACCGGCATCGGTTTTGGGTCTGGGTTTTATTTAGCGCTAAATTATGTTATACGCGTAAGACATGGTAACAAGTTTCTGAAAGCAACGATTCGCGTTGTGTTCATAGATTACCAGACTCATCCAAGTTTTATGATCAAACAGGAGTTCGGTTTCATGACACTGTAAACAAATGTATCCTTCTATAATAAATAATAAATAAATACAACCAACAGTCAGTATTCCTGGACCTACACTAAAATCGAGTCTAGTGTCGTTGGTGTCAGGAACTACGAGAAACTTTCGGTCTCATAAACAACCAGACCCAAACAAATACATACATGCATACGGCCTCTCCTTTCACAGCCGCCGTCTAACCAACTGCGCCACTGAAGCTGTCGTAAAAAAAACGAACCTTGTGACCATTCCCATGTTCAGTTTCCACCATGACCGGGTATGGGCCAGATATATCCTCGTGACTTGGTGACGTCCCATTCCATAGAAGACTATGGGTGTGCCCGCCCACGATCACGTCGATGTGTTCACCAACTGCTTTTGCCATTTGTCTGTTGATGAAAAGAATAAATTTAATTCTATAGGTCCGGTGTGAGTGATTCATTTGACTATAGGTGATTGTTGCCAAATATCTACAACACTACCATAGTTAGTGCATTATGGGTCACTCAAAATGACACAGGAAAGAAAGGCAAGGGCAGAATAGGAGAGGAAAAAGAAGGAATAAAATACATAAAGGAATAATAGGGAGGAGGGAAGCTATATTAGGCTTTTAGAAATATCCAGGACTTGATAATAATTATGTACTCCCTATAGATCATAATGAATCAATAGCTATATAAAATACCCGAAGCTAATTCTGAAATATTGTCCATAAGGTTCCGTCCACAATATATCAAGTTGCACGTCCCAAGCTGCACTTTGTGCACTACTTTATCAGAAAATATATAAGATGAACACTGCGTTTGCATTTAAATCGACGGTTACTCGATAAGGATGAGTTAAATAGGGCTGAGGCAATATCTTGATAGATTACTCCGTGTGAATTTGAATTTAAAAATATTCGCTTCGGGGGCCATGTTTGGATCAGCATTTGAGGTCATGTGTACGAATTCCAAGACGGACAATGTATTTCGTATGAATTTTAAACTTACAAAACGACATGAGTTGTCCGGAACTGGACTTTTTGACACATCTATGCCCTGTATTACATTTAGGGCAGAATAGGATTGGCGAACAATGGGCGGCACTAGTGATACCTCTGCCTACCTTTTCTTGAGCTTATAACTATGGATGTCATAAAAATTATCTGTTTATCCTTTTAACTAAACTACAATTTAAACAATCTAATTAACTATTGTCTACAGCGAAGGCATTCAAAGTTGGCACTTTATAATTAGCTCCACGGATGGCCGGTCAGGTCTTGCCTGATTATTAAATTTCTTGCATAAACACAATCAAAACTTAAAATAATTTGCTATGGAACGCATCTGAAGTATTCAAGATTTATTTTGAACCAGGCATTGTGATTCTAAAGTAGGAACCGTCCTAAAATGAATTCCTTAATTCAAGCTGAGCAATGGACTTCATACGTATTTAATATTATGGCTTTGTTATGTAAATGCACTGCTTCTAATGGTAACAGTGTCCAGATAGAACATCGACTGGGGACAAATGATTATAATCATTTGCCATGTTTTTTTATTGCCTTATGCAAGCAGACGAGCATGCGGCCTGTCTGATGGAAAGCGGTTACTGCTCATGGACCTTCGCAGTGCCACGGGCTCAACACCACCAGGTCGCTGCCTACCGTGAATAACCGGTTTGACCGGTCTGATCAATTGCTTCTTCGACACGTTTTTGAAGTTATACTTCTTGTGGGACGTTTGGAAAATGAGAGTAAAATTGAAATAAAACTATTTTATACGGATTTTATCGCGATTTGGCGGGGCAGACTGACCCCCGTGACCACGAAAGCTGAAAAGCAATCGAAACGTCGGGAAGTTAAAAAATGTAAAAATTAAACCAAATCGCGATAAAATCCGTATAAAATAGTTTTATTTCAATGTGTAACATTCGCGTAAATCTAAGAAACCATTATGAGAGTAAAAATTTTAAGATGCGCGCGCACACCGACGTCGATGTGATGAAGTTAGCTGTTAACTGTCTGTCAAATTGCCGTGAAAATTCGTAACTATTTAATAGTTTAATAAAACAACAAACAATTGTTACGAAGGCGAAAAGTATCTGGTAGTTTTTTAATACCGACAAAAAGTAATTAGATCCTTAGTTTTTTTATTATGACTCAAGGGTCAAGACTATGGGTGACTGTTGTGTTTATGTATATATTATTTATTCTAGCTAAACAATACTCACTTATCAACCTCAAGTCCGCAATGGGACAAAACAATGATTATGTCCACTCCTTTGTCGGTTAGTAACTGCGCTTCTTTCTCGACTATTGGTATCGGGTCGAGGAATATCGTGTTTTGCGGGTTTGACGATGTCTAGAAGAAAACATCCTTTATTATTGTCATATATTATTTTAAATCATATTTTATTTTAAATGCTTACTTAGAGTGATTATTGAACAAACATTTCCAAACTATATACAATTTTGCCTAGTTATCATTTTGATCAGCACCGATCTTTTGACTATAAATATTCACCCATAAAGCGTTTCTTGATATATTATTTTTGTTTTCATAATGTTTAGTTTTAAATTATTAACACATGCAAATCAAATTGTTAATCATCCTAGTCCATAAAACCTTAGTCCCTTTCCGTTTCGAAAATATTATTTTAGCAAAATTAAACCTTTAGTGACCTTTACTGGTAGGTCCCTCATATAATATGAGAGGTCGCTTGGGTAGGTAACACCGCAATGTCTATTTCTCCCGCTAAATAGCAGTGTAATTCACTGTTGTGTTTCTGTTTAAAGGACATTGTAGCCAGAATAACTACTGGACGTATTGAGACTTAACATCTTATGTCTCAGGATGGCGAGCGCAGTGGAATACTAAACATTGCTTTGTAATTCATCGTGTTTGATTTTGTTGCTGTCCATGAGCGGTCGTATAACTTCCAACTTCTTCTTACAACAACTTCAGGCCAATAAATGCTCGTCTCGCGATTCATCGCAATAAAAAAAATATCAAATCAATTAATAAGTAATGATTTTTGTAGTTTCCTCATGTACCTTTGTTTCAGTAGTGATGAGTCCAATGATACCAATCTTCCTGCCATTCCGTTCTACCACTATGTGTGGTTTGAACAGACCTGTTAGAGATGGTTCAAGTTTGGTATCTAGGTTAGCAGCTACCACGGGTGCCCGCAACCCTCGGAAGTACGGCGCTAAGCCTGCTATGCCGTCGTCAAACTCGTGGTTGCCTATTGCCTAGAAAAATAATGTTCTTTTTTTATAACTGGCACATCAAAGTAAATTTTAAGGAATCATTGGAAAGTATACTTGCAATTACTTGAAATTCGTCTTTCATAAAATATTACTAATTAAAATTCAAATATCTGAGCGTTTTTTATTGAAAAAAATTGTTTACTTGGTTTCCCAAGAAATAATGCTATGGTTGTCTTAAGATAAGTCTAAGTCTGTAAGATATTGCCTTTGAGAGATAAGACCGCCAATTGTACTTTTTATGTATGTGATTTTCTTTTTATTTGTATTTTTTGTGTGTGTGCAATAAAGTGTATATAAATAAAAATAAATATAAATATAAATAAATGCTTTTTACAACTCAGTGTGAGAAAATTAAATATAAATGAGAATTCAATAAAGATAAAATGTAGCGGCAAAATCTTCAAGAGCTAGACTTTAAGTTATAACAGTTTAAATACTAACACAATCAAATCTTGATACATCAACATTCCTTTACATAGTTCAGTTTACAAATCATAGCTAAACAAAAATTTTAGTATCCTAATTTCTGATAGCTTTATTATCCTCAAACCCTACTCACATGAGCATCGTTCGGCAGCATATTAATAAACTCCAGCGTCACGTTCCATTTGAAGAGTGTGTACCAGTAGGTGCCTTGGAAAGCGTCGCCAGCGTTCAGGAGTAGGGCATCTGGGTACTGCTTCAGTAACGTCTTGATCTCTTGCACCATGCGAGCAAATCCTCCAAGGCAGCTCGTGTCATTAGCCCGACATACTGGATACTTTACTGAAGTTTCTTCAAACCTGTGAACGAAATTAGAATTTTTACAACCTCCGTGGCACAGTTGGTTAGACGCCGGCTGTTAAACGAGAGGCCACGGGTTCGATCCCCGTACCGAAACAAATATTTGCGTGAACCACAGGTATTTGTTTCGGGTCTAGGTGTTTGTGAGACCGAAAAATCTCTCATAGTTTCTGATACCCACGACACAAGATTCGTTTTTAGTTTTGGGTCAGGTCTATGTACATATGTGGCTATGGGGTGTATTTTATTGTAATTATTGGCATACTCTTGGCTGTATGAATCAGTTGTGTTTCAGTGTTCGTAAAATTAGTATACCAAGGAGATATGAAAGGAGAAAGGAGAGGAGAGGTAAAGATTATTGGGTTTGTAGGCGATTTGCTAACAGACCGAAACCCGAAATCGTAGAGCTGATATTTTGCATCGGTTTTTGTGTGGCAGTATTACTAACACAGCCAAGCAAGGTCTTAGTACCATTCACAGATCTATAAAGTTATAAAGCGAGACCCTATTTTAAATTAGATGATATTTTGCTTTTTCTACCTGTCACAATTATATGACTAATAATTTCACTATTAACCGACCGCCGAATAATATTGCTTTCCTGCAAAATGCTTTTTAGCCCATAATTCTGGCCAAAAATAAGTAGGTTTTCAGTTGTATCTAAAATTCTACTGATAAATAATTTTCCTCGTTATGTTTACCTTCATCGCTAAATCAAAATGCAGTAATTAGCGGATAATTATATGAAAAACATCAAGTATAATGCAATAAATTGAAGGTTAAGTTATTCGGATTTTGATATCGTCGGGTAAAGTCCCTTGCTGCTGACATTGGCAACACCTCTGGTATTGTTAGAACTAATGAATGACGTCATTAACGTGTGTGAATAACCCAGTTACTTTAATAGTACTGTGAAGACTGGAACGCGATAAAATTATTTTTAAAATAGAGTCGACAAACAAGCAAAATTTTTGATGGTAAATGATCATTATCCATGAATTATTATATCGTTTTCGTAATGCGTGGTAACCTGTTGGTATCATACCGGGCGCAACTGCCGTAACAGTGGTCGCGGGTTTGAATCCCAGGGCACACCTCTGACTCTTTGGAGTCTGTGTTTATTTAGAGTCAACTACCACGCACTTTAGCGGAGCATGAAAACATTGTGAGGCAACTTACATTCGCTAGAGATCCTAACGTATATTTTACGGTACGGAAAGTTCGCCAACCTGCACTATGCTAGTATGGTAGCCAATAGCCTAACCCATCTCAATTGAACTCTCGAATAGATAAAGTCTATAGTGGGCTATAACATATAGGCTGGATTATTATTATTCCAATTTACAACAACATTACCTAAGGTAAATATGTTTTGAAACAGATACGGTAAAATTACTGCAGTTAAATATCTCAACAGTATTGCAATAGATAACGCTTGTAGGTTTTTACGCAAGGAAAATCATATCTTGACTAAACATATAAGTAAGATGTTTTGCAACCAGTACAAGCGGTAAAGTCCCTACATTGTAGGTTGCACTTAGTCGTAAATAAATCTTTTTTTTTATTGATCTTGACATTCCAATGTTCAGTTGTGAATTTAAGTGATAATGAGGTGACAGTCAACGAGCCTATCGCCATTGACAGAAAATACAGCCTCACGAAACTCAAGCAGGAGTTTCAAGCCTAGGATCTCACGATACACACCAATAATTCAATATCGTATTTATTTTGAAAATCTAGCAGTTATTCTAGTTTGCGATGGTGAAAATCTCGTCACAGAGACTTGTTCGGATTCAGCCTGTTTCGACTAGACTAGCATAATTGTGCCGATTGGTAACAGATCCTCTTGATGGTCTGTGGATTCCTACTTCCTATTAATTACATTTACTTAACTACCATCGGAAACTGTTAGTACTGTGCAGTTGATTTTAGGTGCCACCAAAAAATACATCGACAATTCCAGAGGTCGATATATTCTTGGGCGCAACTTCTTTTCTTACAAAAGATATTACAGATATTTTTCTTACACAAAAATACTTTCAAGCCATTTATGGATGCATAACAAAACCAGGAAAATACTTGACACAACGTGGGCTTGAATTTTAATCAGAATGTCGGATTTTCTGACGCTCAAGGTTATGTTGCAATATTTCCTGCCTATTTTGTACAAGAAACATAATGGAATATCAAGTACAATATATTGGTGATTATAGATTAAGAATAAGCATTTGTTTGTTATTTAATTAGCAAGAATTACTCGACGGACAACTCGCTCAACTCGCTCGCTTTGCGGCCTGTCCTATCCGCAGTAAAGATACGAGTAAATAAAGATTGTTATCTTTATCTGATCTTTATTTAAAAATCGGACACTTAAGCGATATTACCATCTTACTAAAGTCAACGTGAAGTAACAGCAATTCTCTCGCGGTCCATACGGTCAGTAAGATCCGGAAGCCCGAAACAATCTTCAACGACATATGCAACAATGGCAAACCTTATTTGGTTTCATCCTCAACAGCCGGAATCACACTTATGATTCAGGTGTTTTAAGAGTTCATGGACAATGATAACTTAAGATAAGATGAGCAGTTTATTCGTTCACATAAGATAATAAAACATTGTAATTTATAATGAAGTAAATACGCCAAAACAGCCACATGCATAGTCTTGATACCACAAACAGCCAGACCCGAAACATAATATATTCCGGATCACATATACATTTAATCTCGGTGCGGGAATCGAACCCAAAGCCATCATCTAATCAGCTGCGAAACGGAGGCTGTCGATAATAAGTTAAAATTTGCTGTTACTTGTTACAAACAGAAAACTTTCCATATAGTATAATTTTTAAAAATAAAAATTATAGCATCATACAACACAAGGATTTGGTAAACACGTCACAAGCCCTAATTTAAATTTCTCAAGTATTTTTGGACATGATTTTGCTTTTCTGCGTCTCATGTTTTCCACAAAGTTGACATAATGTGCGTGTAAGGTGTTCATTTATCTCGTCAATGGTAAATGAGATAACCATGGTTCATGAGGTCTCCGGTTCACAAGATTGGCGATACATCGTTCAGTAAAAGCTGTAAAATAATCGAAACGTCGGGAAGTTAAAAAATGTAAAAATTAAAAATTAAACCAAATCGCTATAAAATTCCGTAAAAAATAGTTTTATTTCAATTGTGTATTAGATCATTATGAGACATGTTATGTCTCTGCATGACGAGCACAGTGGAATGCCTAGTATTGCTATGTAATTAAATAAATAATACACCCAACAGTCACATGCATAGTCCTGACCCCACACTAAGATCGAGTCTTGTGTCGTGAGTATCAGGAACTATGAGAGACTTTTCGGTCTCACAAACACCCAGACCCGAAACAAATACCTGTGGATCACACAAATATTTGTTTCGGTGCGGGGATCGAACCCGCAGCCTCTCGTTTCACAGGCGGCGTTTAACCAACTACGCCACGGAGGCTGTAATTCATGGTATTGCTTGGTTTGCCACTGTTTATGAGCGGTCGTATCACTTACCATAAGGCGAATGGCATGCAAGTCTCGCCATTCATTGTAATAAAAAAAAAAATTATGAACTCTGACCAAAAAATGGACTATACTAACCTACATCGTCATACGAAGTGTAACAACTAATACGTTATATTTACATAACCGTCTACGCGATGTAAGAACTTGACCCTTACAATCTGCTACATACGTTTTATAAAATATTATCATTCATTACGCGTCCACTATCTTCTCTATGTTAGTAGGTTAAAGGTCGCGGAATTGGAATATCCAATGCCAATTATTCTCGCGATAACATAGTAGCAATATTTGTAAAAGTAAAGTAGTCCAAATGCTTGTTTGTATGGATTTCGACACGTTTTATATTAGCTCAAGTTATGTGAATGAATATGTTAATATTATTGAATCTTTGTACAGTCCTTTGGTGGGGTTTAAGTGTAGGTATTGAAATGAGCACTAAATTCCAAGAACTTACTATCGTATATTTAAAAATAAACACAAAATACAAACGGATTAAACTATTAATAATAACTAATGCAACTTGGAGCGAGATCTGCTCAGGAGGTAGTCTGTCTGGTATCTCATTCAAAATAACACAACCCTTTTATAGGTCCCCAAACGAGGATCGGTGGGGATCATCATCATCATCATCATCAGCCCGTTGCAGTCCACTGCTCGACATAGGCCTCTCCCAAGGTACAGATAAATGATAATAAATATGAAACAAAAAAAAAACGGTCAATCCTTTCAACAAAAACAAGGTCCACACCCAAACATCTGAGCTATTGCTCAAAAAAAAAGGTTAACCAAACATATGTGCTATTGTCCAATATACATTTGCTCTCAAGGATTGTCGATGACAAAGAGTTGAACTATTATGGTTTTATTGCCCCGACATGTTCGGGACTATTGGAAAACAATAGGTTAGAAAAGTTTTTATTAATTAAAATTACACAATACGGTACATAATTTCCTCGTTCAAAGAAATTTTACAACTCACATATGTCTTAAAGTTAAACATCGGCAGTCATTTCTTAAAATAAAAATGCATGTTTTGAAAAAGTTAGAACTACGAATAATTAGCAAATAAACGTAAAACCTAAATCTAAGTTGCTACTGCCACAGTCTCGACTATTTCGATAATTTCTCGAGTTATAGATTACCAACCATCATCATGAACCACAAAATTCCAACTTCTGAAGCAAGTCCACTGAAAGTACCCCTATGGATTTCCTTAAAGAACTTTTAAGAAAGACTTTGCCGCTCCCACACCCACCACTGTAGCTCCTGTCAGCCAGGATCAACAGTCAACAGTGGCACGCAAAGAATTGGCACCGAGCTCCGGAGCTCGGCGAGTCTCTTAGGGTCACTAGCTTGTCTTATCACCACAAAGACATATTGAAGCCTTTCATATTTTTACCAAGTGCACAAAAATGGCTAAGGTTGGCTGTTGGAAAATGCCCTTGGCATTAAGCCCCGCCTTTATACAACTATACCGGGTATATCAAGACTGCGACCGAAAACGAAGCCAGGTGGTAGTTTTAGTGGTTACAAACATGATGCAAATAAAAATTTTGCCAGAACAGTGACAGATATTTTTTAGAATGTTTTAAAAATCATTGTGTTTGGGTGGTAAATACCTAGTTTTTGCGAAAATACTAATTTAAACCCTTACGTACCATTGAGTGTTTAAGAATAAAGAGGTGTACATCTTTATTTTAGGAAAACTATGAATAAATCACCCAAATACGACGATAAGTAAAAAATTATAAAAAAAAAAAGTTGTCGATATTTTTTGCGAAATTTTTACTTGCATTGTGTCTGAAGTCACTAATACTACCATCCGGCTTCGTTTTCGGTCGCGGTCTTGATATACCCTGTATATAAGTAGCATTATATAAATAAAAAAATAAATAAAAATGTATTTGCACATAAAATTCCATGTGCCGTGTTGCACCATCTCATTAGCCCAAATAATTTCACTAAGGTCAGGCGCCATTGTTTGCTTGGCTATTATAATCATATTTATACTAATATACCGTATTACTGACATGCTACGGACAAAACGAGGACAAGTACGTGAGGAAGTTTGATAAATTCAATATTTTCATTGCATAGTTTTTTTTATTGCACAGGTTCGGCAAACGAGCAAACAGGTCACCTGATAGTTAGTGAACACTGTCGCCTATGAACATCCACAGCGCTTGGATCATGGTTGTATTGCTGGACCATCAAATTGGGAAGAGAGTGCGAAGGAAAAAGGATAGGAAGAGGAAATACGAATGAGACATCCGGCAATCTCACTCACTGAACGAAACGCGACAGCAAAGTCGTTTCACGTCGAATTCCATTGCGACAGTGGTACCGCCCCGGACGAGCCTGCCCATTCATGCTGTGTCATGACTGACAAAAGCGTGGATCTGCCACATCCAGAGTCCGGCAAATAAATAGATCCGCGAAACGAGAAATTAACTAACTTAAAGGTAAATGATTACCACCCATGAATCTAAAATACTTGGAACCTAGATGCGCTACCAGCCTCTCATAATAAAATGAATAAAAATAGTTTGTTCCATTTCAACTAGGCAAACATAAAAAAGGGATACAATTTATATTACAGTACAGATAATAATTCACACTAGAGTAATTACATTTGTCTCAATAAAACAGTGATCTACAAATACCTGCGAATAATACTCATAATAAAAGTGCGTGGTGGCCTGTTGGTAACGGACCAGACGCGGCTGCCTACATGATCACGGTGGTCGCGGGTTCAAACCCAGGGTACACCTCTGAATTTTCGGAGTTATGTGTGTATTGAGAGTCAATCACCACGCACTTTAACGGTGAAGGAAAACATCGTGAGGAAACCTGCATACCGTAACGATTTTAAAGAATTTCTACGGTATGTAAGTCCGCCAACCCGCACTAGGCCAGCGTGGTGGACTATATGGCCTAACCACTCTCGATCGATTCTCTCGATTGTAGAGTAGGCCCGTGCCCTGCAGTGGGACGTATATGGGCTGATATAGATATATAGACTAATACCTGTGCTAGGAAAACCTGTGCTATAGGTACCAGTGAAACCTCCAAAACAAAACACTCAAGTATAATAATGGGAGGAAAAAGGGAAGGAAAAAATATATAGGAGAAGGAAAGTGGTTTTGGGCCTCTGAAAGTCTCATTTCCCGAAGGCAGTACGACGGCCAAGGTTTCAATTCGTGTGGCTTTTTTGGTAGACAATGGAACTACGCTGGTCAAGCCGACCTATTTTTACTGTAGGTATCCAAGGTCCTAGTGTCTCTAACTTTGGCTTGGATAAAAATATAATCGCCTAACCTTGAACTGTAAACCACTGGCCTTCTGAAAACTTCATCGAGCCTTCAACCAATGACCTTTCGAGGCCTTGATCGTGTCATTTTACAATATTGTGTTGCTTCTTTGGTCTATTATTAGTATATACAGGGTATATCAGGACTGCGACCGAAAACGAAGCCAGGTATAGGTATAAGTTACTTCAGACACAATACAACTAAAAATTTCGCAAAACAAAATATCATTTTTTTTTTACTGGTTGTCGTGTTTGGGTGATAAATACATAGTTTTCATAAAATAATAACGTACACCTTTTTATTTTTAGAGACGCAATGGTACGTAAGGGTTTAAATTACTATTTTCGCAAAAACTAGGTATTTACCCCCCAAACATGACGATATTTAAAAATTAGCAAAAAAAATCTGTCACTTTTTTTGTGAATTTTTTACTTGCATTGTAACCACTAAAACTATCACCTGGCTTCGTTTTCAGTCGTAGTCTTTATATACCCGATATAAAACGTGAGACTCTGAGTAGGAATCCTAGGATGGACAATCCACTTTGTATAAGGCTTTCTGTATTAAAAACCTTATTTAATTGCCCGAAGCTAGGATTGATAGTTTCCATTAACGTAGTGTTTTATATATTCTCTTTGGTTTCCATTAGGCTCATGTCAAATTATCACATCTTTGACGTCAATGCTTGATGACTGGCTATTAACATAATATACCTAAACGATTAACGATACTAGCGTAACTTAATATGTTTGTACATTTAAATATTTACATTAACGTTTAAATATGTATGTTTATATATACATATATTCATTGAGGGCAGTGATCAGTCACCATCAGGTGAGCTGTTTGCTCGTTTGCCGAACATAATAATTGACTTTGGTCTTGAGTTTCACCACCAAAGGGTAAATATAGTTATATATGTACGTAAAAATAAAAAAGTTAAAAAATTAAATAAAGAAAATAATGAATTATATGTAATTACCAAAAAACCTAAACCTTGTATTAAAGTCCGCGTCAGTACTCGTATAAGAAAAAATATGATTGAGATGCAAAGAATGAAATAATTTGCATATTTAATGCATTTGATGCAAATGTAGGAAAATAATATGGTAAAAACCGTGAATAGCATCAAAACAATATTTAATTACAAAAATATTACATAAACGTGAATCATACTATGTTTTTATCTATTCTGCCACTGCAATATGTACCAAACCACATAAGAAATATAGTCCAATTTCAGGTACCAAGCAACAGCAGTAAATAAAGACATTTTAATTCTCTACAACTACATTAATTACAAACAATTTATTAATTTAATTGTAAAGGAGATGTTTCATTTTGGGCCGTATTGTGTACGTCTAGTACAAATACTAGAAAAAAATGTGGAATTCAAATAAAATACATTTAGATTTCTTGGACAACGGGGGGCTTTATACAAAAATGTGATTTTTTAGTACAGAAGCAATATTTTCTTCGATAATCTGTCCTCCATGATGCCTAATAGTCATTTCGTTCAAAAATGCGCAAACCCATTATATTTAACTTGAATATATTATGTCTTATTTTTAAAAACCCGCTACTAATTATAATTGTTTTCTATATATTTATCTGTTGATACTATAGTCCATAAGTTGTCAAAAGTTGATATACGTTGTTAAAAGCGTCACTTTTATTATTATATTTATATTTCATGATTTCAGTTAAAGAACGAAAATGTTTGACATGCTGCAATTCCAAAACAATATGGCCGTTATTGTCGCCATATTGCTTGTAGTGTTGCTGTTCTTGGCTTGATATTTATTTTTGTATAAAGTTAATAAGCAACGCATAATAGTAATTAATACGGAAATCGAAAGCCAATTTCACGAACTATATTTCATGTACTGTACAGCACTATGGCCCACGGTCCATACATTTCAAAATTGTTGCTATGTAATTAGGTATACCTATGTTTTATTGTATTGTTTTTTTTTTAATTCTATATGTAGTTTAAGTAGCTGTGTTTTTTTATTCACATTATGGCAAAAAAAAAACACGCATTATGCATTTTTGTAATTTTCGTATAGGACTCACGCTAGTCTGTCGCGTTTTGTTTCTATGAAAAAATGGCACTTTTTTTTCCACAACCCCATTCATAAGGCAGTTCTTGTCAAAGAAGAACGACAAGAAACCATTGCTCTTTTCAGAACCAGTTAACAATACACCAATTATTAAACTGATTTAATTAGAGAAGTTCATAATTGGTTTTTAATAGTCAATTGAATAATATGATAATATTGGTTAAGTAATTTTGTACGGCTGAGTGATTTAAAGCCGTCCATTACAGAGAATCTGTATACACTGTTCATCCAAAACAATAACTGGCTATAAAAGTTTCAATTTTCTATAGTAGTTTGTACCAACAGGCCACCATGCACTTATTCTCAGCAACTCTAAAATTATTATGCAATGTCCGTCTGTCTGGTTTAGTGAAAGTAGCGCTGCCGTGTGGTTTTGCTTTCTTCGACGTTAAATATACATGTTTGTATAAAAAATGTGGTTAGCTAATTCATTAAAGAAACATATTACGTAATTTCCTCTCGTTTCGTGTTTATTACAATAGCTTATAAAAGTAGTACGTAATTTGCCGTCGAAGACGGAAAAATTCGGACACCGTACTACCATACCATATCTAAGAATGAAATGTAAAGTGAATGTAAGCGAAGAATACCTTCTTTTCATATAACAATTTATTCTGATCGGACAAATACAGGAACTACAATGGAAATAATCCAAATGTGATTTTACACGTTGATTTTTCTATATATTTTTGTATCTTTGATATCATTGGTTCACATTTCTAGGTCTTTTTCCGTTGTTGATTGAAAACTTGTAATGTTAATGAACTGCACGAACTCCTAATCTATGCATTTTGCCGTCACATGATTTGTACATAGTTGGATTTCCTCGTGATGAAAATTAATTGCGTTTCATTGCCTTTGTATATATGGGGAAGCAAACCTTTGGAACTTTTTCACTATTTTTAAATAATAAATATATGAATAAACTGCCTATTAAATAATGCAGGACTGGTGGCTGATGGTAATGATGATGTAATAAACATCAAGTACTATTTATTTCACATAATGAAATAGTTAAGAAGTATGACTTTCCCAGTCACTGACGGCCTTATTCATAGACAGATTTAAATCCTATTTTGGTTATTGCATGTTTTGTCCCTTTCGAACGACTTTAGAATGCAGTTTGAGCGAAGAGGACAAAAGAAACAAGACAAAACATTCGATAACTAAAAATATAGGTTATTAATCTGTCTATGAAAAAGTCCATGAGAGTCTACTTAAATCGTAGTTTTAACTCTATATCGAATAATTGGCTACAATTATTTTTCTTTAACAGTAAATCATATTGAACATAAATACTTCAAGATAATTGGCTTCCTACTTCTGTCTAAAATACTTAAGGAAAACTTGTTACAAACAATGCATAAATTAAACCTTAGATTGATAATGATAATAATATAACGATGCAATTTTGATTGTGTTAATACTCGCATCCGCACGAATAGCACGAATACATCATGGTGGAAAAACACTCAAAGTGACCCATGCAATTGTGTTCTGGAATCATCATGATATCCGGATAGCGGCCCTGCCCAGCTTCACCCGGTTGCAGATGTTTTCCGGAGAAACCGTTTTTCATTAATGTCCTGCTCCTATTAGTTATGGCGTGGTGTTAAATAGCCTGTGTCCTTCATCGATGGAAATTGGATGCACTCTCCAACACCAAAAGAAATTTTCAATTTTATTTTTGACGAACTAAATATAACGGATTATTTCGATACGCAATAAGCATATAACAAAAACCAAGACGTAACAAAATTCTTTGTTTACGTTCTCGTAAAATAGAACTCCCTAGAAAGAGAAAATGCGATATTTATGGCCTGTTTGGGTTAAATTCATATATCGTTAAAACTATTATTGAGGTATCTTAATAGCCTATCCGAGCGAATAATAACCCTTATACTAAACCTAATGCAAAAAGAATAATTGGAATCCTAATAAATTTTGAGGAGTTTTCCTCTTCAGGTCCAAAGATATTCGGCAGATATTGACAATATTTTATGGGCCCACTCGTGAAGTATATGGTTTAAAACAAAAAAAGAATTTTCCAAGAGGCGTCTTGATTAATCGGTGAACATAGATAGAAAAAAGATTCCGACGAAATGACAACCTACTCCTTTTTTGAAGTCATCTCAAATAACCTACCACCAGCAAACCTCAACTTCTTTCGATCAAATATTTCCATTCAAACATTTCATAGTACTGGTTCATCAAAAAATAATCGTAGCATTTCAACACACAGCATTGACTTTCACACAATGATTACTTTAAAAATACATATTTTTATTATAGACTTGTCGTTGATGTTATTACAATTTACAACCATTAAAGTATTATTCGGGCGCGGACATCGTAGTTGCAAATTGTAATTCGCGTAAACATAACAAATTTTTATATTACAGCTCCCAAACGCATTTGGTGAAACACCGGCTGGGAAACGTGAATCCGCGAGTTCAATCCCCGCAACGAAACATATTTGTGTAATCCACAGGTATTTCTTTCGGGTCTGCGTATTTGTGGCAGCGTAAAGTCTCTCGTAGTTTCTATTACATTTTATGTATGTATGTGTGTGAATATTGGCTATATTTACTTACGATGAGTTGGAAATCGCCTACGTTTGAAAAAGTTCCGTTATGTGGTTCATACTAGTCAACAAATGACTTTTTTTTTATTGCAATGAATGGCGAGACGAGCCTGCCATTCGCCTGATGGTAAGCGATACGACCGCTCATGGACAGTAGCAAAACCAAACAACACCATGGGTTACAAGGCAATGCTTGGCATTCCACTGCGCTCGCCATCCTGAGACTTAAGATGTTAAGTCTTGATATGTCCAGTAGTGACTCTGGCTACAATGTCCTTCAAACCGGAACACAACAGTGCAGTTACACTGCTGTTTGGCGGGAGAAATAGACATTGCGTTGGTACCTACCCAGGCGGCCTCTCACATATGAGAGACCTACCACCAATCATTTTATTTTTGTATGTACAGAAATAATTATGTTTCATGAAATCCTATCGGTAATTGGTTTGTAATTGCAACTTGAATTTTTCAATTCGATCCGGAGTACAATCCACTCCAAAGTAACAATGGGTTCTCAGAGAAATCTGATGACATTCATATGTCAGCTGATGACACTCGAGTAGCCTTATCAGCTGGCATGAGTTCAATTATATGCGCAATTCAACACTTTAAAAGTAACTCGCGACTTTAAGGACAAGTGTTATGTACGTACGTATGAAAAGGATAATAATATTTTGGTTATTCATTTAAAATACTCTATTTAAACTGCATTGACGTTGTGTGAAACGTGGGGAATAAGATTAGATTCCCGGGTTAGGCAACCCACTTTCGACTGAAGAGGTACGATTCACCCATAGGATATTTTAAAAAGGGTAGAAGTCCTTTGGTATTTCAAAAGCTAAAAGTACGGAGAAAAAGAATTAGGCACATAATTTTAAATACTTTTTAATCAGAATATAATATGTGTAATTAAAAAAAGGGATTTAAAAAAAAAGAGAAATAATAACAATTTAATACTTAAATCAATAATAGATTTGTTGGAAGAAACAGATGATGAAGATGAACAGTAATGTAGATCATCTATTTCTTCAAATTTTCGTTCTTTTGTTAGAATTTTTGTTTTGTTTAATTACCTACGTTTTTTTTATTCAGTTTCACAATTTCCGTTTTAATTATTTTATGAACGGCCATTTTTTTTAATTATATTGTTTGCATTTTGTTTATTAAAGGGCTGAAATTCTGCTATTACATTTTTGTTTATATTAAATAAATACATAGTCTAACATACTGCATTTTATTTGTGATCCACCAATTATAATATTACTTACAACAAATAGCAAAGCCACAAGAAAATAACATATCCATTTAAAACAAATTAACTGTCATCATTATTAAACTTGTATTTAGATACAGCAAGTTTGTTGCCAGTCATTAAGAGCAAGTTGATGTTGGCCCGAACATTTGTCTTTTGAGATACAGCATGCTCAATGTTTATATTTTAAAAATCAATTGCTGTATCTGGTATTCAATCCAATAATACTAATCTTAGAGTGACTCTAAGAATTGAAATGGAAGGTTTTATTTTAAAATGTTATCACTAAAAAAATGGTATTCCTAAGTCTTCTAGTTTAGAAGTTATGAATTTTTGAAATAGTTTTTTGGCTCTGGTGTAAAGTTGCATTTTTCGAAATACGACAAGATTGTTTTCTGCCGTCGATATGTATAGTTTATTTATGGCTAATAGCTAAACACTCATTCAAAATTAATGAAACTATATCTAGTTATGTAAATATATTTTACTATATACTGAAAAATAAGGAAAATACAAAAAAGTGCAAAACATAAACATAAATATTATTTCTTCATAGGAAATATACACGGAAACTAGAAATCAAAAATTTTATATTTCGGTACTCAATTATGCTAAAAACTAATATTTACCCATTAATTAAAATAGATAAATACACCAGTCAGATAGTCCTAACCCAACATTAATATCCAAGTATTGTGTCGTGGGTATCACTAACTACGAGAGACTTTTCGGTCTCACAAACACCCAGGCCCGAGGCAAATACTTGTGGATCGCACAAACATTTATCTCGGTGCTGGGATCGAACCCGCGGCCTCCCGTTTCATAGTGGGCTATGATAATATATTTACGTACATAATTGATGATTATAAAAGTTGATTGTATAACGTAGGCGACCAGTAAATCTGAACAATTTAAATAACATTATTTTTTTTTTTTTTTTCGATGTTGTATTATTATTTATTTGAATGTTTGATCTCAGTTGTTTGTGATTTGATTTTGCAAAATTTATAAAAAAAAAGTAGTAATTAATGTTATTTCAATTTCATATAAGTAAGAACTTATTTGATTTGCTTTTTAATTGATAAATGTAACTCCAAACGTCATACGCATGCCGTGCTCGCCTATAATTGTAACGGTATTTAGCATGTGTTTTAATTATTGCTTTGTTAATAGTGTAAATACAAGTTATGTTGGTGATCCTAATAAAAATAATAATAATAATAATAGAGCATGTATTTATTCAGCTTGGGTCGCTTGAATAAAATATATTTTGACGTAAAAGTAGGTAATTCTCGTCCAATGTCTACGGCGACGACAGGACGACTTAAAAATATACGCTATATTATTATTTATCGCAGGTAGTTCGTTTAAAGATGACAATTTTGTATGGAATAAGCACAGGGAGATGAAGGTGTGCTGTTATATTTTTTTGTTAAACGTTTAAAATACAATATTTATGTAAAGAAATGATTTTCTTCATCATTATCACCGATAATTGCATAGGCAATGTAATAATTGTGGTTTTAAAATATTATGTAACTATATTGCACATTTTATTCTCTATAGATTAACTTTATATTACAACTTTAGTTTAATTCATTAATTCAATCAGCTATATGTCAAATGTAAGTGTTCTAATTAAAATAACAACACAAAAAAAAATTTTGAAAAAGCAAACAATAATCTAGTAAAAATGACCGAAAAAATTCTAACTAAAAATATGAAATAATAACTCACCTAGCATGAAAGTCATTATAATGCACTATATGCAGCGGAAACAAATCATTTTTCAATACTCTGCCACCAACAATTGCACATAAAAACACAAAACAAACATAATTTAACACAGCCATTTTATAAATACTGCAACACTTTTTACCGTATATCACACCGGTCAGTTCAATACAAAAGTTTAAGCCGTACTAACCATCCGTATGCTCTAAGGCCTAAAACAGTTAACAAATCACAATTGATAACGTGACATTGTGAACTCTAATGCGCTGATAATACAGTTTATAATAAACATTTGGTCACGCGTTACCTCTTGCGTGTTGTAATCCATATAACGATATTACTGTAATTAAAATTACACAATTGATTTAATGAGAAGTTTCTTGGTGCAGTTCGTTTTCGAAGAGGCAGATGTGGGTGTTTGTATTTATGAGTATTGACAGCCCTGCAATCGACGTAGGGTTGTCTCTCTACTGTAGTATTTCAATCCATAATCGATGATAACATTGCACGGGACTGCCTTTCAAACAGTACAGTACAATTCGTTCCAGTAAGACGGTTTTGGTCAAAATCAACCATTCTGACCTATTGCCTATCTAACAGTGGCGTGGTTGTTTAAACGCCGACATTGAAACGAGAGGCTGCGGGTTCGATCCCGGCACCGAGACAAATGTTTGTGAGAACCACAGATATTTGTTTCGAGCCTGGGTGTTTCTGAAAGGTCTCTCGTTGTTTCTGATATCCACGACACAAGACTTAATTGATCTTAATGTGGGGTCAGAACCATGTGTGTGACTGTTGGGTGTATTTATTTATTTATTTATTGGGCAATGACGTAGTTTATATATCATTGAAATCTTTGTAAAGATCCTTATGGTATGCAAGTTTCCTCGTCATGTTTTCCTTCGCCGTTTTGGTGTTTCTAGGGTTGTCTCATGCTAACACTGTGGAATATTTTTGCAGTCCTTGTTTTTCAAGTCCAAGATTCTTTAAGTGGATTGTGAAAATATGCTTAAAAAGGCCAACGTAATTGTGTCGAACTGATTTGATATAAACGAAATATTCGTAAATCGGCACTTATTTTGTACAGGTATTTTTTTTAAATATATTTTCTTTACGTGTACCTTTTTAAATAATATTAAATCTTAAGCAAATTATGTTATTCGAATTGAAATCTGAATTAGATTTTCCAAACTAACACCGGGACCTCAAAGGTCATCTGTACGAAATACATAATATTTTTTTATGTATTTAATTCCAGTTTTAATTAAACACAATACCTAGCATTCTAAGAAGTATTTAAATTAGTTGCCCAATAGGTCTTGACCTAGAGATAACGAAATCTAAACATTTTGTTTTTCTCATTAAAGTTTTACTCAGTCTTCCCAAAAACATCGGTAGGAATATCACAAGCTTGATAAGTAAGTACGTGATCACAAAAGGTATTATACAAGTAATGTACGGGCTCCCGTATCAAAGGTTATCTGGAAGAAAAAGCTAATAAAGTGCACAATAATTACATTAAAATTCCTTTTAATTACTTGGAACTTTTTCATGATTGTAATAATAAGGATGCTAAGCGTTTTGGGTATCCAACCCATTGGACCTACATTGCAACTTTTGTCAGGCCCAGGACCAACAGCCTGCAAAAACATTACACCGAGTACTGAAGCTCAACGAGTCTGTAAGGAACACTGAGCTAACTGGCAACGATATTTTAATAAAAAAGGAAATTAAAAATATTAAAAACGGATGCTTTAAAAGTGTCAACCCTGCGAGCAATAGCACGGATGGGCAAGTGATTTCCCAAATTTATTTTGTGACCACCGTACTTAATAATAGAGAACTTCTTATAACACACGAAGTGTTGCGTTTCGGGTTTAACCTCTGTTTGAAAAATATCCCGTGTCGCTATCAGGACTTCGCTGCACTCATCATCAGGTATATTGAAATCAATTTGTCATGGCAGTATAAAAAGTATAAATGAACTGAAATATCCGCCTCTCTCTTAACATTACCATAATAAAACAAATTAGTTACGCTCACACCGTTCTAAGAATTCTCTGCCATGCTGCAATTATGTAGATACGAAACAATTACTTCATTACTAAAATTACAGTAGATTGTAACGCTTGGTTGAATACGATGAACCGTCATTTTCGATTTCAGAGTATTAGTAATAGGAGCTGTCTTGAGGTTCTAAGATTCTGGTGTAAAATCTAGTCTAAGATAATGTATATCAAGATATCGTTAAATCTTTATCTCTTTTCTAACGCTCTCACTCTCCCTTTCTCTCTCTCTCTCTCTCTCTCTCTCTCTCGGGCCCAGGAAATCTACTGCTGAACACAACACCTTAACGATCTCCAGAATAACCCTTTGGAAGACAAATCATACAAATATCTGGATATTCGTATTCTTAGAGGCACAGCACTAAATAACAAGCTGTAATGTGCGACGTTAATATAATTGTTTTCATTTATTGATTGTAACAGCCTCCGTGGCGCAGTTGGTTAGACGCCGCCTGTGAAACGAGAGGCCGCGGGTTCGATCCCCGCACCGAAACAAATATTTGTGTGATCCACAGGCATTTGTTTCGGGTCTGGGTGTTTGTGAGACCGAAAAGTCTCTCGTAGCTTCTGATACCCACGACACAAGATTCGATCTTAGTGTGGGGTCAAGACTATGTATGTGACTGTTGGGTGTATTTATTTATTTATCAAGCAGCAAACTTTGCGGACTAACAGCCCGAAACCTGACATACCTAGGCTACATCATGGAATACACCATTGATATTTAAATACACCAATTCCGGCCAATGAATTAAAAATACTGACTGTATAATCAATTTGTTTGTTACAAAATATTAACTATACGTCGGCAACCCTAACAACAAACCATTTACATCTTCGCCACGAGTAGCGCAGGTAAACTTGCGACACAGTTCAGTGCATCTTATCTAAAAGTGTTCATGATCAGACAAAGGTTCTCGAGTACAATTTGCCGGTCTATTATCGTCGTAGCCTTGCCGAGTAGAAAGGCGGCTTAGGAATGCCATTTTCTATATTAACTAGATGTATTCCTGATTCTGTCTAGTACTTTGTAATGAACTTGTCGCAGAAACAGCTTGTTTTAAATAGATCGGGCAGAAAAGCAAACGGTTCATAAAACACTAAGGGCCAATTGCACAAACTAACTTTACCCATACTTTTGACTTTGAAAACGTCACCCCCATACATTAGCAATGTCAAATACGTCACACATGTATGGGATTGACATTGTTATGGGCAAAGTTAGTTTGTGCAACTGAGCCTAAGTAGTTTTTGCTACATAATGGTATCTTAGATTTACGCGAATGTTACAAATATACATCCCACTGCAGGGAACAGGCCTCCTTTACAATCGAGAGTACGATTGAGAGGGGTTAGGCCACATAGTCCACTACGCTGACCTAGTGCGGCTTGGCGGACTATACATGTCGTAGAAATTCTTTAAATTTATTTATTTATTTATTTGTTAATACGGTTATACCAATTACAGTTATTAAAATCGCTACGGTATGCAGGCTTCCTCACGATGTTTTCCTCCACCCTTATAGTGCATGGCGGTTGACTATCAATAATTGCTTAAATAAAGGCTATATGAAAAACATACAAACAAACCCATGCTCTATAAATAAAGCACTGTGTAACCACTCTACGTGCCGTTGTTTTCTCATGCAGTTTTTGCTTCATACAATCGATATTTCAAGGCCTTTTATTTAAAGTGCTCTATTTATACCATAATTATCGTTATTTAATTATAGTTATGTGTAGGTATTTATTAATTTTACTAAGACCGTGTACGTGTTGTCCTGAAGGACAATGTAGTCTGAAGACTACATTTGTTTATTGTATACTGGTTGCTTTTTATATTGGTACGATGAAATATTCAATACACCTCTTAAATATAGTGAAATTGTACTAATCGAGTATTCACTAGTGAACTATGGTTATTATACGCCAGTTGATAGTTGATACAATCATTCGAGCTTGTTTGAAAACTTATTTTTTTATGTATTTTTTTAAGCCCGATGTAGACAGTAGCTATCCCAGAAATATGATAATAGTACCATCAACTATTAATTCCGTAGTATCCACACCTTAGAAAGAAAAGAAAAGGTTTCTTTAGAGAAACTTAATACCATAGTGCTGTCGTCAAGATCGACATGTGCTGCAGTTTTAAAGATCTGCCTCCGTGGTGTAGTTGGACTACGGTATTATTACAGTGCGGAGTCAGGAATTTGTGCCCTGTATGACGATAAGCTCGTCCCCTATCACATAGTGGGACGGAATACACAGGGCGAAACGTGAGTATCCTGGCAGAACCTCTGCCTACTCCTTCTGGGAATTTGACGTGAATTTATGTAGGTATATTTTAAAGATCTTTAGCAAGACTCAGTACTAAGTAGACTCTGCCCTTTAAAAACTAAATTTACTAGAGCCTTATGTAATTGGCGATGTCGTGAATAACATCTTGTTTAAAAAATATACAACCTTCACAGTTTTATTATTTTGAATTGTTTTCCTCAATTTACAACAGTATATTATGACCATATAAATACAAGTACATTTACAACTCCATATTGTTCGTGCAAAACACCGTAATGTTGCATTGTCACTATACATAAAGATACCATATGTCAGTTCAATCGAATAGCAGCAAATTCAAAATGTACAACCTACTTATACAGGGTATATCAAGACTGCGACCGAAAACGAAGCCAGATTAGTGACTTTAGAGACACAATGCAATTAAAGTATTTTTTATGTAAATTTTTACTTATAGTCGTATTTGGGTGATAAATACATAGTTTGCCCAAAATAATTATGTACACCTTATTATTATTAAGGACGCAATGGTACACAAGGATTTAAATTACATTTTTCGCAAAAACTCGGTATTTACCACCCAAATAGCAGCATTTTTAAAAAATTGCAAAAAATATTCTGTCACTTTTTTTGCAATATTTTTAATTGCATTGTGTTTTGAACTACTAAAACTACGACCTGACTTCGTTTTCGGTTGCAGTCTTGATATACCCGGTATACATTTACGTTTACTGTCCACATATCGTCACACTTATTGTACGCTTCCTAGCAGCTTGCTTAAAAACAAATGCAGCTGTCGACGGAGCGACATTGTTGCACTTGCGAACTCGCAAGCAAACTTCAAATATTCGTGGACAGAGCTACGACTGGTAATATGTAAGCAAGCAAGCGTACACCAAGTGGCAAATGAGAGCATGCGAAGTGACGGTTTGTCAGCTGTTTTGACAGTTGGCCAGTAATAAGAGATTGTAAAAGAAATCAGCTGTACAGTACCGCAATTTCTATCTATCTCTTTCACTCCTACGTAGTTACACAATCTTCCTACTCGCATTACTGAGTTACATACCTCATGCCTAGTACCTGTCCACAAATTTTGTTTGAAATCCTGTCCGGTATAACATCTAGATTGTACAAACAAGTTTAATAAAACCTCCTAAACTATAGACAACATTAAATTACAAATATAAGCCATATCTATACCATATACAATTGAGAGACCTTCCTGCCTACACATCCACTATTGCAACTGTCGGGTAGGATCAACAGTGGCACGCAAAGAATTGGCACCGAGCTCCGGAGCTGGGCGAGTCTCTTGGGTTTAAACTGCTTATCTTTAACCCGCATAGAAATTAACATACATAATTACATACATAAACTCATGCCTTTTTTCTCAGAAGGGGTAGGCAGAGGCGCCACCAGGACACCCAAATTTCGCCTTGTATGTTCCGTCCCATGATGTGATAGGGGGCGAGCCTATCGCCATATCGGGCACAAATTCCTGACTCCGGGCTGATAATGAATAGAAAAATCCATTATCACTTCGCCCGACCCGGGACTCGAACCCGAAACCTCAGCTTTGCAATCGTACCGTAGTACAACTACGCCAACGAGGTAGGCATAGAAATTAATCAAAAAGAAAAACAAATAGGAAGAGCTGGAAACAAATAATTGACCACTTCTCTCCGCTGCATAGCGGGTGACAAAATATTGAGCTGAGAGGTATTATCCTCCGATATAAAGATATACAACTGGGGAAGCCAGATGTCAAGCACCACGGGATAAACAATTACATGGGTCCTATGCTGTCTTATGTGTATAAGTCTCTCAAAATACCCTCACTATGCCAACTTAATCTAAATATATCTAATCAACATTCAATGTTCTGAAAGTCCCAGCGAGTCCCATATACTGTGATCTGTACATTTCAGTCTGTCGCACGCCTTCTTCTGTGCGTATTTCCTTCATTCTCTTGAAAAACTCCACGTTCTTTTTGTCAGCTAGCTCCTCTATCCATTTATCTGTAAGAAATTAAATATTGATATGTTTTTGTATGATAATCAGCGCCGCTCTAAAAATGAAAAATAAACCGAAAATAATTAAACATTCTAGATGCGTTTCCAACTTTAGTAGACAGAGAAAAGTAAGGTAAAAGGATGAAGTTTTTTGATCTTGTATTATTAGTTTTTGAATTTTGAATGGATTGCGGCGGTAAATCAATCGAGATGATGACAAGTTTGAGATGTTCTCGTATAAAGATTATGGTTATTTTAACCCCTAAAGTGCCCCAATAACCCTGACTTTTCAACCACAACTACTTTTCTATCTTCATTACTAAAATTTGGACAACGCATCTACGGCTAAAGGAACTTGTCACCTTATTTCTCGACGTTGTCAGCGCCGTGTAGTGCCATGCAGCGATTGTTAAGTTCTTTGGTATTGCTTCTGTCTCTCGCGTAATGCTGAGTATCAGACGACCAAACCTCGATTATTGACAAATTCAAATCATCTACTTCCTACGGTATGTATGTCCGCCAACCCGCACTAGGCCAGCGTGGTGGACAATATGGCCTAACCACTCTCAATCAATTCCTTCTATTGTAGAGTAGGCCCGTGCCCAGCAGTGGGACGTATATGGGCTGATACAATACTTCAATAAACTCACCATAAAGAGAAATCAGCGGTTGCTCCTGTCCTCCATATTCCATCGGCAATATTTCTTTAGGTACCACATTGTATAGGGAATCCAATGTTTTATGGACATGCATCCTCTCACTTATTTTAGCGCTTAATACCGTCCTCATCAGCCTTAAGAGCACTCCCACGGCCCTTGATGACGTCAGGTAGTGGATGCCTTTTATCCTCATATCGTAACCTTCCTGAAATTTCAAATAAACCAATAGTTAACTAAATAATTACATACATAAACTCACGCCTTTTACCAGAAGTGGTAGGCAGAGGTGCAAAGGTGTTAAATAATTACATATTGGAATAAAATTCATTTTTACGGATTTCATGGCGGTTTCCGTTTTTTTATATATATCATTACTACCAACAGTCATATACACATACATAGTCCTCACCAAGATAAAAGTCTCGTCTCGAGGGTATCAGAAACTACGAGAGATTTATCAGTCTCACAAAAACTCAAACCCGAAACATTTTTTTTTTATTGCAATGAATGGCGAGACGAACATGCCATTCGCCTGATGGTAAGCGATACGACCGCTCATGGACAGTAGCAAAACCAAACAACACCATGAATTACAAGGCAATGCTTCAATGCTTGGAATTCCACTGCGCTCGCCATCCTGAGACATAAGATGTTAAGTCTCAATATGTCCAGTAGTTACTCTGGCTACAAGTAAGTATGGTAGTTAATTTGTTGTGGCACACGCTAGTATTTGTCCCTGTGCGGGGTTCGATGCTCTTGTTTTACACCCGGTATCTAGCCAACTGCGCCACAGAGGCTGTTGTAGTAGGCGCATAAGTGTTACACATCGCGATGCCTGTTCGATTTATTAACGCAGTTTTAACACCCGGTAAAAGGTCTGTGATTTTTGCCAGGCGCTACAATCCCTCCTTCACATTAGTTTGTTAATGAATATAAATCAGCTAAATTTTTGGTTTGTTGATCGAAATTAGTGCGTGGGGGCCTGTTGGTAACGGACCAGACGCGGCTGCCTACATGTTCATGGTGGTCGCGGGTTCAAATCCCAGGGCACACCTCTGACTTTTCGGAGTTATGTGTGTATTGATAGTCAATCACCACGCACTTTAACGGTGAAGGAAAACATCGTGAGGAAACCTGCATACCGTAGTGATTTTAAAAGAATTTCTACGGTATGTAAGTCCGCCAACCCGCACTAGGCCAGCGTGGTGGACTATATGGCCTAACCACTCTTAATCGATTCCCTCGATTGTAGAGTAGGCCCTTGCCCTGCAGTGGGACGTATATGGGCTGATATAGATAGATCGAAATAATCTTTGTATACGTATATTCGTATTTTATGCGTAAAGCAGCAGGCTGGGCTCTGTGGCATACCTTGGCAGAGGCCTATGTCCAGCAGTGGACTGCAACGGGCTGATGATGATGATGATGATGATGATACATATATTATATTAAGCGTTGTTAGATAGGGCTTTGTATGAAAAATATCAAGAATAGTCTTTTCTCCCAGCACAGTATGCGTAGGCAGTGGAAGGAATTTATGACGCTACGTTGGGGCCGCCTCCTACAACGTTGTGCATTACGGTCATGAGACCAAAGCTTTAGACGTATGAACACTAATGTTTTTGAATGGAAAAATTACTATGAATTGAATTTCTTGACCTAGGTAAAAATCGTGACGCTTTGTTCTCAGTCTGTGTAGATCATCAATAGAATATACCTAATGTAAGTGGAAAATATTATAATTTTAATAGCAAGATATTATCTCGTTCTGTGTAATCCGGTTTAAAGCAGACTGGTGTTGTTAAATTTTTGTTGTTGTTTTTTGCATTTACTACATACTTAGATGCTTTGTTCCTCCAGCATAAGGTTAACAAGATTTTCGTTAACTCGGGGCTTCGCCCAGAAAAGCATTTAAAAAGTTTTTCTGGGGTAAAAGACCCGATTTATTAATTTTCGCGATTTAAAAAGTACCCCATAGCCTTTCTGGATAAATGGACTATCGAATTTTAAAATATTTTTTTCAATTCGAACCAGTAGTTATTAAGATTAGCGCGTTCAATCCAACAAACTCTTGACAGCCTACGTGGCGCAGTTGGTTAGACGCCGGCTGTGAAACGAGAGGCCGTGGGTTCGATCCCCACATAGAAACAAAATCCACAGGTAAGAGGATAAGTATCTCGTAGTTCCTGATACCCACGACACAAGACTCGATCTTAGTGTGGGGTCAGGACTATGTATGTGACTGTTGGGTGTATTTATTTATTTAAACTCTACAGATTTATTAGTAAACATATAGATTTATAGTAAATATATATAAGTTTATAAGTTAATTGATATTACCGTGGCAATGGTCATGATGTTTCGCAACTCCGTGAAGCTTAAATTAGCGCTCAGACGCATCACGTTGATATCCCTGATATCAGCAATTAACACTAAACCGTTGCAATAGTCGTATTCCTTCAAATATTCGTTTATCTACAAAGAAAAATAATACGCAATTAGTTTTTTATACGCCTTTATCCCAGAAGGGGTAGGCAGAGGCGCCACCAGGACACCCATATTTCGCCTTGTATGTTCCGTCCCATGATGTGATAGGGGGCGAGCCTATCGCCATTTCAGGCTGATAATGAATAGAAAACCCAATATCACTTTGCCCGAGCCGGGATTCGAACCCGAGACTTCAGCTTTGTAGTCATACCGTAGTACAACTACGCCACTGAGGCAGCCGTTATAGTTTTTTTATAATTGCAATAAGTGTCGAGACGACCATGATATTTGCATGGAGGTAAGCGATACGACCACTCATGGACAGTAGCAAAACCAAACAACACCATGCATTACAAAGCAATTCTTGGCATTCCACTGCGCTCGCCATCCAATAAGTTGAGTCTCATTATGTCCAGTACTTTGTAGAATAATATAAGAAACTATAAAATGTAGTTTAGAAATGAAAACAACCTTAAATCGACTTTTATTAATGGTGCCTGTCAGAACATAAAGAAGAAAGCACTAATTTTCATTGTGCGTCATCGATCTTCCTCACGCTTATAAATTTTCTGCTTATATATTTTTACTTATTTCTTTGATAAAGGCTTGGTAATTTGTATATTCGCCTGATTATAAGAAAGTCTATTTTTTTTAGTCTCTACTAATATTGCAATTTCTGTGTCGCAGGATCAACAGTGGCACGCATTTTAATGACACCGAGCATTGAAGCTCAGCGAGTCTCCGGGAATAACGTGTCTTTAACCCGCAACGGTATTAATCAAATAAAATTAATAGGAGGAGTTGAAAATATTTTGTCCACTTTCCTCCTTAACAAACCGGAAGACAAAACTGTGCTCTAGATTGGTAGAACACCCTTAGATGATGAATGGTTAAATATACTTACTAATATACCAAATCTGTATAGGTCTGTGTGTGTCTTCATCCCGTCTTTGCGGTATTTGCCCAAATAAACTCGATAATTCTCAGGTGTCAATGTCGGGATGAGTCCTTGGATGCTGGAATGAAAAATATGAAAATCGTAAAAGAAATATACAGGGCGTCCCACGCCGATGCCACATAGATAGGAAGTACCTCAAATATTGTAGATAGACAATTTTACTAATCTTTTAGTCAAATGGCTCGATTTTAGGGATTTTTTTCCTCCAAATAACATAGCATCTCAAATTAAAGGAAGACTAAGAAAATGATAAATCAGTGAGAATTACAATAAAATCGAAGAAAAGACGAATTAGGTACATACTTTCTTGAAATAGTAAATTTAAAATTTAATGGATGAAGACAAATAAAATTCACTTACAAATATGTTCTTAGGTGGCCGAAATCATTCTTCGCGTGGTGTTTCTCGAAGAACGTTGGCATTATAGTTTTCAATGCGCAGAGCTGATCTATTTGTGCTTTAGCACGTTCTACCGACCCTTTGTTTATTATTATTGTCTTTTCTAAATAACTCCTAGCTGGAAGAAAATATTACAATTACTCAAGGATCTCCACATCGACCTGTTGGAAGCAGCCTGCATGCAGCGACTTCGCACTATACCTATGACGAATCTAATAAATATAATCTTAACATGTTTCTAAAGTTAAGTGTACACATTTTTTTTGTATTCTTGCACAAAAAATCTGTCCCGGCAAGGTCTACAACTAGAACGACCTTGGTGCACGAAATTCAAGTTTTCACACTATTAAAGTCTGTTACTAATTTAAATAAATATATTTAAAGAATAATGTAGGTATATAGTACCAATCTATATAATTTTTTTTAAATAGTTAGTTTATTTGTTCTGCTTTGTATTTTTTGTTCAAACACGATGGAAAGTTTTCGATTCATAGCCAGTAAAGAAGAAATACATCGTAAATAAAACTAATTGTTATTTTTTTACCGCTTGAATTTCATAATATTCCAATTGAATATGTTTTTGCGTTACGACGTTTTAATAATTATGGTCCGTTAGACGCCTAGCGACTCATAACTTTCCCTCTTTTAAATACCTACACTTGACAACAGTGCGGTCAACCTTCTTCGAGACAGCCTCTGTGGAGCAGTTGGTTAGACGCCGCCTGTGAAACGAGAGGCCGCGGGTTCGATCCCCGCACCGAAACAAAATATTTGTGTGATCCACAGGTTTGTTTCGGGTCTGGATGTTTGTGAGACCGAAAAGTCTCTCGTTGTTTCTGATACCCACGACACAAGACTCGATCTTAGTGTGGGTCAGGACTATGTATGTGACTGTTGGGTGTATTTATTTATTTATTCTGAAAGAAATGGGGAAAAGAAGAAGTATGCGTCTCAGGCAATCTTACTATTTAGCAAGAGAAACTGTTCAATTTAGTATATTGCCTCATTTTTTACAAGACCTTTCAAACAGCAACGAAAAACATGTGGTTCACTTTCATCAAAAACGATTTAAATTGCTGGTTACTTTGACCTTACGGCCACACACAAATTAAATTCGATAATAACAAGATATTTCATATCGGTTAATTTTTAATCGACTACAAATAAAGAGATTATCAATTCGACCTGTATGTATATAATTTTGTCAGAATTGCACCATTTTCGATATGTTAATCTATACCAGCTTCTGAACACGTGTGCCAAATTTCAAAAGTGTATTTATGTTTGTCCACGCGTAACTAAGAAAGCCGGTTTAATATGTTAATTTTTTTTTTTTGCACCAGACTTGAATGGGATGAGCGATTGTTAGTTTTCTGAAGTTTTAGTTATTTTGTTTTTAATACCTTAAGGCGCGATTCCATTGGACTAGTTACTTGTAAGCAAGTTGCAAATTGCATGCAACTTGAACAAACCTGCATACAAGCTACAATTTGCATGTGGATAGAACGAACTTGTACATTTTTATTAAGGTGACGCGCAAATTGAACACGCTCGGGTAAGTTGCACGTTTCGAATTGCGAACGAGTATCATGATGTCTTTCGCACAAATTATCGAAATATAATGGTCGTTAATTCGGCAAGCAGCACCAACCATAGCAGCATATCTTCCACCCATGATTTCCTACCCAATATTGAATATCTCTACTTGAATTCAAGTAAAACTTCCATGCAGTTTGCACACTGAACACACAATTTGAAAACATGTTTCCAATGTAAGCAACTTGTACGCAAATGTGACATCATACTTGCATGCAAGACTTGCCTAATGGAATCGCGCCCTAAGTGTTAAACATGTCTCAAATTAGACGTAGAATAGGAATAGAAAGAATTTGGTAAGCCCTTGTAAGGAAGGAGACCTCTGGGTTGAAACCACCGCTTTGTCCATTTCTGTCGCAAGCAACAGAGACCAGAATAAGCGCTGTGTTCTGGTTATCAGAACAAGCCAATGATTACTGGGCAAGAACTTACATCTCAACTGACTGGCGCAGTGCCTCGAACTGTTTAGCCTTTATAAGTTCTAATTTATATTGCTTCTGTTTATGGGCTGACCTAACGCTTAAACTATTGATAATAAAAAGTACTACTTACAAAAATTCTTCCTTCGAAAATGGGTCTGTTTCTTCACCCATTCTTCCAATAAGTCAACACATTCTTTCACCTCCTTTTGTGTGTTGAAATTGCACAATTTCCTTACAGTCACCATAGTGTCGGGATGAAATTCCAAAATGGGATTTTTTGGTATGCACTCCATTTCAGTGTTGCTTCACCGAGATTTAAAAATATACTAATGCCTTTTTATGCGCTTCGTTGTATCTCACGTCAATGAAGGCTATCTTTAATATTTATTAAAACTTAAGCACGCGTGTGTATATAAAAATAAAATTTGGTTTCTTGTTTGTTTATGAAGTGAAATTGAAATAAGGCATTTTGTGTTATTTTTCTTTATTGAAAATAGTAAAATAATTTGTTTAGTTTTGTAAATGAGGCGAACAAAATTATGATCATTCATTTGTCACAAGAAATGGACCGCTGAACGTAACGCGAAAAATGTTTTACTAAATCAAAATTCAACCCATCAATCTAGTGTATTTAAATTACTATCCGCAAAGATCCTAGTTTCGAATATCAGGAGTGACAAACCAATTTTATGGTATTCATACCATAGGCATATTTCGTTCGAAATTACATGTGTAAAACGTGTGGGTGCCTGGCCTTTCGAACTCACAAGTTACTGAAGGCCCTTCGTACAATAATATCTCATCACACGAATCATTCTGCAAGATATTATATACATATATATTATTCTTTACAGTACCTAGTAAGGCAATAACATATTTTATTTATTCATATTTTTTAAAAACAAAAAGTTTGATTCTTCTGCATTCTCTTCTACGTACTCACGCCTTTTTCCCAGAAGATAGGCAGAGGTGCTACCAGGACACCCACTTTCTCCTTTTGTGTTCCATCCCACGATGTAATAGTGGGCGAGCCTATCGCCATATCGGGATGATTCTTCTGTGTCATCATCATCATCAGCCCTTCTGCGTCCACTGCTGGACATAGGCCTCTTCCATAGCGCGCCACTGGGCTCGATCTAAGAAGATCTCGATCGACGATCTATGTAATTTTTTCGAATTAAAAATAATAATAATGACGATGTGGGCAATAGTTCTACTCGTGTTATACGAGTCGTTTCATATTTATCTATGCAACTAACATTTTCCCGTCTGAGATTAATTAATTTGTGTTGCAAATTATATTTAAATTCAAGCCTTTTATTTTAGATAATGTATAATTTTAAATGTTTTGCTTTTTTTGTCAATGTCGCCGCAGCAGCTAATTAAAACTACAAAACCAGTTCTTAGTTTAGTTTTTTTTAGTTTTTTGGAAACAATGATAATGACTCAGTCATCTAAATTACGCCCATATAATATATATTATTAAGAGGGCTTGTATTAAAATTCATGGATATATTATTACATACATACATACATAAACTCACGCCTTTATCCCAGAAGGGGTAGGCAGAGGCGCCACTAGGACACCCACATTTCGCCTTGTATGTTCCGTCCGTATGTTGTATGTGGATATATTATTATAGAAGGTTATTTCAAAATTTTCAATAAATAATTCTATATCTATATCAGCACATATACGTCCCACTGCAGGACACGAGCCTTCTCTACAATCGAGAGTACGATTGAGAAGGTTTAAGCCTTAATATAATCCACCACGCTGGCCTAGCGCGAGTTAGCGGACTTACATGCCGTAGAAATTCTTTACAAATCGCTATGGTATGCAGGTTTTCTCACGATGTTTTCCTTCACCGTTATAGTGAATATCATATAATAAATAATAATATTGTAAATAATATACCCAACAGTCACATACACAGTCTTGACCCCACACTAAGATCGAGTCTTGCGTTGTGGGTATCAGAAACTACGAGAGACTTTTTGGTCTCATTAACACCCAGACCCGAAACAAATACCTGTGGATCTCACAAACATTTGTTTCGATGCGGGAATCGAACCCGCGACCTCTCGTCTCACAGGCGGCGTCCATCCATCTGCGCCACGGAGGCTGTCAGATATAAATACGCTTAGTGCTAAATTGCCTCAAATTTAACTTTAACAATTTAAGTACCATCGTTACAATGATCATAATAATGATTACGATTCAGTTTTTGTTTTGTTTTTTCAATCTACAAAACCTGAATTATATCTACTTAAACCAACATATTTATACTTAAATTTCCAAGGATTTAAAGAAAACTACATACCTTTTGGAGAATGATTTGGCTTATAGTTACTTGAGATTTTGCAGAAATACTAATAAAGATACTATTTTGCTAATAGAGCCAAGAGGAACCGAGAAGACGTTTTTAATAAAAAATGACTTTTAACACGACGGTGAAATATCACACTGTTCTGCGCTTATCACATTTTTTTAAATAAACTCGACAGTCACATACATAGTTCTGACCCAACACTAAGATCGAGTCTTGTGTCGTGGGTATCGGAAACTACGAGAGACTTTTCGGTCTCTCAAACTCCCAGACCCTAAAAAAATACCTATGGATCTAACAAAATTGTCTCGGTGCGGAGATCGAACCCGCGGCCTATAGTTTCACAGCCGGCGTCTAACTTGCGCCACGGGGCTGCCAACTTACAACAGTTTTTATAGATTCAAGGGTGAGTACACACCAACACCACTTTAGCCACAATTAAAGAATAGTTAAATCAAGGAATCATTTGAATTAAGACAATAACATTTTTGAATGTGAGAGAATCTTGGTGTAGCTAATTACGATTGCAGTATGAAGAGGTCAACATTATTGGGTTGGTTCCATTGACTGTAACCGGATTCCTATCAGCTTTGCAAAATAATTTAATTGGCATAATTTGTACTCTAATACTGGTTAAGGTTGGAGACTGTCCCGCCCTCACACCCGCCACTGCAACTCCTGTAAGCCAGGATCAACAGTGGCACGCATTTTAATGACACTGAGCATTGAAGCTCAGCGCGTCTCCGGGAATGACTAACTTGTCTTTAACCCGCAAAGAAATCAATCAAAAAGTTAAATTAATAGGAGGAGTTGGAAATAAATACTGGTTAAGGTTGCAGGAAGTCGCTGGATGCAGGCTTCCAACAGGTCGATGTGGGGATCCATGGGGCAGGCCTATATTCAGCAGCGGACTTCCTCTGGCTGAATAGACAAATAGATAGTACCATAATACATCATTCGATATAGTAGTCTATTGTAAATCGGTCTATAATCCTTATCATTAATTCCGAGTTCCATCCCTTAGCTATCAACCATGCATTCATATGAACCAACAAAACAACTATTAAAACATAACAACGTCGTAATGCTCCTTTAGCTTCTACAAGCCTCACAGTCTCTAAGGTCGTGACTTTCGATTATTCGGCAATTTTTTTCGTTGCTCCTGTCAGTCATGACTTAGCAATAATGGTCAGGCTCATCCGAGGCGGTACCACTGTCACAGAAGATGGACGTGAAGTGGCAGTTTTGCTGACGCGTTTCGTTCGGTGAGTGAGATTGCCGGGTGCCCAATACCTCTTTCGTCCCATCCCATCGTCTTTATCGTTCCCGCTCCCCTCCCATTAACATTACTATGATCCAATTGTTATGGATGTTCATGGGCGGCAGTGATCACTTACCATGATGTGGACCTTTAGGTAGTCTAAAAAACAATCGGCTTTATACAGGGTATATCAAGACTGCGACCGAAAACGAAGCCGGGTGTTAGTTTTAGTGGCTATAGACACAATGCAAATAAAAATTTCGCAAAATAAGTGATAGATTATTTTTTACAATTTTTTAAAAATAATAGTTTTTAGGTGGTAAATCCTTAGTTTTTGCGAAAATAGTAATTTAAACCCTTACGTATCATTGCGTCTTTAAAAATAAAAAGGTGCACATCATTATTTTGGAAAAAATATGTATATATCACCCAAATACGACGATAAGTAAAAAAGTTACCAAAAAAAAATGACGATTTATTTTGCGGAATTTTTAGTTGCATTGTGTCTGAGGTCACTAATACTACCATCTGGCTTCGTTTTCGGTCGCGGTCTTGATATGCCCTGTATATTATAGTATACCAGATGCATTGTAATCATTGACATTCTTGTGAAAAACCTGTACGTGTGACCTGAAAATGCAGAAAAGGTGGCATATGCGTTGAAACATGACCTTTATTCTTGGCGGAACAAAAACTGTCATCACGTGAATGGAGCGCGGGGAATCTGGGATTCTAATGAGAAGGAAAAATGCAAAGGTTTCTAGTATTTTTGCGAATTCTGGATTTTGAAGTAATGTTTAGTACGTAGCTAGTTTTATCTAAAGTTGTATTGAAAATTATTATAAAAAATGCTTAAACAATAATAACTAATGAAGACAGCAATATTGTACAGTTTGTTATATTGAACGAAGATAGCTGGTTGAAGTGCTCAAGGAAGGAATCACTGAATTTAATAAGTTATCACGTAAAATATTACAATTAAGTTAGGCGATTCGTTCCGCTATGTATGTGTTAAATAAGCAGTTATAATAGCACTTAATGTTTTATTGATTCAAGTAATATTTATATCGTCAGCAAATATGTACAGTCGAAACTGTACAAATAATTAATTAATTTTTTTACGCTATTTTCAAACTTCAGAAAAACAGAGCAACAGCATGAATAAAGTTGAGTTTAATATTAACGATGCAACACACGAGACAACTTTCACTTTCTCTTTAAGACACAGGAAGTCCACCATTGGTCAAACGATTTTTAAATAGGTAGATTACAATCATTTTTAATATTCATCTTAAACCTTAAAAACCTACAAATCCGGTAATTGTATTCATGAGTATTTATTATAAATGTTGTTACAATCTTTTCGATCGCAGGCATATTATAATCTCACTTACTCTGCTAAATGATTCTCCGTTTTATTGAAAATATAATTTTATTTTGCTAATAAAATTAGGCTTCATTCACATTGACGTAAATTCAGATTAGCGATTCCCGCGAGCGACGCGATTTTCTTTCCCAAAGATTTAAAAAAAGAACAGCAAAATTTAAAAATAGTTGGTTATAGCGTTCTTTTAGTTGTAGGAAAGCACAGCTATAACATATTAGATTCCAATTTCATGCTTTCATAAGCATAATTCTGTGCAGTAAAAAGTGTATTTTTCAAAACAAGCATTTATAAATTATGAATATTTCGTGACGGAAACTTACATATATTACATACATGAACTCACGCCTTATCCTAGAAGGGGTAGGCAGAGATGCTAACGAGACACCCACGTTTCGACTTGTGTATTCCGTCGCACGATGTAATAAAGGACGAGCCTATGCCATATCGGGCACAAATTCCTGACTCCGGGCTGATACTGAATAGAAAAATCCAACATTAATGTGCCGACCTGGGATTTGAACCTGAGACCTCAGCGTTATAATCTACCATAGTACACCTGCGCCAACAAGGCAGTATTTGAAATTTTGTTTTCATATTATCGCACTTGCATAAATTACTATAATTATGTAACATAAACGTGACAAACACAGCCATATAATAAGACAATTTGTTTTGAGAAATAGCTTTATGGTCGCGTGAATGAGACCTAATGGGTCAGATTGCCATAGACTAGAGATAAATACTTGTAAACTAACCGAACCGTACAGTGGAGAAGTATTTTTTTCAAAGTTCCAATAGAAATACATAAACGAAAATTTATAAGATCCGCGAAGAAAAGGCAAGCCGGTAGGAATCGCAATGTGTGTCGCGCCTATTTCGCCTCAGTTTGAACAGACCCTTATGCAAAATGGAAGCCGTGGTTTTTTACTTAAAATAACAATATAGATAAAATAAATTAGTTCATAAAGTTGCGAAGGTTGTAACAGAATTGCTTTACGTTCAAAATTCAATACCTATAAATATATCCTTTTATAACATCGTCTTGATTACTATTGTATTTAAATTCCACTGTTTTACTTCCCTTGGTGTAGGCTTAGTCTGTTTTGACAAGGCTATCCATACAAAACCACTAATATATTCACAGAATTACTATAATTACTTATAATTATAAGTAAATTGACATTCAATATACCTATATGAATACATAAGGGGTTGTTGATTCACGAAACCAGGTTTTCGATCATGTAAATACATATCAGACTCGCACAAATAGGTTTAATAAACAATAACATTTGCGTACCCCGTGTTTCAAGAAAATTTAATTTACTTTCATAGCGTAATCATTGGCGTTACACTGTGTAGGGGTTGGTTTATATGGCTACGGATGACGTCAAATTAATTCAGATTATAATTTTGAAATACAAAAATAATACTCTTTGAGGGAAATATTTTCGAACTACATACATACACAAATAATCGCCACGACTGAATCCCATAGGGTAGGCAGAGATTATGGATCGCCTTTTTCCGTCGCACCTTCATCTCCTATAATACATATTATAACGATAATACTTCAAGATTAAATTATGGCCGCTGAAACCGAAACGTTCTGGAGTGGAGGCCACGTACAGGCAAGCAAAGTGTTGGACGCCGGCCCACAAGGTGGACGGACGACCTGGTGAACGTTGCTGGATGCAGGCCGCTTCCAACAGGTCGATGTGGAGAAGAGAGAGACAGAGAAAGGACCTGGTTAACGTTACAGGAAGTTGCTGGATGCAGGCCGCTTCCAACAGGTCGATGTGGAGAAGAGAGAGACAGAGAAAGGACCTGGTTAACGTTACAGGAAGTTGCTGGATGCAGTCCGCTTCCAACAGGTCAATGTGGAGAAAAGACAAAGAAAGGACTACAAAACATTTTGTAAAAGCTATTTTAAAAAATATGTTTATTTATGAATCATATAAACGTTCCTTTACCTACATTTTGACAATGTCAATCAGTGTACTGCGCCCTCGCCGTCCTGCGCCCACCGAGGCTTAATTGAATTTCAACTGCGACGTAATTAACGTACATTCACTTATTCTGGATATTAAACAACTCTGATGCGAATTTAATTAATTATACATATATTTACATACCGACATGTCACGACCTTAAAGTTAATCATCTATAATATATACAGCTGAAGAGTTTATTTGTTCGCGCTAATCTCAGGAACTACTAATTGGAGTTGGAAAATTATTATTGTGTTGGATAGCCCTTTTATCGAGGAAGGCTATAGGCTATATAACATCACGCTATAACCAATAAGAGCGGAGCATTAATATAAAAATATGAGACAACAGTTTCCCCGTCTAAAAGCATCTACACCTGAGTGAAGACGGGCTGGGCCACTAGTTATAGCTAAACATCTATACACGCACTGATAGTCTAGCCTGAACCCTAAGGCAACACAGTTGAGGTCAGTAAAGTATATATAACCTTTTCATATGGTGATTGAAAGTCGGGTAAATACGAAAATCCTAAAATTATCTATAGAATGTTCGGCAATCTCTCTAACAAAACAGAACACAACATTCAAGTTGCGAGGTTTAATATAAGACAAAGAGATCACCCTGTATATTTATGGCTTAAGCGGTCAAGCTGACAAACTCATACTGTAGTTAAAATTGCTGTCAACGACGTACTTACGTCACAATAAAATTATTTGTAAATAAAAAATATCAAAATTACTTTATGACTTGACCATGGCAGGTTAGTCATAAAATTAAAAACAAAGTATATGCAAGAATCTAATGGATATCATAAACGTAGAAGCATATAATTTATAAATAACAAGTATATATTTGATAGAAGATAGAAAACTCATGAGATGTTTAGTCTCATTATGTCCAGTAGTTACTCTGGCTACAACGTCCTTCAAACCGCAACATAACAGTGCATTTTATACTGTTGTTTGCCGATCCTGGTCACTTATGTATTAAAAAACACAACATTCATATACAACATCATTAATTATTTAAAATAGATTTAAACTAAAATATGGTTTAACTTTTAACGAGACTATTAATTTCACTAATTGAAGCTGTTGCCAATTTTCAATACTAACGAATGAGTACAAATGGAATAAAACCGCAACTTCATAATTTGTTTTGTTATCTAATGGATTTCATTTGAAGAAATGCAGATTAAATAAAAACATTGAAATGACTAACCACTCTCAATCGATTCTGTCGATTGTAGAGTAGGCCCGTGCCCTGCAGTGGGACGTATATGGGCTGATATAGGATAAAATAGGATTGAAATGACTCATCTACGATCGAAAGTTCGATCGAAAGGACTTAAGTCTTAATCAACCTCACTAACTTAATGCGGTTGGCTGGAACGGTTTAAATGACGGTAAAATTAGTTGGTAGAAGAAAAGACAATTGAAGGAAAGAAAATAGGAAGGAAACAGTCATTTCTAACTTACGAGAGCGCAGAACTGCGAGCGCCATAGAATTATCATCTTGTGCAGCTGACTTAGCATTTTATGTTAGCACTTCAACTATTTGGAGAGTCACTATTAGAAAAAACAGTCGAATGTTATGTTTGATGGATGCAGTGTTTTTCGATATGAAATCTGGTAGCTAGTTTTTTTTCATTATTTAAAAATACCAAGATTGCTATACCTGTTACCATCACCGTATCCCCGACTTTTTGGGAATGGATAAACAAAACTTTATTATTATAATAAAGACATATTAAATGATAATTTTATTAAATCTCCATATTTCTGCTAACATTAGTTGTATATAATGATTCTTTCTTCAGTAATGACATGCAGTGGAGACAGTCTCTCAATGTACGATTTTAAGACATCTTGATCATGTCCTATAACCCTCATGTTCTTCTTATAGGTTTTGAACATCTGGAAAAACCCAAATATATTAAATAAATAAATAAATACACCCCACAGTCACATACATACATAGTCCTGACCCCACACTAAGATCGAGTCTTGTGTCGTGGGTTTCAGGAACTACGAGAGACTTTTCGGTCTCACAAACACCCAGACGCGAAACAAATACCTGTGGTTTACACAAACATTTGTTTCGTGCGGGGATCGAACCCGCAGCCTCATGTTTCACAGCCGGCGTCTAACCCACTGCGCCACGGAGGCTGTCAATTAATTTAAAAATGTTATGTACCTCAATATTATAGATCATATTCCAATCAGACCAAATTATATTGTATTCCAACAGCAAAAAACTGACGTAACTCTGTCCACATTGAGACATTACCATATCTCTCCTCCTTTTCCTCCAACATGCGGTGTCGGTATTGCCCGACCTGAATTTCGAATCCAGGACCTCACGGCTCACAATCCATAAATGTTATTAAAAGCAAAGGCAACCGAATATTTCAAACAGTATTTTAATCATGCTTAATGTGGGAATTAATATACATGATATGATAGATACATACCGAGTACCCTTCGCCTCCATCAGCTAAAAATCCAGGTGCAGTAACTTGGTAATACTTCTTGCGTCTAAGTGGGACGTTGTCACTACCAACAGTAACTGAGGTCACCCTTTTACCTTCCGGGTTTGTTATGTTGTACACCACTTTTAGACCTGGAAATTCAAATATTTCTAATAAATAACATTTTGAGTAGAAATAAGATGTCTTGCGGAACTTTATAGTATACTCAAGGAAAAAAAATTCAAGAATTGTAGTGTTTTGCTGTATACGTACATGCGTACTTTCTCACCTTCATTCCTATACCTAACTGGTTATTTTGTTACCTTTGATAATTTAAACACCTTCAAAAACTGTCAAATTGTCTTTTAAGAATTTTTTGGTACACACTAAAAGCATTTATACTATTATGAAAATATCAAAATAAAATAACGATGACTGTAAAAATTGTTCCATTCATTGTACTTCGTCTAACCGCCTGTCGCTTAAAGATATGGACGTAAATAAATATCTCTAATTCTAATAAAGACCATACAATAGTTTTTTTGGATTTTTTTCTTTTAATACGTACCAGATACTTGCAGCAACGAAGGAACTTCAAAACCATTGGAATAATTAGCATCCCTGACACCAAACTCGAGGGCGTCCATAATTATTTTCCCCTTGAGATTAAACGTTTCTATTTGGTCGTAGTAAGGCAGCAATTCTACCAACTCTCCGTGGGTTATTACTGAAAAAACAAATACTGATTTGTATACCGTTCTACATTTTAATGTGTATAAAAGTATAGGGCGCACATTGATAAGATAAATAAGTAATCACAACCAGTTTGTTACTATTTCCATGCAAAAACCGATGTGAAACAGCTATGTACCATCTGGACAGCAAGATAGCTAAAGAGCATGCCCTTCTTAACTTCCACCACTTTAATCCTCAAAACCCTATACCAATTACCACATGTAGGAAAACTGAAATACTTGAAGTCACTTCTCATCTGATTTGTATCAGCCCAAATACGTCCCGCAGGGCAAGAGCCTCCTATACAATCGAGAGTACGATTGAGAGGGTTTACCTCTATCATATGAGTATATCATAGGTATCATATAGTCGGCCATATAGTCTGCCACGCTGGCCTAGTGCGGGTTGGCGGACTTTATATACCGTAGAAATTCTTCAAAATCGCTACGGTATGCAGGTTTCCTCTCGATGTTTTCCTTCATCGTTATAGTGCGTGGTGATTGACTATCAATACAGACAATCAGGTTTGGAGGAGGTTGAAACGAACAATATGTGCATAAGATCAGTGTTCCACTCAATACTCATGACTATTGTATGGAAACATAAATTTAATTCGGGTACTTACTTCCTTCAGGTAAGGATACAGGTAAATAATTTTGCTGTGCGAACGAGATGTAGTCGTAGTTAGTTCTGACAGAACTTCTTGCCTGAAAAGAAAAGTATATTTTAACTTTCATATAATTTATTAATTTTACATAACTATCTCACATGATCGTATATTCTCACACGCTATAATGTCGAACCTCTTCATCCTGTCTGATGACCCATAAATATGTAGAACTTTTAATGTACTTTTTTAAGGACTCTACAGATGACCCCTCGTCAATTGTTTTAAAATTTAAATTATTCAAACGTACCCCACAACGAGATCTTCGTCTTCCATTTTATTTTCAGCTATATACGATGCGATGAACAATGTACTCACCAGATCATTCAAAGCGTCAGTCATCAGGTTTCCAAGCGCGCATTCCCCGCGGGAGCAGTCTTCGTGAGGCAAATTGGTGACACTCTCGCCTATCGGAGTCTCCTGAGCTAAATGAACTAGCGCCGATAAAGGAGCTAGCATAGCTTTCACTCCCAGATCTAAAATAATTAGGATTGATTTATGGAAGGTATTTGAACCATTAATAATAGAGTTCGAATTGCTACTGGATGTCGCTAATTAAAAAATATTTATTTACTCTTTACACAAATTGTATGTAGGTGGACTTGCCCGAAGCATTTTTTACCAGTCCAAACTAGGGTGATGCAAAGATGTTGACCAAGTCCGCCTTTGGGACTAGTTTATTGAAATATTGGCACCGAAACCCATCATAGTACTAAATATTATTTATTTCATTCCATCGTCAGTTAATGCTATACATTTTAATTTTCAAAAAATATACAGTCATTAACGATTATCATACTTTAGCTTCACAAATACCCATCCTTGACATATTTAACGATAAGTTAAACACTTTCAAAAGAAAATTAAAAGATAATTCTTCTTAAGAGCTAGTAAAACTGCTTCCGTCTTCACATCGCTTGTGACTTTACTTATAATTATTTAGAAAGTCTTAGTAATTATTGTTACCTAGTATTAACTGTTAATTGTTTTTGTTTTTATTTTATTTTTATTTTTGTTCTTGTGCTTTTATTTGTCATTGTAATTTTGTATGTAATGGTTGTTTTCATTTCATTTTGCTTCCTTATTTATAAAGTCACATTGATTTAGCGGTTAGCCAATAATGTTGGAAAATTGTATGTACGCTCTAATTGTCTTATGTATCAGAAATATTTAATTTAACATGAATAACACTGTGTAATGTTTAAATATATAAGATGTAGCAGTACTTAAAAAAATAAAAAACAGTTTGTTAAATGATAATAATAAGTATTACCTTCAGGGATTGATCGGTTAAGGTAGATCATACCGCCCTCCCATTTGATGTAGTTGCCATCACAATCAAAGACAACTGTTAGGTTACCCACGTACTTGCTAAAAGCTGATGCGTGTACGACTACCACCTGAAACATCGGTATATATTATGGAATGAACTCATAGAACGAAATGTGAGGGCAAATCTTCAAGATTATAGAAATCTGTACGACAGGAATACCAACGAAATTTAGCTGTGACTTCGATTCATGATTAAAAGAGTCTGTATCTGTATCTGAACATCCCACTGCAGAGCACGGGACGACTGCCTCGGTGGCTAGTTTTACTATGGTACGACTAGACAGCTGAGGTCTCGGGTTCCAATCCCAGGTCGGGCAAAGTGATATTGGGTTTATCTATTCATTATCAGCCCAGAGTCAGGAATTTGTGCTCGATATGGCGATAGGCTCACCTCTTATCATATCGTGGGACGGAACATACTAGGCGAAATGTGGGTGTCCTGGTGGCGCCTTCAGAGATAAAGGCGTGCGTTTATGTATGTACGAGTATGTATGATTTATTAAACAAGTTTCCTTACGATGTTTTCCTTTACCGATAAAGTGCGTGGAGACCGACTATCAATACAGACATGACATTAATAGAATATAATGTATTTCTTACCGTTTCGTCCGGATCAGCAGTACTTTCTACTATAACTGGGTAGGGACGTGCGGTAGTTTGTGCTCTATGAGAATGTCCTCCTACAATTACATCGATATCTTGACCGAATTCACGAGCTAATAACCTGAAATTAAAACCAAATCCTAAATACTTCGAAGGGCAATTAAGGTTGTTCATACAGGAAACAAAGATTCGACCAGTTTAGGGTTTCCTTTGAATAATCCACTTCTAACGTTATCTACTAGTACCTTTATTTGGTGGTTCTTTCTTTTGATGGTAATTAATTAAATATATCTCTTTTCTAACAGCTGAATGTTTTCAGATATTTGACATACTTACTCATCAGTCTCGAAGCCGCAATGAGAGAGCACTATAATGAAGTCCACGCCTTGTCTATAAAGAGCTTTGATTTCACGGTTTAACGTTAATCGAGGGTCCGCAAATTTCACGTAGCCGACATGGGAAAATAACTAGAACAGAAATATAATATCATGGACACCTTTTTATATTAAAATGTTCCTATTAGGAAAATACAAAACCTGTTTTTTTTTGTATAAACTTGCACGCAACAACGAAGCAAATGATAGAATGTTTTACATAGAGACAAATAACATATATGGCGGAGTAATCTTGTCAATACATATTATATTCACGTTATGTTTTTTTGCAAAGTGCATAAGATTCTTATGAAAATCTCGCGCTTTAGAGGTTTTTGAAATTTGTACCCCACTTAGAAGTCTTGAATTCTTTCAAGGTCAGAAGTTTGTTGCAATGACTCATGATAATTCTTAACTCGACATCATAATACACATTTGACCTTTATTCATAAAGTTGATGGACTAAAATCTAGATCTGGCTAAAAGATATAAATTATTACAAGCTACGACAACTTTATAATATCAATGTGGACCGGATTAATGCATTATCGCATATATTCTTAGTATCACGTTTGTTAAAGAATTAGAACAAAATATTTTATACTAATTATTTGAATACTTTGAACAATTCAAATTATTTTTAAAAGATCTTACCTCCGTATCAGTAGTGATAAGTCCAATAATACCAATCTTCTTGCCCTTTCTCTCAACGATAATATGAGGCCGGTACAGCCCTTGTAGGGAAGGCTCGAAGCTAGCATCCATGTTAGCAGCCAGTACCGGAGCGTTTAGTGCTGATATGTATCCAGCTAGGCCTAGAGGACCATCATCAAAATCGTGGTTGCCAATTGCCTGAAAATCAAAGATGTCCAGTCAACACATGTCTTACAAACCCTCATTTTTAATGTCAAAGTGTCTTACTCAATAACACATAAATTCACCCAACAGTCACATACATAGTCCTAACCCCACATTGAGATCAACTAAGTCTTGTGTCGTGAGTATCAGAAGCTACGAGAGACTTTTCGGTCTCACAAATACCCAGACCCGAGACAAATATTTGTTGGCCTCACAAATATTTATCTCGGTGCGGCGATAGAACCCTCTCGTTTCATAGCCCGCGTCTAACCAATTGCGCCACGGAGGCTTTCAAACATTAGACTAACTACATTACAATGTAGTACTCGGAATTGTTTCACAGCGTGTGGACGGCGATAGTGGCTTATATGAGTTAGCAGAGTCAGTATAGTTGTGTAACATTCCGGAATTAAAGAACTAATCAGATGCTGGGCTAAATTCTAGACACCCTGAACTAATAGGCTGCCATAAGTCATAATGAAAACGTTGTGGAAACGCGGAGCGACTTTCAAGGTCTCCATCCAGCATTTAAGCCTGAACCAACTTAAACGGTACATTATAGTCTTTTACTGCTAATTACTTACTTACCACGTAGCTCGAATACCAAGGATATAAGGTTTTCCCGATACACACATTAATGCATAATTATAATTTTGGTCATCATGGTCTCGTGATATTAAATGTCAGAATTATTATGCGTTGCCATACTGTCCATATTATTAATGTAGAGGTATTTTAGATTTTTTGAGATGTTATAGGTTACTAGTTTGATATTCAAAAACAAGAAATATATCAATGGAGTTCACATTAAAAACCGAAACTTTGTAAACGGACTCAAATCACTCAAGGACAAAACAGTAATGGTTAATGGTTCCTTAAGCACTATGGTATATGATAAGTATAAGGTTAGGCTCGTCCATAGCCGCAGTGCTGGACATGGACCTCCTCAGGGATGGAGAAAGGTTTAGGCTTCATGCCACCATGCTAGCTTCATTCATGTGGGTGTAATATCTACTGGTTAAATTCTTATGGACGCTTCTTAGGTTTGCTAGTTTCACGATATTTTCTTTCACTGGTAAAGTGAACTATAATAACCTAATAATGTAATTACGACAAGTCAGGTCCGTGTGTGCTACCGCTCTACCCAGAATGTTCTCTCTCTCTTCAGCCATAGGAAGCCCACTGCTGACCTTCACCATAAATCAATGCTATTAGTGCCTAAATTATCAATTCGTTATATGTTACAATACCTCATAAAACTTACATGAGCATCATGAGGAAGTAAATTCATGAACTCCTGCAGCACATTCCACTTGAAGAAGGTGAACCAGTAGGTCCCTTGAAAGCTGTCTCCAGCGTTCAGGAGGAGGGCATCTGGCTTCTCCTTCTTCAGCTCTTTGATGACGTGGTACAGCCTAGGAAATCCGCCGAGGCATAGCGTGTCGTTTGAGTGACACGTCGGCGAATCTGATTTGGTCTCTTCAAACCTGAATATTTTCGCAATTGATTTGGAAAAATAAAAAAACAGTTTTTTAGTGTTTTGGAAATATACATTAAATGTGATTTAAACATTTTTAATGGAATTTAAATAATAAATTGTTTTGAGAAAGTTAAGTTAAGTTACTAAATAAAATTACAGTCGTTTATATTAATTTTGACCATGACTTTGATCAAGAAAAAAAATGCGCTTTGTAGAGTCCGACAAAAATCATGAATCAGCTTAATTTTTAACCTCTTACACTGAACTCTAATAAAATATACATTAAAGTACTGTCTTAGAAATTCATCTGGCATATAACATATAATATGGTACGTAAATGACAAACGATTAAAATTTTCTGTTACCTTCATTAAAATGATTAAAAACAATTATTTACTAACGAGCTAAGGAACTGACATTTTATCAATGCAAATAGTTCATGAAATTTTGATTTAAATTAACAGATGGAAATTAATTGTAATAATTTATAGATTTGCGTCGAATAATATTTTATTTATTAGGTACTTTATAAATGCTTCTACATGAATTATTGCTGCATTTTTATTTATTTGCATTTATTTTATTTTAAATTGAAATTAGGAAGGTCGACACTTACAAACACATCCCAATAACTTAATTTAGAAAATTCCATTACATATTTAGTTATATACTTAATTGAATTTATTTTCAAGTATGTCCATTACCCATAGTAAGAATGTTAGTTCTTCACCTAGTTGCCTTTTAAACATGATCAAAGAAGTTCATCAAAATTTTACTTTCAAATAAATAAATTAATAATTACTCACCTCGCATGAAAATCATTAAAATGTATCAAATCCAGTTCAAAATTATCATCACATTCCGATTGTGCGTGTACAAACGCACCCAAACACAATAACAAAATCCACTTCATTACCCACTTAATAAGATCACACCTGTTAACTTAATACTAGCGAATTTGAATATGACACGATCTGGTACGAAACCGATAACCTTTTATGCAAAAAGTGATTTATAAAATTGCATTTGCATAATTCTAGAGATTTGCGTTGGAGATCCGTGTTGGGTTATTTGAATCCTGATGTTATTTCTATTATATGAGTTGTATTGTATGTATCTGCTAGGCAAACACCACTATAAACAGAAATTGATTTTATTAATCCCAATACTAGAGTATAATTTTATAATTTATTTATTTTAGGATTCTATTCTACTACCAGTAACAATATATTAATTATTTATTTAGTATATAATACAAAGTTTTCGTATTTCTTGTTATTCGTATTGTTACTGGTGGTAGGTCTTTCATATCTGAGAGGCCGCCTGGGTAGGAACCACCGCAATGTCTATTTCTGCCTCCAAACACTAGTGCTAAAAACCAGTTGTGTTCAAGTTTGAAGAACATTGTAGCCAGAGTAACTACTAGACATATAAAAGGTGGGTACTGACCGGTGCTACGCGGTGTAATATAACATTCGCAGCGAGCATTTATGTTACGCCGTGTGTTAAAATCGGTAGTAAAAACACAATGTCCGTGCTCGATTCCACGTACTGACTGCATGAATGCTCGCTTTGTAACATGTTACATTACGTCCCGTAACACCGGTCAGCACCAACCTTAAGACTTAACATCTCAAGGTGGTACTGACCGACGTTACGAGGCGCAATGGAACATGTTACAAAGCGAGCATTCGTGCAGTCAGTACGTGGAAACGAGCACCAACAGTGAATTATTACTAACGGTTTTAGCACACGGCGTAATATAAATGCCCTTCGCAAATGTAATATTACACCGCGTAACACCGGAGTACCCACCTTTATGTCTCAATATGGCGAGCGCAGTGTCAAGCATTGCTTTGTAATTCATGGTGTTTGGTTTTGCTACTGTCCGTGAGCGGTCGTATCGCTTACCATCAGGCGGATGGCATGCTCGTCTTGTCATTCACGGCAATAAAAAAAATACCTTTCATAATCGTAAATAGATTTAAAACTTATTTTAGTTATCAAATGTTTTGTCTCTTTCGAACGACTTTGGAATCCACTTTGTGCGAAAAAGACAAAACAATCGATGACTAAAATAGGTTTTAAATCTGTCTGTGAATAAGGCCGTAAACATACTATATTTAATGTCGGTGGATCTTCTAAATTTATTGACAGTCTTTCGAACAAGTACAGTATTTAGTATTAATTTATTTCAAAAAGGACAAACAGTGTAATATTCAAGACATCGATATACTCGAATCAAACTGGTTAGATGACCTTAATCTACAATTCATATTATTATAACTACACCGAAATATATTTTTAAGCATAAAATTAATTTGTTTTAACCACATCATGTGTATTCATTTCTCTATGATTTTATTTTAAAATAATTTATAAAAGTGCAATGACTGAATTTTGTAGTTATTTTAAGTATTTATAAATATAAAGTTGTTAATTATTATTTAATTCTTTATTTTTGTTTGCTAAAACCTTATTTAGCTTTGCTTTAATATGATGACATTTCTTTATTTATTTTCACTGATGAATATTATGTAAATGTTCTTTGTTGCTTGGGTTTTAGAATTAATATTAAGATTGTTAATGTTCCATTGTATATTATTATGATACAAGTTTTTTGGGTTAAGTACTGTAAGCTTATTTTAATTGAATTAAATAAATTAAACTCTTCTTTGCATATTCAATTATTTTAGTTGTAACACCGGTTTTGACCGCCTAATCCCGTAATGTTGGCTTTTTGCCTTTTTGTTGTTTCTACACGTATAATATTATAGGTCTACTTAAGTAATGTTTTAGTAGTGATTTGCAATATAAATATTTTTGATTACGTTACATTCGGTAGAGCAGTCGCCAACGTCCATACCACGTTGAATACACCGGTTCTCGTCCGATCACCGAAGTCAAGCAACGTCGGGCGCGGTCAGTACTTGGATGGGTGACCGCCTGGGAACACCGCGTGATGTTGGCTTTTTGCCTTTTTGCCTTTTTGTTGTTCCTACACGTATAATATTATAGGTCTACTTAAGTAATGTTTTAGTAGTGATTTGCAATATAAATATTTTTGATTACGTTACATTCGGTAGAGCAGTCGCCAACGTCCATACCACGTTGAATACACCGGTTCTCGTCCGATCACCGAAGTCAAGCAACGTCGGGCGCGGTCAGTACTTGGATGGGTGACCGCCTGGGAACACCGCGTGATGTTGGCTTTTTGCCTTTTTGTTGTTTCTATATACATAGGTCTACTTAAGTAAGATTTTAGTAGTGATTTGCAATATTAATATTTTTGATTACGTTACATTCGGTAGAGCAGTCGCCAACGTCCATACCACGTTGAATACACCGGTTCTCGTCCGATCACCGAAGTCAAGCAACGTCGGGCGCGGTCAGTACTTTTATTTTTTATTTATTTATTTATTTATTACACAACAAGAACTTAGATCTAATTACATACATATATACCCTACAAAACCACCTAGGTGGTTTGACTGTAGGTCGTAGAGCCTCTAATAAATCATTTTACTAGACATTAATATGATGGGAGTGGATGAAAGACGCGGGACAGGGATAGATGGAAAACGGACGAGACGGGACGGGAACGAGAAAGGCGTTGTGATTTGACAATATTGTTTTAACTTTAAAACTAAAAATTATCCAAAGTTTGTAGGTAGTACTTAAGCAACTTCTTTTTAAAAATAAATTTGTTGTCCTCCTGTCTAATATCTATTGGCAGGCTATTTAATAAATATGGTAATCGCTTTTGAATGGTTCTATCGCCATAATAATTAGTTACCCTGGGCACTATATACCTGCCAGCAGATACTGACCTGGTGACTTGATTATAACTCGCAAGGGATAGGGTAAGCTGTTTACTATGTTGATTCGTTAAAAATAAATATTTATGTTTAAGACTAATGGGAAGTATTTTGCATATTTTAAAAAGGCTTTTATAGTTGCCTTTACATTTATCTTTAGTGTTTTTATCAACAAGAAATTTTAAAAATCTGATTTGGAATGATTCCAATTTATCTATGTGTGTTTTAAATGTTAGACCATAGCAATCAAGAGCATAACTCATTATAGACTCCACCAATGACACATACAATAATTTTAAAGTACTTTTAGGCACTTTAAAACTCAGATGGTAAAATTTTCCTAACAGTATTCTTAATTTACTACAAATATAATCAACATGTATACACCAAGAAAAGTTTTCTTCTACTTTCAGTCCTAGATAAGTAACATTTTTTACTCGCTCGATAGGCTTGCAATTACAACTGGTACACTTATTGTGAATACAAGAAAAGTCATGTGCAAACATTGACGGTGGCGACTCAGTTAGTCGAAGATAGGGTGAGTGAATGATAAGAAGTTTAGTTTTATCGGTATTTAGAACTATGCCATTATCATGGGCCCATTTCACCACAGCGTCTACATCTTGTTGTACCAAATGAATTATCTCATTAACATTGGTGCCGGCACGTAACACACATAAATCGTCGGCAAACATATACGATGAGCAATGCCGTAACACCCCGCATAAACTATTAACATGCATCAAATAGCACACAGGTCCGCAGCCGGATCCCTGTGGTACCCCGTACCGGACCTCCGTCTCATCGCTAAAAGAATCACACACCTTTACACGATAGGAGCGCGCGGTGAGATAATCGCGGAACCAATGATTCAGCGGTCCTCTCACCCCGCACTCATCCATGGCATTTAATAAAGTATTCGGTTCCAGAGTATCAAAGGCCTTTTTAAAATCGAAAAATATCGATACAACAATTTTTTTTATCTGCCAAATAATGATTTATCTTATCCGTAAATTCAGACAAAAGAGTAATGGTACTTTTTCCCTTTTGGAATCCGTGCTGACATTTATTTATTATACGGTTCTTATGAAAATAGGATCCTAATTGATTAACAACACATTTTTCGATTATTTTATCCACACTTGACAATATAGCTATAGGTCTGTAATTGGAATAAACCTTTTTGTCACCTTTTTTGTGTATTGGACGGACAATTGCTTTTTTTAACTCATTAGGAAACTTTGATTGACACACAGACAAATTAATTAGCCTGGTTAATACTTCACAAACCTTGGTTTTTACACTCTTTAGGTCGTGCATTCGTATTAGATCGGAACCAGGTGATTTTTTACTACTCATGTTATTGATTACACGTCTGACATCACAAATAGTCACTGGTTGCCACCTCATACTCATATCAGACACCTGCACGTAAGAGCTCCTATCCAGCCATTTGAGGTTGCACTTATGTTTTATTGACTCAATTTCGCTAATAAATTCTTTCGCAAAGTTATTACAGATATGTTCAGTACTTCTCTGCCCCTGCATACTATTTAAAATTAATGAGTCTAGTGATTTTTTATCATTACCTATCATGTAATTAATTTTTTCCCACATTTTTTTGATATTATTATTACAGCTTAATATACTTTGTTTATCATAATTACTACAACTCTTTGAAATTGCCTTATAGCATTTATTCCTATATTTAGTGTATGTTAATCTTTTTAACATGTTTTTCGGGTCTGTACTCCATATTTGAAACAATTTGTCCCGTTCTTTTATCATTATCTTTAAATTACGTGTAATCCATGGTTTATTGTTTCTATTACGACTATAAACAAATACAGTTTTATAACAACTATTATAAATGTTTACAAATATATTACAAAATTGTTCATATAATTTAATAGGACAGTTAATCGACAATAAGTCGTCAAAATTAGTTAAAAGTAATTTTTAACCGACTTCAAAAAAAGGAGGAGGTTCTCAATTCGACTGTATGTTGCTTTTTTTTTTTATGTTTGTTACCTCATTTCTCTGTACTGGGTGAACCGATTTCGATAATTCCTTCTTTAATTGAAAGCTGGTGCTTGTCGTTTGGTCCCATAAAAATATGGTAACGATCTGATGAATATCTTCGGACCTGGAGAGGGGAACTCCTTAAAATTAAGTAGGATTCCAATGGTTCTTCTTGCATTGAATTAAGTATAAAAGCAAAATTACAGTGGTGGAGGAAAGTAGGGGTAGGGGCGAGGGGGGGGGTTAGAAAATTAAGAAACATGTAAATAGTCAATATCTTCGGCAGCTTTTAACCGATTTTAGTGATTTCTTTTGCATCAGAAAGAACGTATTAACACTTTGATCTCACCAAGAAATCAGGAAAATCTGATGAATATCTTCGGTCTTGGAGAGTAGAACTCCTCAAAATTGAGTACGATTCCAATGGTTCTTTTTGCATTGGATTCAGTATAAAAGCAAAGATACAGTGGTGGATGAAAGTAGGGGTAGGGGCGAGGGGGGCGGTTAATAAAATGAACAAACACGTAAATAGTCAATATCTTCGGCAGCTATACCAATAAATCATGAAGATCTGATGTAATAGTGACAAAGAATCATATTATTACAGTTTAATAGTATGCCATATACCATTCCGTAATGAAACCGATATCGGCAATTGGGGGCATTGCCGATTGTTATGTGTTGGTGAACAAATTGTACATGACGATGATAAATTTTATGAAAACATGGAAGAACGAGCCGTCATGTCGGATGAATTGTTCGTAAGAAGCATTTGAGGATTAAATATCCAATAAAAGAAGGTTGCCTGGAAGAGATCGCAGTTAGCGATAAGGCCGCCAATTGTAACCATGACATTAGTTTTAAGTGATTTACTGTTACTGTGTTATTCTTTTTTATTGTGGTGTACAATAAAGTGTGTAAATAAAATAAATAAATAAAATAAAAGAATGTTTCAAAAAGTCTCAACGGCAATCAAAATCAATTTGCAAGGACGATTCAAAACTTTTTCATGTAAGCCCGCATTTTTGAAAGCCTATTATTGCGTTCTTCACAAGTATCTTTTGAAATTACTATGGAGATAGATTCCCTTATTTGAGACAGGCGTTGCTCCCTTTCTCCGTTTGTCTCATTTAAACGGCGCTTACTCATACGAGCAGCGCGTTTACTAGGTCTACCCATATTCAGGCTATCGAACTTTTAAGTCACTAAAAATAAAAAAATAAACCAAAATTTTAACAAAAAAAATAACCGACTTCAAAAGACTGACAAAATTCATACTAAAAATAAACATCTAAAAAAGACAAAAAAATGTGACATAAAAAACAAACTAAAAATGCACTAAAAAGTAAAAAAATAATTGCGTATTCTAACGTCAATAATTTACAATCTATTCAATGTACATATAGGTACGATCTATGTGTTTTCCTCGCAAGATTGTATTTATATATTATTTATCCAGTTAAACTTTCCATCTAACTCAACACATACCTATGAGTAACAAATAATTATAAAAACATTTATTTACAGTTCATCTAAGCTAAAATTTGAAATATATGAATGCAATACTTAAAAGACAATCAAATTATTTGAATAATGTACAATTATTGTTATTTTTGGAGTCGGTGTCAGCCAAATAAACTCGACATTATACCTGACAATATTAAATGACAACTTTATGAAATCTATTTTATACGAATATCCTCTTATACTATTATGTGGTTTATTAACCTTAATTCAATAAAATATAATATCTGACGTTTATGTAGTTACTAACTCATAAAACTTGGATGACACCGACTCCAAAAATAACAATAATTGTACATTATTCAAATAATTTGATTGTCTTTTAAGTATTGCATTCATATATTTCAAATTTTAGCTTAGATGAACTGTAAATAAATGTTTTTATAATTATTTGTTACTCATAGGTATGTGTTGAGTTAGTTTATTAATTTTAGGTGGTCTGTAAACGGCCAAAACATAAATCGTTTCTTTGTCATTATTAAGTGCAATGGAAACGCACTCCGCCGTGTGCATGTCCGACGTAAGCCATGCTTCGGTCGGCCGCGCCACGAGCCCCACTTTTGTGTACACCAACACGCCTCCGCCACTGCGCCCCGCGCGACAGTATATGTTCATGTTATACCCACTTATTTTATAAAACGTTGATTCAGAATAATTTATGTTACATTCTGTTACTACCAATATGTCTATATGATCAAGATGCCTGTTAATTGATATTAATAACTCACTAAAATGTTTGCTCAAGGAGCGTATGTTCACATGAATTATTTTTAAGTTTTTAGCTCTAATGTAAAATGACTTTAACCAGTTTTTTACATCATTAACACATACATAGTTAACGGAGTTAGAATCTATGGTATCAATGTCATCCAATTGTGTGAATTTTATGAATAAGTTTAATACACATAATATAAGTGGCAATAATTACATTCATTTATTTTTTAATAGTTCCTTAATATCGCTTTCATCTCTTACCCAGATAGACTTGTCACCATCGGTCTTTTTGACCAGTATTTTACCATTTACCACCCATATGTATTTAAAATAGCCGCGTAATTGATTCTTTGTATTCCATAGTAAGGCTCGCATAGTCTTGGTAAGATCTTCATTAACAAATATCTTGTTTACCGACGTTCCACCTGTTATCATGTTACTGGTCACCTCAGCAAGTTGACGCCTGTGAGACAGCCACCTTTCGCGGGATTCGATTCCACACGTTTTAAACCTTACAATGATCGATGCTGGTTTGTTATTGTGTTTCAGTTGCCTTGTCCGTTTTACAGATTCAACATCCTCGCAGCTGACCCCTATTGTTTCACCGATCTTGGTAACTATAGTTTGCACGTTTTCACCAGGTAATTGCTCAATACCTAATATTTCAATATTGTTCTTGAGGGAGGCCTGTTCAAATTCATGAATTTTTTTCTCAAGTGCGTGGGTACACTTTTCTAAATATATGAATTTGTTGTTTGAATTCGCAAACTTGGATGGGTGACCGCCTGGGAACACCGCGTGATGTTGGCTTTTTGCCTTTTTGTTGTTTCTATATACATAGGTCTACTTAAGTAAGATTTTAGTAGTGATTTGCAATATAAATATTTTTGATTACGTTACATTCGGTAGAGCAGTCGCCAACGTCCATACCACGTTGAATACACCGGTTCTCGTCCGATCACCGAAGTCAAGCAACGTCGGGCGCGGTCAGTACTTGGATGGGTGACCGCCTGGGAACACCGCGTGATGTTGGCTTTTTGCCTTTTTGCCTTTTTGTTGTTCCTACACGTATAATATTATAGGTCTACTTAAGTAATGTTTTAGTAGTGATTTGCAATATAAATATTTTTGATTACGTTACATTCGGTAGAGCAGTCGCCAACGTCCATACCACGTTGAATACACCGGTTCTCGTCCGATCACCGAAGTCAAGCAACGTCGGGCGCGGTCAGTACTTGGATGGGTGACCGCCTGGGAACACCGCGTGATGTTGGCTTTTTGCCTTTTTGTTGTTCCTACACGTATAATATTATAGGTCTACTTGAGTAATGTTTTAGTAGTGATTTGCAATATAAATATTTTTGATTACGTTACATTCGGTAGAGCAGTCGCCAACGTCCATACCACGTTGAATACACCGGTTCTCGTCCGATCACCGAAGTCAAGCAACGTCGGGCGCGGTCAGTACTTGGATGGGTGACCGCCTGGGAACACCGCGTGATGTTGGCTTTTTGCCTTTTTGCCTTTTTGTTGTTCCTACACGTATAATATTATAGGTCTACTTAAGTAATGTTTTAGTAGTGATTTGCAATATAAATATTTTTGATTACGTTACATTCGGTAGAGCAGTCGCCAACGTCCATACCACGTTGAATACACCGGTTCTCGTCCGATCACCGAAGTCAAGCAACGTCGGGCGCGGTCAGTACTTGGATGGGTGACCGCCTGGGAACACCGCGTGATGTTGGCTTTTTGCCTTTTTGTTGTTCCTACACGTATAATATTATAGGTCTACTTAAGTAATGTTTTAGTAGTGATTTGCAATATAAATATTTTTGATTACGTTACATTCGGTAGAGCAGTCGCCAACGTCCATACCACGTTGAATACACCGGTTCTCGTCCGATCACCGAAGTCAAGCAACGTCGGGCGCGGTCAGTACTTGGATGGGTGACCGCCTGGGAACACCGCGTGATGTTGGCTTTTTGCCTTTTTGTTGTTTCTATATACATAGGTCTACTTAAGTAAGATTTTAGTAGTGATTTGCAATATAAATATTTTTGATTACGTTACATTCGGTAGAGCAGTCGCCAACGTCCATACCACGTTGAATACACCGGTTCTCGTCCGATCACCGAAGTCAAGCAACGTCGGGCGCGGTCAGTACTTGGATGGGTGACCGCCTGGGAACACCGCGTGATGTTGGCTTTTTGCCTTTTTGCCTTTTTGTTGTTTCTACACGTATAATATTATAGGTCTACTTAAGTAATGTTTTAGTAGTGATTTGCAATATAAATATTTTTGATTACGTTACATTCGGTAGAGCAGTCGCCAACGTCCATACCACGTTGAATACACCGGTTCTCGTCCGATCACCGAAGTCAAGCAACGTCGGGCGCGGTCAGTACTTGGATGGGTGACCGCCTGGGAACACCGCGTGATGTTGGCTTTTTGCCTTTTTGTTGTTCCTACACGTATAATATTATAGGTCTACTTAAGTAATGTTTTAGTAGTGATTTGCAATATAAATATTTTTGATTACGTTACATTCGGTAGAGCAGTCGCCAACGTCCATACCACGTTGAATACACCGGTTCTCGTCCGATCACCGAAGTCAAGCAACGTCGGGCGCGGTCAGTACTTGGATGGGTGACCGCCTGGGAACACCGCGTGATGTTGGCTTTTTGCCTTTTTGCCTTTTTGTTGTTCCTACACGTATAATATTATAGGTCTACTTAAGTAATGTTTTAGTAGTGATTTGCAATATAAATATTTTTGATTACGTTACATTCGGTAGAGCAGTCGCCAACGTCCATACCACGTTGAATACACCGGTTCTCGTCCGATCACCGAAGTCAAGCAACGTCGGGCGCGGTCAGTACTTGGATGGGTGACCGCCTGGGAACACCGCGTGATGTTGGCTTTTTGCCTTTTTGTTGTTCCTACACGTATAATATTATAGGTCTACTTAAGTAATGTTTTAGTAGTGATTTGCAATATAAATATTTTTGATTACGTTACATTCGGTAGAGCAGTCGCCAACGTCCATACCACGTTGAATACACCGGTTCTCGTCCGATCACCGAAGTCAAGCAACGTCGGGCGCGGTCAGTACTTGGATGGGTGACCGCCTGGGAACACCGCGTGATGTTGGCTTTTTGCCTTTTTGTTGTTTCTATATACATAGGTCTACTTAAGTAAGATTTTAGTAGTGATTTGCAATATAAATATTTTTGATTACGTTACATTCGGTAGAGCAGTCGCCAACGTCCATACCACGTTGAATACACCGGTTCTCGTCCGATCACCGAAGTCAAGCAACGTCGGGCGCGGTCAGTACTTGGATGGGTGACCGCCTGGGAACACCGCGTGATGTTGGCTTTTTGCCTTTTTGCCTTTTTGTTGTTTCTACACGTATAATATTATAGGTCTACTTAAGTAATGTTTTAGTAGTGATTTGCAATATAAATATTTTTGATTACGTTACATTCGGTAGAGCAGTCGCCAACGTCCATACCACGTTGAATACACCGGTTCTCGTCCGATCACCGAAGTCAAGCAACGTCGGGCGCGGTCAGTACTTGGATGGGTGACCGCCTGGGAACACCGCGTGATGTTGGCTTTTTGCCTTTTTGTTGTTCCTACACGTATAATATTATAGGTCTACTTAAGTAATGTTTTAGTAGTGATTTGCAATATAAATATTTTTGATTACGTTACATTCGGTAGAGCAGTCGCCAACGTCCATACCACGTTGAATACACCGGTTCTCGTCCGATCACCGAAGTCAAGCAACGTCGGGCGCGGTCAGTACTTGGATGGGTGACCGCCTGGGAACACCGCGTGATGTTGGCTTTTTGCCTTTTTGCCTTTTTGTTGTTCCTACACGTATAATATTATAGGTCTACTTAAGTAATGTTTTAGTAGTGATTTGCAATATAAATATTTTTGATTACGTTACATTCGGTAGAGCAGTCGCCAACGTCCATACCACGTTGAATACACCGGTTCTCGTCCGATCACCGAAGTCAAGCAACGTCGGGCGCGGTCAGTACTTGGATGGGTGACCGCCTGGGAACACCGCGTGATGTTGGCTTTTTGCCTTTTTGCCTTTTTGTTGTTCCTACACGTATAATATTATAGGTCTACTTAAGTAATGTTTTAGTAGTGATTTGCAATATAAATATTTTTGATTACGTTACATTCGGTAGAGCAGTCGCCAACGTCCATACCACGTTGAATACACCGGTTCTCGTCCGATCACCGAAGTCAAGCAACGTCGGGCGCGGTCAGTACTTGGATGGGTGACCGCCTGGGAACACCGCGTGATGTTGGCTTTTTGCCTTTTTGCCTTTTTGTTGTTCCTACACGTATAATATTATAGGTCTACTTAAGTAATGTTTTAGTAGTGATTTGCAATATAAATATTTTTGATTACGTTACATTCGGTAGAGCAGTCGCCAACGTCCATACCACGTTGAATACACCGGTTCTCGTCCGATCACCGAAGTCAAGCAACGTCGGGCGCGGTCAGTACTTGGATGGGTGACCGCCTGGGAACACCGCGTGATGTTGGCTTTTTGCCTTTTTGCCTTTTTGTTGTTCCTACACGTATAATATTATAGGTCTACTTAAGTAATGTTTTAGTAGTGATTTGCAATATAAATATTTTTGATTACGTTACATTCGGTAGAGCAGTCGCCAACGTCCATACCACGTTGAATACACCGGTTCTCGTCCGATCACCGAAGTCAAGCAACGTCGGGCGCGGTCAGTACTTGGATGGGTGACCGCCTGGGAACACCGCGTGATGTTGGCTTTTTGCCTTTTTGTTGTTCCTACACGTATAATATTATAGGTCTACTTAAGTAATGTGTGTACGTTAGGACACATTCAGTGCTGGATTGGTGAAGTAAAAGAGTTTTCTTGAGATTTTTCTGTTTTCTTTATTCGTTGCTTTCTTGAGGTAAGGCCGCCGACGACTGTGCCGAACCAAAAACCCGGCTCCATATTTATATGATTTTGCGATAAACTTAAGCGGCGCTCTGATTGGCTAGCCAATCAGAGGGCCTACTTATTGACCAATAGGAGCGCGGCTGTATGTTAACTGTCGGGCGGCGTTACCATAGGGAGAGCCATCGTAACAATTAGGCTCTAAACTATTCTAAATACATAAATTTACTATTATATAATTAATATTGTTATGTACATTACTATAAGCGTACAGATATGTTAAAATCAAAGTTTATTGTACAACGATAAATTATTAGATACTATCTCGTACATAATATACATTACTAGACACTATCCCGTACATTACTCCCGCCGTGCGACTGCGTCGCATCAAGTTTTGGTGCGGGTGTGTCGATCGTCGCTATTGGTAACACCACGAGTTTCTTCACTGGCCGCCGTAATACTCCTCCTTTTGTGCGGATGTCTACTGTTCGTACGACGTTGTCTGGACCAGGATAGGTAGCGATGACTCGTCCTCGGATCCACACGTTTCTTGGTAAGTTCGAGTCGACGACTTGCACAAGGTCGCCGATTTTTATGGGTGTTCCTCTTCCGTGCGGCTCCCGCCGGTGTTGCAGCTCTGGTAGATACTCTCTGACCCAGCGAGACCAAAATATGTCCGCTAGGCGTTGTGCAGCTCGCCAACTGGATCTGATAGAGTCGGATTCCTTAAACGTCCCTGGCTGTGGTACTAACCCTGGTCCCCCCAAAAGGAAATGGTTGGGTGTCAGGGCTTCCGGATCTTCGGTGTCGACTGAGACGTGTGTCAGCGGTCGACTGTTGATCGTATATTCCACCTCGGCAAGTAGTGTAGATAAGACTTCTTCTGTGGGGTGTCGCTCATGTAGCGTTGCTGCCAGTGCTGTTTTTACAGAGCGAACCATTCGTTCCCAAGCTCCACCCATAAAGGGTGCTCCTGGTGGAATGTAGCGCCAGGAGATGGTCTTTTTAGCGGCTTCTTCAGCTGTCGCCACGTCGATGGCTCGTCGAAGTTCCTTGTCGGCACCTTTTAAATTAGTGCCGTTGTCCGACCAAATTTCGGTAGGGCAGCCACGTCGTGCTATCATTCTTCTTAGTGCCATTATTGCGGAGTCTGTGCTGAGCGATCCAGCTAATTCTAAGTGTATGGCCCGAACTGTTAAGCACGTAAACAGGGCCACATATCTCTTCTGTTGAGTCCGACCGACGGTGACGGTGAGTGGGCCGAAATAATCTATGCCTGTATATGTGAATGGTCGTTTGTGGTGGGCCAAACGACTCGCCGGCAAGTCTCCAGTTCTTGGTTGCGGGGGAGCTTGAGTTCTCATTCTGCAGAACAGACATTTCTTCACGATCGTACGACAGACCGGTCGTAAACGTATGATCCAATATTGTTGTCTACACTCATTTACAGTGGCTTCTACACCGGAGTGATGTAGTTTGCGATGTATTGCTTCTATCCACAGCTTGACCGTTGGATGATCGCCGTCTAAAACCATAGGATTCTTCATTTGTTCTTCTATGTTTTCCGTTGCTTGAATACGGCTTCTGAGTCTAAGTGTATCGTTTATATATTCGACACTTAGGTGTTGTATGCGGCTCCCTCGTTCTATCTGCTTCCCATTATTTAGGTTTTCTATGTCCTCGGCGAAGGATTGTTCTTGAACGTTACGCATCAGGAGTTTTTCCGCCAGTTGGAGAGTTTCGGCTGAGATGGGTATGTATTTCCTATTTTCCTGGGTCAGCTTCTTCTTTGTTCCTTGTGGTAAGTTTATCAATGGCTTTTTTCGTTTGCTCCAAGCTGGGTCTTTTTCCTTGTTTCTCTTTGACCTCTTATAGTTGATGCTCTGCTTTTCCATCCTGCATATCTGGATGAAGTGTAGTACTCTTGCTGTTGCGTATCTAAGGCGCTCCCAATTGGAGAACCGCGATACCTCAGGTAGTGCTTCCGAGAGCTTCGGTTTGTTGGTATCTGATGTATGGAATACTTTTTCTTCTCCAGAGGGTTCTGAGATCGTTGTTGATTCGGTCGGCCAGAACTCATCCGTATCATAGAGGAACTCAGGTCCTTTGTACCATCTGTGTGCTTTTCCGAATGTTGCAGGAACGTCTCGTGTGGCGTCGTCAGCCACGTTAAGTTTGGTCGGGACCCAGCGCCATTCATTAACTTTTGAACATTCTTCTATTGCTGCCAATCGGTGTGCTACATAGGGCCTGTATGATCTGGACCCTGTGCGTATGTATCCAGGTGAGCACTGTCTTGCTGTCTGTCCAGAATACTTTACGATCTGGTTTCCTTTCATGCTCTTGTATCACAGTTTCCGCGAGACGTGCTCCCATAACCGCGGCCTGTAGTTCTAACCTCGGGATGGATGTGAGCTTTAGTGGTGCTACTTTCGCCTTTCCCATGATGTGAGAGAGATTAACTTCGCCGTTTGGTGTAATTGTTCTCCAAAAGAGTACTGCAGAATAGGCGGACTCGCTTGCATCGGTGAAGACGTGTAATTCCAACGAGGGTGCGTCACTGTAGTTCAAGTAACACCTTGGTAGCGCAATGGTGTCTAGATTTTTCAGGTGAGTTATCCAGTTCATCCATTGTTCTGAAAGATCTTCGTCTATCTGGTCGTCCCATGCTGTTCCTCTGCGCCACACTTCTTGTAGAAGTTGTTTTGCCATTATCGTCACTGGTGAGGCGAATCCGAGTGGGTCAAATAATGACATGACGATACGAAGAGCTTCTCTTTTGGTGGGTGTTCTCCCTTCTATTATATTCTTTGGAATGTGAGTCATGTTTAATTTAAATGTGAATTCGTCTGTATGAATGTTCCACAGTATGCCGAGTACTCTTTCAGTTTTTTCTTCTGACCTGTAGAGTTCTATATTGTTTGTAGCACTATTTTCACCAAGTTCCTCTAATAATGCTTGTGAGTTTGATTTCCACTGTTTGAGTTCGAAGTGAGCCGTTCGGTGTATTTCTCGTACGCCCTTAGTTACTTCTTTGGCATCTTCGAGGCTTTTGAAGCTGTCTAGGTAGTCGTCTACATAATGTTTCTTGATTATTGCTGCTGCAGCTTTTGGATAAATATCTTCATATTGCCTTGCGTTCAAGTCCTTTATATAAATTGCTGTCGATGGTGAACTGGACGCGCCGAAGATCAAGGATGTCATTCTGTATTCTTCCGGAGGTTGATCGTCTCGACGATTTCCGCGCCACAAGTATCGTAAGGCGTCTCTATCTTCTGGTCGTAGTGTCACTTGCATAAACATTTCTTTTATGTCGGCTGTGACCGCCACGGCGTGTTGGCGGAATCGCATGATGACCCCCGGCAGTGACTGTAGCAGGTCGGGTCCTTTAAGTAGCATGTCGTTAAGGGCTACTCCTTTTGTTTTGGCTGCAGCATCGTGTACAATCCTCAATTTTTCCGGTTTCATTGGATTGACCACTGCAAAGTGCGGTAGGTACCAGGTCTTGCCCTGGGTTTTAGTGTTTGGAGCTTTTTCGGCATATCCTTTCGTGATGAGTGCTTCCATGTGTTCTGTGTATTTCTGTTTCAGCTTGGGATCGCGGTCAATTTTCTTTTCTATTCCCAAGAGGCGTCTCAGTGAGCTTTCGTAATTGTCTGGGAATGTGACGTCTTCTTTGCGCCATAGAAGTCCTGTTTCGTACCTTCCTGTTTCTGTCTTCCTCGTCACTTTCTCTAGGATGCGCAGGGCTTGCTCTTCTGGATCGGATTTAGGCCTCTTGGGGTTGATGCACAGTGCATCCATCTCGAAATACTGTCGTACGAGGTTTTCCAGCTCGTCCTTGTTTCCGTCGGTGAGGTGTGATACGAAATCCACATCATTGCCTATTGTTCTTGTGCGGTTCCCATGTAATACCCAACCTAGTGGCGTGAGAGATGCCACTGGTTGGTTTTTGCTGCCTCTTCTTGTCTCTGTTGCTAATAATAGATGCCAATTGTCCTGACCAATCAGCACCCGAGGTTCTGCTTCTGCATAGGTGAGGAACTTGCGGATATCTTCTAGATGTCTGCACCCTTCTATTGTTTTCTCTGTGACTCGTTGCGGCGTTACTTGCAGTCTGTTTATGGTGCGTGCTTGTATTCTTTCTGTGTGTTCGTTGACGCCTCTCAATTTTATGTTGACCCTTCTCGAAGTTGTTTCTGACGCTTTCATATCGTTGATGGTTTCAAGTTTCAGCGGGTCCACCGGTCCTGTCGCTCCGACGCGTTCGGCTATGCTTCTATCCACTAATGTGACAGTCGATCCGTCGTCTAATAGAGCAAAGGTCTTCACGGTTCCGCGTGGCCCTGTGACTTGAATTGGCAATATTTTCAGATATGACTGTTTCCTTGTTGTCCATGCGGAATTAATGGTTTCTGTTGGTTCTTCTGTCTTGTTCTCTTTCTTTGTGTAATGCAGCATTTTGTGGTGGTAATGCTTGCATTCGTTGATACCGCATGGTACTGCTCGGCAACTATGAGTCTTGTTTCTGTATCGTAGACATCTGAAGCACAGGCGTTTTGACTTCGCTATGTCCCATCTTCCGTTTTCTTCTGTTTGTTTGAATTTTTCACAACCTGTTGTGTTGTGACCTATTTGATCACAAACGGGACATTTCGATGTGTGTGCGTTTTCTGTTACGTTGTGCACTTTCTGAGGTTTCCGCTGTGCAAACGTTGAACTTTGTATTGTTATTTGTTCCGGTAGCGCATATGGGGCGCACCAGTCAGCTTCACGCTTCAGAAATTTTTCTAACTTCATTAGCTCTGGATCTTCTTTGTTTTGTGTGTTCGCGAATTCGTAGTACCGGTATCGCAGTGCAGGTGGCAGCTTTTCCATCACTGTTTTTGATATCTCTGGGTTGTATAAATATTTGATGCAGCTGAGGGTCTTCAATGTTGCTACTATGTTGGTAATCTTAGTGGCGAAGATACATATCTCTCTTGGAGAATCTACTAGGCGAGGTAACGCCCGGAGTGCTTCGATTTCCATGATTGCGATGGATTCCGGTCTTCCGAATCTTGATTCCAGTGTTCTTAGAATTTCTGTTGGGTGCGCAGTCGTGACTAGTAATGCTTCGACTGCTTCTCTTGCTTTTCCTTTGAGGTTTCTTCTAAGACGGTTTGTATTTTCGACTGCGGAAAACATATCTTCGGTTTCTATATATGCAGCTCGAAACGGTAGCCATTCTTGATGCGAACCACTGAAGATCGGTAGCTCTGTATATTTAGGACGTTGCGCGGCTTTGACTGCAAGTGTGATTGCCGTCGCTAGTCCTGTGAAGTCTGTTTGCGGAACTCCCGCCGGTATTGATCGTAGGTGACAAGACTGTTTCGGTTCTTGATCGTTTCTTACTATTTCTTGTTCGGTTGTAGCTTCTATTGCTTCGGGTTGCCTTGGTGCTTCTCGAGGTTTGTCGGTAATGGCAAGTATCGGACGTGGTACTTGTGATTCCAACCAGCTGTCAATTCTTTCGTTGACTTCTGTTTTTGATGATTCCGAACTCATATCATCTTCGTTTGCGGAATCTTCGGCTTCAAGTAAGGCGAGACGTGCTGCTGCAAGTTCAACTTGTTTGCTCAATAGTTCTTCTTTTGCCTTCGCTATTTTGTATGCTTTCTTGCTGTAGGTGGACCCCCCTCCCCGTTTCCTATTATCGGAGACAGGGTGGTCCGGCGGTCCGTCTGTTTGTGGTGGACCCGAAACGCCTTTCATTCTTTTGACTGTCGAGGTTTCTTTGAAGGCGTCAATGACAAACGTTGGTGCCTCCTCTCCTGTTGGTTTGTCGACAATTGTCTTGGTGGTGTCCGTAGTCACGTTGGGTGCTCCTTTTTTCTGTTTGGCGGAGGGCGCGGTGGTCGATGAGCGCTCTGTTGGGGCTTCCGTCCCGGTAGTCGTTGTCGCTGTTCTGTCTGTTGACCCCGTGGCGGTAGTTCCCGTTGCTGTACTCGTTTCGGCCGTAGTTCCGCTCGTCGAGGTAGTCAAGGGGTACCCTTGGACGAAGACGGAGTTTCTTCTGTAGGTTTGCGTCCTCTTCCTTCCGAGCGTGTGACTGGCATTTTTCTTTCTTGATACTTCACAAAATCCGGCTCGAAGGACCATTAAATGTGTACGTTAGGACACATTCAGTGCTGGATTGGTGAAGTAAAAGAGTTTTCTTGAGATTTTTCTGTTTTCTTTATTCGTTGCTTTCTTGAGGTAAGGCCGCCGACGACTGTGCCGAACCAAAAACCCGGCTCCATATTTATATGATTTTGCGATAAACTTAAGCGGCGCTCTGATTGGCTAGCCAATCAGAGGGCCTACTTATTGACCAATAGGAGCGCGGCTGTATGTTAACTGTCGGGCGGCGTTACCATAGGGAGAGCCATCGTAACAATTAGGCTCTAAACTATTCTAAATACATAAATTTACTATTATATAATTAATATTGTTATGTACATTACTATAAGCGTACAGATATGTTAAAATCAAAGTTTATTGTACAACGATAAATTATTAGATACTATCTCGTACATAATATACATTACTAGACACTATCCCGTACATTACTCCCGCCGTGCGACTGCGTCGCATCAAGTTTTGGTGCGGGTGTGTCGATCGTCGCTATTGGTAACACCACGAGTTTCTTCACTGGCCGCCGTAATACTCCTCCTTTTGTGCGGATGTCTACTGTTCGTACGACGTTGTCTGGACCAGGATAGGTAGCGATGACTCGTCCTCGGATCCACACGTTTCTTGGTAAGTTCGAGTCGACGACTTGCACAAGGTCGCCGATTTTTATGGGTGTTCCTCTTCCGTGCGGCTCCCGCCGGTGTTGCAGCTCTGGTAGATACTCTCTGACCCAGCGAGACCAAAATATGTCCGCTAGGCGTTGTGCAGCTCGCCAACTGGATCTGATAGAGTCGGATTCCTTAAACGTCCCTGGCTGTGGTACTAACCCTGGTCCCCCCAAAAGGAAATGGTTGGGTGTCAGGGCTTCCGGATCTTCGGTGTCGACTGAGACGTGTGTCAGCGGTCGACTGTTGATCGTATATTCCACCTCGGCAAGTAGTGTAGATAAGACTTCTTCTGTGGGGTGTCGCTCATGTAGCGTTGCTGCCAGTGCTGTTTTTACAGAGCGAACCATTCGTTCCCAAGCTCCACCCATAAAGGGTGCTCCTGGTGGAATGTAGCGCCAGGAGATGGTCTTTTTAGCGGCTTCTTCAGCTGTCGCCACGTCGATGGCTCGTCGAAGTTCCTTGTCGGCACCTTTTAAATTAGTGCCGTTGTCCGACCAAATTTCGGTAGGGCAGCCACGTCGTGCTATCATTCTTCTTAGTGCCATTATTGCGGAGTCTGTGCTGAGCGATCCAGCTAATTCTAAGTGTATGGCCCGAACTGTTAAGCACGTAAACAGGGCCACATATCTCTTCTGTTGAGTCCGACCGACGGTGACGGTGAGTGGGCCGAAATAATCTATGCCTGTATATGTGAATGGTCGTTTGTGGTGGGCCAAACGACTCGCCGGCAAGTCTCCAGTTCTTGGTTGCGGGGGAGCTTGAGTTCTCATTCTGCAGAACAGACATTTCTTCACGATCGTACGACAGACCGGTCGTAAACGTATGATCCAATATTGTTGTCTACACTCATTTACAGTGGCTTCTACACCGGAGTGATGTAGTTTGCGATGTATTGCTTCTATCCACAGCTTGACCGTTGGATGATCGCCGTCTAAAACCATAGGATTCTTCATTTGTTCTTCTATGTTTTCCGTTGCTTGAATACGGCTTCTGAGTCTAAGTGTATCGTTTATATATTCGACACTTAGGTGTTGTATGCGGCTCCCTCGTTCTATCTGCTTCCCATTATTTAGGTTTTCTATGTCCTCGGCGAAGGATTGTTCTTGAACGTTACGCATCAGGAGTTTTTCCGCCAGTTGGAGAGTTTCGGCTGAGATGGGTATGTATTTCCTATTTTCCTGGGTCAGCTTCTTCTTTGTTCCTTGTGGTAAGTTTATCAATGGCTTTTTTCGTTTGCTCCAAGCTGGGTCTTTTTCCTTGTTTCTCTTTGACCTCTTATAGTTGATGCTCTGCTTTTCCATCCTGCATATCTGGATGAAGTGTAGTACTCTTGCTGTTGCGTATCTAAGGCGCTCCCAATTGGAGAACCGCGATACCTCAGGTAGTGCTTCCGAGAGCTTCGGTTTGTTGGTATCTGATGTATGGAATACTTTTTCTTCTCCAGAGGGTTCTGAGATCGTTGTTGATTCGGTCGGCCAGAACTCATCCGTATCATAGAGGAACTCAGGTCCTTTGTACCATCTGTGTGCTTTTCCGAATGTTGCAGGAACGTCTCGTGTGGCGTCGTCAGCCACGTTAAGTTTGGTCGGGACCCAGCGCCATTCATTAACTTTTGAACATTCTTCTATTGCTGCCAATCGGTGTGCTACATAGGGCCTGTATGATCTGGACCCTGTGCGTATGTATCCAGGTGAGCACTGTCTTGCTGTCTGTCCAGAATACTTTACGATCTGGTTTCCTTTCATGCTCTTGTATCACAGTTTCCGCGAGACGTGCTCCCATAACCGCGGCCTGTAGTTCTAACCTCGGGATGGATGTGAGCTTTAGTGGTGCTACTTTCGCCTTTCCCATGATGTGAGAGAGATTAACTTCGCCGTTTGGTGTAATTGTTCTCCAAAAGAGTACTGCAGAATAGGCGGACTCGCTTGCATCGGTGAAGACGTGTAATTCCAACGAGGGTGCGTCACTGTAGTTCAAGTAACACCTTGGTAGCGCAATGGTGTCTAGATTTTTCAGGTGAGTTATCCAGTTCATCCATTGTTCTGAAAGATCTTCGTCTATCTGGTCGTCCCATGCTGTTCCTCTGCGCCACACTTCTTGTAGAAGTTGTTTTGCCATTATCGTCACTGGTGAGGCGAATCCGAGTGGGTCAAATAATGACATGACGATACGAAGAGCTTCTCTTTTGGTGGGTGTTCTCCCTTCTATTATATTCTTTGGAATGTGAGTCATGTTTAATTTAAATGTGAATTCGTCTGTATGAATGTTCCACAGTATGCCGAGTACTCTTTCAGTTTTTTCTTCTGACCTGTAGAGTTCTATATTGTTTGTAGCACTATTTTCACCAAGTTCCTCTAATAATGCTTGTGAGTTTGATTTCCACTGTTTGAGTTCGAAGTGAGCCGTTCGGTGTATTTCTCGTACGCCCTTAGTTACTTCTTTGGCATCTTCGAGGCTTTTGAAGCTGTCTAGGTAGTCGTCTACATAATGTTTCTTGATTATTGCTGCTGCAGCTTTTGGATAAATATCTTCATATTGCCTTGCGTTCAAGTCCTTTATATAAATTGCTGTCGATGGTGAACTGGACGCGCCGAAGATCAAGGATGTCATTCTGTATTCTTCCGGAGGTTGATCGTCTCGACGATTTCCGCGCCACAAGTATCGTAAGGCGTCTCTATCTTCTGGTCGTAGTGTCACTTGCATAAACATTTCTTTTATGTCGGCTGTGACCGCCACGGCGTGTTGGCGGAATCGCATGATGACCCCCGGCAGTGACTGTAGCAGGTCGGGTCCTTTAAGTAGCATGTCGTTAAGGGCTACTCCTTTTGTTTTGGCTGCAGCGTCGTGTACAATCCTCAATTTTTCCGGTTTCATTGGATTGACCACTGCAAAGTGCGGTAGGTACCAGGTCTTGCCCTGGGTTTTAGTGTTTGGAGCTTTTTCGGCATATCCTTTCGTGATGAGTGCTTCCATGTGTTCTGTGTATTTCTGTTTCAGCTTGGGATCGCGGTCAATTTTCTTTTCTATTCCCAAGAGGCGTCTCAGTGAGCTTTCGTAATTGTCTGGGAATGTGACGTCTTCTTTGCGCCATAGAAGTCCTGTTTCGTACCTTCCTGTTTCTGTCTTCCTCGTCACTTTCTCTAGGATGCGCAGGGCTTGCTCTTCTGGATCGGATTTAGGCCTCTTGGGGTTGATGCACAGTGCATCCATCTCGAAATACTGTCGTACGAGGTTTTCCAGCTCGTCCTTGTTTCCGTCGGTGAGGTGTGATACGAAATCCACATCATTGCCTATTGTTCTTGTGCGGTTCCCATGTAATACCCAACCTAGTGGCGTGAGAGATGCCACTGGTTGGTTTTTGCTGCCTCTTCTTGTCTCTGTTGCTAATAATAGATGCCAATTGTCCTGACCAATCAGCACCCGAGGTTCTGCTTCTGCATAGGTGAGGAACTTGCGGATATCTTCTAGATGTCTGCACCCTTCTATTGTTTTCTCTGTGACTCGTTGCGGCGTTACTTGCAGTCTGTTTATGGTGCGTGCTTGTATTCTTTCTGTGTGTTCGTTGACGCCTCTCAATTTTATGTTGACCCTTCTCGAAGTTGTTTCTGACGCTTTCATATCGTTGATGGTTTCAAGTTTCAGCGGGTCCACCGGTCCTGTCGCTCCGACGCGTTCGGCTATGCTTCTATCCACTAATGTGACAGTCGATCCGTCGTCTAATAGAGCAAAGGTCTTCACGGTTCCGCGTGGCCCTGTGACTTGAATTGGCAATATTTTCAGATATGACTGTTTCCTTGTTGTCCATGCGGAATTAATGGTTTCTGTTGGTTCTTCTGTCTTGTTCTCTTTCTTTGTGTAATGCAGCATTTTGTGGTGGTAATGCTTGCATTCGTTGATACCGCATGGTACTGCTCGGCAACTATGAGTCTTGTTTCTGTATCGTAGACATCTGAAGCACAGGCGTTTTGACTTCGCTATGTCCCATCTTCCGTTTTCTTCTGTTTGTTTGAATTTTTCACAACCTGTTGTGTTGTGACCTATTTGATCACAAACGGGACATTTCGATGTGTGTGCGTTTTCTGTTACGTTGTGCACTTTCTGAGGTTTCCGCTGTGCAAACGTTGAACTTTGTATTGTTATTTGTTCCGGTAGCGCATATGGGGCGCACCAGTCAGCTTCACGCTTCAGAAATTTTTCTAACTTCATTAGCTCTGGATCTTCTTTGTTTTGTGTGTTCGCGAATTCGTAGTACCGGTATCGCAGTGCAGGTGGCAGCTTTTCCATCACTGTTTTTGATATCTCTGGGTTGTATAAATATTTGATGCAGCTGAGGGTCTTCAATGTTGCTACTATGTTGGTAATCTTAGTGGCGAAGATACATATCTCTCTTGGAGAATCTACTAGGCGAGGTAACGCCCGGAGTGCTTCGATTTCCATGATTGCGATGGATTCCGGTCTTCCGAATCTTGATTCCAGTGTTCTTAGAATTTCTGTTGGGTGCGCAGTCGTGACTAGTAATGCTTCGACTGCTTCTCTTGCTTTTCCTTTGAGGTTTCTTCTAAGACGGTTTGTATTTTCGACTGCGGAAAACATATCTTCGGTTTCTATATATGCAGCTCGAAACGGTAGCCATTCTTGATGCGAACCACTGAAGATCGGTAGCTCTGTATATTTAGGACGTTGCGCGGCTTTGACTGCAAGTGTGATTGCCGTCGCTAGTCCTGTGAAGTCTGTTTGCGGAACTCCCGCCGGTATTGATCGTAGGTGACAAGACTGTTTCGGTTCTTGATCGTTTCTTACTATTTCTTGTTCGGTTGTAGCTTCTATTGCTTCGGGTTGCCTTGGTGCTTCTCGAGGTTTGTCGGTAATGGCAAGTATCGGACGTGGTACTTGTGATTCCAACCAGCTGTCAATTCTTTCGTTGACTTCTGTTTTTGATGATTCCGAACTCATATCATCTTCGTTTGCGGAATCTTCGGCTTCAAGTAAGGCGAGACGTGCTGCTGCAAGTTCAACTTGTTTGCTCAATAGTTCTTCTTTTGCCTTCGCTATTTTGTATGCTTTCATGGACCCTTGTATGTATGTATGTATGTAATGTAATGTCCAATAAAGCAGGCGATATGTCGTCGCCGCAACGCAAGAAGAGCGAAGCAGAAGCTCTGTCGCCGAAGCTGTCGCGTGCGGCCACAACCATCGCAGAAGAAGCGGTTGACCAACTGCAGGCTTCTGAGAAACTCATTGCAGGTACCTGAACTCATAAAATATAATTTATTGTCGAGAATAAAATTCCAGCTAGAAAATTGGCTAGAAATGGCTCCTATATTTTTATGTTTTTGTCAGCTGTTTATTAAAATAACTTTCACAAATACTCGTATTTCAATCTTCTGAAACTTAAGATAAATATTCTGCGTGTTTTTTTCAATTTTAACATTTGAGTTACCCAAAGAGTTCTTGTACTTGTAACAACTATTTTTTTGGCGTTAAAAATGCCCTTTATAATACAATGTTCTACAGACAAGGGTCAAATTACGACGACTATCTTTCACCAGACGTAATAATTGCCTGCCAAGTAAAAAAAAATATATTGTCTGATCCCAGAATGCATCTTACTTGCGTTTTAATTCTAACAACTTATGTTTCTGAATTTTGTGGTTATTTTGTACCATTGGTCTTTATAAATACATCATTCTCACAGAACTAAACGAAACCTGGGAGGAGAAACTGAAGCGTACCGAGCCTTTAGTGGACCCCCCTCCCCGTTTCCTATTATCGGAGACAGGGTGGTCCGGCGGTCCGTCTGTTTGTGGTGGACCCGAAACGCCTTTCATTCTTTTGACTGTCGAGGTTTCTTTGAAGGCGTCAATGACAAACGTTGGTGCCTCCTCTCCTGTTGGTTTGTCGACAATTGTCTTGGTGGTGTCCGTAGTCACGTTGGGTGCTCCTTTTTTCTGTTTGGCGGAGGGCGCGGTGGTCGATGAGCGCTCTGTTGGGGCTTCCGTCCCGGTAGTCGTTGTCGCTGTTCTGTCTGTTGACCCCGTGGCGGTAGTTCCCGTTGCTGTACTCGTTTCGGCCGTAGTTCCGCTCGTCGAGGTAGTCAAGGGGTACCCTTGGACGAAGACGGAGTTTCTTCTGTAGGTTTGCGTCCTCTTCCTTCCGAGCGTGTGACTGGCATTTTTCTTTCTTGATACTTCACAAAATCCGGCTCGAAGGACCATTAAATGTGTACGTTAGGACACATTCAGTGCTGGATTGGTGAAGTAAAAGAGTTTTCTTGAGATTTTTCTGTTTTCTTTATTCGTTGCTTTCTTGAGGTAAGGCCGCCGACGACTGTGCCGAACCAAAAACCCGGCTCCATATTTATATGATTTTGCGATAAACTTAAGCGGCGCTCTGATTGGCTAGCCAATCAGAGGGCCTACTTATTGACCAATAGGAGCGCGGCTGTATGTTAACTGTCGGGCGGCGTTACCATAGGGAGAGCCATCGTAACAATTAGGCTCTAAACTATTCTAAATACATAAATTTACTATTATATAATTAATATTGTTATGTACATTACTATAAGCGTACAGATATGTTAAAATCAAAGTTTATTGTACAACGATAAATTATTAGATACTATCTCGTACATAATATACATTACTAGACACTATCCCGTACATAATGTTTTAGTAGTGATTTGCAATATAAATATTTTTGATTACGTTACATTCGGTAGAGCAGTCGCCAACGTCCATACCACGTTGAATACACCGGTTCTCGTCCGATCACCGAAGTCAAGCAACGTCGGGCGCGGTCAGTACTTGGATGGGTGACCGCCTGGGAACACCGCGTGATGTTGGCTTTTTGCCTTTTTGTTGTTCCTACACGTATAATATTATAGGTCTACTTAAGTAATGTTTTAGTAGTGATTTGCAATATAAATATTTTTGATTACGTTACATACGGTAGAGCAGTCGCCAACGTCCATACCACGTTGAATACACCGGTTCTCGTCCGATCACCGAAGTCAAGCAACGTCGGGCGCGGTCAGTACTTGGATGGGTGACCGCCTGGGAACACCGCGTGATGTTGGCTTTTTGCCTTTTTGCCTTTTTGTTGTTCCTACACGTATAATATTATAGGTCTACTTAAGTAATGTTTTAGTAGTGATTTGCAATATAAATATTTTTGATTACGTTACATTCGGTAGAGCAGTCGCCAACGTCCATACCACGTTGAATACACCGGTTCTCGTCCGATCACCGAAGTCAAGCAACGTCGGGCGCGGTCAGTACTTGGATGGGTGACCGCCTGGGAACACCGCGTGATGTTGGCTTTTTGCCTTTTTGCCTTTTTGTTGTTCCTACACGTATAATATTATAGGTCTACTTAAGTAATGTTTTAGTAGTGATTTGCAATATAAATATTTTTGATTACGTTACATTCGGTAGAGCAGTCGCCAACGTCCATACCACGTTGAATACACCGGTTCTCGTCCGATCACCGAAGTCAAGCAACGTCGGGCGCGGTCAGTACTTGGATGGGTGACCGCCTGGGAACACCGCGTGATGTTGGCTTTTTGCCTTTTTGTTGTTCCTACACGTATAATATTATAGGTCTACTTAAGTAATGTTTTAGTAGTGATTTGCAATATAAATATTTTTGATTACGTTACATTCGGTAGAGCAGTCGCCAACGTCCATACCACGTTGAATACACCGGTTCTCGTCCGATCACCGAAGTCAAGCAACGTCGGGCGCGGTCAGTACTTGGATGGGTGACCGCCTGGGAACACCGCGTGATGTTGGCTTTTTGCCTTTTTGCCTTTTTGTTGTTCCTACACGTATAATATTATAGGTCTACTTAAGTAATGTTTTAGTAGTGATTTGCAATATAAATATTTTTGATTACGTTACATTCGGTAGAGCAGTCGCCAACGTCCATACCACGTTGAATACACCGGTTCTCGTCCGATCACCGAAGTCAAGCAACGTCGGGCGCGGTCAGTACTTGGATGGGTGACCGCCTGGGAACACCGCGTGATGTTGGCTTTTTGCCTTTTTGCCTTTTTGTTGTTCCTACACGTATAATATTATAGGTCTACTTAAGTAATGTTTTAGTAGTGATTTGCAATATAAATATTTTTGATTACGTTACATTCGGTAGAGCAGTCGCCAACGTCCATACCACGTTGAATACACCGGTTCTCGTCCGATCACCGAAGTCAAGCAACGTCGGGCGCGGTCAGTACTTGGATGGGTGACCGCCTGGGAACACCGCGTGATGTTGGCTTTTTGCCTTTTTGCCTTTTTGTTGTTCCTACACGTATAATATTATAGGTCTACTTAAGTAATGTTTTAGTAGTGATTTGCAATATAAATATTTTTGATTACGTTACATTCGGTAGAGCAGTCGCCAACGTCCATACCACGTTGAATACACCGGTTCTCGTCCGATCACCGAAGTCAAGCAACGTCGGGCGCGGTCAGTACTTGGATGGGTGACCGCCTGGGAACACCGCGTGATGTTGGCTTTTTGCCTTTTTGTTGTTCCTACACGTATAATATTATAGGTCTACTTAAGTAATGTTTTAGTAGTGATTTGCAATATAAATATTTTTGATTACGTTACATTCGGTAGAGCAGTCGCCAACGTCCATACCACGTTGAATACACCGGTTCTCGTCCGATCACCGAAGTCAAGCAACGTCGGGCGCGGTCAGTACTTGGATGGGTGACCGCCTGGGAACACCGCGTGATGTTGGCTTTTTGCCTTTTTGCCTTTTTGTTGTTCCTACACGTATAATATTATAGGTCTACTTAAGTAATGTTTTAGTAGTGATTTGCAATATAAATATTTTTGATTACGTTACATTCGGTAGAGCAGTCGCCAACGTCCATACCACGTTGAATACACCGGTTCTCGTCCGATCACCGAAGTCAAGCAACGTCGGGCGCGGTCAGTACTTGGATGGGTGACCGCCTGGGAACACCGCGTGATGTTGGCTTTTTGCCTTTTTGCCTTTTTGTTGTTCCTACACGTATAATATTATAGGTCTACTTAAGTAATGTTTTAGTAGTGATTTGCAATATAAATATTTTTGATTACGTTACATTCGGTAGAGCAGTCGCCAACGTCCATACCACGTTGAATACACCGGTTCTCGTCCGATCACCGAAGTCAAGCAACGTCGGGCGCGGTCAGTACTTGGATGGGTGACCGCCTGGGAACACCGCGTGATGTTGGCTTTTTGCCTTTTTGCCTTTTTGTTGTTCCTACACGTATAATATTATAGGTCTACTTAAGTAATGTTTTAGTAGTGATTTGCAATATAAATATTTTTGATTACGTTACATTCGGTAGAGCAGTCGCCAACGTCCATACCACGTTGAATACACCGGTTCTCGTCCGATCACCGAAGTCAAGCAACGTCGGGCGCGGTCAGTACTTGGATGGGTGACCGCCTGGGAACACCGCGTGATGTTGGCTTTTTGCCTTTTTGCCTTTTTGTTGTTCCTACACGTATAATATTATAGGTCTACTTAAGTAATGTTTTAGTAGTGATTTGCAATATAAATATTTTTGATTACGTTACATTCGGTAGAGCAGTCGCCAACGTCCATACCACGTTGAATACACCGGTTCTCGTCCGATCACCGAAGTCAAGCAACGTCGGGCGCGGTCAGTACTTGGATGGGTGACCGCCTGGGAACACCGCGTGATGTTGGCTTTTTGCCTTTTTGCCTTTTTGTTGTTCCTACACGTATAATATTATAGGTCTACTTAAGTAATGTTTTAGTAGTGATTTGCAATATAAATATTTTTGATTACGTTACATTCGGTAGAGCAGTCGCCAACGTCCATACCACGTTGAATACACCGGTTCTCGTCCGATCACCGAAGTCAAGCAACGTCGGGCGCGGTCAGTACTTGGATGGGTGACCGCCTGGGAACACCGCGTGATGTTGGCTTTTTGCCTTTTTGCCTTTTTGTTGTTCCTACACGTATAATATTATAGGTCTACTTAAGTAATGTTTTAGTAGTGATTTGCAATATAAATATTTTTGATTACGTTACATTCGGTAGAGCAGTCGCCAACGTCCATACCACGTTGAATACACCGGTTCTCGTCCGATCACCGAAGTCAAGCAACGTCGGGCGCGGTCAGTACTTGGATGGGTGACCGCCTGGGAACACCGCGTGATGTTGGCTTTTTGCCTTTTTGCCTTTTTGTTGTTCCTACACGTATAATATTATAGGTCTACTTAAGTAATGTTTTAGTAGTGATTTGCAATATAAATATTTTTGATTACGTTACATTCGGTAGAGCAGTCGCCAACGTCCATACCACGTTGAATACACCGGTTCTCGTCCGATCACCGAAGTCAAGCAACGTCGGGCGCGGTCAGTACTTGGATGGGTGACCGCCTGGGAACACCGCGTGATGTTGGCTTTTTGCCTTTTTGCCTTTTTGTTGTTCCTACACGTATAATATTATAGGTCTACTTAAGTAATGTTTTAGTAGTGATTTGCAATATAAATATTTTTGATTACGTTACATTCGGTAGAGCAGTCGCCAACGTCCATACCACGTTGAATACACCGGTTCTCGTCCGATCACCGAAGTCAAGCAACGTCGGGCGCGGTCAGTACTTGGATGGGTGACCGCCTGGGAACACCGCGTGATGTTGGCTTTTTGCCTTTTTGCCTTTTTGTTGTTCCTACACGTATAATATTATAGGTCTACTTAAGTAATGTTTTAGTAGTGATTTGCAATATAAATATTTTTGATTACGTTACATTCGGTAGAGCAGTCGCCAACGTCCATACCACGTTGAATACACCGGTTCTCGTCCGATCACCGAAGTCAAGCAACGTCGGGCGCGGTCAGTACTTGGATGGGTGACCGCCTGGGAACACCGCGTGATGTTGGCTTTTTGCCTTTTTGCCTTTTTGTTGTTCCTACACGTATAATATTATAGGTCTACTTAAGTAATGTTTTAGTAGTGATTTGCAATATAAATATTTTTGATTACGTTACATTCGGTAGAGCAGTCGCCAACGTCCATACCACGTTGAATACACCGGTTCTCGTCCGATCACCGAAGTCAAGCAACGTCGGGCGCGGTCAGTACTTGGATGGGTGACCGCCTGGGAACACCGCGTGATGTTGGCTTTTTGCCTTTTTGCCTTTTTGTTGTTCCTACACGTATAATATTATAGGTCTACTTAAGTAATGTTTTAGTAGTGATTTGCAATATAAATATTTTTGATTACGTTACATTCGGTAGAGCAGTCGCCAACGTCCATACCACGTTGAATACACCGGTTCTCGTCCGATCACCGAAGTCAAGCAACGTCGGGCGCGGTCAGTACTTGGATGGGTGACCGCCTGGGAACACCGCGTGATGTTGGCTTTTTGCCTTTTTGTTGTTTCTACACGTATAATATTATAGGTCTACTTAAGTAATGTTTTAGTAGTGATTTGCAATATAAATATTTTTGATTACGTTACATTCGGTAGAGCAGTCGCCAACGTCCATACCACGTTGAATACACCGGTTCTCGTCCGATCACCGAAGTCAAGCAACGTCGGGCGCGGTCAGTACTTGGATGGGTGACCGCCTGGGAACACCGCGTGATGTTGGCTTTTTGCCTTTTTGCCTTTTTGTTGTTCCTACACGTATAATATTATAGGTCTACTTAAGTAATGTTTTAGTAGTGATTTGCAATATAAATATTTTTGATTACGTTACATTCGGTAGAGCAGTCGCCAACGTCCATACCACGTTGAATACACCGGTTCTCGTCCGATCACCGAAGTCAAGCAACGTCGGGCGCGGTCAGTACTTGGATGGGTGACCGCCTGGGAACACCGCGTGATGTTGGCTTTTTGCCTTTTTGCCTTTTTGTTGTTCCTACACGTATAATATTATAGGTCTACTTAAGTAATGTTTTAGTAGTGATTTGCAATATAAATATTTTTGATTACGTTACATTCGGTAGAGCAGTCGCCAACGTCCATACCACGTTGAATACACCGGTTCTCGTCCGATCACCGAAGTCAAGCAACGTCGGGCGCGGTCAGTACTTGGATGGGTGACCGCCTGGGAACACCGCGTGATGTTGGCTTTTTGCCTTTTTGCCTTTTTGTTGTTCCTACACGTATAATATTATAGGTCTACTTAAGTAATGTTTTAGTAGTGATTTGCAATATAAATATTTTTGATTACGTTACATTCGGTAGAGCAGTCGCCAACGTCCATACCACGTTGAATACACCGGTTCTCGTCCGATCACCGAAGTCAAGCAACGTCGGGCGCGGTCAGTACTTGGATGGGTGACCGCCTGGGAACACCGCGTGATGTTGGCTTTTTGCCTTTTTGCCTTTTTGTTGTTCCTACACGTATAATATTATAGGTCTACTTAAGTAATGTTTTAGTAGTGATTTGCAATATAAATATTTTTGATTACGTTACATTCGGTAGAGCAGTCGCCAACGTCCATACCACGTTGAATACACCGGTTCTCGTCCGATCACCGAAGTCAAGCAACGTCGGGCGCGGTCAGTACTTGGATGGGTGACCGCCTGGGAACACCGCGTGATGTTGGCTTTTTGCCTTTTTGCCTTTTTGTTGTTCCTACACGTATAATATTATAGGTCTACTTAAGTAATGTTTTAGTAGTGATTTGCAATATAAATATTTTTGATTACGTTACATTCGGTAGAGCAGTCGCCAACGTCCATACCACGTTGAATACACCGGTTCTCGTCCGATCACCGAAGTCAAGCAACGTCGGGCGCGGTCAGTACTTGGATGGGTGACCGCCTGGGAACACCGCGTGATGTTGGCTTTTTGCCTTTTTGCCTTTTTGTTGTTCCTACACGTATAATATTATAGGTCTACTTAAGTAATGTTTTAGTAGTGATTTGCAATATAAATATTTTTGATTACGTTACATTCGGTAGAGCAGTCGCCAACGTCCATACCACGTTGAATACACCGGTTCTCGTCCGATCACCGAAGTCAAGCAACGTCGGGCGCGGTCAGTACTTGGATGGGTGACCGCCTGGGAACACCGCGTGATGTTGGCTTTTTGCCTTTTTGCCTTTTTGTTGTTCCTACACGTATAATATTATAGGTCTACTTAAGTAATGTTTTAGTAGTGATTTGCAATATAAATATTTTTGATTACGTTACATTCGGTAGAGCAGTCGCCAACGTCCATACCACGTTGAATACACCGGTTCTCGTCCGATCACCGAAGTCAAGCAACGTCGGGCGCGGTCAGTACTTGGATGGGTGACCGCCTGGGAACACCGCGTGATGTTGGCTTTTTGCCTTTTTGCCTTTTTGTTGTTCCTACACGTATAATATTATAGGTCTACTTAAGTAATGTTTTAGTAGTGATTTGCAATATAAATATTTTTGATTACGTTACATTCGGTAGAGCAGTCGCCAACGTCCATACCACGTTGAATACACCGGTTCTCGTCCGATCACCGAAGTCAAGCAACGTCGGGCGCGGTCAGTACTTGGATGGGTGACCGCCTGGGAACACCGCGTGATGTTGGCTTTTTGCCTTTTTGCCTTTTTGTTGTTCCTACACGTATAATATTATAGGTCTACTTAAGTAATGTTTTAGTAGTGATTTGCAATATAAATATTTTTGATTACGTTACATTCGGTAGAGCAGTCGCCAACGTCCATACCACGTTGAATACACCGGTTCTCGTCCGATCACCGAAGTCAAGCAACGTCGGGCGCGGTCAGTACTTGGATGGGTGACCGCCTGGGAACACCGCGTGATGTTGGCTTTTTGCCTTTTTGCCTTTTTGTTGTTCCTACACGTATAATATTATAGGTCTACTTAAGTAATGTTTTAGTAGTGATTTGCAATATAAATATTTTTGATTACGTTACATTCGGTAGAGCAGTCGCCAACGTCCATACCACGTTGAATACACCGGTTCTCGTCCGATCACCGAAGTCAAGCAACGTCGGGCGCGGTCAGTACTTGGATGGGTGACCGCCTGGGAACACCGCGTGATGTTGGCTTTTTGCCTTTTTGCCTTTTTGTTGTTCCTACACGTATAATATTATAGGTCTACTTAAGTAATGTTTTAGTAGTGATTTGCAATATAAATATTTTTGATTACGTTACATTCGGTAGAGCAGTCGCCAACGTCCATACCACGTTGAATACACCGGTTCTCGTCCGATCACCGAAGTCAAGCAACGTCGGGCGCGGTCAGTACTTGGATGGGTGACCGCCTGGGAACACCGCGTGATGTTGGCTTTTTGCCTTTTTGCCTTTTTGTTGTTCCTACACGTATAATATTATAGGTCTACTTAAGTAATGTTTTAGTAGTGATTTGCAATATAAATATTTTTGATTACGTTACATTCGGTAGAGCAGTCGCCAACGTCCATACCACGTTGAATACACCGGTTCTCGTCCGATCACCGAAGTCAAGCAACGTCGGGCGCGGTCAGTACTTGGATGGGTGACCGCCTGGGAACACCGCGTGATGTTGGCTTTTTGCCTTTTTGCCTTTTTGTTGTTCCTACACGTATAATATTATAGGTCTACTTAAGTAATGTTTTAGTAGTGATTTGCAATATAAATATTTTTGATTACGTTACATTCGGTAGAGCAGTCGCCAACGTCCATACCACGTTGAATACACCGGTTCTCGTCCGATCACCGAAGTCAAGCAACGTCGGGCGCGGTCAGTACTTGGATGGGTGACCGCCTGGGAACACCGCGTGATGTTGGCTTTTTGCCTTTTTGTTGTTCCTACACGTATAATATTATAGGTCTACTTAAGTAATGTTTTAGTAGTGATTTGCAATATAAATATTTTTGATTACGTTACATTCGGTAGAGCAGTCGCCAACGTCCATACCACGTTGAATACACCGGTTCTCGTCCGATCACCGAAGTCAAGCAACGTCGGGCGCGGTCAGTACTTGGATGGGTGACCGCCTGGGAACACCGCGTGATGTTGGCTTTTTGCCTTTTTGCCTTTTTGTTGTTCCTACACGTATAATATTATAGGTCTACTTAAGTAATGTTTTAGTAGTGATTTGCAATATAAATATTTTTGATTACGTTACATTCGGTAGAGCAGTCGCCAACGTCCATACCACGTTGAATACACCGGTTCTCGTCCGATCACCGAAGTCAAGCAACGTCGGGCGCGGTCAGTACTTGGATGGGTGACCGCCTGGGAACACCGCGTGATGTTGGCTTTTTGCCTTTTTGCCTTTTTGTTGTTCCTACACGTATAATATTATAGGTCTACTTAAGTAATGTTTTAGTAGTGATTTGCAATATAAATATTTTTGATTACGTTACATTCGGTAGAGCAGTCGCCAACGTCCATACCACGTTGAATACACCGGTTCTCGTCCGATCACCGAAGTCAAGCAACGTCGGGCGCGGTCAGTACTTGGATGGGTGACCGCCTGGGAACACCGCGTGATGTTGGCTTTTTGCCTTTTTGTTGTTGTTCCTACACGTATAATATTATAGGTCTACTTAAGTAATGTTTTAGTAGTGATTTGCAATATAAATATTTTTGATTACGTTACATTCGGTAGAGCAGTCGCCAACGTCCATACCACGTTGAATACACCGGTTCTCGTCCGATCACCGAAGTCAAGCAACGTCGGGCGCGGTCAGTACTTGGATGGGTGACCGCCTGGGAACACCGCGTGATGTTGGCTTTTTGCCTTTTTGTTGTTGTTCCTACACGTATAATATTATAGGTCTACTTAAGTAATGTTTTAGTAGTGATTTGCAATATAAATATTTTTGATTACGTTACATTCGGTAGAGCAGTCGCCAACGTCCATACCACGTTGAATACACCGGTTCTCGTCCGATCACCGAAGTCAAGCAACGTCGGGCGCGGTCAGTACTTGGATGGGTGACCGCCTGGGAACACCGCGTGATGTTGGCTTTTTGCCTTTTTGCCTTTTGTTGTTCCTACACGTATAATATTATAGGTCTACTTAAGTAATGTTTTAGTAGTGATTTGCAATATAAATATTTTTGATTACGTTACATTCGGTAGAGCAGTCGCCAACGTCCATACCACGTTGAATACACCGGTTCTCGTCCGATCACCGAAGTCAAGCAACGTCGGGCGCGGTCAGTACTTGGATGGGTGACCGCCTGGGAACACCGCGTGATGTTGGCTTTTTGCCTTTTTGCCTTTTTGTTGTTCCTACACGTATAATATTATAGGTCTACTTAAGTAATGTTTTAGTAGTGATTTGCAATTACGTTACATTCGGTAGAGCAGTCGCCAACGTCCATACCACGTTGAATACACCGGTTCTCGTCCGATCACCGAAGTCAAGCAACGTCGGGCGCGGTCAGTACTTGGATGGGTGACCGCCTGGGAACACCGCGTGATGTTGGCTTTTTGCCTTTTTGTTGTTTCTACACGTATAATATTATAGGTCTACTTAAGTAATGTTTTAGTAGTGATTTGCAATATAAATATTTTTGATTACGTTACATTCGGTAGAGCAGTCGCCAACGTCCATACCACGTTGAATACACCGGTTCTCGTCCGATCACCGAAGTCAAGCAACGTCGGGCGCGGTCAGTACTTGGATGGGTGACCGCCTGGGAACACCGCGTGATGTTGGCTTTTTGCCTTTTTGTTGTTTCTACACGTATAATATTATAGGTCTACTTAAGTAATGTTTTAGTAGTGATTTGCAATATAAATATTTTTGATTACGTTACATTCGGTAGAGCAGTCGCCAACGTCCATACCACGTTGAATACACCGGTTCTCGTCCGATCACCGAAGTCAAGCAACGTCGGGCGCGGTCAGTACTTGGATGGGTGACCGCCTGGGAACACCGCGTGATGTTGGCTTTTTGCCTTTTTGTTGTTTCTACACGTATAATATTATAGGTCTACTTAAGTAATGTTTTAGTAGTGATTTGCAATATAAATATTTTTGATTACGTTACATTCGGTAGAGCAGTCGCCAACGTCCATACCACGTTGAATACACCGGTTCTCGTCCGATCACCGAAGTCAAGCAACGTCGGGCGCGGTCAGTACTTGGATGGGTGACCGCCTGGGAACACCGCGTGATGTTGGCTTTTTGCCTTTTTGTTGTTTCTACACGTATAATATTATAGGTCTACTTAAGTAATGTTTTAGTAGTGATTTGCAATATAAATATTTTTGATTACGTTACATTCGGTAGAGCAGTCGCCAACGTCCATACCACGTTGAATACACCGGTTCTCGTCCGATCACCGAAGTCAAGCAACGTCGGGCGCGGTCAGTACTTGGATGGGTGACCGCCTGGGAACACCGCGTGATGTTGGCTTTTTGCCTTTTTGTTGTTGTTCCTACACGTATAATATTATAGGTCTACTTAAGTAATGTTTTAGTAGTGATTTGCAATATAAATATTTTTGATTACGTTACATTCGGTAGAGCAGTCGCCAACGTCCATACCACGTTGAATACACCGGTTCTCGTCCGATCACCGAAGTCAAGCAACGTCGGGCGCGGTCAGTACTTGGATGGGTGACCGCCTGGGAACACCGCGTGATGTTGGCTTTTTGCCTTTTTGTTGTTTCTACACGTATAATATTATAGGTCTACTTAAGTAATGTTTTAGTAGTGATTTGCAATATAAATATTTTTGATTACGTTACATTCGGTAGAGCAGTCGCCAACGTCCATACCACGTTGAATACACCGGTTCTCGTCCGATCACCGAAGTCAAGCAACGTCGGGCGCGGTCAGTACTTGGATGGGTGACCGCCTGGGAACACCGCGTGATGTTGGCTTTTTGCCTTTTTGTTGTTTCTACACGTATAATATTATAGGTCTACTTAAGTAATGTTTTAGTAGTGATTTGCAATATAAATATTTTTGATTACGTTACATTCGGTAGAGCAGTCGCCAACGTCCATACCACGTTGAATACACCGGTTCTCGTCCGATCACCGAAGTCAAGCAACGTCGGGCGCGGTCAGTACTTGGATGGGTGACCGCCTGGGAACACCGCGTGATGTTGGCTTTTTGCCTTTTTGTTGTTTCTACACGTATAATATTATAGGTCTACTTAAGTAATGTTTTAGTAGTGATTTGCAATATAAATATTTTTGATTACGTTACATTCGGTAGAGCAGTCGCCAACGTCCATACCACGTTGAATACACCGGTTCTCGTCCGATCACCGAAGTCAAGCAACGTCGGGCGCGGTCAGTACTTGGATGGGTGACCGCCTGGGAACACCGCGTGATGTTGGCTTTTTGCCTTTTTGTTGTTTCTACACGTATAATATTATAGGTCTACTTAAGTAATGTTTTAGTAGTGATTTGCAATATAAATATTTTTGATTACGTTACATTCGGTAGAGCAGTCGCCAACGTCCATACCACGTTGAATACACCGGTTCTCGTCCGATCACCGAAGTCAAGCAACGTCGGGCGCGGTCAGTACTTGGATGGGTGACCGCCTGGGAACACCGCGTGATGTTGGCTTTTTGCCTTTTTGTTGTTTCTACACGTATAATATTATAGGTCTACTTAAGTAATGTTTTAGTAGTGATTTGCAATATAAATATTTTTGATTACGTTACATTCGGTAGAGCAGTCGCCAACGTCCATACCACGTTGAATACACCGGTTCTCGTCCGATCACCGAAGTCAAGCAACGTCGGGCGCGGTCAGTACTTGGATGGGTGACCGCCTGGGAACACCGCGTGATGTTGGCTTTTTGCCTTTTTGTTGTTTCTACACGTATAATATTATAGGTCTACTTAAGTAATGTTTTAGTAGTGATTTGCAATATAAATATTTTTGATTACGTTACATTCGGTAGAGCAGTCGCCAACGTCCATACCACGTTGAATACACCGGTTCTCGTCCGATCACCGAAGTCAAGCAACGTCGGGCGCGGTCAGTACTTGGATGGGTGACCGCCTGGGAACACCGCGTGATGTTGGCTTTTTGCCTTTTTGTTGTTTCTACACGTATAATATTATAGGTCTACTTAAGTAATGTTTTAGTAGTGATTTGCAATATAAATATTTTTGATTACGTTACATTCGGTAGAGCAGTCGCCAACGTCCATACCACGTTGAATACACCGGTTCTCGTCCGATCACCGAAGTCAAGCAACGTCGGGCGCGGTCAGTACTTGGATGGGTGACCGCCTGGGAACACCGCGTGATGTTGGCTTTTTGCCTTTTTGTTGTTTCTACACGTATAATATTATAGGTCTACTTAAGTAATGTTTTAGTAGTGATTTGCAATATAAATATTTTTGATTACGTTACATTCGGTAGAGCAGTCGCCAACGTCCATACCACGTTGAATACACCGGTTCTCGTCCGATCACCGAAGTCAAGCAACGTCGGGCGCGGTCAGTACTTGGATGGGTGACCGCCTGGGAACACCGCGTGATGTTGGCTTTTTGCCTTTTTGCTTTTTGTTTCCTACACGTATAATATTATAGGTCTACTTAAGTAATGTTTTAGTAGTGATTTGCAATATAAATATTTTTGATTACGTTACATTCGGTAGAGCAGTCGCCAACGTCCATACCACGTTGAATACACCGGTTCTCGTCCGATCACCGAAGTCAAGCAACGTCGGGCGCGGTCAGTACTTGGATGGGTGACCGCCTGGGAACACCGCGTGATGTTGGCTTTTTGCCTTTTTGTTGTTTCTACACGTATAATATTATAGGTCTACTTAAGTAATGTTTTAGTAGTGATTTGCAATATAAATATTTTTGATTACGTTACATTCGGTAGAGCAGTCGCCAACGTCCATACCACGTTGAATACACCGGTTCTCGTCCGATCACCGAAGTCAAGCAACGTCGGGCGCGGTCAGTACTTGGATGGGTGACCGCCTGGGAACACCGCGTGATGTTGGCTTTTTGCCTTTTTGTTGTTTCTACACGTATAATATTATAGGTCTACTTAAGTAATGTTTTAGTAGTGATTTGCAATATAAATATTTTTGATTACGTTACATTCGGTAGAGCAGTCGCCAACGTCCATACCACGTTGAATACACCGGTTCTCGTCCGATCACCGAAGTCAAGCAACGTCGGGCGCGGTCAGTACTTGGATGGGTGACCGCCTGGGAACACCGCGTGATGTTGGCTTTTTGCCTTTTTGTTGTTTCTACACGTATAATATTATAGGTCTACTTAAGTAATGTTTTAGTAGTGATTTGCAATATAAATATTTTTGATTACGTTACATTCGGTAGAGCAGTCGCCAACGTCCATACCACGTTGAATACACCGGTTCTCGTCCGATCACCGAAGTCAAGCAACGTCGGGCGCGGTCAGTACTTGGATGGGTGACCGCCTGGGAACACCGCGTGATGTTGGCTTTTTGCCTTTTTGTTGTTTCTACACGTATAATATTATAGGTCTACTTAAGTAATGTTTTAGTAGTGATTTGCAATATAAATATTTTTGATTACGTTACATTCGGTAGAGCAGTCGCCAACGTCCATACCACGTTGAATACACCGGTTCTCGTCCGATCACCGAAGTCAAGCAACGTCGGGCGCGGTCAGTACTTGGATGGGTGACCGCCTGGGAACACCGCGTGATGTTGGCTTTTTGCCTTTTTGTTGTTTCTACACGTATAATATTATAGGTCTACTTAAGTAATGTTTTAGTAGTGATTTGCAATATAAATATTTTTGATTACGTTACATTCGGTAGAGCAGTCGCCAACGTCCATACCACGTTGAATACACCGGTTCTCGTCCGATCACCGAAGTCAAGCAACGTCGGGCGCGGTCAGTACTTGGATGGGTGACCGCCTGGGAACACCGCGTGATGTTGGCTTTTTGCCTTTTTGTTGTTTCTACACGTATAATATTATAGGTCTACTTAAGTAATGTTTTAGTAGTGATTTGCAATATAAATATTTTTGATTACGTTACATTCGGTAGAGCAGTCGCCAACGTCCATACCACGTTGAATACACCGGTTCTCGTCCGATCACCGAAGTCAAGCAACGTCGGGCGCGGTCAGTACTTGGATGGGTGACCGCCTGGGAACACCGCGTGATGTTGGCTTTTTGCCTTTTTGCCTTTTTGTTGTTCCTACACGTATAATATTATAGGTCTACTTAAGTAATGTTTTAGTAGTGATTTGCAATATAAATATTTTTGATTACGTTACATTCGGTAGAGCAGTCGCCAACGTCCATACCACGTTGAATACACCGGTTCTCGTCCGATCACCGAAGTCAAGCAACGTCGGGCGCGGTCAGTACTTGGATGGGTGACCGCCTGGGAACACCGCGTGATGTTGGCTTTTTGCCTTTTTGTTGTTTCTACACGTATAATATTATAGGTCTACTTAAGTAATGTTTTAGTAGTGATTTGCAATATAAATATTTTTGATTACGTTACATTCGGTAGAGCAGTCGCCAACGTCCATACCACGTTGAATACACCGGTTCTCGTCCGATCACCGAAGTCAAGCAACGTCGGGCGCGGTCAGTACTTGGATGGGTGACCGCCTGGGAACACCGCGTGATGTTGGCTTTTTGCCTTTTTGCCTTTTTGTTGTTTCTACACGTATAATATTATAGGTCTACTTAAGTAATGTTTTAGTAGTGATTTGCAATATAAATATTTTTGATTACGTTACATTCGGTAGAGCAGTCGCCAACGTCCATACCACGTTGAATACACCGGTTCTCGTCCGATCACCGAAGTCAAGCAACGTCGGGCGCGGTCAGTACTTGGATGGGTGACCGCCTGGGAACACCGCGTGATGTTGGCTTTTTGCCTTTTTGTTGTTTCTACACGTATAATATTATAGGTCTACTTAAGTAATGTTTTAGTAGTGATTTGCAATATAAATATTTTTGATTACGTTACATTCGGTAGAGCAGTCGCCAACGTCCATACCACGTTGAATACACCGGTTCTCGTCCGATCACCGAAGTCAAGCAACGTCGGGCGCGGTCAGTACTTGGATGGGTGACCGCCTGGGAACACCGCGTGATGTTGGCTTTTTGCCTTTTTGTTGTTTCTACACGTATAATATTATAGGTCTACTTAAGTAATGTTTTAGTAGTGATTTGCAATATAAATATTTTTGATTACGTTACATTCGGTAGAGCAGTCGCCAACGTCCATACCACGTTGAATACACCGGTTCTCGTCCGATCACCGAAGTCAAGCAACGTCGGGCGCGGTCAGTACTTGGATGGGTGACCGCCTGGGAACACCGCGTGATGTTGGCTTTTTGCCTTTTTGTTGTTTCTACACGTATAATATTATAGGTCTACTTAAGTAATGTTTTAGTAGTGATTTGCAATATAAATATTTTTGATTACGTTACATTCGGTAGAGCAGTCGCCAACGTCCATACCACGTTGAATACACCGGTTCTCGTCCGATCACCGAAGTCAAGCAACGTCGGGCGCGGTCAGTACTTGGATGGGTGACCGCCTGGGAACACCGCGTGATGTTGGCTTTTTGCCTTTTTGTTGTTTCTACACGTATAATATTATAGGTCTACTTAAGTAATGTTTTAGTAGTGATTTGCAATATAAATATTTTTGATTACGTTACATTCGGTAGAGCAGTCGCCAACGTCCATACCACGTTGAATACACCGGTTCTCGTCCGATCACCGAAGTCAAGCAACGTCGGGCGCGGTCAGTACTTGGATGGGTGACCGCCTGGGAACACCGCGTGATGTTGGCTTTTTGCCTTTTTGTTGTTTCTACACGTATAATATTATAGGTCTACTTAAGTAATGTTTTAGTAGTGATTTGCAATATAAATATTTTTGATTACGTTACATTCGGTAGAGCAGTCGCCAACGTCCATACCACGTTGAATACACCGGTTCTCGTCCGATCACCGAAGTCAAGCAACGTCGGGCGCGGTCAGTACTTGGATGGGTGACCGCCTGGGAACACCGCGTGATGTTGGCTTTTTGCCTTTTTGCCTTTTTGTTGTTTCTACACGTATAATATTATAGGTCTACTTAAGTAATGTTTTAGTAGTGATTTGCAATATAAATATTTTTGATTACGTTACATTCGGTAGAGCAGTCGCCAACGTCCATACCACGTTGAATACACCGGTTCTCGTCCGATCACCGAAGTCAAGCAACGTCGGGCGCGGTCAGTACTTGGATGGGTGACCGCCTGGGAACACCGCGTGATGTTGGCTTTTTGCCTTTTTGTTGTTTCTACACGTATAATATTATAGGTCTACTTAAGTAATGTTTTAGTAGTGATTTGCAATATAAATATTTTTGATTACGTTACATTCGGTAGAGCAGTCGCCAACGTCCATACCACGTTGAATACACCGGTTCTCGTCCGATCACCGAAGTCAAGCAACGTCGGGCGCGGTCAGTACTTGGATGGGTGACCGCCTGGGAACACCGCGTGATGTTGGCTTTTTGCCTTTTTGTTGTTTCTACACGTATAATATTATAGGTCTACTTAAGTAATGTTTTAGTAGTGATTTGCAATATAAATATTTTTGATTACGTTACATTCGGTAGAGCAGTCGCCAACGTCCATACCACGTTGAATACACCGGTTCTCGTCCGATCACCGAAGTCAAGCAACGTCGGGCGCGGTCAGTACTTGGATGGGTGACCGCCTGGGAACACCGCGTGATGTTGGCTTTTTGCCTTTTTGTTGTTTCTACACGTATAATATTATAGGTCTACTTAAGTAATGTTTTAGTAGTGATTTGCAATATAAATATTTTTGATTACGTTACATTCGGTAGAGCAGTCGCCAACGTCCATACCACGTTGAATACACCGGTTCTCGTCCGATCACCGAAGTCAAGCAACGTCGGGCGCGGTCAGTACTTGGATGGGTGACCGCCTGGGAACACCGCGTGATGTTGGCTTTTTGCCTTTTTGTTGTTTCTACACGTATAATATTATAGGTCTACTTAAGTAATGTTTTAGTAGTGATTTGCAATATAAATATTTTTGATTACGTTACATTCGGTAGAGCAGTCGCCAACGTCCATACCACGTTGAATACACCGGTTCTCGTCCGATCACCGAAGTCAAGCAACGTCGGGCGCGGTCAGTACTTGGATGGGTGACCGCCTGGGAACACCGCGTGATGTTGGCTTTTTGCCTTTTTGTTGTTTCTACACGTATAATATTATAGGTCTACTTAAGTAATGTTTTAGTAGTGATTTGCAATATAAATATTTTTGATTACGTTACATTCGGTAGAGCAGTCGCCAACGTCCATACCACGTTGAATACACCGGTTCTCGTCCGATCACCGAAGTCAAGCAACGTCGGGCGCGGTCAGTACTTGGATGGGTGACCGCCTGGGAACACCGCGTGATGTTGGCTTTTTGCCTTTTTGTTGTTTCTACACGTATAATATTATAGGTCTACTTAAGTAATGTTTTAGTAGTGATTTGCAATATAAATATTTTTGATTACGTTACATTCGGTAGAGCAGTCGCCAACGTCCATACCACGTTGAATACACCGGTTCTCGTCCGATCACCGAAGTCAAGCAACGTCGGGCGCGGTCAGTACTTGGATGGGTGACCGCCTGGGAACACCGCGTGATGTTGGCTTTTTGCCTTTTTGTTGTTTCTACACGTATAATATTATAGGTCTACTTAAGTAATGTTTTAGTAGTGATTTGCAATATAAATATTTTTGATTACGTTACATTCGGTAGAGCAGTCGCCAACGTCCATACCACGTTGAATACACCGGTTCTCGTCCGATCACCGAAGTCAAGCAACGTCGGGCGCGGTCAGTACTTGGATGGGTGACCGCCTGGGAACACCGCGTGATGTTGGCTTTTTGCCTTTTTGTTGTTTCTACACGTATAATATTATAGGTCTACTTAAGTAATGTTTTAGTAGTGATTTGCAATATAAATATTTTTGATTACGTTACATTCGGTAGAGCAGTCGCCAACGTCCATACCACGTTGAATACACCGGTTCTCGTCCGATCACCGAAGTCAAGCAACGTCGGGCGCGGTCAGTACTTGGATGGGTGACCGCCTGGGAACACCGCGTGATGTTGGCTTTTTGCCTTTTTGTTGTTTCTACACGTATAATATTATAGGTCTACTTAAGTAATGTTTTAGTAGTGATTTGCAATATAAATATTTTTGATTACGTTACATTCGGTAGAGCAGTCGCCAACGTCCATACCACGTTGAATACACCGGTTCTCGTCCGATCACCGAAGTCAAGCAACGTCGGGCGCGGTCAGTACTTGGATGGGTGACCGCCTGGGAACACCGCGTGATGTTGGCTTTTTGCCTTTTTGCCTTTTTGTTGTTTCTACACGTATAATATTATAGGTCTACTTAAGTAATGTTTTAGTAGTGATTTGCAATATAAATATTTTTGATTACGTTACATTCGGTAGAGCAGTCGCCAACGTCCATACCACGTTGAATACACCGGTTCTCGTCCGATCACCGAAGTCAAGCAACGTCGGGCGCGGTCAGTACTTGGATGGGTGACCGCCTGGGAACACCGCGTGATGTTGGCTTTTTGCCTTTTTGTTGTTTCTACACGTATAATATTATAGGTCTACTTAAGTAATGTTTTAGTAGTGATTTGCAATATAAATATTTTTGATTACGTTACATTCGGTAGAGCAGTCGCCAACGTCCATACCACGTTGAATACACCGGTTCTCGTCCGATCACCGAAGTCAAGCAACGTCGGGCGCGGTCAGTACTTGGATGGGTGACCGCCTGGGAACACCGCGTGATGTTGGCTTTTTGCCTTTTTGTTGTTTCTACACGTATAATATTATAGGTCTACTTAAGTAATGTTTTAGTAGTGATTTGCAATATAAATATTTTTGATTACGTTACATTCGGTAGAGCAGTCGCCAACGTCCATACCACGTTGAATACACCGGTTCTCGTCCGATCACCGAAGTCAAGCAACGTCGGGCGCGGTCAGTACTTGGATGGGTGACCGCCTGGGAACACCGCGTGATGTTGGCTTTTTGCCTTTTTGTTGTTTCTACACGTATAATATTATAGGTCTACTTAAGTAATGTTTTAGTAGTGATTTGCAATATAAATATTTTTGATTACGTTACATTCGGTAGAGCAGTCGCCAACGTCCATACCACGTTGAATACACCGGTTCTCGTCCGATCACCGAAGTCAAGCAACGTCGGGCGCGGTCAGTACTTGGATGGGTGACCGCCTGGGAACACCGCGTGATGTTGGCTTTTTGCCTTTTTGTTGTTTCTACACGTATAATATTATAGGTCTACTTAAGTAATGTTTTAGTAGTGATTTGCAATATAAATATTTTTGATTACGTTACATTCGGTAGAGCAGTCGCCAACGTCCATACCACGTTGAATACACCGGTTCTCGTCCGATCACCGAAGTCAAGCAACGTCGGGCGCGGTCAGTACTTGGATGGGTGACCGCCTGGGAACACCGCGTGATGTTGGCTTTTTGCCTTTTTGTTGTTTCTACACGTATAATATTATAGGTCTACTTAAGTAATGTTTTAGTAGTGATTTGCAATATAAATATTTTTGATTACGTTACATTCGGTAGAGCAGTCGCCAACGTCCATACCACGTTGAATACACCGGTTCTCGTCCGATCACCGAAGTCAAGCAACGTCGGGCGCGGTCAGTACTTGGATGGGTGACCGCCTGGGAACACCGCGTGATGTTGGCTTTTTGCCTTTTTGTTGTTTCTACACGTATAATATTATAGGTCTACTTAAGTAATGTTTTAGTAGTGATTTGCAATATAAATATTTTTGATTACGTTACATTCGGTAGAGCAGTCGCCAACGTCCATACCACGTTGAATACACCGGTTCTCGTCCGATCACCGAAGTCAAGCAACGTCGGGCGCGGTCAGTACTTGGATGGGTGACCGCCTGGGAACACCGCGTGATGTTGGCTTTTTGCCTTTTTGTTGTTTCTACACGTATAATATTATAGGTCTACTTAAGTAATGTTTTAGTAGTGATTTGCAATATAAATATTTTTGATTACGTTACATTCGGTAGAGCAGTCGCCAACGTCCATACCACGTTGAATACACCGGTTCTCGTCCGATCACCGAAGTCAAGCAACGTCGGGCGCGGTCAGTACTTGGATGGGTGACCGCCTGGGAACACCGCGTGATGTTGGCTTTTTGCCTTTTTGTTGTTTCTACACGTATAATATTATAGGTCTACTTAAGTAATGTTTTAGTAGTGATTTGCAATATAAATATTTTTGATTACGTTACATTCGGTAGAGCAGTCGCCAACGTCCATACCACGTTGAATACACCGGTTCTCGTCCGATCACCGAAGTCAAGCAACGTCGGGCGCGGTCAGTACTTGGATGGGTGACCGCCTGGGAACACCGCGTGATGTTGGCTTTTTGCCTTTTTGTTGTTTCTACACGTATAATATTATAGGTCTACTTAAGTAATGTTTTAGTAGTGATTTGCAATATAAATATTTTTGATTACGTTACATTCGGTAGAGCAGTCGCCAACGTCCATACCACGTTGAATACACCGGTTCTCGTCCGATCACCGAAGTCAAGCAACGTCGGGCGCGGTCAGTACTTGGATGGGTGACCGCCTGGGAACACCGCGTGATGTTGGCTTTTTGCCTTTTTGTTGTTTCTACACGTATAATATTATAGGTCTACTTAAGTAATGTTTTAGTAGTGATTTGCAATATAAATATTTTTGATTACGTTACATTCGGTAGAGCAGTCGCCAACGTCCATACCACGTTGAATACACCGGTTCTCGTCCGATCACCGAAGTCAAGCAACGTCGGGCGCGGTCAGTACTTGGATGGGTGACCGCCTGGGAACACCGCGTGATGTTGGCTTTTTGCCTTTTTGTTGTTTCTACACGTATAATATTATAGGTCTACTTAAGTAATGTTTTAGTAGTGATTTGCAATATAAATATTTTTGATTACGTTACATTCGGTAGAGCAGTCGCCAACGTCCATACCACGTTGAATACACCGGTTCTCGTCCGATCACCGAAGTCAAGCAACGTCGGGCGCGGTCAGTACTTGGATGGGTGACCGCCTGGGAACACCGCGTGATGTTGGCTTTTTGCCTTTTTGTTGTTTCTACACGTATAATATTATAGGTCTACTTAAGTAATGTTTTAGTAGTGATTTGCAATATAAATATTTTTGATTACGTTACATTCGGTAGAGCAGTCGCCAACGTCCATACCACGTTGAATACACCGGTTCTCGTCCGATCACCGAAGTCAAGCAACGTCGGGCGCGGTCAGTACTTGGATGGGTGACCGCCTGGGAACACCGCGTGATGTTGGCTTTTTGCCTTTTTGTTGTTTCTACACGTATAATATTATAGGTCTACTTAAGTAATGTTTTAGTAGTGATTTGCAATATAAATATTTTTGATTACGTTACATTCGGTAGAGCAGTCGCCAACGTCCATACCACGTTGAATACACCGGTTCTCGTCCGATCACCGAAGTCAAGCAACGTCGGGCGCGGTCAGTACTTGGATGGGTGACCGCCTGGGAACACCGCGTGATGTTGGTGCCGCGGGGCGCTCGGCTCCTCGTCCTTTTTTTCTCTTTACCTTATATTAAAGATTCATACACACATACAAGAAATAATTGATTAGAATAAAATCAAAAGATTGCGGCTAATTATTTTGTGGTTACATTTAAAGCGTTTTTGTACTTTTGGAAGTTTAGAATCAATTTCTCTTTTTTTAGGTATTTTACCGAAATAGTATGTTTACATTTTATTTACTTTATATCTAAACTCAAAAGTTAACTGATAAAAACAAGTATTAACAATAAAATATATTTGTAAATGTGTAAATAATTATCTACTATTCGTGTATAACAATGCGTCCGTCGAGTTGTATGTTGAGCGGCGAGTGCTTCTTTATATACGCTTCTAGAACCGCCTCGTCGTGTCCGATCACTACTACGTTTCTTCTGTGGTCGCGGAACATCTAAAAAAATGTAAAAAGTATATTTAGTAATGTTTTATATTAAGTTATTGACTACTCCAGACTTCTCATCACATTGTCTCTTCAGTTCCTTTCTTACGATCACAATTGGGAGGAATGCTGCGAATTGCGCACTCATACAAATATTACGACGAGCAATTACAGATATACCAGGTATATCAAGACTGGGAACTAGTTTTAATGGTTACAGACACAATGCAAATAAAAATTTCGCAAAAGTAGCGACAGTTTTTTTACTACTTGTTTACTAAGATACGATTATCGTAAGGATATAAATCTATGCATCGTGTAAACATTATCAGTGCCCCTAGCCGGAACAGTTTGAAGTATCGTATAGTAATTCTCGTATAGTAAAGTAAACGTTTCCCGCTGTGAAATTTTAGTTCCAAATACGCTCACAATGGCGCTGTTTAAATTCCCATACAAAATTTTACTATTTCTATTCTATTACGATACTGCAAAATGTTCCGGCTAGGGGCACAGAACGCGATAATCTATGGCGGTTATGTCATGCTATAATCGCATACAATTCTCGCGGCGAAAACCTCTCACGTAAATGGCATTTAAGCATTAAAATGCGTGGTAATTGTAAATACACACATGACTGCAAAATCAGAGTTATGTGTAGGAGACTGTCCCACCCACACATCCGCCACTGCAACTCCTGTAAGACAGGATCAACAGCGGCACGCATTTTAATGACACTGAGCATTGAAGCTCAGCGAGTCTCCGGTGAATGTCTAACTTGTCTTTAACCCGCAACGAAATCAATCAAAAAGTTAAATAGGAGTTGGAAATAATCAGTTATGTCCTAGAACTCGATTCCGCGACCGTCTGACCATCTGGACCATTATAGGAACCCAAGGAAAGTTAAATAAACGTACCGTGTACCCATCGCCGCCGTCAGCTAAATATGCCGGCATAGTGATTTGGTAGTATTTATCAACGTCTATAGGCTCTCCGGCCACCGTCGCTGACGTCACGCGCTCGCCTTCTGGTAGAGTCACATTGTACGTCACTTGAACTCCTGGAAACAAAATTAACATTAAACAATGATATAAATTACAATTTTATTTAATCGAGTTTGGAGTTTAACGGTGAAGGAAAACATCGTGAGGAAACCTACATACCGTAGCGATTTTAAAGAATTTCTACGGTATGTAAGTCCGCCAACCCGCACTAGGCCAGCGTGGACTATATGGCCTAACCACTCTCAATCAAGTCTCTCGGTTGTAGAGTAGGCCCGTGCCCAGCAGTGGGACGTATATGGGCTGATATAGTACAGTACAGAGTATGGAGCTGATATCGGTTGTAGGTACTTCTTGTTGTCTTGTAGAAAGCAATGTGTAAGCACTGTATTTCAAGGAAATTAGTCCGTAAAACACCTGATACTCGTATCTCATGGTGTCAATAGTACAGGTTACTCGTAATACACAGTAGAACGCCAATTATCCGAATTAATTGGCACCGGATTCGGATAATCGAAAATTCGGATAATCGGACATAGACTGGTAATAAAGAAAAATGAACTGTCACACATAGAATAAACTTTATTAAGTTTATCAAACACAGTTGTACAATAACGCTCAAATGAACATCTCGATCAGAGTAAGTTGCAACTCCATCAGGCTTTAACAAAAATACAAAGTATAAAAATTCTTGGTTCTCATTTTTTATATTACGCTTACGACCGATTCGGATAATTGGCTATTCGGTTAATCGGCGTTCGATAATCGGCGTTCTACTGTAAAATTATTAGGTACCAAATAAAACAATTTAGCCAATGCTAAGCCTCACTTGACGGCCAGGAGCTTAAAGAAATATTAAATAAATAAATCCACTCAACAGTCACATACATAGTCCTGACCCCACACTAAGATCGAGTCTTGTGTCGTGGGTATCAGGAACTACGAGAGACTTTTCGGTCTCACAATCACCCAGACCCGAAACAAATACATGTGGATCACACAAATATTTGTTTCGGTGCGGGGATCGAACCCGCGGCCTCTCGTTTCACAGGTGGCGTCTAACCAACTGCGCCACGGAGGCTGTCATTATTAACTAAATAAACACTATAGCAAGCACCGTGTACTATGAAGACAGCAGTTTTTAACAATTAGAAGTTCTGAGGAATGTTGCTATTTCATACTGACAGGCGCGACACTTATCATCTGGCGAACATCTAGCTCATCTACATTTTTTAGTATATAAAATATAATGTATATATACATAATCCTGACCCCACATTAAGATCAATTAAGCCTTGTGTCTTGTATCAGAAACTACGAGAGACTTTTCGGTCTCACAAACACCCAGACCCGACACAAATACTTGGCACAAACATTTGTCTCAGCGCGGGGATCGAACCCGCAGCCTCTGTTTTACAGCCGGCGTCTAACCAACTGCGCCACGGAGGCTTTCGATCTCTTCAAAAGACTGGCTACAGAATTTCTGGTTTCTTAGATTTGCGCGAGTGTTACACATTGAAATAAAACTATTGTTAAGATTTTATCGCGATTTGGTTTAATTTTTACATTTTTTAACTTCCAGGCGTTTCGATTTCTTTATTAAATCACATTTGCGATAAAATCCGTACAAAAATAGTTTTATTTCAATATAAAATTGGTGCCTCGGTGGCGTAGATGTATTACGGTACGGTTACAAAGCTGAGGTCTCGGGTTCGAATCCCGGGTCGCGCAAAGTGATATTGGATTTTTCTATTCATTATCAGCCCGGAGTCAGGAATTTGTGCCCGATATGGCGATAGGCTCGCCCCCTATCACATCGTGGGACGGAACATACAAGCCGAAATGTGGGTGTGCTGGTGACGCCTCTGCCTACCCCTTCGGGGATAAAGGCGTGAGTTTATGTATGTAAAATTACTATTAAAACATTTCAGTAAAACTTACCAGCTACTTGCAGTATCCACGGCCCTTTGAACTTATTATAAGCCCAAGGGTCGGAAACGCTTCTCTCCAAAGCCTCCAGCACATATTTCCCTTCTAGTTCGAACGCGAATATCCTGTCATTGAAGGGAAGCAACTCGAATACGTCGCCTCGAGTTACATCTGAAATATATGAGCAATATGTTAGTTTTGTTGTGTAGACATTTATTTATAAGGTACGATGGGATTGCCATGTATTTTCTATTAGTATAAAAGTCCATTAAATATTATTGAATAAAAAAACATGTGTTAGTTGTGATTATTTTTAGTGCGTTGAATGGCGTGAGCGTGCTATTCGCCTGATGGTAAGCGATACGACCGCTCCTGGACAGTAGCAAACCAAACAACACCATGAAGCAAAGCAATGCTTGGCATTTCACTGCGCTCGCCATTTGCCGAGGTACGAGTCGATACCCTATTTTATAGCATCTACTTAATGTATTGGTAAATGGTTATTACATCAATAGGAAAATAAATATTTATAACATTACCTCCTTGCGGTATCGATGATTTAATGTTACCACGCTGGATGAATGCTAAATAATTTTCTTCTGAATTGGATACGGATTTTGCCTGAAAATTAATTTTAATTGATTATTTTCTCGCATTTGTATACAATGTATTATAAGTGACCCTATTGCTATTCATCGTTTGCCTAACTTATAACTGAGGAACATAAGGCGAGCCTATCGCCATGTCGTTATACGCAACTCATTAAATGGGATTTCTCAAACCACAAAATAAAAATTAAACGAATTAAACGGGAACGGCTTCACGGTTCATAGCCCTTAAATGCAACTAAACCAATAATGAATAAATAAATACACCCAACAGTCACATACATAGTCCTGACCCCACACTAAAATCGAGTCTTGTGTCGTGGGTATCAGAAGCTACGAGAGACTTTTTGGTCTCGTAAACACCGAGACCCGAAACAAATGCCTGATCACACAAACATTTGTGTCGGTACGTGAATCGAAGCCGCGGCCTCTAACAAACTGCCCTACGGAGGCTGAAATGACTTATTTAGAAGTAATAACAATAAAACAATTACTTATTTATTATTAGTAGTACCTTTCATACTAAAGAAAGCCTGATAATAACCATTTAACTTAACAATAAAATGGTAATATTTGTCATTATAGCTATAAGCTTGATAAGTGTGTGTTTCAAATTAATCCGAAATGCTCGAAAATCGAGTTCAAAGATTCCGCTACATACAAACACGCGAAGTACTATTGAAATAAAACTATTTTTTACGGATTTCATCGCGGAATTAGTTTAGTTTTACATTTTTAACTTCCCGACGCGACGTTTCGATTGCTCTCCAACTTTTGTAAGAAATAGTTTTATTAATAAAAGTATGGTTATAACAATGTAAAAAATGATAATATCATTATCAGCCCGGAGTCAGGAATTTGTGCCCGATATGGCGATAGGCTCGCCCCCTATCACATTGTGGGGCGAAACGTTCAAGGCGAAACATTGGTGTCCTGGGAACACCTCTGCCTACCCCTTCCGGGAAAAGCGTGAGGTTATGTAAAAAATGATAACACTTACATGTTCAACAAAAGCATCGACCAGCAAGTCTCCCAGCGTACATTCTCCGTACACGCAGTCTTCGAACCGCAACGTGGCCTCGCTCGTACCCACCGCCACGCTCTCAGCCTCGTGCACCAACTTAGCGTATGGTTCTAGACGCTTCTTTATTTCCTGATCTGGAAGACAACATGTAACAATGAGTATAGATATTTGTATTGTATTGTATCAGCCCATATACGTCCCACTGCTGGGCACGAGCCTACTATACAATCGATAGAATCGATTGAGAGTGGTTAGGCCATATAGTCCACCACGCTGGCCTAGTGCGGGTTGGCGGACTTACATAACGTAGATTTTTTTATCGTTACGGTTTGGAGGTTTCCTCACGATGTTTTCCTTCACCGTTAAAGTGCGTGGTGATTGACTATCAATACACACATGTACACACACTCTGAAAAGTCAGAGGTGTGCCCTGGGATTTGAACCCGCGACCACCGTGAACATGTAGGCAGCCGCGTCTGGTCCGTTACCAACAGGCCACCACGCACTTCGATGGGTATTAACAATATTGATTTATAAATAAATAATATTTTAAAAGACTAAAAAACACGCTTTAGTAAAAGACCCAACTAAAAAAGTAAAAATTATTGATACTGAGTTTAAGATTAGAAAATGAAATAAAATACACTCATTTCATTGTTTAAAGGCTATTGTGCTTGAGGATAAGTAAATGTAGTAAGCACCCCACGCTTTTGGTGTATTTATAGTACATAGACTCCACACTAAGATCGAGTCTTGTGTCGTGGGTATCAGGAACTACGAGAGACATTTCGGTCTCACAAACACCGGACCCGAAACAAATACCTGTGGTTCACACAAACGTTTCTCGGTGCGGGGATCGAACCCGCGGCCTCTCGTTTCACAGCTGGTATCTAACCATCTGCGCCACGGAGGCTGTCGAAGCTCTATTATAGCATATATTTTTATTATTTTACATACATAACCCCACGCCTTTATCCCAGAAGGGGTAGGCAGAGGCGCCACCAGGACACCCACATTTCGCCTTGTATGTTCCGTCCCAGGCCACGATGTGATAGGGGGCGAGCCTATCGCCATATCGGGCACAAATTCCTAACTCCGGGCTGAATTAATAGAAAAACTTTGCCCGACCCGGGATTCGAACCCGAGACCTCAGCTTTGTAGTCGTACCGTAGTACAACTACGCCATCGAGGCAATCAGGCAGTTTATTATTTTACATAACGTGAAAAATAAATTACCTTCAGGTATAGATCTGTTCAGGAATATAGGCCCGCCTTCCCATTTCACGATGTCGCCTTTGTAGTCAAAGTACACGGATAAATTGCCCATGTACTTCGTAAATGATGAAGCTTGCACTATTAGCACCTGGAAATTATGAAAGGAAATATATTAATTATATAAATAAATAAATAAATACACCCAACAGTCGCATACATAGTCCTGACCCCACACTAAGATCGAGTCTTGTGTCGTGGGTATCAGTAACTACGAGAGACTTTTCGGTCTCACAAACACCCAGACCTGAAACAAATACCTGTGGATCAAACAAATATTTGTTTCGGTGCGGGGATCGAACCCGCGGCCTCTCGTTTCGCAGGCGGCGTCTAACCAACTGCGCCACGGAGGCTGTCAAATGTTAATTGTTTGTTAACAACTTGTTTATTAATTAACAATGACTTAACGCCAGGATAAATAAGGAGTGAGTGCGGAGGTTGAACAATGTGCCTATCGTAAGTTATTCAAAAAACATGATAATTAATTTTATGTTACCGGTCCTAATTGTAAACATTAAATATTTTTTTTAGTTTTCACGAATGTTACAAATTGAAATAAACTATTTTTTTTACGGATTTTATCGCATATTTGGTTTAATTTATTTTTTAACTTCCCGACGTTTCGATTACTTTAGCTTCCGTGGTCACGGGGCGGCCTGAGGTATCAGCTACCCAGTCATATGTTGCAAACATTTTTGAGCAATTTCTCTGCAGCTAATAAGAAATTAAGTATAATACCTATACACAAAAATATTTTTAACAATACCTCGTGCTTATTATCATTCGCAGCCTGTATAATGATCGGGTAAGGCCCTGCCACCGCCTCGTGACTGGGAGAGTCTCCGTTCCACAACAACGAGTGCGTGTGCCCTCCCACTATGACGTCTATCAAGTGTCCATACCGGGCAGCTAGCTCTCTAAAACATGGCATTTAATATACACTAATTAATATAGACATGGAATTAATATACACTAATTAATATAAACATGGAATGAATATACATTAATTAATTTAAACATGGCATTTAATATACAGCGTGGTGGACTATATGGCCTAACCACTCTCAATCGATTCTCTCGATTGTAGAGTAGGCCCGTGCCCTGCAGTGGGACGTATATGGGTTGATATAGATTTAATATACACTAATTAATATAAACATGGCATATAATATGTACTTATGTTTGGTTGTATATTGTGAATTAATTTATAAGCTTTTAAAAGTACGAAATCTTAAATTAATAAAAAATATCTAAGCTACTTTGACGTATGCACTCAGCTCTAAATTAATATCTTAATGGTGTACCATCTAAATAGGTTTTCGGCGAAAACAACATTTTTGCCTGCATCCTGTGATCTTAATAAATATTGTTGTTTAAAAAATCGCTATCCAAACCTGAAGGATATCCTCTAAATATTAGAAATGCGAAAGTTTTTGAAGATATTTGAATATTTGTTAAGGACTTAAAAGTTTCCTTTGCGTCGTAGGCAATCTAACTTAGAAGTTAATGTATAGAACTTACTTGTCAATCTGCAAGCCGCAATGTGAGAGGAGAATGATAATATCAACTCCCTTTTCTGTTAGTGCTTCTGCCTCCCTCTTCGTGGCTTCAAACGGGTCAGTGAACGTCACATTACCGGGGTTCGACAAGATCTGGAATTAAACATTGAAACATTGTTATTTTGTTATCTTATGGCCTATACTGAATATGCCTTGACTGTCCTATCTTTTTCTTTTTCTCATATCTATCGCCCTTCGACAATCGCCGGATTGTCTGTACGAAATTGCTTAGTATGATTAGACCGCTATTTGTACATACTTTAGCGTATACAATGTATTATTTACATATAAGTTATCTTAGGTATCCAAAAGTGTACATAAAGAAGTACACAGTAGAAGGGACACCGCGAACAAAATGTTTGTAACATGAAAGCGGTACCGTATCGCTATTTATGTTCCTATCTCTTTCATTCCTAAACAATTAAAAGAAGAAAAAAGATTATCATTATCTTGCCTCTCGCCCTTACGATTTTTTTCATGGGCTCCAGATTTTGTACGCTATATTGACGCATACATAAATATTTATTTATTTTATTTTATTTGCTTTATATACTAAATTGTATACAGGCGGACTTAATGCCAGAGGCATTCTATTACAGTCTACCTTTGGGTGAAGCAGAAATGGAGCAAAGCAGGTTTATGCAAAATTATGAACAAAATTTAAAAAATAAAAAACATTATTTAAAAACAAATATACATACTTAAAAATATATATACAATTATACATATATTATTAATTATACATATATTATTCAATTATACATATATACTTAAAAATATATATACAATTATAAATATCTTAGATTAGCTGTAACTAAAACTTCATTGTTTTCACGGCAACCATTTTCTCCGTTCTATCATATCGGTTCAAATTTGCAATGTTTAATTAAGCATCAAATTCCTAATTTGTAACGTTAGTTTACTTATAACGTATTAAATATTGGTACGTAATAGGGATAGAAAATTGCCAATGGCCATTGAATTGCGCAGTTAGGTTAATACACGTGTGCAAAGATAATATTTTTATTATCTACCATTATCCCACACTTAATTGAAGTCGGCGCAATATGAATTATGTATATTGTTGCCTATGACATGACAGCCTCCATGGCGCAGTTGGTTAGACGCCACCTATGAAACGTAAGGCCGCGGGTTCGATCCCCGCACCGAAAGAAATGTTTGTGTGATCCACAGATATTTGTTTCGGGTCTGAGTGTTTGTGAGGCCGAAAAGTCTCGTAGTTTCTGATATACGACACAAGACTCGATTTTAGTGTGGGGTAAGGACTATGCATTTGACTGTTGGGTGTATTTATTTATATAATTGGGTATTTTACTATAAGAAAGAAAAAATCTAAAAACTATAAATGTATATAGTAGAGCATTAAGCAATAAGTATATGTTAATTTCAGTTTATACAATATGTTCGGTTGGTCGAGTTACCTATTTAAGGAGGTCACTCAGTGTTCGATTCTCATCCCAAATATATATATAATATATGACCTTACATTTTGAGGGAAATTTCCATTAAAAACATTATTTTAGGCCATAGAGTTTGAAAACGATAAAATGAGTAATCGCGCTGCGCGGCAAAACATGTTACAGCACGATTCTTCCATAAAAAACACCCGGCTCGCAAGCCCCGTCTCTTTCTTTTGTTTTGATGCACCGCGCCGCGCCGACAAAGCGCACTCCCGCGCACCCCGCTCCGTCCGCAGTCTATGCAAAAACATCACCACTTCCGCATGTCTAATTTACTCCCGTCGGCGCGTATCGGAGTCCGTATCGACAACCCCGCGTGTGATAAGTGCTGTGTCAGTTAGTACATGCATATTTCATATGTTGTACCGATATTCAAACGAAGAATATTGAGATATGGTTAAACAGTGTTGTTAATGAAATGTTGGAAGATGTGCCTGTTATCATGCTCAACAATTCATTTTATCAACATGACGGAGCCCCCGCGCACTATGAGAGGCGAGTGCGGGAATACCTAAACAGACACTTTGGTGATAAGTGGATAGGGTGGAGGCCCTGTGCCATGGCCGGCCCACTCTCCCGATCTCACACCCTTAGACTTTTACCTTGTCTTTGTTGGTAAGAATTTACATTAGTAGGAAAAACATAGTCCTGTCCTAAGCCAGGATGGAAGTATAAAAGGAAAACGGATCATACATAAAAGTTGTTGTTCATATGCAATGACCGATAAGATAGTTCAAACAAGAACCTAGTACACAAGGGTACCCACACGTAAGGAGACTTTTTAGGAAAAAAAGGAAGAGTATTACTCTCTCATTTATTATTATTATTCTTTGTGTATATTTCTATTAGTTGCACGCAAGCATGATCTTTCATGTGTTTAAATAGGTAATTCGTCTAAAAATACACGCTGTATTTCCAAGGAATAAATTTTATAATTCGTTTTGAAAATTTCAATTTTTTTATCTGTCCTAAAAAGATGTGAAACGGCTGCCGCCATGATGGATAACGATTCTACGTCATTCCGTAAGTGGAATACCCCCTCCGGTGTCCAAGAGCTCATACAAACACAGGTTGTTTATTGGTTGAGTGACGTATCATTTTAAAGGAACATGGCGCCTAGCGTTTTCACATATTTGCGCGCATAAATTTAAAAATTTTAAATGGTTTTTTATTGGACTTGACGAGCGAATAAAAATTGGATATTTTTTTAAATAGTTTGTCTTAATCTTAGGAACAACTTAAAAGACTTTTTGAAAATGGGTAGAATACCCAATAATATATCAGTAACTGCAACGTAAGTTAATAACATACGGTGGACAGATGACCTGATTAACATCGACGTCGCTAAATTCAAAATTCTTTCCATAAGTCACTGTAGTAATATTTGAAGGAAGCCTTTGTTTGCACGTAGCCAATATGTAGCTGATATGATGATGACGCCCATGGCAGGGATAATGATAATTATGCTAATGAATATAATGATTTCATTCACAATTTTATGACTACCCGCCTAACGTTAAACCTTTCGGGATATAACCCAGTTTCAAACAAGAAAACTGTATTGCAAAAAAGCCTCTAAAAATAAAACATAAATATACCACTACAAATTAACAAAGAACATCTATTTTATTGTACTTATACACGTTGATTAATTTGCATATTCACTTGACTAGCAAACAAATCTAAATATACCGGGTATATCAAGACCGCAACCGAAAACGAAGCCAGATGGTAGTTTTAGTTGTTATAGACACATTGCAACTAAAAATTTCGGAAAAAAACGTGACAAATTAATTTTTACAATTTTTTTAATCAATCAATCAATTTTTTCATTCAAAAATCATCAAATTTGGTAAATCCTTAGATTTTGCGGAAATAGTAATTTTAACCCTTATGTACCATTGGGTCTTTAAAAATAAAAAGGTGTACATCATTATTTTGAGAAAAATATGTATTTATCACCCAAATACGACGATAAGTAAAAAAATTAAAAATAAATAATAACGAATTTTTTTTGCAAAATTTTTAGAACTGCATTGTGTCTGAAGGCACTCATCCTACCACCTGGCTTCGTTTTCGGTCGCAGTCTTGATATACCCTGTATGCGTAACATATTGAAGGCGGGTTGCCAAGTACCAAACATGTAGAAATTTATTATAAGGCATAGGTCCATTTTAGTTATTTGTGCCTGTTTAGTGTTTATAGGCATTTAAATGTCGCAGTTGTGGTCACACAATGAAAACAATATGGTCTCTCCGATGAATAAGAAATCTTTAAAAATGTTCGTAAAATGAAAATACTGGGCCAAACTATGTTAAATTTTTATGGGACCAAATAGCAACTATTCCGCATCAAACTAAATAATCACGTAAATTGGATCATAAATCTCAGCGTAATCGGTGTACACACATAAAAAACCAATCGAATTAAGAACTTCCTCCTTTTTGAAGTCGGTTAAAAATTAACACAATGATTTGATAGAGCTAGGATTCGAACTCAGGCCCTCATAATTAAGTCTACAGCGCGCGTCTATGAGCTCTCACTCTCCTTATAGCGGACATAAGAGCATAATCATATTAAGATTATAATATGTCACATTCAAACACGTATTTCATGAAACGTTGATAGTATATGATAAGAGATAAAAATATCTCAATATTAGTTTCACGCAATGATGAATGTAGCATCATTATAACACGTTTCTAGTCAATGACTTTCAGTTGTAACATTATTCATGTAACTTATTGCTATTTAAATAACAGAGAATACATTTTGATGATATTTGCGCTCCTAAATGCTCAAGATTATGTGCTAGGTCTACTGGTCCGATCTTACCCGTTATATGCTATAGCTCCATTTACACGAAGAGTTTCTCGCGGCGAGAATCGTATGCGATTTTCGTATGACATAACCGCCATAGATAATTGTGTTCTGACAAACGTTTACACGATGCAACCTTTTTATATCCTTACGATAATCGTATCTTCGAGGCGAAAAACTCTCCTCGTGTAAATGGGACTAAGTTTAAATTTCTCTCGTCCTTAGGAAGGTATATCTTAGGTATATCTTAAGGTATATCTGCACAAAGACTAACGAAGCTATTATCATCAAAACATTATTTTAATATACTAACTTATACAACACAGTGCAGATCTCGTTAGATACAATGAAGTCTAGTGTCGTGGTTGTCAGAAACAACAATGATGTTTGGTTACAGAACGCCAACAAATAATATTGAGTCAGACGAAATTTTCAAATCTCTATAAACTTAATACCAATTTACTACGCGACCACACACTCCACTCACCACACAAATTCACACTTCACTTATAGTACTCTACCCAGGGGTGACGACGAAGGGCGGATTGCTATGCGGAAGGCCTGCCCCTCCGGATAATCCTCCTACACCTACACAAAACCAGCAGAGGGCGGGTTATCGTATCAAATAGCGAAACCCTAGACTTCTGCCGGTTTGTTCACCCCACAGGTACAATCACGACACTCAGCAGAGAAACGAATCACTCCCCTAAACAAAAGAGTAAATCTTGAGTAAATCTTACCGCAGTATCAGTAGTAATTAGTCCAATAATCCCGATCTTCCTTCTGTTCCTCTCGACAATAATGTGAGGGCTGTAGAGTCCCTCCATCTCTGGGAATTTGGATGTGTCCATGTTGGCTACCACCACAGGAGACTTGAGGGCTCTTAGATACGGCGCCAGGCCTTCAGGTCCGTCGTCGAACTCGTGGTTACCGATCGTCTGAAAATATATTGGTGTTAAATGTTGTCAAATAAGTCGACTTGTCAAATAATGCTAGTTGAAATGTAATGTATACATATGTATGTAATGTGGGTAATGTAATGTAATGTAAGTAAGTTGTCAAATAATGATTAATGCAACGAGATATGGTGATAGGCTCGTCCATTACCACACAATGGAAAATTAGCTCCGGAGATTATTATTATCCTCCCGGAATCAAAGATGTATATCCTGCTATCTTGAGCACATCAAAGGCCTCCACAGTCCACGATAATCCTAGCTCAGTAAAAAAGTATGAAAGATCCTTACATGGGCATCATGAGGTAGCAAATTCATGACCTCCTGGGTGATGTTCCACTTCAGCAGCGTGTACCAGTAGGTGCCTTGGAAACTGTCTCCAGCATTGAGGAGTATGGCATTTGGTTTCTCCTTCAAGAGTGTATGAATGTGATGGTACAGCCTCGGAAACCCTCCGAGACAGTAGCTGTCGTTTGTCTTGCATCTCGCCGTCTGTACTGAGGTTTCTTCGTATCTAATAAATAATAATAAATACAGCCAACAGTCACATACATAGTCCTGACCCCACACTAAGATCGAATCTTGTTTCGTGGGTATCGGGAAATACGAGAGACTTTTCGGTCTCACAAACACTCAGACCCGAAACAATTACTTAAGGTTCACTCAAACATTTGTCTTGGTGCAGGGATCGAACCCGCGGCCTTTCGTTTTACAGGTGGCGGTTGTCTAACAAACTGTGCCATGGATGCTGTCAGAAATTAATAACAAATACAGTTACTTCTAAAAGACCCGAAACAAATATTTGTGTTTTATTGCCCAGTTTTCAACGAACTTGGCCCAGAAAGCTAAAGTTAAACAATGTGAATAATATATAATGATTGGTTCGAGATTGTCCCCATATCATAGTCATTATCTTATAACAGTTAATTATTGGATATAGACTCCACCTATTAATATCTTCCTTTAACGGTGAAGGAACTTGAATAAAATCTGAGAGTTGTTGTACCATAATTTTAACAACATAATATTATTACAAAATGTATTCTAAAATCTAAACAGCTAACGTACTTCCACAATAAAAAGAATAATGTGAATCTGATTAATGATACTCAAGTTATAATCCCATATAATATAGGGAAACATTGTGTCGAGTAAGTAATTAATACAATTATCGCACATTTGCTATAAAATTTCAAGAATTTATTGAAATATCAGTTGCGTATTATATGCACAGGTGTTTAATTATTAATAGGTATATGTTTATAGACGTGATTCAAGTATTATAAAAACAGATGACAAAATGAATATTAATTAACAATGGAATTTATATCAATCTTTAAAAAAGAAAGAAAAGCATTCAGATAAGTTAATAAAGAAGACAGTTGGTGTTTCTAAGGGAGTTTTTGGTGCCGTTTCTTATTCACATGCTCTACAACAAATAGCTATAGTAGTTTTAATTAACGATATAAAACATCTTGTGAATGAGTATTTGAATTAGGAACAAATTGACTTTGAAGATTGATAAGCTAGCCTGATATTATGATTTCCCTTTGGGATTCTAAAATCAAATGAATAATACAATCTACGATTACCTCAATCTGACTGAAACTGGTTTCGGTCAATGCCTGTAGGATTTCTTTCTTATATTTATATCAGAATTTTTAACAAATTGATTATTCTAATAGTAAGCCAAGCTGTAAACAAAGTGTTAATATCGACTGATGATTTAAAATCGAATTATTTAAATAGTTAGCAATGCGCCGAGTAACTGCAGAATGAATGTCGGTTTTCTTATCATTCTTATTCAACAGACAGTCGTTTTGTACATCTATAGACCATTCAATTGTTAAATTGCTGTCACTCAGACAACAAAAGGGATAAATGGACTAACAGACGTTTTTCAAATACCAAAAGTCTCATAAATTTAGAATTAAATTCGTTTTGCTTCCTGTGTATCGCAAACATTGAAAAATATTATCTTATTGTTGGCGAAGTAGTTTTTGCTAAAATATTATTTTTTCCTGTGATAAATATTGGTTAATGTTTTCATTGACGATGACAATGATATTATTCATGTCTACTTTAGTACATTGTCTTTATTTTTCATGTTTCCTTATGGATCTAGTAGAAGCAAAGACGGACTATAAGCCGTAAGGTCCTGGGTTTTGTTAGCCTTCACAAAATATTTAACGAATGAATCTAAGACAAGACCTAGTTTCCTGAATCGTTGATGGGTTTTCCTCCTTTTTCAATGGTGGTTATTGGTTAAATACAAAAATCCACACAAAAACAAAAAATATGAAGAAAAAAAAACAAAGAATTGACTAAATTGAAACAGAAGACGATACATTACTTGTTGACCGTGGCAATCATTCACAAATCACACAAATACATAGACCAACATGGAATTGGACACCCAACTCTCATTTTTCAGCCACAGAATGCAATAGTAATGCATACACCCCAAATAGGTCAGTTGTACATCTGTGATTGTACACAAATAGCCAATAACAAATTGTTTTGACATTTCGCAGTTCAAGCGAAACAGTATCAAGGACAGATGCAGATAGCTATTTACAACAAACAAATAGCTCTTATCAACGGAATGCCTTGAGATTGCCTTTTTAGAAAAGTATGTGTGAATAGAAAGATATTGTGATGTGCAAGTGAGGGTTTCCTAGTTCCTGGTGGAAAGATATCGGTATTTGCCTACCAGCGATCATGGGCGAACCACAGCCACTCAAGTCACAGCTTCACGGCTAGATTTTGAAGTGTTAGAGCCACGCTGTTGTCAGTCATGAGTCATGACTTAGCATGAATGGGGAAGCTCGTCCGGTTCGGTGCCACTGTCTCACAAGAAACCGACGTGAAGCGACAGCTTTGCTGTCGCGTTTCGTTTGGTGAGTGAGATTGCCGGATGCCCAATTCCCCTTTCCTTTTCCCATCCTTCTTCCTTCCCGCTCCCCTCCTAATTTGATGGTCCGACAACATATCCACTATCTAATCGTTTTGGATGTTCATGGGCGGCAGTGATCATTTACCATCAGATGACCTGTTTGCTCGTTGGCCTGACCTATTGAGAATAAAATAGGGAGGTACAAAGGGTTACGAAAAAAATTTTACACACATCAAATTTTGATCTGAAGCCACCACTGCGCTTTAGTAAACGTCTACAAATACTTTGTTATTTAATAGCTGGTAGTGTGGCGGTAATTTAGTTTAATGCAGTCGAATTTTCGGCGAACTGCTCGAAATAAACCAGAAGGCAACATTACCAAGGCGGGCAAGGACTATGAAATCGCTCTTCCGTTTTCCTGTTAAGTTGCAATGTTGAATACACAAAACGGTGCGATTCTTAATATGTCTTGAGAAATTATAACACGAACTTCACTATACTGATTGAATAAAGTTGAAGGATTTCTTTGTTTGAACGAACTAATTTCTGGAACTACCAGTCAGGTTTGAAAAAAAGAGCTGCTAATCCTTTGTGGATAATGGATATCAAATGTATTTGCCTCGGTGCGGAAATCGAACTTGCGGCTTCATTTCGCAGTTATCTTAATCAACTACAGTACGGACTGTCAATGTATTCATTGATATGAAATCAGTAGATCTAAATCTAGTAGATAGCAGTAACTAGAAATACTAACATTAATAATAACTTTATACATTAGAATTCCATACAGAACTCTCAAACATTTGCACATAATTAACTATCACAAACCCAGTTAGTTTATTAAACTAGGTCTTCACTGCTGTAGTAAAACATTATCTTTAGTGAATAAATTAAATAAAACTTGAACAATGAAGGTAAGTACAGTAGTAAAGTAAATATTTAATACTCTGGCCTTCTGCATACTGATTATGTTTATATAGGTAAAGTCTTTGTCTCATTGGGCGTAGGGCTCGTCACTTATTGAAATTGATTGTGGACTTTCTATTTAAACTTGATGAGCGGATCGAACCATGTTCTTTAATTTTACAGACGATTTTAAGCTGGGTCGAGCACTGTGCCACAGAGTCTATACGTCTATCAGCTCATCTATCGAGCCTCTACAATCGAAAGTACGATTGAGAGTTCAGACCATATAGTCCACTAGCCTCCGTGGCGCAGTTGGTTAGACGCTGCCTGTGAAACGTGATGCCCCGGGTTCGATCCCCGCACCGAAACAAATATTTGTGTGATCCACAGGCATTTGTTTCGGGTCTGGGTGTTTGTGAGACCGAAAAGTCTCTCGTAGTTTCTGATACCCACGACACAAGACTCAATCTTAGTGTGGGGTCAGGACAATGTGTGTGACTGTTGGGTGTATTTATTTATTTATTTTACGCTGGCCTAGTGCGGGTTGGTGGACTTTACGTACCATAGAAATACTTACAAATTGCTATGTTACGCAGATTTCCTCACGATGTTTTCCTTCACCGTTAGTAGGAGGAGTAGGCAAAGTAGATACTAAAGACACCCATAGTTTGACGAGTCTGTTTTTGTCCCTAATCTAATGGGGTGAGCCCATTGCCATTCCGACCATTAATTCCAATGCCAAGCAATTCGTATGACATTTTAAAAGCTGAAAAAATTCTGACAGATGTGCTCGACCTAGTATTCATATTTTATTCATATTCGACCAGCGGCGTGCACAGGATTATGACACTGGGTATGCGGCGGAGTACTAGGTCACAAAAAAAAATCTTTTAAATAGATTTTTAGCATAGCCACAGCCACGCGACGGATCCCTAAGTCGGAAACCATTCCAACAGAACAAGTCTTAGATGTACTACTATTCATGTACATCTTCTACGGCAACGCAGACAAAACAGCGATCGATCGTCGCGGCGGAAGAAATTCTAATAAGTAAAATAATAAGCTAAAATAATAGTTATACGTTTCATAACTTTATCATGAAACTTTCGAGTTACATTCCCTTTTTGCTGGTATAATTGTTGTAATTCGGGCACACACCTACCTTTAGACACAATTTGAATCTTTTCACTGAATCACAACTGTGAGAACTTGTTATTTTTAATAAACAAACATTTTCAACACAAACCTCACAATCAAATAACATTTTAAAAAAATCAACATACGCACTAGTAAAAGCAAATCACTACAATTATTATAGAAACTCAGTAATAAACTGTTAAATGTGCACACTTTAAATGTTAAAATAAAAAATCTTATAATTATGAAAACTATAAATAAACTGGCGCAAACAAAATAGTAAACAATGTTTATCACATGAAAAAACCAAAATCAAAAATGGCCCCCACGAAACACATAACATTTCTGCTATTTAAACAAATAAAACCTTACTAAACAAAAATGCATAATGTGCATACGTGATGTATTAGATTTCCGTCTATTATTTTTACTCGGGTTATAGGCAACGAATATTTCCGATTACTCCCGACAACTGCCGAACTTCCGTAGCCTGCCGGCTGCCGCAGGAGTTGCTTTCATTTCGGCCAATGCGGCTTTCGATATTCATGGGTGTGTGCGTTTGCGAACCGTGCACGGACACCAAAATTACTACACACATACGAACAAATCTCCTGCGGGACGCGGCGGCATGAGTTGGTTGATTAGGTACATTATTTTGCAGCGCTATTGCTATTTATAAAATATTAGGCGTTTTTAATTTATTATATTTTGTTTATTCATTTATTTAATATTAATTAAAGTCATCTAAAACGTAAGAACGTTTTATTAAAATATCTGTGAATGACAAGTAAAGCACTGCATTTCTGCCTACAAGGAGCGCACGCCCCTGTATTCGACATATTGATGAGTATAGAACACCTCTACACAATCTTATGCATTTCTTTGTCACTTAGCAGTAAAGTAAAATTGTAGGTACTCTCGATTGCAGAGGAGGCCCGTGCGCTGCAGTGGGACGTACATATATTGGCTGATACAGATACAATTAACTAAAAACGAGTTCTCAAGTAAAACTACGGTCAAAATGATATTTTACGTTATGCAGTCGTTATGATTAATATCCACGTCACTGGATGGCCTTTCGTGTTACCAACTGCGCTTTTGAAACTAATTTTATGTAACACAATACGTGATTTTCTGACCTTTATCGGCTGAACTTCTTACGAGACAAAACTGGATCGTATGACTTCACTTATGTTTTTTTCACTGTATCAGTTTTAAACCGCAATTATGAAATGCGGGTCAATGACTTGCTAAATGTGTAGAATATCCTCAGACGGGGAAAATTTCACCATGTATTTTTTCTTGAGTGGAGGTCACGCTTCTAACAGGTCTATTGAAAACGTTGGGAGATCTTCCTGTGGCTGATTAAAGAGGCAGTTCTAGCATAACCGCACCGCAGCGCGTGCAGCGATTCCAAATGCGATTTAGCCACTTTGCTCGTCAGGCAGGGGGTAAATAGACACAAATATCCATAATGCTACAGAAATAGGTTAACTACATAAAAATATTCTCAAAAATAACGTCGAGAACCCGATCTATCTGGCTTATAAGCCCAAAATGAGACTATATCTTAGTTATATAAAATAATAAAGTACATATGAAAAGGTTGTACTAAAAATCTTAATTATAATCAACGCAAGAACTGCACTCAGTACCGTGCAAAATCAAGTAACGTAAAATTAAACAATTATTTGTTTGGTATTTTTTTTTCTATTAAAAGAAGGAAAACCAGCACACGGGCCACATGATGGTAAGATTTCATCGTGGCGTGAGGATTTATAGTCCATAGCATCTCAGAAAGATAATCTGGAGTTGATACCGTTTCTGTAGCATTTCCTAAAATTATGCTTCTCGCTTCAAGCACCTCTTATCCGCAAAGAAAGAGAATGCGACTGTAATTCCCCAAATACATTAGGTGTTCTTCGGCGATAGGATTCCCTTTCCATAAGAGGACTAATTTGTTTATTCACCGTGATTTTATTTTAAAGGAATAGGAATTTGGCAAACGGTAAATAGTCACCGCCACCCATAAACAACCACCTCGGCAACCACAGGAATCGGCTTTTAAGGAAAGTGTAGGATCTTTTCTTGAAGATCCTACTACAAAAAGATAGAAATAGCTAATAGGCATCGCAAGAAGTCTTTGCAAATATTGAGACAAACTCCGCTTCTAATGACGCATTAGGTATACCATGACGACAACGTTAACAACCCTGACGATTACGCCGAGAAGATGAATCTTTCCAATAGATCCAGAAAGCTAGTTAAAAGGGCTAAAAGCTAGTTTTACATACCCAATCTTACACTACGATGTATCATTACGATGATAAGCAATCATTCCAGCATCCTTACCAATATAAGAAGGCGGTTTATTGACAGATAAATGTATTATGTACTTCACATCATTAACAGCATGTTGAATAATATTATCAGTGAATGCACAAGATAGTGTAATAAGTATGTATCTCGTGGTTATGCTAATTACTTTGTATATAAATTAATTCAGTTATTCTCCTAAACATAATATAAACATATTTATTTATAGCTCTTATTTGATAAAGATTGACCGCCAGTAAGATAAAATAATTACGAAAGCTAATAATAACTTAAAATTTAATTGAATCTTTGGGGAGTAAGATACTTTCTAGGGCTGATTTCGTTGATGCCGATTAAATTGCAAATTTTACCTGATATCACACACTTCTAAGAGAATTTCTCTGTCTCTGTTCAGGGACAGGAAGTCCAATTGCTATACATATAGTTTATAGAAATTGCTGACGCAGACGAATTAACTTTAATTTGTGTTAATAACAAAGTACACTTTTTAAATGATCATATTTAACTAGGCTATGATAACGATTGTAAACAGCCAAATAAATCTCAATGTTTACAATCGAATCAAATATTATGATCGATCCTAAATGCTAGTCATCTTGTTTCCTGATTACAGTATTTTAACATATTAAATCATGTTAATCTATATATATAAAAATGAAACCCGTTTCGCGTTGTCACGGCATCACGTGTGAACGGCTGAACCGATTTCGATAATTCTTTTTTTAAAATGTTCGTTGAAGTCCAAGGATGGTTCTTACGGCGAGAAAAATTCGAATAATTGCCGGAAAAACCCTAAAAACAGCCCTTTTCTTTTTCCCATACAAACGTTTACTAACTAAAACGAGCTTTATTGCTATTGTATAAAGTTCATATTGAATTACAAGCACTCACTGTTGTTTAAACAATGTAGGTATGTTCCGAACGTCAAATAGTCAATTTGCACTTTATTACCTCTGTACAAAGTTCAAATTCAATAATATCTATCAAAACAGTGTGCGTTGGAGCACAGATAAACAAAAAAAAAAGAAAACGAAATCGAATAGTTCAAACTCTTCCCTCAAAATAAAGAACGTTTATAAATAAAGATTTCGAATCGACAACATATTGGATATATTCGACAACATATTCGAATAATGGCGTATTTTAGATTTTAAATATGTAGAATAATGTCATTAATGAAAAAGGATTGACATTTAAATTGGCTGTCAAATGTTTATGCGTGTGTTCAGAAATGTATTTTGTGTAAACTAAACTTCTTTTAAAATCGGAAATCACTTTTATCACAATTTTTTACAATGTCCTATCCTTCACTACCATCATACGAGTATAATTTGAAAAATCACATAACATCATAATCCCCGGAACTACTGAATCGATTTTAAAAATTCTTTCACCGTTAAAAAGATATAACATCTCTGAGTATCATAGGCTATATTTTTTCCAAAGCGGTTGAAAAAAGGGTTGGAATGTTGTATAGAAAATCAAAACCAGTTAAGTTATTTCTATGAAAAATTATATTTCAGCTCTTTATTACAAACGAAAAATTATTGAGGTGAAATAAAGAATGACATGTTGTATGGAAACCAAAATCGCTGAAGCGTCCGTATTACTCATCCGATTTTCCTTATTTGAAGTTTTAATGTCCAAAAATCGTAAGGCACACTATTTGGGTATAGAGCGATGGGATAGAATAGAGTGAGAGGGACGGGATAGGATTGGATAGTTGACAGATTTCATTTGTTGGAATAGGACGAAATGTAAAGGCACGGGACGAGACAGGATGGATAATGAAGAGAAAGAATGGGACGGATCAGATGTGACTTGACAGACGGGACGGGACGGGATTGAGGAGGACAGGTCATAGTCAAAAAAGAAGCGACAGTAGGGTAGCTACGTCGAGTTTAGGTTTCAAGAGGTTTAGGTATACAAGAGTTTGTCCGAAAAATAACATCTATCTGATGTGGAGTTGAATCAAAAGAAATCTGCACCCAGGCGAAGCTGGGACGGGCCGCTAGTACTACAATATTATTGTATTTTTGAAAATAATATTTTTATACCTATTTCTGTAAAAGGCCAAGAACCTACCTAGAAGGCCTATTGATGATGAATAAAAAGGGCTAGTTTTTTAAATTTAATCCACCACAATGACCTAGTGTAGGTTGGTGAACTTCACTTACTTTTGAAATTCTTATTACATTTCTTTGTAATAAACTTCAATTTAGTTTTTTTGTTTTTCACCGTTATGGTGATAACTAATTAACAACGAAAACACACGTTGGTTATAAACAAGATGTGTATGCCCTATATACTTGCGACCTCCGTCTCAAAATCAATTAATAATAGTTATTATTACACATGTTTACTACAGTAAAACAATTCCACTCACCTGGCATGAAAATCATTGTAATGTATAATGTCCACCTTTTGTAGGCCTTCAAAAGGTAACGCGAAACCACTCACGTAACTTATCAATACAGTTAAAGCCAATACATTTAATATAATATACATTTTTGGTATGTTTTCTTAGTTTACTAATTTATTTTAACATTACGATCGAACGTATTTATAAAACTTTTGGCACCTACGCTCGCGACGGCAAACGCGCGGCAACTGAGGTGTGAATCGTGATTGGCCAACGAATGCAGGCTTGTAAAAAAATCGATAATCGTCGGTATTGTATCGATGCTTTACGGCGATGAATAATTCGATATCATAGTCGTTCTTGGCGATAGAAAGAACATTGATGCCCGATTGTTTTATTTTAAGACTTCTACAAGGACATAGTTAAAGTAGCAGTAACCCACAGGGTCAATGACCCGATGACCTATACGGTACTCCAAGGCGCCCTTTAAGAAATTTAATATGGAAGAATATTAAAGCCGATATTCTGCACTGTCCAGTATTAATGACTCTAGATTTAAGTGCAGAAATTAGATAAACTTAACGCAATATTATAGACTCTGTGATAGCTCTGAATTCCTTTCCCAATTCTAAACTTAAAAAAATCATACCACAAGCAAGCACAATCAAAAACCGGCGATATTATAACAAAAACTTATTGGTATAATAATTGTTTGATCTACCTATAGATATGTTTAGCACTTCTAGCAAATGTAAATGAATAGACTGATTCGCGAGCCGTGATCCGTGACCATAAGTAGTAAAATCGAAAAACTTACTGAGGAAACGACGGGCCGTGGGTTCGATCCCCGAACCGAAACAAATGTTTGTGTGATCCACAGGTATTTGTTTCGGGTCTGGGTGTTTGTGAGACCGAATAGTCTCTCGTAGTTCCTGACCCCACACAAGACTCGATCTTAGTGTGGGTTCAGGAGTATGTATGTGACTATTGGGTGTATTTATTTATTTATTTATTATCAACTGATTGGTTTTTGCTAAGCCGCAACTGGCTTGCCATCAAACCTATCACACTTCTAGAAAGAAATAACAAATGGCCGTAACATAACTTCGTCTCAACTGAAAATAGAATGCTTAGATCCACTTTCTATGGCTATGCGCAATAGGTACTTAGCTTTTGCACAATTAAAGGTGCTGTTAAATTAAGTAGATACCGTAACAGTTGCAAATTTATGCAAATGTTTATAGCCATAACAAAAAGTTCTTTACAATACCGCGGCTTAGTAACGCAACTGTGGTTTAAAGGCTTTATTCTTTTTGAATGAATAACATTGTCTTAGTAGTCTACACCATTACTGTTTTGTCATATTAAACTTGCACTTAAAGAACTAGGTCACAACAATGTAATGTTACTGTCTTGCTGAAGAACCAAAGTAAGATGATGTGTTTATCACTGATATTGCTGGTTTAATAGACTCTACCTTTTTTATCTTTCTTGAATCTTGCAAGTTAGGTACAATTATCATCCTCTTAGGTGAGCAACGCATTTAAAATAATCTAGTACATAATTTTCTCTGCTTTTTACTGTCATTTACAAAAGTTTAGCGCCCGAAAGAGCGTTATCGTCCATTTTGCGAAACATTAATTATTGTATATTGTTGTCTGAACTCCATAAATTTTAAGAGTGTCTTTTGTAAATAATAATCGAGGACAATGTATCTTTAATTACTGTCATAGTTGTGGCTTGTACGGTGAAAGTTATTATCTGAATGTAACTGGAGCATATTAGTGATTGCGAAAAAACACGGTACCAATTGCAATATCATTGCGTATATAATTTGGTCTATAAAAATATTTGATTGACACTTTATTTAATATCCTTTTGGCTAGTGGTTTCTTAGATTTACGCGAATTACACATTGAAATAAAACTACTTTTTTACGGATTTCATCGCGATATGGTTTGATTTTTAAATTTTTTAACTTCCCGTCGTTTCGATTGCTCCGATTGCTTCCGAAAATCCGTAAAAATTAGTTTTATTTCAAACCTTTTGGCTCTTGTACAATCCCGCATCGCCTCTTGAGCAGAACTATCAGCTTGCCAAATGGTATGTAGGCAGGTGGTGATTATAATCGTCGCCTCCGAAAATCCACGACAACTGAATCGTAGATATGTTCCTTTTAAAATTGTAGGATAAAAGGGTATAGAGTCATATAATTTACTCACTGAAAAAAATAAGACAACGATGCTGTCGCTTCACGCCTGATTTTTTAGCAATAGTTGGTACCATGCCATTTGAGTTGGTCTGTTTTTCTAATACTCGTAGTCCAATGTAACAACAATATGAATATACCAATTTTACCAAAAATAGGAAATAAAGGTAAATGAAATAGTATCTTAATTACTAGGTAGTCTAGTATATTGTTTAAAAACGCACTAGATAATAAAACAACTATTAACCTCCTCTATCGTTTTGTTGTGGCTTCAAAACAAATTATAGCTTTATTTTTCGGTTCAGTGTTATCGCTAGTACCCTATATTTTTTTGTATTAAATAAAGTACATTCACACAATGCGTGGTGGCCTATTGGTAACGGACCAGACGCGGCTGCCTACATGTTCACGGTGGTCGCGGGTTCAAATCCCAGGGCACATCTCTGTCTTTTCGGAGTTATGTGTGTATTGATAGTCAATCACCACGCACTTTAACGATGAAGGAAAACATCGCGAGGAAACCACTAGGTCAGCGCGGCGTGGTGGACTATATGGCCTAACCTCTCTCAATCGATTCCCTCGATTGTAGAGTAGGCCCGTGCCCTGCAGTGGGACGTATATGGGCTGATAAAGAATATAGAGTAAGTCCGCCAACCTGCACTACGCCAGCGTGGTGCACTATATGTCCTAACGACTCTCAATAGATTTTCTCGATTGTAGAGTAGGCCCTAGCAGTGCCTAGCAGTGGGACGTACAATTGGCTGGGCTGATACAATTCACACAATGTAAAGTATGTAAAATGTTTTTTTATACTGGCTACAATAGGTAATAATAATTTGTTATTTAGGTAAAGTGCATTCACAATGATTGTACGGTAAAGTATTAAAAAAACAAATATTATGGCCGCCCCGTGACCACGAAAACTGTTAAGTAATCGAAACGTCGGGAAGCTAAAAAATGTAACAAAAATAACCAAATCTGCGATAAAATCCGTAAACATATTATTTTAATTTCAATAAAAATATTATGTTTGTTATTGGCACGACAGTGATAACCCACCACAATGCACCCAATAGTAAGTTCAGAGTATTGAACTGTAATAATACTGAATCCTGTTTTCTATATCCATTTGTTAATTGTTTACATTTTTATTTCGTACTGAGTTCACCTCATGGGACGTAGATTTTCGTCGAAATCTCGTCGGTTTTCTGTAAGACAGTGGTACCACCCCGGCCGAGTCGATCCATTTGTATTGTAGCCTATCATAGTAACTTTACTTCTTAGTCCGTTGATGTCTGTTTACTACTTAAGCCCCAATCACACGGGGAGAATTTCTCGCCTCAAAGATACGATTATCGTAAGAAAAGAGTGTAAACGTTTGTCAGAACACAATAATCTATGGCGGTTATGTCATGCGATAATCGCCTACGATTCTCACATCGAGAAACTCTCCGTGTTAATGGGGCTTTGGTCTGTTATAGTAACCCACGCAAGTGTCGTGAACACAGCCTATATATTATGTATGCGGTTTCGTAAAAGCCTACATAGTTGTGTCGACTGACGAAGAATAACCATCTGGCAATGACAGCTTCGTGGCGCAGTTGGTTAGACGCCGGCTGAGAAACGACAGGCCATTCGATACGCGCACCGAGACACATGTTTGAGAGGCCAAGAGTCATATTATGTTTCGAGTCTTTGTGTTTGTGAGACCGAAAAGTCTCTCGTAGTTCCTGATACACACGACATAAGCTCGATCTTAGTGTGGGGTCAGGACTATGTATGTGACTGTTGGGTGTATTTATTTCTCACTTATCATCAGGTCACAGCCACTTTATCGTGCCAGTATTCATACTGAATGTAACTCGGCTTCTATCCCATTTATCACGTTGGAAATAACAACTACATGTTATTTTTATCAATAATAATTTATTTACAATATGTACAATAATGAAATATCAATATCACAAAGGAGGCCAATATAGCGTAACCTCATTATGTGCAGATTCCGGCAGCCATTTCAAGTATTCATCAAGTAGATCTGAAAAAAAACTAGAATTATAAGACAGAGAGAGACGAGTGCGTGGTGGCCTGTTGGTAAAGGGACCAGACCATAGATGTAGTATAACATAGATCGGCAACGTGAAAGAGATAGAATGATTTATATCATACATTAAAGCGAGATGCATGATGTGACCATACGTTTACATGGAGAGCTAACGCTAGCGATTTGTGTGAAAATATGTCATTTAAGCGAACGACAAATTTCGCTTATTTTCTTGATTTATTTAATATTTCAGTAGTGATCTACTTTTATTAAATGTAATTTATTATGGTGAGCTGTCCAGTGCCTGGATGTGATTGATTTTAGTGTGAAAACCCGAATAATCATAGTTTTTCATAAGATCGTATCACTTTTTTCAATGTTGTTTAGTGACAATATTGTAGATTTGTAAGACAAACCTTGTATGTATATCGGTAGAACAGAATGTCCTTATTCATTATTTAAATGCATAGAAAGAATCCATTGCCTATAAAAAATGATATCATATACGTGAATTTATAATAATTTCAATCAACATTTGCTAGAGATTGATTGACAGTTTCGATCAATAATATTATGTCGATAAAAATAGTCAATGACCATAGAGGTTTCACTTCATTTTATAATCTCGTAGTATAACATCAATTCTATAATAACAGTTATTACTTCACTTTATTTATTCACTATTGATATTTGCTAAATATTAATTAATATTTCGTGTGCGTAATTTACCATTTCTGAGCCGGTTTCAAATTAACTGTGCCACGGAGGCTGTCATTTTAATAAAACAATAGAACATTCGATATTATTATAAGGAATGCTTTACAAAACTTGTCAAATAAAATTATTCTCAAATATGACGATTTATCTTTATTTACTTGTGTTTACGTATCTGTGTTGAAATAAACACAATCATTATTTTTCTGTTAAAATACCATGAAATATCTCATATATATCTATAAAATTTAATTTTATTGGGCCGCGCCGTTAGGTATATCGATATGATAGTATCGACAGTGCATGGCGCAGCATTATCTGTCACGCACACATGCAAACTTCACGCACACATGCAAACTTCACGCACACTATCATATTCTCGTTTTGGTTTCACTCAAAATGATACATTGCCGATCTATGTTATACTACATATTCTATGGACCAGACGCGCCTGCCACCATATTTACGGTGGTCGCGGGTTCAAATCCCAGGGCACACCTCTGACTTTTCAAAGTCATGGGTGTATTGATAGTCAATCACCACGCACTATAACGATGAAGGAAAACATCGTGAAGAAACCTGCATTCCGTAGCGATTTTAAAAGAATTTCTACGGTATGTAAAGTCCGCCAACCCGCACTAGGCCATCGTAGCGGACTATATGGCCTAACCCCTCTCAATCGATCTCTCGATTGTAAAGGAGGCTCGTGCCCTGCAGTGGGACGAATACGGGCTGATACAGACAGAGAATATAGAATTAATATTATGTACCTACTGTCAGTGCGTGGTGGCCTGTTCGTAACGGACCAGACGCGGCTGCCTACATGTTCACGGTGGTCGCGGGTTCAAATCCCAGGGCACACCTCTGACTTTTCGGAGTTATGTGTGTATTGATAGTCAATCACCACGCACTTTAACGGTGAAGGAAAACATCGTGAGGAAACCTGCGTACCGTAGCTATTTTAAAGAATTTCTACGGTATGTAAGTCCCCCAACCCGCACTAGGCCAGCGTGGTGGACTATATGGCCTAAACACTCTCAATCGATTCTCTCGATTGTAGAGTAGGCCCGTGCCCTGCAGTGGGACGAATATGGGCTGATACAGACAGAGAATATAGAATTAATATTATGTACCTACTGTCATCAATAGAGAAGTTTACTAAGTCCAACAAAGGTTTATTTAAAAAAATATATATATATTATTACTCTGAAATCGAAACCAAGACAACAGCATTTGTCGTCTTAGTTCAGAGAATTTGAGGTTTTCATGTAAAATCAGTTAATTACATACCATATTAAGTTTTTTTATATGACTGCCTCGGTGGCGTAGTTGTACTACGGTACGAATACAAAGCTGAGGTCTCGGGTTCGAGTCCCATGTCGGGCAAAGTGATATTGGATTTTTCTATTCATTATCAGCCCGGAGTCAGGAATTTGTGTCCGATATGGCGATAGGCCCGTCCCTATCACATCATGGGACGAAACATACAAGGCGAAATGTGGGTGTCCTGGTAGCACCTCTACCAACCCCTTCTGGGAGGAAAGCGTGAGTTTATGTATGTATGTATAACTTTTCCCAAATATAAATCGATCGCAGTGCCTCAAATCAAGTACACACTACGATGTATCTAAATAATTTGATCATAACAAAACAATAACTTACAATTTTTATCTTCCTTCCAAATATTTTTCAACGCGTCTCGATTGCCCGTTCTTTTTGCTATCAGCCCTTTTAAAATGATCTCAGTTCGAGGTTGCAGCTTCGCCCAAGATTTAACCATCGTCGACGGAGGCGATAATAAGGAGGACGTATATTTCTTAAGTTTTGGGAATACAGTGCCCTCTAGTATAAATCTTGCGAACCATCTGTTGACAAACAAAAAAATGTTGGTATGATCTGCTATTCCAAAAGATTTTTATTTCTACATTGCTTTTCATTGTTATTGTTGATTAATATATTTTTTTTAAACTAACATCAATTGCTACTTTTAGTACTTGATGCAAAGTACTATAATTACTTGACATCAAAAAAGCAACATCATCAATTACTAACTGATCAAAAGACAGTGTAAAAAAATTTGATAAATTTTTTGACCTACATTAAAGACTACCTAACCAACAAAAAATGTTGACAACACTGTCTTACCTATATCTATCTATTTTATCTGGATAATCAATTTCGACGAGCGGCAGTTCCCAACCGGCCTTGCCGAAGGTACCTTTGAAATGACACTTCACTCGACCTGACTTCTCGTCGAATCTCGGTTCTGGGTCAGCTAGAGGATCACCTGGAAAAAACATTTGTTATAGTATATAAAAGTTAGGTAGCGAGATATTCATATTTCGCGTGTCATGTGAATTATCTGGACTTGGTCGAATGCGAATATAAACCGGCTAATTAGTGCGTGGTGGCCTGTTGGTAACGGACCACACGCGGCTGCCTACATGTTCACGGTGGTCGCGGGTTCAAATCCCAGGGCACACCTCTGACTTTTCGGAGTTATGTGTGTATTGATAGTCAATCACCACGCACTTTAACGGTGAAGGAAAACATCGTGAGGAAACCTGCATACCGTAGCGATTTTAAAGAATTTCTACGGCATGTAAGTCCGCCAACCCGCACTAGGCCAGCGTGGTGGACTATATGGCCTAACCACTCTCAATCGATTCTCTCGATTGAAAAGTAGGCCCGTGCCCTGCAGTGGGACGTATATGGGCTGATATAGAATTCCCTTTTTAAAGCCCCTAATCATGTCATCAATTTCTGTCGACTTAAATACCAATCCTTACCTAAATTACACATCTGTGATACATAAACAGGCAGCCATTCAGGCTCGATCGCTGTAACATTGCTCATCACCATCTTCCTTCGTTCTTCTGCCCCCGTCTCATACATCTGCTGGAAGACCACCCATTCAGGTATCACCTTCCGCAGTATCGATGATGAGTGCAGGTGTACCGGCTCTTCTAGATCTCCGCAGTGGTAGGCGTACTTGTACTTGCGTTTGTCTTCACCTGGAAAATGGTGGAATAGTATGCTGAAAAGAGTGGGAGGTAAAGATAGGGGGTTATTTAGAGAAGTCGTTGGTACGTGGCTTTTGATAATTGAGGATCAAAGTTTAAATAAATTAGATTCATAAATCCATGTTATAAAAAAAACCTAATCAGACTTTGAAAATTTCTTCCGTGTTCCCTTAGTTTCTACGTGATGTTTTGGCATAATGTTTAGAATATTACGACCGGCTATTTGTCCCACAATAGCCACTTCGCTGTAGTAGTGAAAGGGAAGTTTGTAAACCATATTGAAAATTGTATTCCTAATAGAGGACCCACAAAAACAGAGGTTTCCTCACGTCTTCCTTTGCCTTTAGGGCCCCCACTGCCTTCCTTTGCCTTTAGGGCGCACGGGTTTCTTTTGTCAGAGTGACATAAAAGGTTTTGTCACTGTCACGTCACGTCTCCAAAGCAGAACGCGCTGACGTTAGGGGTAATGACAAAAATGTCACCCAATTGTCACGTCGTAACATGCGCGTATCTCCATAGCCTCGAACTTCATAAGAGTGACGAATTAGTCACGGAGACAAAAGTAACCCATGCCTGCTAGCCTTTAGAGGTTATAATCGTGTTTTATAATACCTTCTTTAACCTCCTCCAAAGCAATCTTCCTTCCGACCTGGTCTCCTAACCCGCTTAGGACTAACTGCCTCAACAACCTCGCCTGGTTGTCATCCGGAGGCTTCATTTCAGGGTCGATAGTCGCCGCCACCCCCGCTATACTTAGATTGATCTCTGATGTTAACTGCTTGCGGATTTTTCGTATTTCTTTTACGGCCTAGAGTGGAGATTATGTTTTGTATTAATTTGTTATGCGCGAGGCCCTCACTGCGGAATGTGCGAAAGTGTGTCTGCACGTAAATACGAAATTTCCATCACCACAATAATGTTTATGATACCAAATATATTTTTTTTGGTTTCCGTTGCAATTTATCAGAATTTTTTTATAGGTATTCAATTATTTCAAAGTATATTTTCCTATGTTGGGCGGATGCTCTCAGTAAGGGAACATCAGTCAGGAAGTCACTGGCTGTAGTATGCTTCCAACAGGTCGCTTTTGATCTCCTCGGTAAGGTGAAGAAGATGAATTCGATATATTTAATTAATAACTTAAAACCTGGATTATTCAAGTTATTTAGATTATTCCTGGTATATCTAGACTGCGACCGAAAACGAAGCCAGGTGGTAGTATAAGTGACTTCAGACACAAAGCAAGTAAAAATTTCACAAAAGAAATTTACAACTTTTTTTGTATTTTTTTTCTTTTCGTCGTATTTGGGTGATAAATACATAGATTTCGTAAAATAATGATGTAGACCTCTTTATTTTTAAACACTCAATAGTACTTAAGGGTTCAAATAATTATTTTCGCAAAAACTAGGTATTTACCACCAAAACAAGACGATTTTTAAAAAATTCTAAAAAAATATCTGTCGCTGTTTTGGTGATTTTTTTATTTGCATCGTGTCTGTAACTACTAAAACTACCACCTGGCTTCGTTTTCGGTCGCAGTCTTGATATACTCGGTATACTGTACCTTTTCTCTAAGTCCATATTTAGCGCAAAACACGTCCTCTTCTCCTTTCAGATGTGCGAACTCTGCTGCGCCTACAGCCCTCAGCAGTACCCCGGGGTCCCCCAACAAAAGGGTGTTACCTGTCGCGGGCCAGCAGTCCGCCTTGCCTGACATCACCTGAGGGTATAGATTCATGTAGAAATTATTTAAATAAAATAAATAAATACACCCAACAGTCACATACATAGTCCTGACCCCACACTAAGATCGAGTCTTGTGTCGTGGGTATCAGGAACTACGAGAGACTTTTTCGGTCTCACAAACACCCAGACCCGAAACAAATACCTGTGGATCACACAAATATTTGTTTCGGTGCGGGGATCGAACCCCCGGCCTCTCGTTTCACAGGCGGCGTCTAACCAACTGCGCCACGGAGGCTGTCATTTAGGTAAATAATATGAAGATAATATAGAGAGTTGAATGTTTCAATGTAGCATTTGAATACTTGAGAGCTTTAACATAGGAATTTTAAATTATGTATTCTATATCATAACCAAAATTAGTCCAATACGGTGGAGAAACAGGCCTATTCCTAAAAAAAACGAAATCATGCAGATGGACAGTAAAAAAAACAAAATACACTTTTTAGCGAAATATTAAAAAGATTAAGGCATTCTCTTTATAAAAATAAATAAGGGAGACATTGGTAAAAATAGTGTTCTAGTTAAATTTTTTAAAAAACTTACTTCTGGTACTGTAAGGGCGGCTACAAGCGTTATAGTATACGGGAGTAGATTCTGTTGGTGACTCAGAGCCAACATCTTGCCGTACCGCGGTAACAGTGGAAACGCAGACACCGCTTTACCTAGTGGTGTCACTTTTAAAACCTGAAAAAAAAAAGCTGCATATATTAGAGCGCGACTCAATATCTCTCTATAAATAACACCTTGATTTACAATAGATTTTTATGTTTAAAGAGCAATGATTCTACGCATAACGAAATTTTACTTTATAAAGTACGCCCAAACTGGAGTGAAACTGGGTGCGCTAGGTCCCTATTTGTACGAAAGAAGCCAGTAAGCATATGTAACATCAGCTGTAAATTATCACTCCATCCCTTTTCTTTTCTATTTAACACGACATTTAAATATGGATTCAAGTATGAGCAAACATATACGAACCTCTTCTTCCGTTTTTCTAAGGTATGCATTCTTGGGTTCGTGTTTTTCTAACATTCCGAGCACTTCTAGTCTTTTCTCGGCCAAACGTAGCTGCATTCTGTCCGGTGCCGTCGGGAATGGGAAGTTTACCACCTGCAAAAGCAAAATTTTTAAGTGTGTGTAAGCTTAAGTTAATTTGCGCGTGTGTAAGCATTCATCGAATTTATAAGGAATGCTCCAATAATGATAAATTGTATTTATATTATATCAAGGCAATGCAATGTGACATTACATTTTTACCCTTTCTACATTAGGCAAAAATTCCAATCTCAGATCACACATACGAGAATTTAATTAAACCTAATACACAAAAATATTGAATAAAAATATTACCTTATCAATAGCCATGCACTTCATCATCAACACCAGGTCATCGACAGGTCGTCTACACAGATCAGGTTCGTAATGCGGCTTGCATTCGTGTTGGAAGACCGCCGAGCTGTAGAGCCTGTAGGCGTGGCCCGCCGACACCCTCCCCGCGCGCCCCGCGCGCTGCCCCGCGCTCGCCTGCGACGTCCACACCACGCGCCACGCACTCGCGCCCGTCGCGTGGTCGTACACGCTGCGGACACGTGCGTTACATTGGCAAATATTATATAATCATATTTCTATGGGATAGGCGATAGATTTACGTCAATTTAATAATGTAAAAAAATCTAGCAGAATATAAAAAGATAATATAAATTATAATTTTAGAAAAAATATACGAATATGTCGTGATTGTAAAAAATAAATTTAAATTGTGTTTAAATCACCTTGAAGCTGGTAAATGATGTGGTGCAACTTAATTCATTAATCAATATTTTCAAATTGAATGCGAAAAATAATGGAAACTTTAGAAATCTGTCTAAACAAATCTTTTGACGACACCATTAAAGTAATTTAATAATTTTTAACACAATATATCCAACAACAAACCCCATAAAAATGCAATACATTACCGCATCTTCTTCTTGCCAGTATCGACAACGTATTTAACAGCGGGAATGGTGAGCGAAGTCTCGGCGACGTCGGTGCTGACGACACACAGGCGCGCACCGACGGGCGCGGCCGCGAACACGCGCGCTTGTTCGCGGGAGTTTAGCATCGAGTATAGAGGTAACACCCATAGCGGTTGGCGGCAGGACTTTATCTCCGGTGCTAGGGCGTCTTCTTCTGCGTCTAGATTTAATATACTTTTTATAGGACTAGTGGGTAATAACTAATAGTTTAGTTGATGGTGACTTGTAGTACCCAGAGGTGTACGAAAGGAACTCTAGGGTGTCAATAAATATAGTATTGGCGATGAAAGGAGACACCGTGGATGTCCCGCGCTGAGAAAGCTAAGTATGGTCCCATAATCTTTATTTCGTTCTGTGAGTGAAATAATACTTCCACCGAATTTTTGTTCATATCTATTTTGAAAGGCCATCAACACATCCACGATGTGACTGTATTAGATGTTCATAAGCCGCGGGAATGACTTAACGTCGGGTGAGCCACTTGGCTCATTTGCCGCACTTATACAAAAGAAAAAGCACCTAATTCATCCATACCTGAGTCGCTCAAGTGTCCGTCGCTGTCATCGTCATTCCCCACCAAGTCCGCCTGCCCGTCATCCTCGGGCATGTCATAGTCATCCAGATTGATCTTGGGCAGTTTCTTTGCCTTCTGCTTGGCTTTCCTTCTAGCTTTGCGAGCGCGTTTCATTTCTCTTTCAACCTGGGGAATTTTTATTCCCATTGAAAAGTTAGATTATGTGTATTTTTTCTTTTTTAAGTAGTAAATATACAACAATGGACAAAATGCGTTCTTGATTATAATAATGTTTTTTGACAATATAGAAGATATGTATTTGCAAAAAAATGTTTATAATATGTCCAATTCTAAAGCAAAATACTCGCCAGTAAAAAAATCTTCCTTTATTAAAAATTAATAAGTTTAGTCAAAAAAAAAATGCGTCATAAATACCTGTTTTGGCAGCAAAAATATGTCACTAGTTGATACTCTATTTGTACTTACTACTTACCACCAATAAAATAAAAGTACTGATGTCATACCTCATCATCATCAGATTCGATATCATCAGGTTCTGAGTCTAAAGCCGCGTCCACATCACCGGTGTTCTTCTTGGTGATCAATTTGCTGTAGTCCACGTCTTTGCGGTACGGGAAAGCGGCTTTCAATTTGCGGACTAAATAATTCACCTGGAAAAATAAGCATTTATTTATGGTATGTGATCACCACCAAACTTTAGGATACACTTCATTAGTAATCAAAGGATTTTTGATTGCATTTAATATTATTCTAAATAGTAATGCAATACATTTTTTAAACCTATTTAGAATCAAGCAAGAGTTGCTTCAGTTTGATTTTTTTTTTTCTATGAACTCATGGAAAACCCAGTTTATCAGTTCCTATCAGAAAGGACTACCTCGGTGGCGTAGTTGTATTACGGTACGGTTACAAAGCTGAGGTCGGGTTCGAATCCCATGTTGGGCAGCGATATTGGATTTTTCTATTCGTTATCAGCCCGGAGTCAGGAATTTGTGGCCGATATGGCGATAGGCTCGCCCCCTATCACATCGTGGGACAGAACATGCAAGGCGAAATGTGGGTGTTCTAGTGGCGCCTCTGCCGACCCTTTCGGGGATAAAGGCGTGAGTTTATGTATGTATGTATGTATCAGAAAGGAACCTTTATATATAAGTTTAAAAACCTATGACTTTATGGTAGAAAACTAACATCTAAATGAAGTTACCTCTTGCTGTCCGGTAACGAAGATAAGTATTCCTCCCTCAGGCAGCCGTGTATGTATTTTAACTGTCTTTTTGTAAGCCTCCTTCAAGTAATCACTGTATGTATGTTTGTTGAAGTGTATAGTCACTGGAAACTGCCTGGAGTCAATCTGTAAAAACAAGAACCACTCTTGAAAACAATAAATCGTTGTTGAAAACTATTTGCATAAAAGTATGTATACATTTTTTGTCATCAGTTGTGAGGAGTCATAAGCTTATATATCTTAAATTCATCCAAGAGGTCTGAGGGCTTGAGCCCAGCTATTTGTAGGGAAGAGTTGGAATCATCAAGGACCTCCACAGATAGTACTGCTCAATATTGTATTAAGTCCCCATTTTAACTCCTTGTTACTGTCCCAAAACATAATTCTAGTTCCATGCAACTGTTATAAGATTATTAATTAACTGTTATTATAATTAATTGACCAATTTTTACCTGGATAACTGGAGGTGGTTCCTTAAAAAGCCTAGTGTTCTCAGTAAAGTCTTCCACCCTCAAAGTAGCAGACATAATGATGAGTCTCAAAGGACATCCTCTCTTCCGTCTCAACGGCACTATTCTTGACAACAACCCCAGGAGAATATCTGTATAGACACTTCGTTCATGAGCCTCGTCAATGATTACTACTGAGTATTTACTTAGCAGGAAATCGCCTTGAATCTCTTTTAGCAGGACACCTGAAAATAATATAGTTTTTTATATACTGGTAGAAATTAATAAACAATATTGGAACTGATGGTAAATGCAGTGTTATCCAAATAAAATATACTGGCGAAAATAACCAACTTTAGCTGGTGGGCAACCTTAATTGCGACACTTTCGTTGCTCACCAGCTTAAAATACAAAACTCACCGTCAGTCATAAACTTAATCTTAGTGTCCTTAGTGACGTTTCCTTCAAACCTCATTAAATATGAAACTTCTTTGCTAGTCAAGCCCAGTTCATGGCACACTCTTTCAGCCATTGCTACGGTGGCCACACGTCGCGGTTCAGTGACAGCTATCATCTTGGTTTGAGCATATCCGGCTTCGTACAGGAATTGGGGTATCTGTGTGGTTTTACCACTACCTGTACAGAAAGGTTATTGATATGATGTAACAACTTGGTAATTACTTAATTTAAGGGTGAAGGAAAATATGGTGAGGAAACTTGCAACTGCAGTATTTTTATGGTGGTAGACTATGGTTTAAGTCTTTTGCAGTAAATTGCTATGAATCTAAATACATTTAAAATAATATAAATTAAATATGCGAGGGTTACATTCATCATGTTATAAAACATTTTGTATTTTTCATTTTTAATTATAACTACCGGCACGGATCTTGAGCGCTGGCCGTTACTTGCGCAGATGTCGATTTTTGGGTCTCTTTAGAGGTATGATGAAGTAAGCGGGCGGGGGCATTATCGCATCGGCCAGTGAATGGTTCACTACGCAACGCCATATTGTTGTTATGCCTAATTCATTCATTGCGTTTGTTCAATTCATTCATTTATTTTGTCCTTAAGTTCACGATGCGCAAAGCAATCCCCACTCTGTCGCCGAGCGCTCAAGATCCGTGCCGCCGGTTATAATTAAAATAAACTCACCTGTTTCACCAGCAACAATAAGAAATTCGTTCTCATTAACCATTTCCATTATTCTTTGTTCCTCGCCCAAAATTGGCAATTTCAATCTCGCCACTTGAACTTTAGGATCTCTCTTCACTTCAATGTGAATTGTTGGGTGGCTTAATACTGGTTTATTATTCTGTTTATCTTTCTTTATTTCTTTTACTTTTTTATCATCTTTTTTACATTCAGATTTAGTAACATCTGAATGTTCTTTTTTAACTTTTTGGTCTGATGTTTCTTTTTTATCTTTACTTATATCCGAGTCATCTTCAATAATAATTTCGTCTTTAATTTTCTCTTTTTTATTACCGACATCGTTTTTACTAGTGTCTTTTGTATTATGTTCATTTTTAACAATTTCTGGTTCAGTGTCACTTTCTGAAGCATCTGAATCTGATGATTCCTCTTCCGAGGATTCTTCCAGTCCTACTACATTTGGATCATGCTTACTTTTTTTAATTTTGTCAGCTTTGTCTAGTTTTAACAAGCGTAATCGTTTTTTGGCACCTGTAAATTAAAAATTCTTTCTAATTTTAAATATTTTTCAAATACATGAAATTAAAAAAACAAAAGTGTAAAAATTGACAATTCATTTGTTTACATTTGATTGTATAACCAATGTAAGAGTAAGTATTTAGAAGGAAAAGTACCTGAAATTTTTAAATTAAGACCCTTATATACAAAAATTAATTATTACCTGCTATACTACTAAATTTCTTGCTCTCTAGAGGTTCAGCCACCTCATGTGTAGGTAATTCCAAGTTAAACTCATTAAGTCTCCGTAATCCCATGGTCTGCATTGCAGATATTGCAGTCAAGTGCTTCACTTCATCTGGAGTGGCTTGCACTTGAGACAAGGACTCAAGTAGGGCTGCTCTCTGGATTAAAATAATAATGACAATAAAAAGAGCACAAGACAAAATATTATTGAAAGATTTTTTACGTACTAAGTACTAGCATGAAATCTGCTGTCATTTCAAACAATTTGAAGATATCTGTTACACTATCACTATAAATTATGTGGTAGCACATTATTGGTTATTATAATTATTGGTTATCATAAACTACATACACTTACATAAACTAAGGTTATTTGATTACAATACAGTAAATGCTCACATTTTCTTTCTTTTTCTTCTTATCCACAATTTTCTCCAAACGTTTCCTTTGTGCTTTGGACAGGAACCTTGTCTTTTCCTTTTTTTCAGAGACAATCTTAGTTTGCCTTTTCTTAGATGGCAATGCCAGTAAGTTACTTGTATCTGAGGTGCCATATTCACTTGAACCAAACTCTAGTTTGATCTGAAAAACAAAGGATTAATACCTATTTATTTCATTCATTTGAGGAGCTCCAGAGATACACAACCTATAATAAAGACAATGTTGTAGCAATATTCTAGTTTACATTGTGCCATGTTCTTCAATTACAGTCAACCACAGCATACAAATTTAAAAATTCATACAACAGCAAAATTAACAAAATTATTTAGGCTTTGAATTTGAATTAAGTAATACATTAGAAAGTAATTTGAAAGCAGTGAAACAATATAACATAATGCAAAATAATGGAAAATGGGATTAAATAACCATAGTTTATTTTTTGTTAAGGGTACATAACAATTGCAGGACTTGTTTCCTATACTGTGATGTCTAAGTCATGTGCTTTTGCAAGAGCATTATACTGTTGATGGAGCCTTGGTATAAATAAAACACCTATATAAGAGTACTTGTATCTGCATGCAACAGTAAACAATACAATACAAACACAGAGGATTTTTTTCCTTAGCGGTCCTTGGGTATTGCCTGTGTATATGCAGTTTTTTAAATTCCTGCATTAGCGTCCAGTACAGTGGATAAATAAAACTATCACAAGTAGTATATTCTAGATCAGTGGTTCCCAAACTTATTTTTCTCGTGGACCACTTTCAAAATTTTACTGGTTTTGGTGGACCCCCTGCTGCTACATTTCTACCACATTCTTAAAGTCGCCAAAAAATAAAAATTGTGTCGCTTCTGAGTTCTGTCCCTATATTCCGATAGGTAAAATAAAAACGAAAAATGGTACATTTTATAACACTTTATTTATTAAAAGAATAGAATTACAAGAAAAAAATAATAAGGTAATATAGGTTCAGGTCATAATTTTAATTAATGGGAAGGATGTATTTGATGGAGTGTCAGCAAACGATCAATGTTTGGCTTTATTTTTGTGAGCAATAACCGCAAATCCCCCCGCTCTGTGATGTTTAATTTGCTCCTTTTTTTTGTTAAGAGATTTGTAACGGCACTAAAACTCCTTTCGACAAGGTATGACGAGGGAAAAGCTATTAAAAATTTCCTTGCGATTTCCCACAGTCCAGGATATTTTTCGGGTATTTCTGCTTGCAGCCAAAATGTTTGGTAGCCTTTTCTAAATTTCACCTTCAGCTCCTCATTGGTGCTTAGCTCGAGCAGCTCCTCTTGTAATACAACATTGGCCACTTCCGTTTCATCAAATGGATTTATGATCCATGGTGGTATATCCATCGTCAGGATATCTTCAAACCTGGTTTTGAAGTCATCATGCAGGGCATTTAAATGTTGACTGTAGGTATGGATATCCTCATCAATACATTCTACCTGCGACAAGTTTGGAAATTGAGAGAATTCGCGCCGACTAATGTTTGCTTCATAAATTTCAATTTCCTAAGAAAAGCCGAAATTATCCCCTTTGTTTTTATTAAATTCAGGCTGTCCCCTTGTAACTGCAAGTTAATATCATTAAATTTTTTAAACAAATCTGTCAAATACGCAATGTCTGCTTTGAGTTTGATCAAGTTTTCTTTTAAATCTGGATCTCTACTTTCTAGGAACTCTAATACGGAATCGAAAACAGAGTAAAATCTCGTTAAGCATGCACCTTTCGACAACCAGCGTACTTCAGTATGTAAGAGCAGTCGTTGGAAGTCTTCATCATTTTCGTCGCACAATTGAGCAAATAAACGCGTATTCAATGCATTGCTTCTGATTTTGTTGACAGCTTTTATTACAAAATGAAGAGATTGGTTCAACCTGTCACTTAAATGTTTTGCCACAAGATGTTGTCGGTGGATTACGCAATGAATAGCTGTAAGTCCTGGTATAATTCTTTTGAGATGACTTATAAACCCACGATATCGCCCGACCATTGCAGGAGCTCCGTCTGTTGCCACTGAAATAATGTTTGTAAATGGAATCGATTTTTCCGTGAAAAAATTACTCAGGACATTAAATATTGATTCGCCTTTAGTATCAGTCTCCAAAGTTCTGGCAAATAGCAATTCTTCGTGAATTTCTTCCTCCATAATAAATCGGACATATGCCAATAATAATGCTTCATTACCGGGTAACGTTGACTCGTCCAGTTGTATAGAAAAATGATTTTTTTGCAGATGATTGCACAAAAAACTTTCGATATCAGAGCTCATTTCATCAATGCGTCTTTGTACAGTATTGTTACTTAATGGAATTCTTTTTAGTACGTCAAACGGAGATTTGTGCAAAACAGTTTTTAAAACCTCTTCAACAGCGGGTAAAATTAATTGTTCTCCGATAGTGTGTGGTTTTCCAGATTTTGCTATAAGTAATGAGATATTGTAAGATGCCCGCAAGCCATCATCGTTACTTTGAGATGTTGAAGCGAACATACTGTGCATGGTGGGTCTCTTTTCATATTTTTCCTTCAATGTTTGAAAATATTTTAAATCTTTACCTATTTTATCAGTATGACACCTTTTTAGATGATCTTCGAGCTTTGATGGTTTCATAGAGTCATTGCTCAAAACTTTGTTGCATAATAGGCACATGGGCAACTGTTTGTCTGCCTCTGATGGAACAAAACCATATTTCAAATAATCGACACTATATTGTCGACATTTTTTCTTTGCTGTAGCCATGTTTCGTGTCAGTTACCTTACCTGTAAAAAAAAATGTTTTAGTAACCAAGTTTTTTTCTGAATATAGGTATCACACCGCAGCCTTTGTCAGCACGCGGAAATAGAATTACGGCTTGTAAAGGGACCAACTAATAAACCGCTAAGACAAATACAGACGTTTTCACAAAACGGTATCAATTTTAAAGTACCTAATTTACCACTAATTTTTAATAGTACAAATAAAAATTGGTGTACTCAGTATCGAATACTGATCATATTTGTGTAGGAAAAAATAAAAGTCGAAATCTCAAAATTCCATAAAAACGATAACTAACATTTCATCAAATCAATGAGTTCACGCGCTCCGTGTATTTGCGTATTTTTTGTCTGCGGCTTCATTGTTAAAACGCACATTAAAACGTGACAAACTGGCATCGAAGCCCAAGCCCCGCCCTTTTCCCGTCGCCCGCGCACCGCTCGCTTTTTCCGAAAAGGAATAATTTTGATAAAATATGTAGTTACTTCAAAATCAATTAGCCTCAATTAGTCAGCCTCCGTGGCGCAGTTGGTTAGACGCCGCCTGTGAAACGAGAGGGCGCGGGTTCGATCCCCGCACCGAAACAAATATTTGTGTGATCCACAGGTATTTGTTTCGGGTCTGGGTGTTTGTGAGACCGAAAAGTCTCTCGTAGTTCCTGATACCCACGACACAAGACTCGATCTTAGTGTGGGGTCAGGACTATGTATGTGACTGTTGGGTGTATTTATTTATTTAATATAAAATGATTGTGAAATTACTGTTTTATAAAACTAGTAGTTATTTGCAAGAAAAATTACAATATTAATTGCTCTGCAATATTGCTTATTCGGCCTTTTTAGAGAGGCAGTGCTTCTCTCGTGAAAAAACAATGGAATAAAACGTGCTGTGTTTGTCTTCAAATCGAAAGAGGACAATTAAAATATCTGTAAGTTACTAAGTTACCTATCTTAGATTATATACACGTCTAATCTACCTTACCTATCTATACAAGCAGTTGTGATCAACCGACTAGTACACGGAAACAAAATACTTAAGTACTATAACAAAAAAAAGGTAGGTACTTACTTTTCTCCGGCACTAGCAAACACTGATATAAATTTTCTCACTTTTTTTCGAAATTCCGGAAACAAATGAATGAGTTTGCCTTTGGCATCAAGTATTTATAGTGGTGATCAAGTTCATGTCTGAACAAGCATTAAGCATTGTCGGGCGGATAGCGCTTTGCAAGTCTGTACACGAAATTGTACGTAATATCGAATACGCAAGTTTGGACAAGTAACAATCGCTTGCCTTATTAAAATATTATCTGCTTAGTTAGGTACTTAAAACAATGTAGGTAGGCCCTTATAAAAACTATGCTTACATTTATTTTTGCTTTTACTATCAAAAGCAGATAAATTTTCGTGGACCCCCATTAACATCTTATGGACCCCCATATTTTGTTCACGCTTACGTAGACCCCCAGCAAGTCTCCCGTGGACCCCTGGGGGTCCACCTGGACCACTTTGGGAATCACTGTTCTAGATAAATACTTTGATAACCACCATAGGAATAATACATTTAATTACCGCACATTTTTATACTTTGGATACTTCCAAGTAAAGTAGTATAGTTATTAGCGAACTCATTTGTATGTTATTGGTTAAAAACAACTTCATGTGATCATACAGTTTTAATCCACAGTTGTAGTAAGTCTCAAATATTTATAAAATAAAATCTTTCATCTGTACATCCAAAAAATAAAGCAGTTTTGGTTACCTCACTAGTCTGTGTATCGTCAATATTTGTCTTGACTACTTGGCGCGCTTTTGCGTTATATTTGTTCTTCCCCATTTTCAGTTACATTCATTGAAATTCAGTAATTTTGTGTTTATTATCGGTTAATTATTACTCCACGGCACAAATTGCAATCAACGTGCTTTTGTTATGACATTTTGAAATTGACACCACAATTGACACATTGACATAACAACCTTTTAATTTGTTCCGTAATTCAGTAAAGGAACTTTATAAAAACCTAGTGTCAGGTCTTCGTATAGATTTTTTCTCAAGTAAAATATTGTCTGTCTCACATGAATTCGTAATTGTAATTATTTTTCATAAAAATGAGTTGAGTGAATTTTTGAGGAGAAATATAGAATTATTTACAAAACGAGGTCAAAGATTGTATAAAACTCACCTCAGTTGGCTAATGACTCTATCAGTGATGTATACGAGAATGTCATCACCTATTTTTAATACTTGTAAAAAAAATGTTTATACACTGTGGTAGCAACTCAAAATTAAAAATAAAATGACATTTCAAAACGTAAACATTGAGTAAATTCCAAAATAATGGGAAACGGCAACGTGCTTTGAGAAAAACTTATTATTTTGTAAGAAAAAGCAAAAAATGAGTCAAGACACTATTCAGGAACTGTCTCGACGTTCAATTTTCTTGACTAAAAAAGAGGATACTGCATTATCCTGGAACAATTCTGTGATCGTGGTACGCACTGACCGAGGCAATCATTACTTTCAATTCACATATAACTTACAATGTATAGACAAAAACATAGATTTATTGGAGTTCTCCACCCCAGTGCTGAAAGAGAGCCCAGCTGCCGACGTTTTTTCCGGAAAACTATTCGCAAATCAATGGAGGAATTCGGATTTTACTGAAATGTTACTCACGCCTGCATTATGGCCACACGATCCCTTAATGCTTGAAGAACTAACGAATATAAGTATATTTGAGTGGTCGCCGAGAGGATTTCTACAAACCCGTGAATGTGCGCTAGCTGTTTTAAACAATATTGGTAATATAAACTTCTACATCTTTGCACAGAATAGATGGCTCAATATCTTCAGTCTGGCTCCACAACTAAGACAATTTCTACCGGAAAATTACACTGCAAAGGATATTGATGAATTGAAACATGCAGTGAATACTGTCGGTGCCAGTAGTTTGTGTTGGGCACCAAATCTAAACTTGGATAATTCATGTTTCTTCGTTACCGCACAGAAAAATGGTGCTATTGTGTTCTGGTGTGTACAATGTAACGGTACTGTTATGATTGCCAGGGCTTGTGGGAGGATAAATGATAACATGGAAGAAATTTGCACCATGCAGTGGATTCTAATATCAAATGAAAAGTTTCTCCTCATATGTTCAGATTTTCTTGGAAGAATTTTGGCTTATCAATGCATTGTAGAGAGTGAAGAAATAAAAAATGAAAATGTTTACGTATTATGGTCCTGTAAAGATAAAATGCTTGTAAAATATTTTTACCATTTTAGAATTGGGGAAAACATTGTTCTTCTATTTAACAAACATAGACACCTAGTGGTACAAATGTTTAACGAACAATGTAAAATTATATCACAGTATGTAAAAAATATTAATGACCACCGCATATCAGCAATAACCAACACAATTGACGGGTTTTATGTCTCAACGGTAAATTGTAAAATTTATAAACTTGGCATAAACATTATGGACAACAATTTGGATGTGTCAATAGTTCCGGTTGACTTTAAAGAACCGTGTGAAACATATGAGATTCACAGCATGGGTTTCTCTCCTAATAATGTTATTGTTGCACTGGGTATGGTTAATAGGAAAGTGATGTACAGAAAAGAACCGGTTCTACTTGACATTGTATTTGCATCATCGGAGAAAAGTCTTGAGGCTGCAATATCCATACTACTTGACAACCCAACGAAGAAACTAACCGAACACTGGGATTGTGTAGAGTTGATCAGATATAAAGCAATGAAAACTAACAGCATGCCTAAAATTAATTTTGATGCTTTATATTCAGAAGCTCGCACAGATATTTACAAGCTAAAAATATATTTGATACTTACAAAAATTTACTTAACACTAAAGAAAGTTATTAAAATCAGTAATGTGTCTTTACTGCCTGAAAGCTCAATAGAAATTATCAAAGAGAATATCTTAGTCAACCAAGCAATTACTGTTTTAAACGACTTGTATAATATTTATGAGAATAAAAATATGTTTACAAGTTTTGAACTTGAAAGTTATCAAGGTGCCAGGTATTATTTGGAATTTCACTGTGGAAAGTATGAGAAAAATGTAGAAGATTTTATTAAACCTGCTAGATTGAATTACGTTGATTCTAAGTTGGCCTATACTTGTCAATGTTGTGATGAAGAGTTAGAAGGGTTCTCGTGTAAAGAGGGACATTTAAACATGATTTGCTCATTAACATTCACCCCAATTGAGAGCGACGATTATTTAGTATGTAAAAGTTGCAAGGCCATTGCTAGAATTGAATTATTTGCAATGCAACCAATGTGTGTTTTCTGTGATTTGTATTTACAAAGATCTTTTGTAAATATATGATTAAAATAAAAATGTATTTTATTTGTATTTACCATTACCATTAAACACAATAATTTATGCCATTATACACGCACCACTTTTGACAGCGTCTGTGGTGCCTCAGATAATGCACTGCCTGTGAAAAAAGAGCCCGAAGGGTTCGATCCACGCCCCCACAAGTGGTTGTGTACTCCCCAAGTATTTGGTCGTGTGATGTGTCTGGATGATACTAATACCCACAACACAAGATTTATCTTACAGTTGGGTCAAGGCTATATTGTATGTGACTGTTGAATGTACTTAATTTAAATATAATTTAGCAACTATTTTAATCTACTGTTGTACCTATGGACCCAATCAATAAGGATCTGCCTGCTAAGTGTCGAGTAATAAGCATATCTATATTGTGTACACCTATAGAGGCTAGTCAGCTTGTACAATTCTTACATAATATAAACGTATGTGTAATTGTATCGGTGGCGCAACGATGGTTTATAAATATATTATAAATTTTGTAAATATAATTTTATAAATATACAAATAAATTACAAGCCCATCCAGATGTTGACCCTCAATCGAGACACCTACACCTTCACAACTGCCCCCATCAGTCTACCAAGATTCTGAGTCTGGCGTGGAATTCGACGAGCAATTTAGAGCAGAATTAGACATGCCGTAAGTATAACTCATAGATCGTAATGGACATTTACTTGTCGCTGTGTAGTTAAGCACTATTGTTTTAGGGTTTGGAGGGCATTGTAGCCGATATTAACTGACTATAGTATACTGCCTCGGTGGCGTAATAGTACTACGATACGATTATAAAGCTGAGGTCTCGGGATCGATTCCCGGGTCGGGCAAAATGTGTATTTGTGCCCGATATAGCGATAAGCTCGCCCCCTATCACATCGTGGGACGGAACCATTGGACGGAACATACAAATGTTGTTGTCGTGATAGCACCTCTGCTTATCCCTTCGGGGATAAAGGCGTGAGTTTATGTATTATAAAGTCTAACCGCCTTATTCATAAACAGATTTAAAACCTATTTTAGTTATCGAATGTTTTGTCTTCTTGGTTCAAACTGAATGTTAAAGTCGTTCCAAAGGGACAAAACATTCTAATCATATTTCGAATAAGGCCGTAAATGAATAAATTATACCTACTCAATCTAGCTCATTTGTTTTAAATTATATTTTGTTACATTTTTAATCATATAATAAAAAATATGTTTAAAATATTTAAAAAGAATTAACAAGGGCGAGGCTCGAGACCCAAGCCACCGCGGGTGGTTAGGACCAAAGAGTAGAGTAATACTATAGGAAAGTTAGGACCCCATATTAAGGAACATTCTCTCTATACGTGGCGTGTCAAGCAAAACTGCCTTCTGAATCTAGCAAAACAATAAACTTACCTATTTTTATAAAAACATGATATGTTACTACAATCTCTTAACGTATGTATCCTTCAATGGTAACATTACTCAAAGTTCCGTTTATTGAACCAGGTAAATCATATTGTGTTATGCCAATTTTATTAATTTAAGTATTTATTTTATTCCTTTTAGATTTATAATTGATGGTTCGATATAGAAAAAAATGTTTGACAAGACTAGACGCGAGAATCTTGATAAACAGGGATAAGATTGAGATAAAAATAAAGATGACTTTGATTGTCCTAAAATCATTAACGACTTAATAAGACTTGTTGACTTCACGATCAGTAAAATACATATACATTTTATTACTTAATTTATCGGTAAATAGGCCATAAAATTATTAATTTAAGAATAAAAAAACCGCTACTCATTGTTTGTTTGTTTTTATATGCTGCAAGAGGTCAGAGGATCTTTTCATAAAAACTGACTGCCTCGGTGGCGTAGTTGTACTACGGTACAACTACAACGGCGAGGTCTCGGGTTCCAATCCCGGCTCGGGCAAAGTGAAATTGAATTTTTCTATTCATTATCAGCTCGGAGTCAGGAATTTGTGCTCGATATGGCGATAGGCTTGCCCACTATTACATCGTGGGATGGAAAATATAGATAGATTTTATTATACGCCATATTAGTTTTACATTGTTCTCATAAAATTCAATATTTTGAGATAAGCGACATCTAGCGACTAGTTTGTAGAGTAATTAGTTTGTCATCAACGTAATAGAGGGCGTTTTATCTAATAATAGAACATACTTCCGCCTTGAAACCGTGAACTAAAGTTAATAAACTGTTTCAAAAAAGAAAGAGTTAAGTTTACAATGCAATGCGAGTTGCTTCAGATAAACTTGATATTGTTAAACAGAAATAGGTAGGTAAATTGTATCACAGATGTCAATAAGTTTGGTTGTTATTACAAGAACATATAAAAAATGACCTAGGTATTTTTAAACTTGATTCTAATAGAGCTTATAGATATAAAATTAAATAGTTGATTGAGTTTTAATATCTGAAGAATTGGTAACATGAATTAGTTCATCAGTAATTATGTCCTAAGGCAGTAATGATGCAGCAGAATATTTTCGAGATGAGATTAGGATCGTGTGATGTGTCCCTGCGAAGGCACAAACTTGCTGGTGGTAAAATATAAGAATATGCGGGAATCACGACCACCGTACACTGATTAATTATAAACCCGTCATAGTGCTCAACATAAATGAGACGAATTTTGGGATCAAACGAGCCAGCGCAAAAGTAGCGAGAGATATCCATCTCACATCAGCGGATACTCTAACTGGACGGCACTTTAAATCTGGTGCATTGTAGTCACAATGTCGTACCACCATAGAAAACCCTTTTCCGTAGTTTCAAGCATTAATTAGCAGTTTAGTTTAAAGACACTGAATTGTGAGGATGTGAGCTGAGGTCTCGTGTTCGAATCCCGGGTCAGGCAAAGTGATATTGGATTTTTCTAATGATTAACGGCCTAGAGTCAGGAATTTGTGTCCGATGTGGCGATAGGCTCGCCCCCTATCACATCGTTGGACGGAACATGCAAGGCGAAATGTGGGTGTCCTAGTGGCGCCTCTGCATACCCCTTCGGGGATAAAGGCGTGAGTTTATGTACGTATGTATGAGTATAAATGCTGGTTGTTTTAATTATGAAAACAAATCTCAAAGAAATATAATTATCTATATGTTTTTTTTAATTGTATTTCCATATTTTGCCAAAATATCTACATTTTGATGTATTGATATTAACACGCCTTATATCGGCATGATGTCAAATAGAAGATGCATTTTAGATGTTATCGTAAACTACTCATGATAACATATAAATGGTATTGTCATCGCCTGTCCTTATTTTGACTGGTTTGTCCTGGGATTTTGTATCTGTATCGGTATCAGCCCAAATACGTCCCACTGCAGGGTACGGGCGTGTTCTACAATCGATGGTACGATTGTCCTGTGATTAGTCATAATTATTTTATGTTAATTTAAACTATTATACAATCATATTTGTTAATTGTTTACACACATAGAACATCTCTCACTAGTCTCTCCACTCTAGACTGGAAATACATTATCATTCTTCGTATTGTCCTATTTTTAGTGGTTTTATCAATCAATAATCCGAATTTATGTTATTTATTTGAGATTTATTTATTTATTTCGACTGGATGTATAATGCTGCTTTATACATCCAGTCGAAATAAATACCGGGCTCTGGCGGCTCTGTCCGGACTGCAACGGGCTGATGATTATGGTGATGATTATTTGGAGTTTCGATATCTGCGTGATTGATCTTATGTTATTTATAGGATGTCAAGGGGGGCTGACGTACAAGATGGTTAGTACTGCGATATTTATCTACTTACCTACTTTTGTTACAAGGTCAATTATATTGAGTGATGACTAATATTATCGAACCTGATAAGAAAATAAAAAATAGAAAGAGGTGTCTGGTTTTTGTCAATACATTGAAAACTTTTCTTTTAATCGCTTATTACAATTTTATTTGTAAATTTGATATATTTGTCATTATTCTAGACACTGTAGACTTCTCTTTGTCTCTCCTTTTTCTCATATATGTATTATGTCCATACTTAGGTACGTCCTATAGATGTCTCTAAGGAATTGCCCAGTGTGATAAGACCACCATTTATACTATTTTAATGAATACATAGTTTTTTGTGTCAATGTGTTCTTGGTGTACAAAACAGCATACTCATAATAACAATAATGTTGCTAATATAGTAAAATAAAATTAAAAACTTACAAAACTGTATTTATGAATAAATAAATTACAAATATAAATTAAGCCTTGTAGTATCTGTACGCGACGCCGTCCCACGCTGAGCTTGTAATGGTCTGCAAAGGAAAAATTACATTAGTGGATACAGCAATAGAAGAAGCAAATTTCATTCAAACTGGTATAATTCTTTCGACCGGCGAGAAATAACCATGTCGACCAATTTTACTTGTTGTTTTCCGTTTTGAAGGGTATTGCCACAACTAACTACTGGACATAATAAGACTTAACATCTTATGTCTCAGGCTGGCGAGCGCAGTGGAATGCCAAGCATGGCTTTGTAATCCATGGTGTTGTTTGGGTTTGCTGCGTTGATTGAATGCGTGCCACTGTTGACCCTGGCTTACAGGAGTATGCACATAGTGCGAATGGGCTGATACAGTATAGTACAGTATAAAAAATAGACTTCGATATTTACCACTTTCATTTCATCGCCGTTGTAATCCCTCTTGAAGGTGGCAGTTCCCTTCGGACTCTCGACGACCTGTGTCACTGTGTCGCCATCAACTGTGTACGTAGTTTTGATCTGTAACATAATGCAGTAATTAAGTTTAGAAAAGGTTCATTTATTTTTGCCTTCCCACAATAAATAAATAAATGCACCCAACAATCCTCAAAGCAAGATACGTAGTCGTGTCGTGGGTAACGAAAACTAAGTGTTTTGCCGTAGTTTATGCTTTAAAGTTGTTACTTTAAGGACATCACACATTACATATAAACTGTCGGAAATATCTGTGAACCTAGCTGGAATGCGGTTCACATTTCATTTTTTGGTGTTCCCCTATCTACTATGTCATTTTACATTAAAAATGTTTTGAGATGGATGCAAATTCTATTTTTTATTCTTTTTTCTATTTTGATTCAATTTATTTAACCTAGGTATATTTTGAATTTGCTGAACTTATATTCCAATGACGTCAATTATTCAGGTCCACAGATATTTTCGACGCGTAATACGTACCTACATTTAAGAACATCCGGCCCCGAAACAATTATCTGTCGATCACACAAATATTTGTCTCGAATATCGAACCTACAGGCTACCGTTTCACAGCCAGTTCTCACTCAATTACACCAAGGAGGTTGCCATTATTCATAGGACATACCTGTAAACCTCCTAGGACGGTCTCTTCGGCTGCCACGCCAGGAGTAAAGGCTGTTTCCTTGGTGCCCTCCTCAGTGACGGAGATGTACTTGTACCCGTCACCGTCCTTCACCAGCTGGGAGCTGGGCTTGAAGTTCTTGTACTTCTCTACCTGGTCTGCGGGGAGACCTGAAAATTAAACGGTTTTTGATAGGTTAAATTTTTTGTGACGGTAATTTGTTTTAAATTGTTAATGTTTATCTAATAATTCAATAAGCTGGTGAATTTCTGGTAGTGCTGCTTCATTAACTAGTAGCTGATACAATATTTTTTTGAGCAGAAGTTATAACAAATTAAGATGTGCTTAAGTATGGTGCTGTTTGTTTATCTAATTTGGATCTATCTAAAAATTAGGTTATTTCTGAAACCTCTTAATCATTTCACGATAACACAATAATAAATTTTATTGTTAAAATTTAATTGTTAATAAATTTATTTGTTAAAATTTTATTGTTAATTTTCAATACTAAAACAAACCAAATTAAAACACAAACTTCATCTGCAACACGTAAATATATGAACGGTGAAGTTTATAAATACAATTATATTGCCATATCAGGCTATCCATTTTGTTAGAGACATACGTTTGAAAATCTTTATATGAGCTGTTTAGCTCTCGTATTTGTAAGTAGTGTGGCAGATTTATACTGGTGGTAGGTCTCTCATATGTGAGAGACCGCCTGGGTAGGTACCACCTCAATGTCTTTTTCTCCCGCTAAACAGCAGAGGAAATGCACTGTTGTGTAGATATGCTCTCTATCACACCATGTGTTGGATATAAGCTAGGGTGTTGCATTAGTGGCAGTTCTGTCTACCTTTTTTGAGCTACAGGAGTTAGCTTATGTTATTTTTATTTATCGGCCACCATACACATCATATCTACGATGAAAAACATAAGCATATCGATAAGCATATCGTATTAATGTGTAGATTATTGCCTTCTATCATTTGTAATGTTAACGTGGTGCAATTACATAATTTATCAAACTTTATCATATAATTTGATCTGGAATGTTCTAAATATATTTTTTGATTACACAATTTACTTGTTAAGTTCCTATTGGACACCATTTTATTTAAGGATAATAGATTTTTAACAGTGCCTATGTGATGGATTTTCTTTTATGACATATTTTTTATCATGACAGCCTCCGTGGCGGTTATTAGACGCCGGCTGTGAAACGAAAGGCCGCGCCGCGGGCTCGATCCCCGCACCGAAACAAATGTTTGTGTGGTCCACAGGTATTTGTTTCGTGTCTGGGTGTATGTGAGACCGAAAAGTATCTCGTTGTTTGTGATACCCACGACACAAGACTCGATCTTAGTGTGGGGTCAGGACTATGTATGTGACTGTTGGGTGCAATTATTTATTATATATAATAACTGAAAGTCACTGTGTATATGCCCAGTAGACAGGGTCAGTTAGTTCAGCTGTGGACTTTGTAAAATGTATTACATGATTTTTAAAATCCCTTGCATTATTATTTATTTTTAGGTACTTAATAATATTTTATGGTGTGGCAATTGAAAATAAAAAGTCAGACATAATTATTGTCTTTATTTCTTAAACTTTCACTACTATAGCTTCGTGTTGTATGAAACTTTGGAAAACAATCGGTGTAAAAATTTATCGGTAATAAAAAAATATATATTGTTGTTTTAATCCGATTTGATGAGTGGTTTATTATCACGAATTTATTATAAATATATCTAGGATTAAAGATTATCAAATATGTTGTGTATACTTGCCAAATCATTCAATTAGTCATAATTCAGATAATTTAACTATAGCTAATAAATAATATTATGTAAATTTATTATCATGCGTCTTTGAGTCACCTTGTCATGATAATATAAAAAAGTTAAGTGCATGTTCCTAAGTCCATCAAGCAAGTTCCTTACTTGAAAAGCAATAGGTATTTATTGCGATAGATGGCGAGGCGAGCATGCCATTCGCCTGATGGTAAGGGATGCGACTGCTCATGGACAAAAGAAAACCACACAACACCATGAATTACAAAGCAATGCTTGGCATTCCATTTCCATCCTGAGACATAAGATATTAAGTCTCATTATGTCCAGTAATTACTCTGGCTACAATGTCAGTACACCGATATGCCTTTTCACTCCAGATCTTTGACTATAGCACCCATTCACCAAATATGTAGATATATAAATGACAAGATAATACGTACCAATAGCATTAAGGAAGGCCTCAAAATTCTCATCACTCTCGAACTTGTAAACTTTGTTCAGGTAAGACATTTTTCACGGCTTTCTTTCGATTGCGTCCACTCAATAAATCAAATTGGTCGATAAGCACGTACTTATACTTAACCCCTAATCTGCAGATATGATATGAGTTTCGTCCACGCCTTTTTGGTTGCCTAATGTTGATAAATTCTGGTGTTATCGTGATGGATGATTAGCTGATTTTCTTTTTAATTGGACACGGTTTGGTGCATAAGTGATAATCAATTTTGTGTCGCAGATGATAAGGATTAATTTCATTTGTTTATTCACTTGGCGTAGTTGTTATGTTGTGGATTTGTCATTCATTTATGTGTAATTGTTTGAAACTAGCGTAGAAGGTAGAATTACGCCTTATAGTATTTTGGTCTTCAAGCTGTCTTTTTTTTATGAGTTTTTACGGAAATGTATTAATTTTAGAGGAAGCTCGCGCCCTTCAATGGGACTCACGACCTGAATTATTGATGTAAGCGATTCAAATGCTTTTTTCTTTATTACATTACAGGCTGCAAATATCGATGGTGAAGTGTATATGACGGGTTATAATAAAAAAAGAAGTTGTATAAAAAGACTATATTAAATCAATAAATTACACAATGATCTTAAATTAATATATTGAATAATTTAAGCTTTGTAGTATCTTTTCGCGACGCCGTCCCAGGTAGAGCTGGTAACGGTCTGAAAACAAAAAACATTATATTGTATTGGTTGGTAGTATGGTCACCGAAAAATGAAAACAACATGTAAGGCATTAAATTGAGAAAAAATGATCATAATTTTGTAGAGGTTAAAAACATCATTTATAAATGGAGTCTTTTAGAAATCCACGCAAAGTACCATCATGTGGCTTATCGTGGTTGTGGGTATCCTACTACGAACACTAATGTATTCGTATCCGCACGGGTAGGGGGACGATGGCGGATATCTCATCATAGTTATCGATGGATGGTGTCGGACTGTCCGGTACAATAGCTGGATAAATTGTCACCCATTACTTTATCAAACTTTCAAGACTTTGAAACGCAAGACCTTACTAATAACAAACCACGTACACCAAAAGATAATGTTTAAGCCCGATTTCCACCGCGAAAGAGGAATGAGCCGGAAATGACTAAACGGAGCGGACTCCGTTTTTATGAAATAGTTTTGCGTTTCCACCAAGAAAGAGTCGAATTGAGCGATCCCAACCGCAAAAGAGAAATGATAGTGATGAGTGAACGGACATTGAGAAAGTTTAGAATTCGTTTGAATCGCTCCGCTCATTTCTGGTCTGGACCTTTACGGCCTTATTCATACACAGTTTTAAAACCTATTTTAGCTATCGAATGTTTTGTCTTATTCGCTCAAACTAAATTCACAATTCGTTCGAAAAGGACAAAACATTCGATAGCTTAAATACATTTTAAAACTGACTATGAATAAGGCCGTTAGTGTTAAGTGTTAATCACTTGGGGAACTAGTGTAAATGATGATAATAATTATTGTGTTTATCTGTTAATCATTTCGTGAAGCGATATTTTTGTTTCTAAGAGAGTTGTGTGCAAAGCAGACATTGTGTTAGGGATTTTAAAAAAGCAATAGCAATAATTAATGTAATATTTTGATTTTGTGGACTAAAAAATAAATTTTATGTCTGTATTTCTTATCTCGACACATCTCGGGCTTAGGATTATAATTTAGAAAATATTGAAACATTTTGTCATCTGCCAATATCTAGATTTCAATTTGACTGTTTTAACTAGAATAGCCTTTAATATTTGAATTGCTGCTTGGTTCAAGTCCAAAGAGATACAGCATAATTTTAATTGTACGATCAATATTAAGTTGTTTTTTTATAGTTTCATGTGCCAATTATATTCATATTCAGATGGTAAATATTCAGATGATAAAACATTAATTAAATTTAAGCTGTAATATAACATTATTTACTTCGAAACCAAAATTGAATAAATTTTGTGCATTTCGATCATTGATAAAATTAATGATACACTTTAATGTTTGCGATAGAAATAATATAAAGTTTGCTTATCACTTATCAGTTGGATAATTGTTTACACTAAATGTTATTTATTATTGTTATCAATTTATAGCTTGCCGGCTTTTTAAGTGCTTGTTAAATTTTACTATTTATTATCAATTCTAAATACATAGAATTTGTTATGTAAAGTATTTTATTTCCTGTAGTTCCTAATTTAGCTTCATTTACCCTTTTCACTATTTTACCTGTCAAAATGTTAACTGTTCATTCACATTAAGTCAAAAAGATAAAAATAACTTTTATGGTTACTTACAAGGCGACATTAAATTGCAAAGTCAAATAATGTCAATAGAAACCTGTTTATCGTAGTTTTATCAACTAAATGAACATGTAAATAGAGAAGCGAGTCAAGAGTCTTTATTTGGAGTCTTCCGCGGAATCCTATCACAACAGAAACTCTTTTCAAACCTTTTCAAATGCATGAACTTCAGCGTTCACCTGTTTTGTTTTATCACGACACAGTTATGTACTTGGTAAGTCCAGAGCAGCTAAGATAGAGTATCCACCGGCATATTACTAATCTCTTTAGTCAACACAATTATACCAGACTGGTTCAAACCGGATATATGCAGATTAAACTCGAAACGCCTCACACTTACTTCTGTTACTATGATGGGATATCCACTATCATGCATCACTGTCCTGATTCAATTTTTTTACCACCAATTTTGGATTTATCTTTATATTGAAAACATTAAAAATGGTTCTCACCACGACGAGTTCATCTCCGTTGTACTCTCTCTTGAAGGTGGCAGTTCCTTGATTGCCCTTGACGATCTGGGTGACTGTGTTACCATCAATGGTGTAGGTGGTTTTCACCTGCAAATAATATAAGTATATATCAGCGTTTCTGTACTTACTAAAATCTTATTTTACAGCTGTGATAAAAATTAAGCTGGTTCCCAAGATGCATGAATACACTTTAAACTAAAACTCAAACTTTTCTAAGGGGCTTGGAAGATCTTTATTATACCTGCGATTTTAATCATCTAATCTGTTCACCATCGGTGTCGTCTAACTAGTTGTAATTTACTGGACGTCACTGGTATTAGAACAATTAATGTTCGTACCAAATATGAGCACAATAAAGAAAATATTAATACACATGTACTTTTTAAACGGCTTCTGTTTTCTTTATAATTTCTTTCTCTCTGTCTATTTAGACACAAAAAGTCTACTGTTGAACATCCTTAATAGATCTCCACATCGACCTGTTTGAAGCGGTCAGCATCTAGCGACTTCCTGTAATACAACCAGGGTTTCTGTCCACTTTGTGGGTGGGCGTCCTACATTTCTACGAGGTCTCTAATCCAGAACCATTCGGCCCCAGTGGCCATCAGTTCTTTGCACTATGTGCCCGGCCCACTGCCACTTCAACTTGTTAATCCTTTGGAATACGTCGTTAACGTTTGTTATTCTACGAATCTCCTCATTCCTAATTCGATCCCATATAATTTATTTTTCCTCAAATGCTAAACACATTAATGCTTAGTAACAGACTGGCACTTACTTTCTCTCCAAGACCGAGAATGTCTTCGAATTCAACACCAGCCTTGAAGGTGACTTTCTTGTTGCCTTCAGGACCAGTGGTGGTGATGGTGTAGGAGTCACCATCTTGTTCTATCGTCTGGGTTGGCTTGGACGCAAGGAAAGCCTGGATTTTGTCATCGGGAAGACCTTTGGAAGACAATACGAAAAAACATTGATATTTAAATCCAAAGAGTATGTATTATTGAAAATTTTAGACTTCTTTAATTTAGTTTTTCATTTTAATAATATAATCTTGTAAAAAATACTTTAATTTGATATTGATTTTAGTTCACACCTAGACTGCATTGATAGCTGATGAAGTAGATGGTTTAAAACAAACGTTGAACATCTACAAATATCCAATACTCTAATACACAAGCATCTTCAAATATTACAAATAAAGTAATACACACCGACAGACTTGAGGAATCCGTCAAAGTTCTCCTGCTTCACGAATTTGTACTCCTTGCCGAAGAAAGCCATATCGATGTGTTGAACTCTGCCGTTAGACACGAAATCAAATGTTTTGACAAGGAGCCGGCTTTATATCACCATTGTAATCTGTTGTAAAACACGATTATCTAGAGTGTTTAAGCCTTGTTCGTCGGAGTCATTGAAAGTGAATCAGAGGTTGACATCGTACGATGAAAAATTTCCAATAAATCTTGGTACATCTGAACCTAAAATTTTAACCACGTACGGCGTTACCGACGACTTTACCGTTTAGAAGTTTACTGCTGAATTTAGACCTCATTCATACTTTTGCTTTATCTGGATCTATTAAGAAGTCAATCTACGATAGGGTTCTAATAATACTATAATCTACTACTCTATATTGATCTTCGCAGGACTACAGAGAATTATCAGTTGCTGATTCGATACTCGATAGCAATCGATTATACTAATTAATTAATGTAGTTACATATTTTGTTTCTAAAAATGATGTATCGCAATTTAAAATAGTATCCGTTATGTAACAAAATGTTTTTAAATCTTATTAGAACTATTAATTATTTACGTCAATATTATATTTTTCCTGGTACATAAATTCAATAAAAATTCTATAATTATACACGATAGTCTCCATAACGCAGTACCGAACCGAAACAAATGTTTGTGAGGCCCACAGATATTTGTCTCCGATCTGGGTGTTTGTGAGACCGAAAAATATCTCGTAGATTCTGATACCCGCGACACAAGAATTAATTGATTTCAAAGTAGGGTTAGGACTGTGTATGTGACTGTTGGGTATATTTATTTTGGTAAACAATTAAGTTCTCTCAAGTTAGTTGGAGACAAGATCATAACAAGAACCATATCAACCTTAGTAGCGTAAATTTGGAGAGCCCCATTGCCAGTAGTGGGATGGTAAGAATGATTATGGGTAAAAATGATTATGATGATGAAACACTTGCGGCCTTATTTATAGACAGATTTAAAACCTGTTTTAGTTACCGAATGTTTTGTCTTCGCTCAAACTGATTTCTGAAGTCGTTCAAAAGGAACAAAACATTCGATTACTAAAGTAGGTTTTAAATCCGTCTAATAAGGCCGTTACAGGTAACAATCATGTTGTAAGTAATAGTAATACATGTTTTATTTTATCACCAAGGCGACACCTAAAAGGCTTATGTCATTGAAGACTTTCCTGAACAATAAGTGTACCTACCAAATTATAATCTAAATTCTATATAAATTACGCTAATTTGGCAGTAGATTATGGTTAACACACTGTAGATAACTTTAAAATTAGCTAGTAGGTGGGTGTGGCAACTTCAACTGATAAACTAAACGAAGTCATTTTGCAATAAGCCGCAGGGGACTGTTTCTAATAGGTTCCATTAGAAATTTTAACTCAGTACTGTGGCTGAAGACGACAATGATGATAAAATAATCTTATGGTAGCAAATATTTGTTATTTTAATAAATGTTCGTTGTATCGTCTGGTACAATGGCTTATAAAATAAATAATAAATAACATGCTTTTATTTCAGGCAATAACCTATAGTACACATAAATTCTAAAATTATGTATTCTGTATCTGTATCAGCCCATATACGTCCCACTGCTGGGCACGGACCTACTCTACAATCGAGAGAATCAATTGAGAGTGGTTAGGCCATATAGTCCACCACGCTGGCCTAGTGCGGGTTGGCGGACTTACATTACTTACTTACATCGAAAATTATACAATAGTATAAATATTTTAACAAATCAATACTGTAAATGCATTTTGATATGACTTTTTTTATTGCTATGAATGGAGAGACGAGCATGACGAGCCATTCGCCTGGTGGTAAGCGATTCGACCCCTCATGGACAGTAGCAAAACCAAACAACACCATGAATTACAAAGCAATGCTTGGCATTCCACTGCGCTCGCCATCCTGAGAAATAAGATGTCAAGTCTCAATATGTCCAGTAGTTACTCTGGCTACAATGTCCTTCAAACCAGAACACAACAGTGCATTTACACTGCTGTTTGGCGGGAGAAATAGATATTGCGGTGGTACCTACCCAGGCGGCCTCTCACATATGCAAGACTTACCACCAGTAATAACTTATAACATCTGCAAACTTTACATAAATTAATTCAAGATTTTATTTTATTTATTTCTCGTTTTTTTTTCGTTAACTTATATAGCTATGTCTTCTATCTAAGTGTATTCTGTATTTTGTATGTCCAGTTTCAGTGTTATTACTTTCGGTTTTTTTATTTTTCAATCCACTATTGAACATAATTCTCCCCAAGGATTTCTATTGCGAACAGTTGGAAGTGGAAATTATATCGCTTGATGAAACAGCGATATAATTTTTTACTTACCTACATTCTGTGTTTATTGCATTGACTATTATTTCTCTTATCAGAATGACTTGTATGTGATAAATACAAAATAAACCCCAAAATAAATAAATAAAAAGTTAAATGTTGCCTAGTAATCATACTTCACATATATCTGGGTTTATAGCGGTTAAATAATTTACGATATCACAGCGGTAACTTTACACGTTTAAATAGGTTATCGTAACTATGGATTAGTGTTTATCAGTTTGGAATTTGGCACTGGATATTGCCAATATCTTAACAAAATATTTGGCACCTGTCACAATTTATGGTTGGTTAGTTACGGTTAGGCTCAGTTGCACAAAGTAACTTTGCCCATAACTATGACTTTAACAATGTCAATCCCATACATTTGTGGCGTATTTGACATTGCTAATGTATGGGATTGACATTTTCAAAGTCAAAGCTATGGGCAAAGTTACTTTGTGCAACTAAGCCTTAGTTAAGCATGGGCCTGCTCGACCGAGATGTTACCACTGTCTTGAGCCGCGGCCACGATGGCAGCGGGACACGCGCGGCGAGCGGGAAGGCAGCGGCAGGCGTCAACCGCGCCCTCCTACCCGCGCTGCCGCGCTGTCCCGCTCGACGCTACCGCCCGCTGCCATCATGGGCGCAGCCTTAGAGATAACTAATGGTTTTTTCAGTCATTCAGCAAGTCAGATTGCCGAAAGCTTAAGATTTTTTTTCGTTCCTTCCTTTTCCCTCTTATTTTAAGAGATGCATTGCGCCTCAAGAATTGCAGATGTTCAATAACGGTGATAATAATTTACTATCAGGTGACCCGTTGGTTTTTTTGTAAGCTGGACTTAAGCAATAGCAATATTTAATTCTAATGGCCGCCACACACATTCAAGTGCGTTTGCGCAAACGCGTGCTTGCTCCAGTCTCGAATCGAAAATTGGAACGAAGTTTGCGCAGTTATTTGCCCGCACGCGTTCCAGTATACTAGTGCAAACTCAGACTTGCACAGGTAAATCTGAGTTTGCACCAGTATACCGGAATGAGAGCACAGTTATGAGAGCTTGTTTTTTCTTTAAATTCTATACTGCCCTCTATTCTTATCCTTTTCTTATATCCATCCAAAGGTTGTCTGTAAGAAATCGCTTAGGGCGATAAGACCGCCAACTGTACTCTTTAATTTTATCTGTAAGATATTGTATGCCTTTTGCCTTGTGTGCAGTAAAGAATAAATAAATAAGTATATTGTTGCGTGTGTACCGATTGCCGGCCATAATTCTCTTTTTCGAACAGCAACTAGAGAAGTAATAACCAGAGCTCGATGTGTAATCTTTCGAACAAATGATGTCACTTTCGTCTAATCTATAGCCGAACCTTATCATTAACCAATGCCACGTCGCCGCATCAATCAACGAATTCTGCACCGCCCTCTTTTTACTCATAATAAAGATACCCGTGATCAAAGTACGGTATTACGTATCATCTAATACAATAATCCGGTCCATATAGATACCTACGTACATACATACATAAACTCACGCCTTTTTCCCAGAAGGGGTAGGCAGAGGTGCAAACAACCACATTTCGTCTTGTATTTTCCGTCCCAAAATGTGATAGCGGGCGAGCCTATCGCAATATCGGGCACATATTTTTGACTCCGGGCTGATAATGAATAGATAAATCCAATATCATTTTGCACGACCCGGGGCTCGAACCCGAGACCTCAGCTTTGCAATCATACCGCAGTACAACTGCGCCACCGAGGCAGTCTTTAGTATATTTGATGCATTTTTTAATATTCATCACAATTAATAGCAATCGGTAATTACGAAAACAAGTGAATTCAAAAGTATCGAATAATTACAATATGTCGAAAATTATAGATACATACATACATAAACTCACGCCTTTATCCCAAAAGGGGTAGGCAGAGGCGCCACTAGGACACCCACATTTCGCCTTGTATGTTCCGTCCCATGATGTGATAGGGGGCGAGCGATATATTGCGAAAATTATAGATGTAATTATTAATTATAATCTTTTAAAACAAAATGCAATTCGGTCATTTTTTCCACAGTTTTTTTTAGAATATTCTATAATGTATGATACAGCATATCAATGTATCACTAAGAAAGCGATACAGTTCCAAGAAAAGAATCTTATCTGCAGATTACATAATTATTGGCAATGACCTTCGTGTTATCCTCATTTCACTTTCTTACCATATCAATTGTTAGACTGATCGAGAAGGTTGTAAATTGATAATATACTTACTTAATAATATGTGTAATGGCGCCACTTCTGATAATAATATAATGCTATTCTGATATTACCTATATATTATTAAAATTGTAAAAAAATAAATTTTTATTTGTCATGAATTAAACACAAAAATATTATTTCCACTACACTCTTTTTAAGGATCTTTTTAGTCAGATTAAATGTTTATTTTGTTGTTATATTTAGTAATTTAAGGAATTTCGAGCTTTTAAATTGCTATTCGAAGCCAAAATAAGAAAACTTTTGATCAGTAATCCTTATACTTAGTATTCATAAGTTATCTAGTTCTCTACCTAACTTTTTAGATGACATTTTCTGAAATAATTACTACTTAATATTTAAAAAATAAAAACTGGCTCGAAAAACACTGTTTTTGAGCCAAACATGGCATGGAAAGCTATAACGCTCTTAACATGGAATTTTAACGAAAATACAATGCACTATATAAGTAGTGTTTTAGAGAATAAAATAATGACTGGTAACTAAAAATTTTTGTAAATACTTTCATAAGGCCCAGTTGCAAGAAGTAATTCTAAGCATGACTTTAATGTTACAATATTAACAGTCAACGCTTAATGCTGTTCACATCGTCGACAGTTCACGAGTTCTCATCGCACATCTGACATTGGCAGAATTGTCGACACCGGCATCAGTTGCCATAGAGGAAAATAAAAAAAAAAAAAAAATCGTCGACAGTTGACTGTTGGCGTCGTTAAAGTTATTTTCAAAGTTACTTCTTGCAATTGGGAGTACGTTATAAATTGTAATCCACTTTTACCAACATTTTTTTATTGTAATGAATGGCGAGACGAGCATGCCATTCGCCTGATGATAAGCGATGCTAAAGCTCATGGACAGTAGGAAAGCCAAACAGCAATGAATTGCCAAGCAATGCTTGGCATTCCACTGCGCTTGCCATCCTGAGAGATTAGATGTTAATTCTCATTAAGTCCAGTAGTTACTATTGCTACAAAGTCCTTCAAATTCAAAGCGCATTAACGCTGCTGTTTGACGGGAGAAATAAATATTGCGGTGATAGCTACCCAGGCGGTCTCTCACATATGAAATGAAACGAAATGAAAATGAAATGAAATAAATGAAATGAAAATAATTTATTAAATCCATTAAAATGTTCAACATTGTTTAGATTCAGTCATTTTTTGAACTACCACCCAGTTTGGAAAGCAGTTTTCACTAGAGAAGAGAATCATAGGGGCCGTCCATTAATCACGTGATGTTTTTTTAGCATTTTTAACCCTCCCCCCTCACTCTAGGTGATACGTGGTGAGGTTTAAGACTAACCCCCACCCCCCACCCAAAATCGCGTGTATTTTTTAGTACCTACAACGATTCTTAATTTTTTTGAATAGCATCTTTCAATACAGGTATAAGTAAAGTACAATCTATGACTTCTTTCGTTGCCTGATAACGGCGAGTCAAGTTCACACTACACGCTGCTTTTCGATTTAGAAATCGCGCATTGACGAAAAAATAAATACACGTGATATCCTCCTACACCCCCCCTCCCTCCTTGTGGTATTTCGTGATTTTTGCTAAACCCCCTCCCCCCCTTTCGAGCCTCACGTGATTAATGGAGGCCCCATATAATGAGAGACCTACCACCACCTAAGTAATTTCTCATGATTATCTACCGCTCCATTGAGTAATATTGAAAATTGGTCGATTAAAGGTGATTCATATACGGTTATAACATGACGCTTTTTACTTAATCTGAATTCACCTTACAATTTTGTCAGATCAATATACTTCAATGTATCAAGTGTAACTTTGCTATAATATATTAACCATCGATCGATCCATCCATCAGCCAAAGAAAAATATTAATTGTAAAAATGAATTAAAAATATGTTAGTCTTTTTAGACTTTTTAATAACTTTTCAATTTATCAATACGGTTAAAATTAAATAAAAGTGTTAGAGCAAAAAATATTAAAAAGATGACAGTTTCCCCTTTATATTTTTATGGGTATAATATTAAGTGCACAATAGCTATGGTAGCTTGTTTGTATACCCGGCCATAATGATCAATGTACACTATGGTGGAAAACCTATCATAGCAACCTACAGGACTGTGTCACTAGTTCGATCCAACTTGTGTATACTCGGTCTCTAGCAAGCCCGTATGTCGACTGTCGAGCATCCATTATTCACGGATGGACACTCTATTTCTTTTGCACTGCGCATACCATCAGGCGTATTGCCGTAATTTTGTTATGTTATTACAAAATAGAAGTGCGTGGTGGCCTATTGGTAACGAACCAGACGCCAATGTTTGAACAAACAAATGCAAATGCGCCAACAAAATATGATTCAATAAGGATCAAATTCTAGGAAGTAATGACATATGGCAAACTAAAGGAAAAACTAAAGAAAAGTGTCTTGTTAGAAATATGTTTTTTCTTACTTAAATTATAATAATATCACTTGGGCCACATAGAAACGCCTAAAATTCTATGATCGGGAAGGAACCTTGTGCTCTCTGAGACATTGAAAGCTTCACTAAGCTATAAGCGTATCGGAATTAATCATCAATTACTTATTTATTGTATGTTAAATAATTAATGATTATGTTCATACAATGAATATATAGTACATGATCAATTTACATACGAAGTAATAAACGTATAAAGTAATAAATACAAATAATTAGCATATTATTAAATAGTGCGAAGTGGAATAATTTATTTTATATGGTTTAACTTTGATCTGTGTTGCGCGATGATTTTATTGTAATATTTTATTCGTTTGGATTTATTTATCCTTAACTTAATGCCAAAATAACTATAGGAATCCTACTTAATTTTGAGGAGTTTTATTCTCCAGGTCCGAAGATATTCGCCAGATCTTAACCATTTTTATAGGGTACCTAAGCTGTGAAGAGTATACTCTAAAACAAAAAAAGTTTTTTCCAAATCGGTTTAGGCGTCTTTGAATAATCAGTTAGCATATAATAAATACTCCGACGAATTGAGAAACTCGTCCTTTTTGATGTCGGTTAAAAAGTCTTCTTATGGGTCTAATAGTTCCATACAGAAGCTGTAAATCGTGAGGTGTTTGTGTCGATTCCTGTATTAAGTAATTTAGTATGTCTTATTTTCACTTCTAAATACACATGATTCATGACCAAAAATGTAATGAAAATTAGTGTTTTGAAATGGTATCATTCGTTGTTATCTAAGGATAGCATCATCATCATCTTTCGCCAAAGGAAGTCCAATGCCAAACATGAACCTCTCCCAAGGATTTCCACAACGACTAATTGGAAGCAACTATACGGCGACTTCCTTCAACCTTTATTATAGTAAAAAAAACACTGTTTTATATTAATATACATCACCCAATCCAATATTCAAGGTATTAACAAGTTCCGTAAATATCACTTAAGATCAATAATTTTTTTTTTTATAAAAATAACTTTATTATAAAATAATTTATAACATGAGTAGTAACGATTAAAGTCTATTAATTTTAATTATTTTTCTGCCTCGTATATTCTAATGCACTTGCCGTCCCATCCCTCAGCTGTCGACGTCTGAAATAGAAAAATATATTAAATTAAATTAAAAAAATTCTCTATAACAAGTCGTTTAGGATTTTTTGGGGAAAGCCTTCAAATGAAATCTTAAACAATGCAGAAAAACCCATTAGAGACCTTTTTTTTTCATTTCACTTATTTATTTATTAACATGCTTCGACAAAAAGAAAAAATGATGAAATAAGAACAGAACTTAAACACTTAAAACTAATTGCCTTAATCACATAAGAGATCAGCTTTCTCCCAAACTAAGCAGAAGCTTGTATCTTGGGAGACAGTGTATATGTTACTGTAAAAGCTCGAACTGCAGTAAATCCTAAAATATTCCAGTAAAACCTAAGATCTACCAATTCCTAATGGTAAATGTCCGAAAAGGTTTGCGATTCGAACTCTTACCACCTTTCCGTTGGTAAATCTTAGGATTTACATTAATGGCACGGTAAATGTTGAAAAACAAAACATCCGCCGATCCGCTCGCCTCAGTCGCTTGTTTGACACGTTTGAACTTGCACGATAATTTGATTTCTAATTGTATTTTTTTTGGCAAACAAGCAAGATAATTAGGTTAGGTTAGGTTAGGTTAATGTGTTTTTTCAAAATAATTTAAATAAGTTGGTATGAGTTTGTACTTATTACTATCATATGATACCTTTATAATACTATGTACCTATTTTGTCTAATAGTTCATTAAAGTAAATAATTAAGAATTACTCATTGTTTTATTCCTAAAACCAACATCTACCAGCTGACAGTGGTAAAACCTAGCATATACTGAATTCGAATGGTAAAAGCCCGAAAAAATCGTCGTATTTTCAGAAATACTTACATTTACCAACTCATGTCGGTAAATCCTAAGACTTACACGTAAATCTTAAGATTAACCGTAGTTCGAGCTTTTACAGTAACATATATATTGTGTCGCATTTCTGGCTTGTGAATATCCAGTTTGAGCAGACGGGCATAATTTTGTCGACGGGTACGGGATAACCCTCTCTTGCAAGTCGATATTCCATGTAAATATTTTCTCGTCTATAGTTTTAATTATGTTACAATCAGTCAGATCCATAATAATAAACATCATTTTATTATGATTGATTGCCAACGAACGAGGAAGAATATAATTAAGAATAACCTGTTTTTAAAGATTTTAACGGTAGATTATTCCAAGCCGATATTTATTTTTATAATTCATTACTTAAAATATTTAGTTGTAAACTGTATGGAATTACTGACCTTGTTGAAAAAATAGGAAATGTCGCACATAGGCTTAAATTTTCCGTTGTTATTTATTTAACGAATTGTTAATACGCAACATTATTGATTAAATAATAATTAGGGTTACAGCCCCAAGCTATGGTTCTGCATGTTAGTGTGATGTTAGTCCATATACGCCCATTGCCGACTACAGGACTTCTCGAAAATTGACAGTTAGATTGAATAGACTTTTTAGGTGATGTTGTGACCACGCATGACATTGCATGTTGGTGAAGTTCACATATAAAATCTTGCAAGGATCTCTTTGGGACGTAGGTTTTCCTAATTATGTTTTGTTTTTCCCTTTACCTCTAAATGGTAGGCTTGATGCGATATATCCCATATGAATGTTGCTGAATGGTAATTAATGACTTTAAGATATTTTAATGCTTATTAACATATAACCGTCTTGTCTGTTTATCAACTAACCCATAAAGGAATATACGTTGTCAATAATTTCCTTTAAGTACGCTTGAATAATTAATTCCTTGGTGATGAAGAAAAGCGGTTTTATGATTTATCGTCATAATCTTTTTGCAATATTTATTTGTTAATATATTTTACTAAATTGACGGCATTTCGAATATCATTAGGGGCCCAAATATTTACTTCATACATACAGGGTATATCAAAACCGCGACCGAAAACGAAGCCAGATGGTAGTGTTAGTGACTTCAGACACAATGCAAGTAAAAATTTCGCAAAAGAAATCGAAAACTTTTTGTTTGTAATTTTTTACTTATCGTCGTATTTGGGTGATATATACATAGTTTTCCTAAAATAAACGTGTACACCTCTTTATTTTTAAACACGCAATGGTTTATGGTACGTAAGGGTTTAAATTGGTATTTTCGCAAAAACTAGGTATTTACCACCCAAACACGATGATTTTTAAAAAAATCTAAAAAAAAATCTGTCACTGTTTTGGCAAAAAAATTATTTGCATCGTGTTTGTAACCACTAAAACTACCACCTGGCTGCGTTTTCGGTTGCAGTCTTGATATACCCGATATATTGAATATTATTAACGTAAAGTTTGGGCACGTGGAATGCGATTCTTAGTACCAGGAGTGCATGAGTGTATAGCAACATGCAATATCACCTTAGGTTCGACTGTTAGAGAATGCCTCAGGCATTAAATCCACCTATACAATGTATGTATGAAGCGTAAATAAATAAATATCACAAGTTAAGTAATACGTATTACGTAACGTAGTAGATAATTTAATTTATAGTCCATATAACAACGTATATGTATACTACAACTAGTATAGCAAAAGCGTGTTAAATAACAGCAACACGTGATGTAGCCAATTAATTGCTGCATAACTGACAGTGGCTTAATGATTTGTTAGATATAACTTTCATACTACTATGTTTATAAAAATACCCGATTTTATATTTGGTTTTCATTATTAGTGACGGCATTTTTATACACTGATAAATTAATGGCGATTTATTAATTAGGTATGCTGATAATATAAAAAACATGTATAATATAAAGTTGTCATTAATACTTTCAATTCCTTAGCATAATCAATTTAAATGCAAAATAAAACCAGAATCAGAATTGCACATTTGCACATTATCGAACACAGTTCCAGACAGTAGAGGTTGAATGACCTCGTCAATTGGATGCTGAGATCAATTGGAAACAGTGGGATGGGCGTGGCTTCTTTATTAGTCACGTTGGTGTCCCGACGTCAAGTACTAGGAGCGCATAAGGTACAGCCACAGTAGAACGTAGTGATTACTTACTCTATGAGCCACAGTACAGCGGTGTGTGTCGCCACAGGTTAGTCAAGCGGTCGCAACCACACGTAGTTCCCTTACATAAACTGGAAGTTGTAAATGTTGGCAGTTTATTTAGTCTGTGTATTCGACGACTGCGTAGAATATGAATATGGCACGTCTCGTGTGTCTGTCGTGTGTCTATCGGTACTACGGATTTCATACTAAGAAAGAGAAACAGTCAAATTACCGGATAATCCTTGCGAGTCCAGGGCCTTGAATTCCAATGTGGGAAGTACTTTAGGATCGCAATTCGTAAAACCAAAAAAATATTGAACTTTAAATGTTTTTTCATTATACCAATTAATATACGTCATTTCGTTTAAAATTTTAAATAGAGAAGGGGTAGTGATTGTTTGTTGCATATTGTTTTAGGACAGAATAAATTAGAACGGGACGCATTAACACGTTAGCTGCGGCACCAATTTTTGCATACTTTCCGTTCCTGCGGCACGAGGTATAATCGGCCCGTACCGTGACCAGACGTTAGGGCGACACGCGGTCTATTAGACCCCACCTCTTTTTACAGACTAAAATCCATTTTCTGGCGCGAAATCAAAGATAAATGAGAATTTTGGTCCTTATTGATATAGACAGTGAATTGATGAACCCTAATCCACCGTCGCCCCGGGATCTGATGGCTAGTTTAGGAATTATTAGCAAAACAAAATATGGGATCTTATACACCTCGTAACGCACTGAAATAGGGCAAATTTTCGTTGCGATTAATGATGGGAAAAATAATATCGACGTTTTTAAACTGTCTTAACTACGCAACGACTTGACCGATTTTGATCAATTATATCTCATTAGATCGTTTTAAGGGCAAAACCTGGCAAAACAACACAAAGCTATCAAAGGATACATTTTTTTTTAAATAATCTAAATTGTGCTTGAAGGCGCCATAAAGAAAAAAAAACCGGCCAAGTGCGAGTCGGACTCGCGCACGAAGCGTTCCATTCTATACCATTAAGAGGCACCTATTACAGACTTATTATTGGAAAATAATGGATTACGGTTTATGCATAAGGTTTATCTTTCTATTTGTATATGAAAATCTTAATGCGGTTCACAGAATAGAAAAAAAAGGCAACCAGAAGTAGAAAAGAAACTGTCCTATTTATTCTGCCTCGGGCTTTAAAAATACAATTATTAGAACTTGAATTAACATTAAAAAATCAGTATCAATATACTTTTTTTATAAAAATCTCAATATATATGTTGTACTTATTTATGAGTGTTTTTCATTGAAACAGGGTAGACAATAAGATTTTTTGCACTGAGTGCACTGAGTCAAAATCTTTTTGGATTTTTTATCAGCTTCACGAGATGGTAAAAATGTGCGTAGTTTTTGGGTTTTTTAAAATTAACTTCTTCCGACATCGTTTAGACATGTTCGGCGCTGTAAAAGGACGTGCTCTCCAATCGACGTGATGCACAACACTGGTCGCGGGAAGCTCGCGTTGAGTGCGGTACGAGGTCAGGGGGGATATGGGACGTTTTAGCCTCGTTCCGCACTGCATTAAAATTATATTAATTCAGTGCGGCACGAGGCCTAAGACATCCGGTACCAAGGTAGGTACACCACCGAGTCCGGAACCATTAGTGATCTCAAATATATATTTATCTCTTTCCTACACTGGACCAAACCAAAGCTATGCCATTCGCACGACAGAGAAATTCACTTTTTTGCTTGCCGCACCACAGGGAAGTTGCATCAGGGGTGATTTAGGCCTCGCTTCGCACTTAACGTGTTAAATGAAATAAAATCGGATGGGAGGAGTAACACGGTACATCACGATGGTGACCCGGCGTTTAGTACCAGGAGTTCATAATGCATGCAGATATTGCATACAGTGATAAAAATGTGTTATATGAGAAAGTTAAGAGTAGTACAAGTGTATAAAGTAGGGTAAAATGGTTCGCAGACAAGCATTTGGATTTAATGGGCGGAGCTCACACTGAATGTGTATAATCGGATTTTTGGTACCAGGAATGCATAAAAGCATGGTGCAACGTCACAGCTTAAATATTACTTCGATGTAGAGTACTGCCGATGTTAGCAGTCCAAGTAGTTTATTTATGCTGTAAAATATTCGGTATAGTGTAGAATGAACAATTCAATGTGTGTAGGGATTTCTGGTTATCCGTGTATGAAGGTTTTTGGTTTCGTCGATATGTCATTTTTGTATGAAAACAAAATGTTATATGTATGTGGATTACTGCTTTTTACCAAATTTGATCAAAGTAATGTTCTCACAGGTTATATCAATATAGCCATTCCGAATCCATTACACGCACATCGATAAGTAATATTAGAGTGATACTTCCATACAATCTGAATGAGTCCTTGACATCATTTTGTAGATTGGAGGAGCCTCTGACGACTCACTTTGGTGGGCCAACGTTTAGTACCAGGATACCATAAATTGTAGTGGTCTAGGCTTAGATATTGGGGAGACGAAGTATTGAATTGGGACCTTGGAGTATAACAAAAGTCAAAACTGGCTTAATAAATAATTTGTTTGCCCTTTTAAAAATATATTAAAAAAAGTTATTGTTGTAATTGGAAAGTCTGAAGTTGTTTGTTTTCCTAGTTGCCATAATTTATTAAAGTCAAATCTTTTTGTTTTTTTGAAGCTTCAATTAGTAGCAATGTCTGTTTCTACCGCAAACAGCAGTGTAAATGCACTGTTGTGTTCCGTTTTGAAGGACATTGTAGGCAGAGTAACTTACTGGACTTGAGACTTAACATCTTATACACTCAGAATGGTGAACCCAGTGGATTTGCCAATCATTGCTTTGTAATTCATGGTGTTGTTTGGTTTGCTACTTTCATGAGTGATCGTATCGCTTACCAACAGGCGAGTGGTATGCTTGTCTCGCCATTTATTGCAATAAAAAAAAATGTAGGTGGACGGAACCCAAACATTCATATTTATAGTTTGAAGTTTATCCTCGAAGTTTATATAACGAAGCAGTGTTATCCTCAAGTTAGCATCGGTAGCAGTAAATACTTTCCATGTCGTAAAATAAGCCAATCCATGTCAAATAAATGGCGTGTGTCGATACATCTTTATATCATCTTAAGGTCGATCTTTAAGTTACAATTAAGATCGTTTGTCAATCTTGGCCGCTAGCTGGTGTTTATAATATGTAATGTAATTAATTACAAAAAATATTTACAAATAGAATTAATGCTATAATCAATGTTAAATAAATATTCCAAAGTAGAACAAAAGGAAGAAAAAAGGCAAATATCATTATGACATTTATGCAATTCCAGTTATAGGGAAAATATGTTGCAACAGTATAACCATCACAACCGAACACATTTTTATAATCCGACATTTAGTACTAGGAGTTCATAAAATTATAGGTCAGTTAAACAGAAACAGACTAGTCAAATTTTACCCTTGGCTCTTGACAAAAACCACAAATAAATAAGTAAATTAATTATTATCATTAAATTCACGCTTTAATATTTTTTCGTTAAAGTTTATGTTTTTATTAGTTATTTTAATATTCGTTTAAATAGAGGCAGAAAGGTCTCCTTTTAAATTCATTGAACATTTTTACCGCTCCAATTGGAATTGGTACCGGAGTGGGCACGTGCAAAACCGACCTCAAATACCAGGGGATCATGTGTTTGAACAAGTCTAATAAATCACAGTATAGCGCATTTTCCACTCGACCGAGTATTTAGACCCAGTATACGAAAGAAGAGTATGGCATTTAGCTAGACTGTGGTGTGTGATTGTAGAGGCAATGCTACCAGAGACGTTCACTGATTAAACGATTCAGCAACTACTTCGAATAGACGTAGACCTTTATATCATGTCTGACGATTTAAATTGTATTCCATGCATTGACAGCCTCCGTGGCGCAGTTGGTTAGAAGGCGGCTGTAAAACGAGAGGCCGCGGGTTCGATCCCCGCAACGAGACAAATATTTGTGTGAACCACAAGTATTTGTTTCGGGTCTGGGTGTTTGTGAGATCGAAAAGTCTCTCGTAGTTTCTGGTACCCACGACACAAGACTCGATCTTAGTGTGGAGTCAGGAATAAGTATGTGACTGTTGGGTGTATTTATTTATTGATGGTCATGCAACTGCAGCATTTATATTTAACTTTAAAATAATGTTTTCCTGTTATATTTATAATTCTCCAACAAATAATAATTTTAACGTACATGCAAACATTCTACACGATATATTTTCGTGAAATTTTCCCACTGTCATGCTACATAATTACCTTTGGAGTTCTTAAATATTCAACCGACCTGTCGCCTAATAATTAAAGCAAATGTTTAATTTACTGAAGGTTGCCAGTTTTGCTGTATAATTTTACAATGACGTGTCTTGTTTTAAACACTCGGTAGTTCTCACTGTAACAACTGTCTTACTGTTAATAATTAAAATATTTCACTTAAAGAAGAGGTTTTCAGTTCAAAAGGTAGAGCTGATACGTCATATCTTTGGACATAGTCTAGATTGTAGACTTTAATTTATCCCGAATGGCTTAGTCCCCCAGGACGAAAGAATATTTATAGAATTTGCAGCAAACATTTTAAGTAATAATAATACACCCATAATACACCCAACAGCCACATACATAGTCCTGACCCCACACTAAGATCGAGTCTTGTGTCGTGGGTATCAGAAACTACGAGAGACTTTTCGGTCTCACAAACACCCAGAAAAAAACCCAGACCCAAATTAAATCATTGTTTAATTTTACGTTAATTGATTTTGCACGGTACCGAGTGTAGTTCATGCGTTGATTATAATTAAGATTTTTAGTACAACCTATTCATACTTTATTTTTTTATATAACTAAGATATAGTCTCATTTTGGGTATTTATAAACACCCAGTATTTAAAACTGTTGCCATTGGTAACAATCATTCATTCACGATAAAACGACGCGTTCAGTCTGTGTAAAATGTGCTATTTCTGATTAGACTGGCTTGTAATGATTAGATTAGCAGTTAATCTCATAAAATTCGTTAATTTATAAATCCATTAAATTTTTCTACCATAATTCATTTTTGATTGAAGTAAAGTTGGGTAATATACATACATAAACTTACGCCAATAATTATACTTTATTTTGGGTAATAATTTATTTTGGGTAATGGTAAAAAATCGGGCGTAAACGGGTTAATTGTTATAGGACATTTTATTATAAAATGTTTTTGAAAAATCTCAGCGATGTGAATAAATTATTTGTTTTATAATAATGAATTCTCACGCGTCAATAAAAACTCGTCTGACTAGTGTCTGTCGTTTTACAATATTATTATTAAATAATACATAATATATTGCGTAATGTTTAAATCCGGATAAGGATATTTGCATTTGTATTTATATTTACATACCACAGTCATAATCTCTGGCGTGAACTCTCTCACGTGTGTCGACTTGCGGCCGTTGTTCTCAGTCTGTACTTCAATGAGCTTGTCACCCTCCATAGTCATCACTGCTTTCACCTGGAATTAAAATTAAAACATTGCTTAGTAGTTTATAGGCATAGTTTTTGTTGTGTCGGCACCGCAGAACAGTTGAATTTGGTCGGCAACATCGAAATATTCATTGGCAGAGAATGCCCCCGCCTTTTTTTAGGGAGACTCTAAATAAATATCTAAGTGATTAGGGACCGAAGTCGCCCTGGATTCAGACTTCAGATTATGGAACATCCACACAAAACATGCATTACCAACATATTATTACATTATCATTGTTATGCCAATTGGTTGTCTGTATATCGGGTGATCGTCAGTTTGATAGTACTTTTAAATCCGGTACGACAAAATAATTAATATATGCATAATGCACTTGCACTTGCATTATAAGATAAAGTATCTGCCAGATATTGTTAACTCATATCTGTCATTTGATACTATTATGCTGGCTAAGATAATTATTTCTTTATAACTCTACTACTGCAAGGTTACAGAAGGTTACTTCAAACTTAGTCTGATAAACAGGTGAGTGGTCTGTTGTTAAGCGGATCGATAAGATTGGATGGCTGGAGACGATATTACTGGTGATAGGTTTCGTGTCCGCCTGGATACAAATGTGCAAGGTAATGGCAACCCCATTATAATGACTCATACAAGTATCGCTGTTCGAATGATCTAAAATTATCATCTTTCAAATGTTTATCATCACAGCCACAAGAGAACATAGGACTTCTCCAAAGATTTCCACAACAACCTGTTACAGGCTACTTCAGTTTATTCTTACCTACCTTGAATCCTTTTTCACACCATAGATTTCATGTATAACAAATTTCATTATCCTCGGCTTAATACATAGTTAAGACATAAAACCGTAACAAAGATACCTTCTCTCCGTCAGCTCTTTCCTGGATGAACTCCTCTCCAAATTTGAACGAGTATTTGACAGTTTTGAAGGTGGTGCTCATGGTGTACGTGTAGACTCCATCTTCATCCCTGGTCAGCACGCAGACGGGGCTGACAGATATCGCAGTCTTGCGGGATATCAGACCGACCTCTAGAAAATTTATTATATTATATGGGAATATTTTAAATTTAAACTATTTTTTATGGATTTTATCGCGGATTTGGTCGCCCCGTGACCACAAAAGCAGTACAAATCTTTACTGGTGGTAGGTCTCTCATATGTGAGAGGCCGTCTGGGTAGGTACCAACGCAACGCACTATTGAGTTCCGGTTTGAAGGACATTGTAGCCAGAGAAACTTATTGACATATTGACACTTAACATCTTATGTCTCAGGATGGCGAGCGCAGTGGAATGCTAGGATTTGCTTTGTAATTCATGGTGTTGTTTGGCTTTGCTACTGTCTTTGAGGGGTCGTGTCGCTTTCCATCAGGCGAATGGCATACTCGTCTCGCCGTTCACCGCGATAAAAAAAAACCGGTTGTACACAGCCTGAACCCAAACCTCACACTTGCGTGGTTTATTATGACGGGTATTGCAGTTTTGTATAGTAGTGCAAAATCTAGTATATTCATATAATAATACTGTCTCCTTCACATAAACTTTCCATTAAAATTTTCGTAATAGTAAGCGAAACTATTATGGAGCATTTTATTGTGATTTGTGACTATAATAGTTGTGAAGTAGGTTAAGGCGACTATTAGTTTCGAAACTGTTATACTTGCTAAAACACTAGGTGTGGTTATAGCCTATACAACGTTTTAGAAGTGGACTAGAAAAAGACTGTGAGTTGATTCGATGTTCATGTTGAGGCAAATGTTTGCAGCATTTACTAATATTTATTTCGAGTGTTTTTTTATTTTATAGGTCCGGTAAACAAGCAAATAGCTTACTTACGGACAAAATTAATAAGCGATCCCAATCCCTATCCAAGGATCGATCCGGAAAATAGACCAATCAGAACACATCAAATGTGAGCGTGTCGACAATACCTTGAGCCCATTGGTCTATTTTCACGATCGATCTTTATATAGACATGAAGATCGTTTAATAATCTTGGCCATTAATGGTATGCGATTACCATCAAATGTGGTATGAGGAATCATGAGCAATGAGGTGGAGTATTATTTCAAAAGGGGAAAACGAAGGAACAGGTGATTGGCAATCACAATTCACTTGTAATTTGCTTTTATATTATACCTAAATTTGTATTGGACGATAACCAGATCCCTCAACACAGAAAATCTTAGTGTGGGTTCTGTTATGTATAAAGTTTAAGTTTTGTATCTTTGGAACCAAATTAAGTTGTTTTTTATTTATTCGACCAACGAAACCAGGCAGCGAAATGTTCGCTTCAAGTCGGTTTTTGGTAAGAGTGATATCATCCTGGTCCAGCCGGCTACTTCATACTTAGTACCACACCAGGATTTGAATCTAGACGTCACGAGCCTTAGTCCACGTAAACTGACATATTGGATAAATTTTGGATGAATATTTGATTGATACGAATTGATAAAATTATACAAAATATTTACCTAGTACTCAAATCGCTATCTTTAATCCTTGATAAGCGAGTAGGATTAAAAGGTAATAAATTCAATTATGGTAAATTAAATTTACGACCTATTGCAATCACCTGTAAGTTGATTTTACAACATAAGTCAGATGCATTACATGCAAGCCACATAAAATATTTCATGTACGATTTTCCTTAATATTTTGCGATCGCTAAAATAGTCATAAATTAAAAATAGGCAAATTCATTTTATTTTTCGATCAATTATATATATCAAAGCTTATAAATTTATCCATAAGTTAATTAAATTAAATTTGATTACAAAAGAACCAAATAAAAATGAATAAAAATTGTTCAACTAAATTGGAATAGAAAAAAAAATCCACAAAAAATCATACTAGTCTCTTATAAATTAATTAAATATAAACACAAGGACCATACAGTTTTTTTTAGGAAAAAAACACGGAAGTTGGCTGTCATAATGGCTTAAGTGCTGCAATCAAGTTTTTATGTTTTGACTGACGCCCATTATCTTATTTAAAATATTTACATGTAATATAAAAATACCCTCTGAAAAGACACTACAAAGAAGTATTTTTGTGTGTGTCCATGGGACGGACATTTGGTCAACAGAGGACATCCTATAGAAAAATATTTTGAAAAATAAAAATATAACCAACACTAACCTAGACCAGATACCACACTAAGATACAAATCGTATGCCGAAGGTATTAAGAGAGAGAGGGAGAGAGAGAGAGAGGGAGGGAGAGAGAAACCGGGAGAGGGAGAGGAAGAGACTACAAGAGACTCTACCTTACATAGACCCGAAACAAATACTTGAGAACCACACAAACATTTGTCTTAGGAACGAATCCATGGCCTCTCGTTTCACAGCCTGTATCTTGTGATAGTTACTTGTAACTTGTAGTACCTAATTGCGTCACGAAGATCGTCAACTATTCTAAAGTTTAGTGAAGTAGCTCGAAGGCAAATTATGTTTATATTTACTTTGAGCGTTTCTATAGCCTTACTTGGTACTACGATACGAAACCTACAAAGGTTTTGGTAGTTTTGCCAGTTTGTCGTTTGGTGCACAAGATTTCCCAAATATAATTATTTTGTCTCATCCAATAACTAAGCATAGATCTTCACATTTTATTGGCATTATAAATCTAGTGCTAGCATTAACTGTTTTAGGTTGTTTTACTGTGTTTTCTTTTTATTTACACATTGAAAATAAAATAAAAAGGTGATTCAAATACTCTACAGGTATTTTAGTAACAATGGTAACTCAATGTTAATAGTTTTCACCGACACTTTAAATAAAGTTAACTGCCGTAATTTATTAAGGAAAGCAGCATGCATAATAAAAATTGAATCAATTAGAATTTTAAAATAGCAATTATGTAAATCGTCGAACCAAATCATGATAGACAAAAGTATTGTTCAAATACAAATTTGAGTGTAGGTACTCTGTGTTAAAACCAAAGGTGATGATTTTTTTAAATTCTACTTTTATGGCAATTATTTATGTTCTAATTTCAAAATTAAGTTTTACTTAAAATAGAACTTACTAAAATGAACATCAATAAAAACAGCAAAAATATTATAATTGATTAAACATTTTCCTGACCAATTAAAAATACAAAGAATTTTATTATTTCCATTATTAAATAAACAACAATTCTCATTATAAATCAATTAACAAAATTAACTTACCGATAAACTTCAAATAATCCTCGAAATTCTCCGAAGATTTCAACTTGTATTTAATTCCTAAGTATTGGTCCATTTTGTTTCCGCACAAGTCGACGGCACCGCGGTCGGACAGCTAATAACACAAACACGAGGTAAATCACGTGCGATATAGCAAATTACGGATTATCTGCAATAGCATGAAAAGATTATTTAATCCGAACTTTACTTTATCAAATAGTGGGTGATGGCCTGTTGGCAACGGACCTGATGCAGCCGACATGTTCAGGGCGGTTGTGGGTTCAAATCGGGAAGTATCAAACATGAACTGCGAACTTCGATTCTAATTTCTAAGTCCAAAGGTGTTTTTTTCTATACATTAATGACTATGGCCCGTGCCTTCTCAATGGATCTGTTGATTGTGGAAGAGACCCGTACTCGGCATATGGTCACAAATATGGATTATTATTTATTATTAGGGAAAATTGTGATCCTGGTTTAGATAAGCTAGCTTAAGAATGCTTAAATGTTTATACCAATACCACGAAGTTCGCCACAGATGGGTCAGATATTTACCTTCCATTATTATACATTTGTAACACGGAAATACAAAATAAGTATGTAAAAAGCTGCGTAAACACTTATGGATGTGTTGTAATCGCTTAGCTAAACATTATAATTTAGTCGACAAAAAATATGATTGTTGGTCAACAAATAGACGAAAATAACTTGCAGTTTTTATGAACATATTACGCAGACTAAAAATATAAATTATTAGGTATTTCTCTTTGGAAAATGAGCCTGGCTCTCTAATGAACCATAAAACGGTTGTTCACCACATAGCAATTGTAAAATTACTATGAATACACACATGACTGATGACTCCGAAAACTCAGTAGTGCTCAGGATTTGAATCCAGGACCGCTGGTGTCGTAGTTCGGTCCTAAACCAACATTGTTCACTTAAATTTAAGACTTAACATCTTATGTCTCAGGATGGCGAGCGCAATGGAATGCCAAGCAATGCTTTGTAATTCATGGTGTTGTTTGGTTATCTACTGTCCATTAGCGGTTGTATTCATTGTATTATTGTTTACCATCAGGCGAATGGCATGATCGTCTCGCCATTCATCGCAATAAAATATATATACCTAATCTACAGTAGCCTTAAAGTTCCTTGCATAATCCGTTTACAAATTTATGAGCATGCTAATTGATGTGATTATGTGGTTTATGCCAATCTACTACGTGCTGTGTTGTGTTATGTCGAGCATATCCGCGGAGGTCGGTCCTTCACCTTGACTTTGTTGTGCGTGGTGTCGGAATATTATGCTTATGACGTATGTAGTTCAGACTGTGTCAATGATTTATTTAAACTAATACGAGTGGTTGAATTGTACTAGGACTAAGTGGAAAAAAATACTTCCAACTACTAGTAATTTTATTTTATGATTTTTTGCTCGCGGTTTAGAGACACTTGACAAAATTAATAAATAAATAAAAAAGTTAGACATTCCCGGAGACTCGCCAAACTTCAATGCCTGGTGTCATTATAATGCTTGCCACTGTGGATCACAGGAGTTGCAGTGGCGGGTTTAAGAGCGGGACAGTCTCCGAAGAAGTGACTCCAAATACAAAATGGTGGAGCCAGACCCTGTTCTCTTTAGACTACTACAAGAAGGCCTGGTTGGCTGATGATGGTACTGCTGTATTAGAAAATCGACGTAAAACGACGGTGTTGCTGTAATATTTCGTTCGGAAAGTCTGATCATCAGAGACCCATTTTTTCTTTCTCCTGGCTTTTACCGCCCTGTTCTCTCTTATTTTAAGAAGCCGGCAAATCTCACGATTGTATTATTGGAGATGTTCGTCGTCGGTAATTAAAAAAACGTGAGTATGCGTTGTGAGATACATGGCCTTACTTGGAACTCCCAGCAGGTCTTAGTCCCATGGCGTACAACGTGTCGCCCTTCAGTGGAGGCACAGGGTGAAGTTGCCTTATTCAGAACATGATTAGAGGCTCCTGCATGATCTCCGAGGCGAGCTGCTTGTTGATTTTTAAAGATATTTCCAGAAGGAAGTTGTATGAAGGAGATTTCACTTAAAAATTACCGTTCTGGGTGGCTATTTGTATATCGTACCTAATATATAATTTCTACACCACAACTTTAAGTGTAGGAAAGAAAAAAGAAAACTAAGAGTTATTTTGCGTACAAGGCATTTTATTTTAGTCCTAAAAATATATGAGTATGCGGATTTCAAAATTAAAGATTTAACTATTTTAACAATTTATTGCAATTGATATGCAAAATACGAAATTAAATTAATAAATTGTTTATTAATAACATTATTATGCATAATGGTGATCAATGTATTTTATTTTATATATTATATCGCAAATTAAAGATTTTATGTTTGCGGCTAGCTGGCCTGGCAAGCAATAGCTCAATTGGTTGACTTGCGTAACGCCTCATCAAAGTTTGTCGTTTTAAACCCTAGGCAGGGTATAATGCATTTTTGAAACATCTTTATATTCTTAGTTATTTGACCTTTCTTTGAAGGAAAACTTAGTAAGAATCCTTGCGTACCTGAGAGTTTGCTCAAATCAAATCAAACCAAAATATTCTTTATTCAAATATTCTTTCCCAAGATCGTTTGGATCATTCATTACTGCTTCCACCGCATCGATTTGTAACTGTGAAGAAGAAACGGCGCAGTAAACTCCCTCAGCATCACGAACTGTCTTATTTATATCCTCTCCTCTAAAATGTAAGTTCAAGCTGATTTCGTTTCTAAGAATCTTACTGTGTAACATAGGAGGTATTTATAAATAAGTACATACATAAGTACCTGTATAAATGGTTGCTTCAAGGAAATGTTTCCTGCAAGTCAATGAATAATAGAATGACATTGACAAGCATCGCAACGTCAATAGAGGTAATGTTGTCCTACCGCTGTCCGCTTCCTTTCACTTTGTGGATAACTATAAAGAAAACATTGAACTTGCTAATTTTTCTATTCGTCAAACCATAACATAAACATCTATGTTGCTATCCACATTATTTTAAATCCAAAGCATCGTTCTGACAGTATAATATTATTTTGTTCCAATGAAAGGCGAGACTAGCTTGCCATTCGTCTGTTGGTAAGCGATACGACCGCTGATTTGAACATTAGCAAACCAAATAATACCATGAAATACAAAGCAATACCAGCAAAGTCTAAAGCTCTAATATTAGAGATCTAACATTCGAAAAAATAAGTTCTTAACAGAATATACCTATCCACATTTTAATCATATCAATTTTATTCGATCTTATTAACAATACAGAACAAAAATATTAATTATATTATGGAGTTGTTTGGTTTTCTACTATCCATGAGCGGTCGTTTCGCTTACCATCAGGCGAATGGCATGCTCGTCTCGCCATTCATCGCAATAAAAAAACGCACAGATATTCCTTTGTTTTTACTGTGGTTTTTACCGTCCAGGATATCGCCACTAGTGAGGCAAAAATGTCTGTTTTTATTTACATTCTTACTTCCTCGTATTGATTAGTTTATGTAATGTTTATTATCCCCGTCAAGGTTTTATGGTAATACATTGTTCTTTTAATTAATTTCGATCTTTGTACCGATTAGTAAATTTATAAAGACAATGTGCTGGTTTTAATAGCTTCTGTAGACTTTGTATACCTAAGATTTTTCAGGTCTTATGTCACATTTATAAAGTAGATTAACCACAAAATCATGTGTTGTGGGTATGAGAAACTATGAGTGTCTTTTTGGTCCCACAATTCTGATAATCGTAATAAGTATATGGGCAACACAAATCCTCGTCTCGATGCGTGGCTGGAACCCACATCCTCTCATCACAACCGGCTCTCAATGAACTGCGCCACGCCTTCTTTGCTTACTTTTATTTAATTTTAAACAGCATATTTCTTTTAAGTTCAGTGTTAGCCTAATAAATCACATCCAATTCAATAAATATATGAAATATAATTTTAAAATATGTATTATGATATTTTTGCTGTATGTATGTATGTAAGTATGTATGTAGCTTACGTTTTGCGCAATAACAAACTACTCGTTACGGTCTACAACCGGTTCTCTAATGGTGCATGCACACATTTTTTTGCGTCGTGTTTTTCTTCACCGATTATGAGTCACCGATTATGAGTCACCGATTATGATAGTTAATCTTGTCGGGGTAAAGACTTTATAAACAGAGAATTGTGGAGTCGAAAACTGTTATCAATAATATGAGGGCTGAAGGGTGTTTGGTTAACATTTCCAAAAATATTGGTGCTTTTTATTGCTTGCCATGTTGCTTTAAACTTTAATAGATAAACTTAAGAATTATTTAGTCCAAGAATAATTCAATGCCCTTTTCGTTCCTCATTTTCCATTTTTGTCAGTAGCATAATATTCACGATGAATGGGATTCCCGATTCATCGTTTTGAAGAATATTTGTGTTACACAATTCACTAATTTCTAATTACGAACACTCAACACATTATAAAATACCTCAGGAACCTAACTATCTAATCGTGTACCACATCTTACTTAGACATATGTATATACCGGAAAAGAAATAGCCGTTTACGGTCGTTTACGGTCCATGCTGCTCGCTTGTGGAACAATCTGCCCTTACAATAAGAAAAGCCAAATCACTACCCATATTTATTTTTTCTTAACTGCCCTTAAAGATATTACAGATTAACAAAAAAGTACAGATGGCGGTCTTCTTACTTATCACTTCAATTTATTTTTCTCCTAAATTAATATATAATATAGTATATGAAGTTTATTATTATGTGGATATTTTATGTAGGTATTCTATTTATGTTTATAAAAAAAAAGATTTTTCGTTCATCAATGTTACATTTTGTATTCTTTGTTTTTCCCTATGTTGTGTTGTTTTCCTATGTATTCCAGTCCATCTTAAAGTTGTTTGGAAGAAATCGCCGATAGCGATAAGATCGCCGATTGTTACCCATATTTATGCGCTTTATGTTTTTGTTTGTGATAATTTGTGTGGTGTACAATAAAGTATTTATAAATACCCGTTTATATGGAAGCATCATTACATGATGCGTGACAAATTACAAGCCCGTTATGGATGTTCGCGTTTCTAGTTGCAATTGCAAAACGCAATTGCAAACTAGTATGAACAACTGCTAGAAACGCACGGAAGTAGCTACAGTGGTTGTATAACACAGGCAGCTAGTCATAGAAATATCTAGTTTATTACATACGTCTAACTAACGCATAAAATGACTAAACGGCTTGGAACGTGATCATCGTCTATCACGAATCTACGAAACTTGGATTGTAAGGGCGTCGTAGGGCTCTTAAAGTGGGATAGGAAGGGATGGGAGGAAAAAAGAAGTATGGGACCTCCGCTTTATCCATTTTCAGTAAGGCTTTGTGTTACGAGTACATCGGTTTTCTGTGTGAATTTGTAGCACCCATGTTTATGTAGAAGTCCAAAGTAAGTATTGTGGCTTTCCTATTAAGCCTAGGGTTAATAGATTTTGTACAACTTTCTTATAGATTCGAAACACATACTTTTTTTTTAAATGAGTATAATATTTTAGTAGTGGGTTTCCTCTCGGTCAAGATGATAAGGTCAATAAGTAATTATAATATATTTTGAAATTCAATCCAATAAAATGATTTGAGCGCTTAGTACGCTGTACAGCTGTGCGGTAACCAATTAAAAAAATATTTTTAGTTTCAAACATCGGATCTTTATTTCGACATCAATGTCAATGATTAATCACTTATTAGATTTGCTGTAAAACGAAAAGAACGAGGATTGAATAATTTGTAACAAACATAACGGAAAGATACAAGTCAAGTACTTATAATACAATATTGCTATTAAAACAAAGGCAGGCGTTTTAAAAGAAATTTATTTTTATTCCATTTACTACAATGAATATCTACTAGTTTAACACGATTTAAATAAATTAAATAACTGTTACAATTTTTCTATTATTTCATTAATATATTTATTACAAACAACAACTAACAATTTACTTCAATTATTACTATGACCACTTTCTACCACTTTGACTTATCATAGTAAGTATACATTCACCTATTAGCCTTTAATATAATATAGGCTTATCACTGCGTTGGTTAGACTTGGGTTTGAATCCAAGATAGGGAATGATTGCGTTTTTATGGTAGTAATGCTCTGTGGTAATGCCAAAACATTCGTGCCTGGAAAAGGTTACTAAATTATCGGGTCTGTTTGGTGCCTATTACAATAGCCGAGGTTCTTAAATCCAATATCACTTTGCTCGACCCGGGATTCAAACCCGAGACCACAGCGTTGTAATCGTACCGTAGTATAACTGCGCCACTGAGGCAATCTTATAAATATTAGGTATGTATCAATTAAATTGAACTTTAAAAATTATGCTGCTGAAATTATGAAACACCTCTTGAAATTCGTTTCTATCACATTCAATGTTATTCTATGAAATATCATTTACAATAAACATATTTTAATGACGATACCTACTTATATTTTTAGTATAAACAAACTCAACGTTTGATTGGAGTGGTTGAAGGTAAAGTTGTTACAATCTGATCAAATAGTTTCCAACGGCTATTATAGGACTGGAACTTGACTTATTATTACAAAGTAGGTAAACAATTAATATAATAAAAATATTTATTGGCTATTTGCGACAAAAATGTGAGCAACAAAGAAAAACAATCATTAAGTTAAACAGGTGGCAAAATCTTAAATTTATAGGGCAATTGTGGTTAATTAAAAAATGCTATAATATGCTGCCTTTATTATTTTGAGAGTTATACCATCATCACTCACACTGCCATCATATTTGCTACATCTAATTTGAAAGGCGTCCGTCACTATATTTAATTTAAAATTTGTTCCTAAGAAAATAAGCTTAGCAGGTGGTAAAGTTTCATATTATAAGTAAAATTTAAATTATCGTCTAGGAGCTTAATTGCATTTGGTAACGGACCAGACGCGGCTGCCTACATGTCCACGGTGGTCGCGGGTTCAAATCCCAGGGCACACCTCTGACTTTTCGGAGTTATGTGTGTATTGATAGTCAATCACCACGCACTTAAACGGTGAAGGAAAACATCGTGAGGAAACCTGCATACCGTAGCGATTTTAAAAAAGAATTTCTACGGTATGTAAGTCCGCCAACCCGCACTAGGCCAGCGTGGTGGACTATATGGCCTAACCACTCTCAATCGATTCCCTCGATTGTAGAGTAGGCCCGTGCCCTGCAGTGGGACGTATATGGGCTGATATAGATATAGATTATCAGTTTGTTAACCTATGACTATCGAATATTATACGTCAATATCATTCTACTTTTGATGATGAGAATCTTCCATTGATTTGATGAGTATCATTCAATCTATGCCTTTATCTAAGCCTTTCTGAGTCATCTGTTTTCCATGTGCACTTTACCTAATAGTCTACTGTTCATAAATATAAAATTTGTGCGTTTTTGAAATGTTGGTTATCCTGGACAATGAGATGTAACAGTTGACTGAACATCACGAATAAAGAACGCAACAGGCGTAAACTGTTTAACTGATTGAAAATAAATGAATTGATCTAGAAATGAAATTCGCCCTTATATTTATTATTATGATTAGTTACTTCAAGCCTGTCTTTATTCAACAAAACGGCATTGAAACTTTCGGAGTCTATTGAATTAGTTGTAGGATGTAGTTTGTTACAAATATTTTATTCGCAGTGTCTGCTCAACCATAATACCTCAAAGGTCACTACTTATTATGTATCTTTGTGCTTCTATTCCCTCTCCATGCTGATCACCATTTCTTTGAGTTTCCTTCTGTGGACCTTGGTAGATGCTGTCATAGGGATTTCGTTTACGAAGATCACGCCTCCTCGCAGTGCCTTTGCGTCCGATAGAGAGTCTGAAATAAATAATTAATATATATTGTATACATGTGCAGGGCTCATTGGTATTGTGGTATGATCGGCTGCCACAACGTTGTATAAATTTTCAGTTCAGAAATAATAGAAAATGAATTTAAGTGCAATTATTTAAATTCGAAAACTAAAATGAGTATATACCATTTTTGTCCACCTACTATTAGTCCATTATGCGATAAAGTTACGAAAAGTCTATTATTAACTTCCATTTCTACACGTACTTTAACTACACAGAAGTTAACCTAATAAAGCACACGTGAAATACATAATGATACCTTTAACCAAGTCTTTGATTTCCTGTGCAGTAACCTCGTGTCCTGGCTTGGCAACAACGCACGCGACTGGCAGATCACCGCACTCTGGGTCTGGCACGCCAGCTACCGCCACATCTAGGACGCCAGGATGCTGTCTAATCACTCCTTCTAGCTCCACTGGGGATATCTGGTGTGTTGGAAATATAACTTTATGAACAGCTGTGTAAGGTGTGAAATTGTGTGGCTTAAGTCAGGGTTGTTCAGTAAAGATCAATACTAAGTACTTAGATTTATAATACTATTTTTCTACATCGGTAAATATCTTTCTCCGCATTCCTCAATAGTGTTTCAAAGGGTATAATATATAATTTGATTTAAATGGTAAAATAAGGGAGGGTTTCCACTAATGATAATAAGTGATAATTGTTAAGAATTAAAACATATCGTATAATTACTTGATAGCTTTTGTACTTCAACAACAACTTAATGCGTTCAACGAAGAAGAAATTCCAGTTCTCGTCTCGGTAGAAAGTGTCTCCTGTTTTGAACCAGCGGTCTTCGGCGAATGTTTCCTCTGTTGCCTCTGGATTTTGGTAGTATTCCTAAAAATAAAATACCAAATCCATATGATGACTCTTATTAAATTATATCTTCAATTATTTTTTTATTTCTGTCTTTCTATCTATCTATTCAGCCACAGGAAATCCACTGCTGAACATAGTCCTCCCCCAAGGATCTCCACAGCGATCTAATGGAATTGTAATTTTTTTATTTACATACATACATACATACATAAACTCACGCCTTTATCCCCGAAGGGGTAGGCAGAGGTGCCACGAAGACACCCACATTTCGCCTTGTATGTTCCGTCCCACGATGTGATAGGGGGCGAGCCTATCGCCATATCGGGCACAATTTCCTGACTCCGGGCTGATAATGAATAGAAAAATCCAATATCACTTTGCCCGACCCGGGACTCGAACCCGAGACCTCAGCTTTGTAACCGTACCGTAATACAACTACGCCACCGAGGCAGTTTTATTTACTACAATGATAATAACAATTACCTTGAATATTCCGGGACCTTTCATCCACAGCTCCCCAGGAGTATTTGGCTCCACAATATCTTCCATAGTTTCGACATTGATTAGCTAGAATATGAAATATAAGTTATCAGACATATCTATCGATCATTTTTTATGTCTTTTCTATGTAGCCGTAAAAATCTTACCCGATACTGGTAACAACCTATAGGTTTCCCACAGGATCCAGGTGGAGGATTGTCTCCATGGAAACCGATGCAAGTCAACTCACTCATGCCGTATGCATTCAACACTTCTGTGTCTGGAGTGGCGTTCTGTAAGAACACATCAGAAATAAGATCGAAAATTACCGACAATGAATAGAAAAATCCAATATCACTTAGCCCGACCCGGGATTCGAACCCGGGACGTCAGCTTTGCAATCGTACTGTAGTACAACTATTCGCACCAAGGCAGTGACTCAAATGATTTTAAACACCTTAATATCCTCAATGAGGTCCTGTGGTACAGCACTGCCGCCCAACATGATTTGTTCCAGACACGTGAAGTCGCATTGATCACGATCACCAGGCTTCAATAGAGTAGTCATCATCGTTGGACTGAATATTGTGTACGTAGGCTGTAGGAAAGTTAAAAAAAAACTATTTATTTTAGAGGGCAGCACTGAAAACCTATTAATTGTAGGAAAAAGACGCTAGATTTAGGTTGTTTTCATCAGGTCGCTGAATTCTTTTAGCTTAAGAATGTGATAACGTGATTTTTTATACTTAATGATAATATACGCATGGGGAGCGATAACAGGGCAGACATTAGACGGTCTGCTCGATAACTTCAGCAGCATGTCGATGGCGATGGGGATTTAAAAAAGGAGTTTGGGAAGCCCTTTTTTCAGTAGTACAATGTAGTTGAATAGAAATATAGGTCGCAAATCTATCAGCAGATCTTGTAAGACAATTCAGAACTCAAACTCAGAACTTACCCTGTAAGTATTGATGAGGTGGTAGGCATGTTCCTGGGTGACCATCAGAGAAGATTGCAGACGAGGGTACTTCATCATGGCAGTTCCTAGGAAGTGCATGATAGCAGTCAGCCACTGAATCGGAGAGCCAATGAGGGCGAGCTGCGTGGGTCGCGGGAATGTGAATGATCGCGACCTGAATGTAAAGGGTGAATTGAGAAAATTGAGACGAAAAATAAATTGTGAGTCATTGATTAAAAAGCTATTGTGAGTTTATGCGAGAGCTGTGGTTTTAAACAGTTAAGACTACTACAAGAATCATGCAGGTCTATCAGAATGGTACCTATAGAAGACATACGTGAAGTATAACATTTTGTTCGCCCAGTGACATTGAGAACTTTAGTTTTCAAACATAGTTGAATTTCAGCTATAGAGGTGGAACTTGGGACTCATCATCTTTCTAAGATGCCATGGTTTTATTTTGGATCTTTCGGCTATAAAAAAGACGGGATGTACATTAAGTAGAAACTAGCCCATTTATAATGAGATAATATACCTACTTAGTTACGTAAATAATAAAAACAAGTTTCCCATCATCAGATAGAATTGCCTCAAGTGAGCGATCTAATGTATTTGTAATTGCATTTATTACTTAACATAGTTAATGAACTGCCAACAGATAATTATACATGAAGGTAATTAATCTCACATTTACTTTTGATAAACTACTTACACAAAAAATCTGTTTATTTTTTACAGCACTACACCGGAAATCTCTCTATTGACGGTAAATGATTGCCTGCTTTTTAAAAATGGACTGTCATTAAGCACCTATAGAGGTCAAAATTTATCAACGTGTTTTGACGGCTTAAGAACAATAGTAAATTCAGAATCTCCTGGAAATTAGTGAGAGCGATGGCACGATAAGGGATAAGGTTTTTGGTATGAAAGGAGGGTAAAGAGGCTTTTACCGTGCTATGGGATAGATGATGTACGAGTGATTATATTGCGCTGGACAATTTGACTTACCAAATATAAGGAACTGTTATGGAAAAGTTTTTGTGAGTCACTGCAGCGGCTTTTGGTAAACCAGTGGTTCCGCTGGTAGCTATTAGGAACGCTATAGTCTCTTCCGGATCGAAGTCGGTGGCCCTGAAATAAAGCCCATTACACATATTCTGTATATTGCTAGGAATTGTTATTGGATTCCAAATTTTGACTAATTTGTAAGACACATATGATTGATATGGCGATAGGCTCGCCCCCTATCACATCATGGGACGGAACATACAAGGCGAAATGTGGGTGTCCTGGTGGCGCCTCTGCCTACCCCTTCTGGGATAAAGGCGTGAGTTTATGTATGTATGTATGTTGTAAGACACATAATTCATTGATAATGCTCCACTAGTGTGTCTAAAGCTTTAAATTACAAAGCGGAGTGCCGTATTCAAAGGATGTTGGGATGAAGACAAATTATTTCAATTAAATCCTTAAGTGGGTCAAAAAAGAAATAATAATTGCCACTCTGGATATTACTGTTTTGGATTTCAACAGTATCATATAAAAGATTTACCGAAAATCTTCAGCAGGACCGTCATCATCGTATTTCTCGAGGAATTCTGAGAAGCTGCACAGATAATCTCCCTTATCAAACGTCACAATCTCAGCATTCAGTCCCAAATCATTGAGAACTATCTGCACTGTAGGGGCTTTGTCGCTCTGGCAAAAGATTATTTTTGGACTGTCCACGTTGAACGTATCCCGTAGTTCCTCTGCAACAAAGTTATCGAAGAATAAAAATTTGATTGCGGTATATTTCTTTTGACAAATTAGGCAATAGGGAATAATGTCAATGTAGCTTAATCAACTATGCCGTTGCATTCCGAGTGTTCTTTTAGGTTACTGAAGTATATTTATATACATTTCTACTACATAGAAAATCTTTTGGAAAAGATGTAGCGCAAAACTATTATTGAAACAATGACAGATCGCCCTTATTTTTTAGGCACACGTTAAAGGGAAAATACCCAAAATAATTACGACTGAATCCATTGTCACAAGCTTGTGAAGCTAACGAGATCCACTCATAAAAGCTAAAATAATATATGATTACAAGGAATCATTAATGAGCGCAATCATAAAGGCTGACAGCTGATGCCGGCTTATTGATAAAAACCTGCCTGCTTGGTGTACCATATATGAGTGCTGTCACTACTATGATGGATGCCTAACCTTCTGTTTACAATATGCAAACTAATCCAATACTTATAAATGGCTAGACGTTTATAGAATAACAAAATGTTATATGAGACAACAGAGGGCTTCTCGATGTACATTGTACTGTATGAAACTGCTGGACTGCTTTAAGATCTATTGGTAGAAATCATTTCCATGATACCATAGCCCTGGAATGATGCGGCATCAAATACAGCACAAAAAATGGCAATAATTAATAACAAAATATGGGAATAAAATATCTCTGCAACCTTAATTACATCCTAACCCTCCTGCAAGATCGACCACAGTAAAATGTCATGAAAATTACTTACTTTCTCCCAGAGTCCTGTCAACAGCAGCTACAATAACACCGATGTATAAAGCAGCGTAGAATGGTATAGTAAGGTCAACGTGGTTGGGAGCCATTAGTACCATCACGTCACCAACATTCAAACCCATGTTCCTCATACTCTTGGCGCATCGTACTGTTCTTTCGTATATTGATTTGCTGCTTTCTGATTGGTCGGTGGCTCCGTCGATCTATGGATAATTGTGTCGTAATTATGATTTTTATTTTATTATTTTACGTCATACTATACGGTCATCCTGATCTATGCCAGGTTCTGCTGAGTCTTTAGTATCCTAGGTAGAAAAGTCGTTGGTTCTCTTACCTTCCTTGACGACATTAAGCTAGCGCTTCTTTGCCGACTTTGGAATCTGGATCCAGCTTTGTTGAGGTTAAGCAATATGTTGCAGACGTACTCTTATGGTTGTTATGTTAAGTGACGAAACCATCTTATTCAAGCTGTTCATAGTTCTAATCGACAATGAATCGTTATTAACTTCATCTTGGCGCTTGATTGCGGCTCTAGGTGCAATACACAAATGCTATTTTATGGTAATATTGTTTGTGCATAGCTACTAATTAATAATTACCACTTCATTAAATTACTAGTGTCGATTAAAAAAATTGTAAAATTGCGTATTTTAAACATACAATATAAATCCTATTTCTATTCTACCTAAAAGCTACACAGGACGCAGATGTGTATTATCGGAATACTAATATTCGTTCGAAGCATCCTTTTCGTTCTTGCGAGTCGTATATTGCATCTATAGTATTACCCATCTACGTAATAGCAGTAGTAATTGTTATATTGTTATGATTTAACTAATTACAAATAGATTACGCTAACAAACATGCGATAAACTTTATAAACAATTAGATCTTATATTTGTTGTTGCATGAAAAGAAAAATGTTTCCGTGTTTTTTTCGGTTTTCTTTGGTGTTAAATAGTTGAATGACGATTTTGGCATTTCGACTTTTTAATTCAAAACTGCAAATATTTTGGTTGTTACTGAATTTTAAAAGCCTCAATTTGTTAGTATAATGAATTGAGACCAAATATTAAACTCCGATGTAATATTTGGGGTTGAAAAAAAAAGGTGATTTTGTTAGTTTATGGTCCTTTACATAAAGTCATAAGATTGGCACAGTAAAATGGCTTTTGCCATTGTTCATGAAATTGCCATTGTTGCTTAAAAAATCTATACTAATTCCCTGTATCTTGCACTAGATTATACTATGTACAAATAAAAAGTTAAAAAGCTTGTAATATCAAATAGACTTACCTGCACCAAAAATTCAGGATCATCTTTCAAATTCTGCAGTATAATTTTGCCCAGGTGGTACCTATCTGTCGGTATCCCCGATTCGGCGACGATGCGCGATGTTATTTCACTCATGTACCAATGCACTGAATCGTTGGACCTAAATTTTTGCGACATCTTCCTTTATTAACCTATGGAAATTAAATTAGAGTTTGAAAAGCTTGCTATACGTAACATAATTTTTACTGTCTCCTTTTAAATATGATGGCTTTAATAATCTTTATCTTGCCCATATATGTAAGTCCCACTGCAGAGCATGGGCCTCCTCAACAACTAAAGAAAAGTTGGAGAGGGAATTGATTTTCTTTAAATTAAGATTTAAATTAAGATGCGGTTATTAGAATGTTGGTAAATATGACTTTTTTAGAGACTAAAGATTCCTGTCTAGCTTGGATTAATAATGGCACAAAAAATAACGACGAGTTCCAAAGCACACGCCTTAAATCGCATAATGAATTAGAAAACAATAAAAAAAATATTAAATTGCATGAAAAATATTCAAATGATTAAACATTTTAATTGATAACACCTATACAAATAATTTAACTTACGTTTTATAACGATAATAAAATTTACTAATACTTAAGGCACTTCATATACACAAATAAACCTTGCTTCCACAAAATTCAGAAATAATCAGAACAATCCTCGCAGCTTTTTAGTTTTATACACAATACTTCGTGAGACCCCGAATTTCTAGACTGATTTTCATCTAAATCTAATATTTAATTTTCAGTGACCCCGTAGTGTTCTGCCGCTATCGTCTTATGAATGACAGTTATATGGAGCTACTCAATAAGGACGGGTTACAATGCTAGCAATTTATTTCTAACTAGCCATTAGCCAAGGACGCGGCTTACCAGTAGAGCTGAGATTCAAGAGGATTAATATAGTGGAATCATAAATCGGAATAACAAAAAATGATCTGATTTTACTGTGTGATAATTATTAGACGATTAATAAATTATCTATGAATATCACCTAATTGGAAATTACTAGTTTAATTTCGTTAGGAAAGGTGTGAAAGCCACTGGATCTTACTTTAGTTGAGGATGCACAACATCGGTCGAAAAAAGCTTCTTTCTCCCACCAAAAATGTAAATGCACTGTTGTGTTCCGGTTTGAAGCACATTGTAGCCTGAGTAACTACTGGACATAATGAGACTTAATATTATATTTTGTCTCAGGTGCAGTGGAATGGCAAGCACTGCTTTGTAATTCATAGTGTTGTTTGGTTTTGCTACTGTCCATGACTGGTCGTATCGCTTACCACCAGTCATGCCCGTCTCACCATTAGAACATATTAGAACATCCAAAATTATGAATAAATACCAAATGTAATACTTCAGATCATGAAACTAGATGTATACAAATACCCAAATCAAAAACTTATAGGATAAGACAGTGTACTATGGAAGCATCACCTTAGCCCTACTATCGACATTGTCGCCCAAGCCACGAATAATGTAGTGGTTGGTATATTATTCAAACGGTAATGAGACAGTAGTGTTCGTATTTGTAAAATTACTGGTTATTTCCGTTTGAAGGCGTGTGGAGGGCTTGCAATGCTGTTAATATTATATGGGCCATTACGTGTACTGTGTGACAGTTAGCAAATGTTCAATTTGTGTAAACTAGGGGTGGATCCTGGTTCTTCCTTGTGCAACCACAATTTTTAGTATTCTTTTGATAAAAACTAATGTGACAGTCTTTCAATCGATATTCTAGTCGTCTTGAAAGTATAAATAATAAAGTGCTATGAACAATGACAATAAATATACTATAAAATATTTATCAGTGACGTAAAATCACGAGATTTTAACGATTCACAATGACTTGACAAAAGCTGTTACGAACTTGACTAAGAAAGATTGTACCTACTGAATATAATAAAAAGTATACGAGGACTTCGACAAACCCCCATAGGCGACTAACCATTGGGAACAATGAAAAAGTTGGAATCAACGTAGCATCTAATATTAAATGAGCTATCAATAAATGAAAGACGACAGAAAAGTTAATTAAGAAAATTAAATTAATTACGGACGACCTACTTAAGGTCGCAGGAAGTCGCTGAATGCAAGCCACTTCCAACAGGTCTATGTGGCGATCTATGGGGGAGGCCTATGTACAGCAGTGGACTTCTTATGGCTGACGAGAGAGAAAAAGAATCCAGAAAACGCCTAAGTTTGAAATAAAACTAATTTTTACGGATTTTATCGCGATTTGGTTTAATTTTTACATTTTTTTATTTCCCGACATTTCGATTGCTTTCCTGCTTTCGTGGTCACGGGGCGGACTGCACGAAAGCTGAGCATGAAAGCTGGAAAACAATCGAAACGTCGGGAAGTTAAAAAATGTAAAAATTAAACCAATTCGCGATAAAATCCGTAAAAATTAGTTTTGTTTCAATGTGTAACTACAACGCCTAATTTGATTAAATATTTCTGCTTCGAACAGACAGCCGACAGGCAGAATTTTTCGCGATCACCTAACATGCAAGCAAGCTGTTTTGATAACAAATTGCTCGTAATAGTCTCATAATGATACTTTATTTGTTCAACAAGAAACGATTGAAATTTATGAACACTTGACTCGTAACTGCTACTCCAGTTTATTGATATTATAATATCTTTGTGTAGGAAGCGGTAGGAAATGCTAAATAAGCATGATTAATTGTGTTATTATTGGTTGAGGATTTTAACTTCTAAAAATAATCAAAAACTATCGAGGCTTGGCCGATATGGTAATCATTTTTAGTGTACATATTTTCGTTCACTTACTGAACCATCGGAATTGTTAAAGGATTGAAAATTGAAATAAAATTATAGTGATAGAATTTTCTCTTAGGATCTTCTCTTTCTCTATCCGTTTAGCGACTACTGTCCACAATGGAGACCCTCCATAGTGACGTAGGTACTTAGGTAGATGGTTTGCGTTTCGGGTTTAGCCTATCGATATTTATTTTCGGTCAGCCATTGTAATAGGGTATTTGACGCCATTTTTTAACTCTGTGGCTCTCACTGTTTTTAAATTTAACACTAATATTTGGCTCATGTTACAAGCTATTTTAATACTGTTTTGACAGATTTTTTATTTTAAAATCGATCACAGTCAAATACGCTATAATTGTGTAGGATTGGTGATATTCATCTTTCCTTGGTGTATACCCTATCTAGTATTCAGACTGCACTGAACTTATTGACTGGTATATTATAGTCACTGTGTTGTACTAGGATGAAAAAGCACTATCTTTATGTAATTATTCTGTGCGTGTGGATGTGACTGTACTCCTCGTTAAGAGCTGGACCGATTTTGAAGATTTATTTCTGTGTGGATTGGAGAATGGTTTAGAAATTAGATAAACAATTTGGTCGACTGCAAGAATTATCTGCACTTGGACGAAGCCGGGCTGGACCACTAGTATTCTATAATAAAGCCGCTGAGTAACAGTATTTATGTATATGTTTTTTTTTCTTCGAATTACGTTCATAATGGAGATATAATTTTCTAAACAACAGGAAACAATTAGTACTCATTACAGGTCCGTCCAAATTCGTCCCTATTATTATAATTTGGTTTCATAAAGTATGTACATTGTGTTTCAAATTATAGGCAATTGGAATAAAATATCACGTATGGAATTATTGTTTAGCAGGATTTCGCGGGTTTTTCTTACGTGGGTCTTATGTATTTTTTAGTGACGAAATGACAAAAAAATGCACATTAAAGATAATTCGAGATAATTCTTTTCGTAGACATATAACAGATCCGGAAGCCGGGTGATGATGGCATATTGCTCTCCTCTTCCCGTATTCTATTCGGCTCGGCCCTCCCCCTTGCTATTAGGACTGCTATTTCTGTAGTTGAGAAATCATATAATTTTTTCTGTTTATAGTTAAATGACTGTTTCTGGGACGTTAGTGGACTAATATTATAATTAATAGTAACTAAATGAACTTTACACATGCTACAGTCTTACCACAAAAAAAACGATTTGTGTATCGATTAAAGTCTTGTTTATTACATTAATATTATACTATCCTTGTTGAAATGGTTTATTTGATAACTTTTTACATGGAATTGGCATTGACACAAGCAAGTCACCACTTCGCCAGCAAATACTTTCACGATTTTCCGGTAGATGGCGGTGACCAATTTGTCGATTTTTCTGCATCGCGGTGTCAAGATTCTCCGGCGTTAGTATATAATGCTGGGCGCGGCGGTGCACTGTATCGCTTCTCGGCCTTTTGGCTAAGATCAAAGTGTAGTATCTGTTCTTTTCAGCTTAATATCTGAAAGTTCCCGCATTGCGGGACCAGTATATTAAACTGATTTTTGTAAACCGACGGGATGTTTGGGGCTCGCTCCACTCCCGTCACGGGTCGGCCCGGCATTGCAGTGCCGCCGGGATCGGCCCACTTAAACGTTGAAAAGTTTGATTACCGGACTGTATGCGAAGAGTGCACACCCTTACCGAGTCCCAAACTTTGGAATCTGCTGTCTCGTGTCCGGCAAAAATTATGAGTTATCTATCACGACCACACTACAAGTTTGCACTTGTATATAAATAGCCCTCTATATTACTCAAACGTTTCGATATTGGTAAGTTTATTTAAATCGTGCTTGGGGGCACGACAGTGTGCAGTCAAGCTTATTTGTATTGTGATGCTCTTAAGAATTTGACAGTTTTTAGGACGCCCTTCAACGCAGCCCCAACCCCACCCTCTTGTCAGGCCATAAATACTAGCCTACAAAACATAACTTTTCATACTAGTTTAATAGGTTATCAGCAATACTGTATTTGGACATTTATTTATTTATTAGCAAATAGAAACTAAACCATAAGCATGAAAAAAATTACATTACTATTGGCTGACTTTTAATGAGAAGGACTTATTTTCTTTTCCGAACATAGTTTCTCGAAACGGGGATCTAGTTTCGAAATTGCCACTCTCATTTCTTTATCTACGCCTATTTTTGCTCTGTATTTGTTTTTTATTACTGCAGCTGCAGATAAACCTGTTCCGCACAAGTGCGAAGTCGCGAATGGTAACAACACCTTTAATTTCATCCTTTGTTGAAAGGGTCGTTGCATCGACACACGACGCCCCTCAGACAACGTTGCGACGCGACGCACAACCCAAAGAATAAGGCCACGAGGCACAGCCGTGCGGTACTTGCACCTGGCCCCTACCATCCTTTTGTCGAAACGACTAACGGGTAATTTGGATTTTTATCAATAGGAGCGATCCACGTAACTTGCATGATATTGTTTACCAAAAATAATAAACAGCTAACAAAGTTGTAGGAGCAGCTGGATGCATATTTGTCGTTAGAACCCTAATTACTAGATTTAATAGTTTACTCTCCTCTTTCGCTTGTAAATAGATTAGAACGTTATGTTTTTGATCGTTTCCTTTTGATGGAGTTTAAGCGAAAAAATTTAAACTTGATAGATCCTATTATTTTAGTGTCTAGTCATTATGGAATTTTCAGCGTATAAGCATCAGTAACATTGCCATTTGTTTTATTTACAATAAGTAAATTATCGATTATTTTTTTATTATGGTAATCCTTGTGCTTATTGATAAACACAATAGTGGGGTTACACCAGCGCCATCTGTAGAACATTAGATAGCATCACTATTCAACATGTGTCACCAGCTGCGAGTATAAATATAACTGTACATTATGAAGTCACATAGCGGATACACATGACTACATACAATATCACATTCGCCAACGTCCATACCACGTTGAATACACCGGTTCTCGTCCGATCACTGAAGTCAAGCAACGTCGGGCGCGGTCAGTACTTGGATGGGTGACCGCCTGGGAACACCGCGTGATGTTGGCTTTTTGCTTTTTTATTTCTCTTAGCGTCATGTGGAAGTGATGAAAATGGATTCTACTGAGCAATCGTATACGTCCATACCATGATCTAAAATTTACTTAATTTCTATTAGATCAGTAATGCGCTGTGCACGCAGAGCATCTTTGATCTCCGATTTGCGGCAACTCGGAACTAGCTCGAAAACAGAATCACTTTCATATTGAAGCCACTATCAAATTTGTACTAGTTGTGAGAAGTTGCTAGTTGCTCCTCTCGTCCCCTGGCCACGACGTATTAAAAGTCACACTGACTTTTTACCATGGATTTGAAAAGTTTATTTACAATCGCGGGAACTGAAAAGAGGGCCTTTTTGCTGCTGTAACTGATAACTTTTATCGAAAACTAGTCAAATGTTGTCAGTTTCTTCGAAATAAGTTTAACGATGTGCATACCTTTGTTTTGCTACCACTTAAGAAAGTGGTGACGAACTTGGTAACCATTCAGGTATCACCCCTTTTAATGGCGACGCAATCAAACTCTGAGACAGTTTGTAGCGAACTTGGTTCTTATTATAGAGCTTTTGGCTGTTATATTTTTGCAGAGATGGTACCGACCATCTTGTCTGTATGATTGTATGTTCTAACATTATTTCAACAAAGGAATGCATTCAGTTCAATTAAATGTTAAACAATATAATATTTATCGATCGAACACTCTTAGTCGATTCTCTCGATTGTAAAGTAGGCCCGTGCCCAGCAGTGGGACGTGTATGGGCTGATACAATATAATACAATACAATATAATATGTAGGAGATAGATAATATGGAAGTGTGAGGTAGGTAATGGATATTTAGATGGCAAAATTACAGTATTGAATCGATAATAATCTTTGTTTATAAAATCTTTCATGAAACATGACACAGGAACAAGAAGCCAACACTGAACACCTAGTGAGTTTACGAAGAGAGGTAGGTAACAAGTCACTATATTATAGTAATTGAGAAGATATTGAAACCATTGACATTGTTTTTAAATCAGTGATTAAGACAGTTAAAAGCACCGACATCTCTTCTATCTTCGTTAGTCAAAAGATGACTGAACTATTCTTTCAATTTTGAAGTTTATATTCTGGTAAAACGTTTAGGCCTATACTTGACTACAAAATCATAGACTTCCATTAAATTGTGAATTAAAAACATGATGGTGTGGTATAAGACAAGGAAGAGGAAGAAAATTTTGATGGACATAGTGATTGTGACTGATGTGAATCTTTCATGTTCAGTCGGTGGTAGTCTTTATTAAACTGATAATTTTATTTTTTATGTATAAGATACATTTACTTGCCAAGCAAAGTCTCTCGCAGGCCAGAGGACTCCTATTTTTGTAATTGAAAATTCTGTACATAATTTTCAGTATAATGCAAAATTGCTTTCGTTGAATGACTGATTTTGGGGACGTCAGTGCAAATTAATATTAAAATTATGAACTTTGCTCAAGCTACATAGCTAGTGTCTTGGTAAAACGAGCACCAAGTTCGCCAAATTGATGAAGTTTAAGGTGAAATCAATACAAATAATTTATGTGGGCAGTGTGGAGCCAATTCGTTACCACCAGAAATTATCCGATTTGTGTATCTAATAAGGTCTTGTTTATTACATTAATATTATACTGTCCTTGTTGAAATGGTTCATTTGATACCCTTTTACATGGAATTGGCAATGACACAAGCAAGTCACCACTTCGCCAGCAAATACTTTCACGATTTGCCGGTAGATGGCGGTGACCAATTTGTCGATTTTTCTGCATCGCGGTGTCAAGATTCTCCGGCGTTAGTATATAATGCTGGGCGCGGCGGTGCACTGTATCGCTTCTCGGCCTTTTGGCTAAGATCAAAGTGTAGTATCTGTTCTTTTCAGCTTAATATCTGAAAGTTCCCGCATTGCGGGACCAGTATATTAAACTGATTTTTGTAAACCGACGGGATGTTCGGGGCTCGCTCCACTCCCGTCACGGGTCGGCCCGGCATTGCAGTGCCACCGGGATCGGCCCAATAATGTCATAAAAATTTCGTCCAGATGTCATAATTCTCTGTAGGCCATCTCCTATGTTAAGTCCGATACATAGGAGCTTAATGTCCAGGACTGCCCGGTTCAGTCAGGACGGTTCTGCAGTACGGACCAAATATAAAATTTCTTCACTGTGGAGACTGTAGGAGCAAAAGGATGCATTATTGTCGTTAGAACCCTAATTACTAGATTTAATAGTTTACTCTCCACTTTCGCTTGTAAATAGACTACGAGTAGTACATTGTTTTAAATCGTTTCCTTTCGATTGAGTTTATGCGACCTTTTTTAAACTTGCAAGACCCTATTATTTTAGTGTCTAGTAAGTATAAAAATACGTTGATACTTCAACGGGAGGCAGGTCGGTGGTCATTTGACGTAATATTGAACTAATTATTCATTGAATCTTATGTCATTCACTTAACCAGCACATTGTTACTCAATACTTTATTTTCACTTGTGAAAGTGACGGATGATACTCAGCACTTTTTCTTGGCAGTACTTGAAAATGGTGAACGAGGCCCTAAGTATTTACTTAATTTACTCGATAATTTTATCGATTATGGTTTTATGAGTGTAACTCCCTTTGCTTATTGTTCAACATAATGGAGGGGTTACAGTAGCGCCATCTCTAAAATGTTGAATACACCACTGCATCACTATTCACCACGTGTCACCAGCTGCGAGTATAAAAATAATAACTGTTTATTATGACGTCACATAACGGATACACATTACTAAATACAGCGATTACATCGCCAACGTCCATACCACGTTGAATACACCGGTTCTCGTCCGATCACCGAAGTCAAGCAACGTCGGGCGCGGTCAGTACTTGGATGGGTGACCGCCTGGGAACACCGCGTGATGTTGGCTTTTGCCCTTTTGTTTGTATAATAGTAATAATAATATTGTAAATCTTTTGTTTTAGTTTTTTATATGTATATTTTTTATAATATAAATATGTAAAAATAAAAAATATGAAAATACAATAAACAGAATATGTATTTATATTTATTTCAGAAAACAAAATTATGTCCATATTTGTCAGTAACAAAGAGTGACTTAAAGACTATGTTATTAAATGAAGAATTACATTATTTTATAACTCATATCATTCTGTTCACCCAGTGCCCCTGAAAATGGCAATCGTGACGCGCGGCAATCATTTTCATAATCCTGTTGGAGCTACCACGCAGTCTTAATAGAATTGATGCCTCTTTTTTACGCATAATTGCGTGAAAACCATGAATATGTGCATTGAAAAACATCAGTGAAGCGTTACAGTATCGAAGCAGCCTGAACAGCATTCTGAGAGCGTCATTATATTGGATACGCAGGACGTTATAAGCTTGTTGCGTACACCAGATCCAGAGACTGCTAGTGTTATAGGATTGACAGTAAGTATAAGATTTCAGCAATTTTTTATATATTATGTTACTTAGGGAACTGTATAAAGGAGTTTCCTCGGTAGTCAGATACTTTGGATGGTTCTTTCCACTTGCCAAATACATCTAATGTAACGATCTGAACTTCATAGTTGCTGATCGTGTGATGCCTGTGTGAGAGGCATGCGCAGACAAAATGTTAGTTTTTATAACTGAGTCTACACTAAAATCGAGTATAGTGTCGTAGGTATCAAGAACTACGAGAGACTTTTCGGTCTCACAAACACCCAGACCCGAAACAAATACTTGTGGTTCACACAAACATTTGTCTTTGTGCGGGAATCGAACACGAGGCCTCTCGATTCACAGCGGCGTCTAACCAACTGCGCCACGGAGGCTGTCAATTATTATAATAATTAATGACAACTTTTGATTTTCCGAGGTTTTATCATGAGGGAAGATGGTCGTAGGCCGTGTCTACTATAAATGAAAGACTTCAATAAAACATGTGAGGAAAATATACTTTATTCTTAATGCTTCTATTTCATTTAAAACTAAATATTTGGTAACATTAAAATATTTTAATCTGTCTTCGCATTAAGGACGATTTCTTTAAGCTTTTGCCTGTGTAGTTTCGTGGTGACCGTCGTCGGGAACTCGTCCATAAAGATAACCCCACCTCGCAGCTGTTTTGTGTCTGTCAAGTTTTCTGAAAGGAAAATTATATTATCTTTTACTAGTATGAACCTTCTTAAATTATCTTATACTATAATTTCTTAGACATTATAGTGTCTCAGAAAGACAATAAATAATGATTTAGTTCTCGAATGGAGGCCACGTAGCGGAAAACGCAGCGTAGGACGTCCACCCACAAGGTGGTCAGACGACCTGGTAAAGGTGGCGGGACGTCGCTGGATGCAGGCTGCCTCCAACAGGTCACTGTGGAAATTATTGGGAGAGGTCTATGTTCAGCAGTGGACTTAATTTGGATGATGGATGGATGATCGAACTGCTGCGCAGAGCCACAACTTAGTGGTCGCTACAAAGTATTAAGAGATTACATTGAAAAAATAAACTATTTTTAACTGATTTTATCAATGATTTGGTTTAACATTTTTTACTTCCCGACGCGACGTTTTGATTGCTTTCCACGGGGCGGGTCCGCCCCAAGACCACGAAAGCTTATTGAAAAATTCGTTTATTTCAATGTGTAACAGTCGCGTAAATCTAAGAAACCATTATATCAAGAGATTAGCTGTTTGTGTTGAACAGTTTGCTGGCCTGCGTTTTCCTTATTATTTAAAAGAGGAGAGAATTGATAGTTTGTTTGCATTGGAGCCTATATATTGGAATGGGCTCTGAAACTACTGGACCGATATGAAAAATTCTTCCACCATGAGAACCCTACATTATTCCTGATGAAAATAGGCGATAAAATATTTAAAAAAAAGTACCTGCACCCGGGCCGAGCCGGGCAGGGTCGCCAGTTTCCTATAATTTTAACTTCTTTGAGCGCAGCATGGCAAAGCATCACCCAGGATATCCGAATCATCTTTTGAGAAATCCTCTACCCTGGTACTACTATGATACTTTGATCTTCCAATCATAATCTCGATTTTAATTTTTGAATAGATAAAGGAAAATGATATTCTTGTCTATTAAAATAGGTAACTAATTAGTTACCTTTGACAATGTTCTTGATGTCGTCCGCGCTGACGGCGTGTCCTGGCCGGCGCACCACGCAGGCGACGGGCAAGTCTCCGCACTCCGGGTCTGGGATGCCCAACACTGCCACGTCCAGCACGCCTGGATGCTGTCTGATCACAGCCTCCACTTCCACTGGAGATATCTAGGAATCATTCGACAAAATGTCATTAGCTGATCTATTTCCTATTTTCATAACTATTTTAGTAGTTATGAAAATAGGAAAGTTAAGAGAAGGGAAAAATTCGTTAACTGCTGCAGTCAGGTCTAATATTAATAATAGCGTATTATTTCTTTATTATTCCGTAATCTTTAAAAGCTCAATTTTCTGCAGTACATAAAAGCCTATAGATACTTAATTTCTAAACTATGCAATTATATCAACTCTTGTTATTTGAAAGTAATTTCTTTAATAATTTTGGCATGATTAATTGTTTGATTGTTAAGAAGTACCTACTGATTAATCCTGATAAAAAAACGTTTACTAACACTTCAATTTTAACTAACCTGATGGTTTTTGTACTTGAGCAACTGTTTGAGACGGTCGACAAAAAAGAAGTGCCAATTCTCGTCTCTGTAGAAGATGTCTCCAGTTTTCAACCAGCCATCTTCAAGAGCTTCTGCGGTTGCCTCAGGATTGTTAAAGTAACCCTGAATTTTGAAAATATGGAGTAATCAAAAAGAACATTATGGTGAGTGTTTAAACATATGGGATATTAGTTGTATGGACGATTATTAACACCGGGTTTTACACACACAAGGCTTGACAAGGGACCGGGTCAGCAATTCGTATACCACGGATCATCAAATCATTACAGCCTCCGTGGCGCAGTTGGTTAACTGGCTGTGAAACATGCGCCCGCGGGTTCGATCCCCGCACCGAGACCAATATTTGTGTAATCCGTATTTGTTTCGGGTCTGGGTGTCAGTGAGGCTGAAAAGGCTCGTAGTTCCTAATACCTACGACACAAGACTCGATTTTAGTGTAGGGTCAACACTATGTATGTATGTGACTGTTGGGTGTACTTATGTTTTTATTTATTTATATTTAACGTTACAGCTTCTGGATAATTTTAAAGAGAGACGTTCTTAAGGGGTAAATTATTTGCTCATGCAGTTTACTGAATTTTTGGATTTTGATGTGAAACCTTTATATTTTAGTTTATTTACGCTGTATCTCCACCAGACATATAAGGATATATAATATAATCATTATCATTACCATGAACATGCCAGGGCTTTTGAACTGCAACTCTCCAGGCACGTGGGGCTCATGTATCTCACCTCCTGTTACCGGATCTATCAACTGAAATAAAATTAATGTACTACTTAATGACACAAAAGTATACATAGATGTATTACTATGGATTATGGACGACGTAATAAAGGCTACAGGAATATACCGGATGCAGGGTTTCTTTTTATTGCATTGAACGGCGAGACGAACATGCCATTCCCCTGATGGTAAGCGATACGACCGTTCAAGGATAGTAGCAAAACCAAACAACACCGTTTACAAAGCAATGTTTGGCATTCCACTGCATTCGCCATCCTGAGATATAAGATGTTAAGTCTCAATATTTCCAATAGTGACTCTGGCTACAATGTTCTTCAAACCGGAACAGAGCATTTACATTGCTGTTTGGCGGGAGAAATAGACATCGCGGTAGTACCTACCCAGGCGGCCTCTCACATATGAGAGACCTAACACTAGTAACACAATTTCCACAGACCACAAGAATACTCGAAGGACTACTCCTTTACCTAGGTAACAGTGACATTATTACCCATAGCCCATATATTCACCAAGTTTTTGGTGTTTATATGTGATAGGATTCAAGCCTATTGCTCTGCCATAAATATGTACGTCTCATTTCAGTTTAAGAGCCTTCTTTACAACGGACAGTGCGATTGAGAGGCTTTAAGCCACAGTCCGCCACACTGGTCTAGTGTACTGTAACGTGTGTTTGAAGCTGGTATAGGTAATGCTTACCCTATACTGGTACAACCCCAAGCGAGTCCCACAAGATCCGGGCGGCGAGTCGTTGTTTTGAAACACCATGGTGGTAGATTCACTCATACCATAACCTTCGCACACATTCGTTGATGGCGTTATTTTCTGAAATATTCAATTAGATTATGATTTCAAACATTTAATGGAATCCTAAAATTAATTTAGAATTAATTTAAAATATTAATTTCGGTCTCTTAAGTTTTTACCTTCATTTCAGCTATAAGGTTTCTATGCACAGCACTACCACCGATTATGATGGTTTCAAAGCTTGTAAAATCGCATTTATCTCTGTCCCCAGGCTTTGTCAGTGATGTCAACATTGTAGGACTTATGATCATAAACGTAGGCTGCAGCAAAAAAGCAGATTTTAAGAACCTAAAACATGGATGTACCGCTTACAAAGGTAGATTAATATAGTTTAATGACTGGTGCTTAATTTAAATTTGTCCCCCAGCGCATATAAAAATAATCACTTTTAAAAAGCAATGTTGTTAAAGAAAAAGAAAATTTTTAAAGTAATTACAATGCGTATACTCTGGCAAAATGCTTCGATTGAGCATACCTCACCTAAGGTGTTGCCACCATCTCAAAAAAAATTGGTAAAAATGCGTAAAAAGATTTTCCTACGCATTTTAATATTTATAGATATAGAATAGAATATAGATTTAGCTCTCTTACCTCATCAAATTTCAAATTGTAGGTTAGCAACCTACAATTCCCAAAAATTATAGAAGTTATAGGGGAAGTAGTCACTATTATTAGATAACCTTCTTGCTTGTTTTTGCTCTTAAGCCCCATTTACACGGAGAGTTTCTCGCCTCGAAGATACGATTATCGTAAGGATATAAAAAAGTTGCAACATGTAAATGTTTGTCAGAACATAATAATCTATGGCGGTTACGTCATGCGATAATAGCATAAGATTCTCGCCGTAAGGAACTCTCTCCATGTAAATGGGGCTTTAAATTGAAAATGGAAAAATACCAACCCTGTATTTATTGATCAGGTTGTACGTGTGTTCCAGTGTCATTGGCAGAGACGACTGCAGCTTAGTGTATCTCAGAATTGGAGAGAGTATGTGATGAATGATCGCTGATAGCCACTGCAGAGGAGACGCAATTAAAGCCATTTCCGTAGGCGTGGGAAATTTCGTGTGCTTTACACTGAAAAAGGAACTATTATTTAGTATAGTAGCAAATTGTAATAAACCATCAGTTCAAAGTTAAAAAGCTTAAATTAAAAGCTGGCGGACTCTACCTAGTGGAAGTTATTTTCTGGTTTGTCCCAAATTAGATGAATCTCTGGAAAAGTTGGCATATGGTTGGTAAATTACAAGACAATCTATCTGCAACATCCATTAAAGAATCTTTCACTGATAATATAATTGTAGGATAAGTGCAGGTAGTGAACATTACTGGAAATAATTTAACTTGATTTTCTAAGAGGCTTTATGGGACCCAAAACATTTACTTCTAAATGCACTTCTAAAGGCACGGAGAGGGCAGGATTGTATGCTTTTCGTCATGGGACAGATCAATTTGACAGGACAAAACGGGATATAACGGGACTAAGTAGATGAGAAAAGCAATAAAGTCGACGGCGGTCACATTAAGTTTAAATATAAAACAGTTAGTACGCGAAATAATAGTTGATGAGGACTGGACTCAAAAAGTTTCTGCACCCCGGCGAAGCCGGGCCGGGCCGCTCGTCTAACATAATATTAAGAATAGTAATAGTGAAGAACACTTACAATAAGTAAGGCACCGATATAGAAAAAGCCTTGTGTGATACAGCGGCAGACTTTGGCTTCCCAGTAGTGCCGCTTGTGCTCAATAAAACCGATATTGTAGTTGCCGGGTCGAATTCTGATGCTCTGAAATTATATCATTGTTAGCTTTGGTGTGTTTTAAGTACTTTAGCTGTAAAAAAGGTGAGAGATCATCATCCCTCACCATTCGATACTATATCTGGACTGTATCACTGTATTTAGTATTTACCATCTGGTGTAGTACCGTCAATTTATCTTGCCAGTGTAAATTAAAATTGTTTCATTACTGTGATTTTGGGGGTCTTCTCATTTCACAGTTCCTGCTACCTTCGTCGTAGATGCTAGCTGTAATGTAGGAATAGTAGATAATTTGGTACCTGAAATCATTAACACTAACGTCGTTCCCATAGTTCTCTAGGAAATCGGCAAAATTAATCACTTTGTCTCCTTTGTCGAAGGTAATAATATCTGCTTTTATTCCAGTTTTATTATTTGCTTCCACAACATCTGATAGTCTCTCATTTTGACAAAATATTACTCTGGGATTATCGACGAGAAATGTGTCTCGGAGTTCATCTGCAACAATGATTTAAGGTTCGTAAATATTTTTTTGTAGAATGATTATAAATTTAGGTTCAAAAGTAACTTAAGCTAGGTAGTTTATGTTTATTTCCTTTTTCATAGGGTACTTCAGCATGGGTCAGAGGATATCAACTGTTAATTCAAAACCTCCTAAAAAAATATCAAATGGACCTCTTGAAAACGGCTAATCCTTCTAAGCAATCTACATCTTAATACCAATTATCATGATCATACTCACGAACTTTTAAAGTTTTGTCAACAGGAGCGATAGTGAGGCCTAGGTAAAGAGCTGCGTAGAACGGAACGATCAAGTCCAGGTGGTTTGGAGCCATCAGTATCATGACGTCACCGGTTTTTGCCCCCAGTTTCCTAAGCCCGTTTGCGCATTGTACTGATCTTTTCAATACTGAAGCGAAGTTCTCTGATACTCCAGTGGCGCCGTCTATCTGTTGAATTTAAAAAAAGGGTTCAAAAGCTGTAGATAGAAATAATAAAGGAAGATAATGAATCAGACAATGCGGTTACAACTTGATAAAATTTGCAACAAGAGAAAATTGTAGAATCATCCAGTTGTATGACATTTAAAACAAAGAACAAATCTGGACAAAACAGCACGGAGGATTAGAGCCTGAATCCTGTCAATCTAATGAAAAGAGAGAAGAAGGGGTCAGGATGAAGGGGGAGGGGTGTTGAGAAAATTAATATAATCAATAAATAAATAAATACACCCAACAGTCACATACATAGTCCTGACTCCACACTAAGATCGAGTCTTGTGTCGTGGGTATCAGAAGCTACGAGAGAATTTTCGGTCTCACAAACACCCAGACCCGAAACAAATACCTGTGGATCACACAAATATTTGTTTCGGTGCGGGGATCGAACCCGCGGCCTCTCGTTTCACAGGCGGCGAAAACTCACAAAATATACACACAAATACTCAATTTCTTCGGCAGCTTTTAACCGATTTTAGTGATTTATTTATGATCGGAAAGATCTTATTGAGAGGGTGATCCCACGAATAAATCATGAAAATCTGATCATCTTCGGACAGGTAGAACATAAGTCCTCAAATTCAATGATTATTTTTTATTAAGTTCAAATCTTAATATAAAAGTTCACTAATACGAGGAAGTAAAGAAGGGGAGGTTGAAAGAGGGGGGTGAGAGAATACACATACATATAGCACTAAAAACTATGACTAAAAGTAACAAATAATATCTGTTTCATTGTACTTGTAAACGTTGGGTCGCCAAGTACCCAGCCTCCTCCTTTTTTTGAAGTCGCATAAAAATGGTAGGACACGACCTTTTGAAAGAGACTATCCCCACCTTTGAGGATTAGTTGCTGTGTGGAGCGCAATTCAAACGAGGAAGTTTCCGCGCTACACCTATATGTATTTAGATTACCTTAGATTACCTATAGTAGGTACATTTATGACTAAATCCTAGCCTGATAGCCTATTTTTAAACGATTAAATAAATAATGTAAATTGAACCAGTAGGTAGTGAGTCGCTGTTGATTATAAACGTACATACAGCAAACAGTTGTTATCTTCATAATATTAAGCGGGGATTAATAATAGCACGCTATCGTTTTCCTACCTTGAAACGGACTTCAGTACACACAACAGTTATATAACATTGGAGTATTTAAAGATTATTCTTTTGAAAAAAAGAAAGAAAGAAAAAAACATTTATTTGTTACAAGCAATGGTTTGCAGATTTAAGTAATTACTACATACATATACTCGTATTACAGTGCTTGTCAACAAAACGGCTCAAGCTCAGCATGTGCTGGTGTAAACCAACGCTGGTCTTTTGATGCCGGTTATCTGTTTTGTTCATTCACCTTTAACACAATACCAACAACTTATCTCTTATTATCATATGGGTAATTGTTGGGCAGTAACAATAATGCATTTCTAAAGCAAATGACCTTTGTATAGCCGATCAACTCGCCACGAAACATCTCCTATTTGTTTTATCTTCCGATTAATTTCGCTGCAGGTTAAAGAGCTAGCACCTCCTCTTTGCATTGTATTCGTCGGTATTGAGGTTGTATTCGGTAATTTCTTTTGGACGAGATTTCTCCATTTAATTCTGTCCCCGGCGGTGTGAAGGGCGCTACAAATTGTAGAGTTGAGAGTGTTGCGAATCTGATCATACCAACGTGTTAGGTTGCGACCCCGAGGCATTTTCCCGTTTACTTTGCCGGTCACAGTGAGCTTCTCGAGGTTGTCGCTATCTGTCCTTGCAATGTGACCGAAGTATTCTAGGACTGCGCAGACAATCGGATGACAGCCGCGAGGAGATTTTAAGTTCTCGCAATATGGATACGTTAACCCGAAATGCTGTCGAAGGGACACGGAGCATCTTTCTCCAGCACTAAAGACTACTTAGTGCCCCATAAAGAGCCGTACTCGGTGTCAATTGTTTGCCTGTTGTTGATCCTAGCTGACAGGAGTTGCAGTGGCGGGTATATCACTGGTGGTAGGTCTCTCATATGTGAGACGCCGCCTGGGTAGGTACCACCGCAATGTCTATTTCTCCCGCCAAACAGCAGTGTAAATGCGCTGTTGTGTTCCGGTTTGAAGGACATTGTAGCCAGAGTAACTACTGGACATATTGAGACTTAACATCTTATGTCTCAGGATGGCGAGCACAGTGGAATTCCAAACATTACCTTGTAATTCATGGTGTTGTTTGGTTTTGCTACTGTCCATGAGTGGTCGTATCGCTTACCATCAGGCGAATGGCATGCTCGTCTCGCCATTCATTGAAATAAAAAAAATATATATGCCAAGCCTTTGACTAATTTAACATTATGTGGCAGATGTTCAAGGGCGGCGTTAATCACTTTCCATCGGCCAGCTATTATTCTCCTGGTGTTGTGCGTGATCATGGCCGACGGTAAACTGATTGCCTCCCATCAGATAATTCGCTAGTTTATTTACTTTTCGTGAGTGAATACTTTGTTTTCTTCAGTATTGCAATGTCAAAATAATGCAGGTTAAAGCATTAGTATATCGTATTCGTACTAAGAAACGCAAAAGTAAGCCAGTTTGCAACCGTTATTCGATAACACTACTAGAGCGATTGTTGTGATATTCGATTTTTTTTAATGTGAGGCCGAGATTACGACATAGATAACTTTTTACTTATAATTGAAACCGCAAATGGGGATTAGGATAAAATTTGTATAGAAATAAATATATGTATGATCGAAGTTAAAATTGCGCCAGTACCTATAACGTGTAGGCAGAGACACCACTAGTGCCACCCACATTTTGCCCAGCAAATTTCTGATTTCTGATCTGATATCCCCTCGCCCCCTGCAATCATCATGCTAGGCATCATGGCAGGCATTTCCATACGGACGTCTTATACAAATGTAATTCATTAAAGTCTTAAGGCCTCGTTCACCATCTTCAAGTAAACCAATGATTAGTTACTTTTTGATTAACGTTATTTGCCAAGTAAATGTGCAGAGTATCTTCAGTCGATATCACTAGTGAAAATAAAGTAACGTGCTGGTTAAGTGAATGAACTTGAATGAATATTGCGTCAAAATACAAATGCAATAATAGAATATTATTATTAAATCATTGGTCAAATGTTTCCCGCCCTGCCTCCTGCTGAAGTGTCAACGTGTTTTTTTCTTAAAAAGTAAAAAAGGATGTTGAGATTTTAACCTTATTTCAACCATCATGTAAATACGCTAATTGGCAGATGATGTAGCCACTAGCCAGTAAAGTATAGATTAATGTAATCATAGGATTAATGTTACTGGAGCATCGTGAAATCTACATGTGGTGTTATGGGTGACTTTAACTGATGACTAGCCTAATCAACGGTTTACTTAAAGATGGTGAACGAAGCCCTTACTTAAAATAAAAAGAAAGTTTAAAAGAAGTGAAGTAGAATAGAATAAATATTAAACCATCGAGCGTATTTTTTCCGGCCACTAGGTAAAGACATTGAACAAACCTGCAAGATGAAGTCAGGATCCTGTTTGAGAGCGTGCAGGATGAGTTTGCCGAGGTGGTGTCGGTCGGCGGGCGCGCCTGACTGCGCCACCACGCTGTGCGTCAGCTCGTCAATGTACCAGTGCACTGCGTCGTTTATATGACTCGTCCTTGGTATTTTATTATCACTGAAAAACACAAATTCAATTAGGTACCCTTGTAACAACAATAATTGAAATGACGATATCGTTTGAGTCACCGGCAAGCAATGGATAGATACCTAGCGATAGAGACAATTCGTTATGGTATTTTGGGAGATATTCACCGTCGATGGTTTCACACTCTATAAGTCTCTTTTTACTGATTTTTTGTAGTCTCTGTTTAAGTTTTTTTTTTTTGGTACCTCAAATCAATTTATTTTATAGTCATATTTTATATATTAGTATACGAATCCAGTTAATGCTATCGTATGACATCGTATTCTCAATGTTCATTTGAGGTAAATCAGTTGACTTTTTATTTTAAATTATTCTTACATTTTATTTAAACTATTTTAACTTTATCAATTGGTTATCGTGTAATAAATAGCTTTTTATTTTATATTTTTTGTAATCGAAGTGCGTTGGTATGTTTTTAAATAAAAATGATAATTTTAGTTTCATATCAAGGCCTTTTTTTATTAATAATCTAGGCTAGATTAGAAAACGAAAATTTTCCAATTGAATAAGAAAACTTTTCTGGGGACTGGAATTTTCGCCCGTCTTTGTGGTATAGTTTTCCTTTATCACAATTTAAGACGGAAATAAGCATGTGGACCAAAGAGTCTTGTAATATAACATAGCTAAACAGCTAGTTTATTTTCATATACACACGTCACTATAAAATCTTTGTAAAATATTTCTCATTCAAATTGCGTTATATCTGTAACCACTAACACTACCTGGCTTCGTTTTCGGTCGCAGTCTTGATATAGCCGGTATATATCCTTGTACATACATGTGGTTTCAATTACGCGGCATATTGGTGACCCCGCGTGTGCATTAGGTGCATGAAGAGCACTGTATAATACCGGGTATATCAAGACTGCGACCGAAAACGAAGCCCGGTGGTAGTTTTAGTGGTTACAGACACAATGCAAATAAAAATTTCGCAAAATAAGTGACAGATTTTTTTGCAATTTTTTAAAAATCTTTGTGTTTGGATAGTAAATACTTGGTTATTGCGAAAATAGTATTTTAAACCCTATCGTACCATTGCTTCTTAAAAAATAAAAAGGTGTACATCATTATTTTAGGAAAAATATGTATTTATCACCCAAATACGAGTATAAGTAAAAATTTCCAAAAAAAAGGTGACGCTTTTTTTTGTGAATTTTTTAGTTGCATTGTGTCTAAAGTCACTAATACTACCACCTTCGTTTTCGGTCGCAGTCTTGATATACCCTGTTCTGTTTAAAAGGTGCAGGCGTATAAAAAATAGTATCTATTGACTCCACGATTGTAACAATAATATTTCTGGTCCGGTTAATAATAAATAAAGAAGTTTAAAGAAATTATTTTATAAAATCCATACCTTAATCATGCGATTATCGATTACAAGTTCCAAAAAATAATAATCGAACAGATTCATTAACGATTATACACTACCCTCATCCCTACTGGGAGCTGTCAAAATTATCATGCTAAGTTTAACAGTCTATAGTATGGCGCATAACGAATCGCCGATCCCGACGAATCTACTGGAAGCCCAGAATTCCGATTGTTAAATCCCCCTCTCAGATATAGATGGAATTGTTACTAATTTGGTAGCTATTTTGTTGCTAATATAAGAATTTTTGTCTTGTAATTTTACGATGGTTTAAGGTAAGGTGCCTGTGGAACAAACCTTTAAAATTCCGGATAAGAAATCGCAATATTTTAATACAAAATTGTAATTTTCATACAGAGTCTATGACTCGTCGAGCTAAGGGCATCACGTGCATATATCACGGGACATATTATATAATTAGATTAGATTTACGAACAGTAAACAATGGCACTGTTTACCTCCGCATAATGATAATGATAGTGTTAATTATAATATTTGTAAAGTATTATTTTAAGGCGCTAAAAATCGATAAATCGTTTTAAGTAAGTAGGTATAAGTATATAAATGTAAATATAAATGAACATAATGCAGTATGAAAACAATCTACGGATATTTTTTTTCTTTTAAGCAATTAAAATTTATTTATCAATTACATTAATGAAACATCTTACTTGTTTCTGTTCATTTTGAATAATTTTCAGAAATATTCACCACTATTTTACAAGCAAAATGACTTCACAGCACAGAATGTTAAACTAGACTGACTACGAATATTAACAGCGTCTCTATTATACGAAGAAAATTATATATAGACATAGAAATTCACGTCACTCTTCCTGCTTGGCCAATTATCACGAGGTGTAATTTCAAAGTACAGTAATCCATTTAATAGTTTTCAAACGTACATCAATTGCGAACAAGCGTTCATGAATTTTAAAATAATTTAATGAATCGCAGTCAATGCTATTTTATGCATATACGTATGTTGATTCCGCAAAGTGCTGGTCTGGTAGGTCAATGAAATACCCCTTGCGTCCTCCTCCGGGGTACCGAAAGGGGAGTTTAACTTTACTCTTAATACAAAAAGAATGTGTATGTGGATATATAGTAGCAAGTTTGTAAAACAATGTAATTATTTACATACATAAACTCACGCCTTTATCCCAGAAGGGGTAGGCAGGGGCGCCACCAGGACACCCACTTTTCGCCTTGTAAGTTCCGTCCCACGATGTGATAGGGGGCGAGCCTATCACCATATCAAGCACAAATTCCTGACTCCGGGCGGATAATGAATTAACAAATCCAATATCACTTTGCTCGACCCGGGACTCGAACCCGAGACCTCAGCTTTGTAATCGTACTGTAGTAGAACTGCGCTACCGAGGCATTCATACAATTGCTACTTAACATTCACAAAAATAACTGATATAATAAGTATGTTCTACAATTTCATAGATAAACATAGATAAAATTACGATTGCAATGACAGTGCAAACATTTCTGCATTTTCTATAAATACTTCAGATAACACTATCTCAACCCGAAGCATATTGAAGCTTGTGTAATTACTCGGAAGTATGAGACTTAACAAACATTACATACTTATAAGTGTACAGACTAATAAAGCAACGCGCCACCGGGCCAGCAAAACAATGTAGCGCACCTCAAACGAGCTGATGGCAGATGAAGTTATGTAATGTCAATATACTATGATGTATATAAATACAAGTGTACTGTATCAGCCTATAATCGCCTGTATAACCGAGAGTTCAATTGAGAGGGGTTAGGCCACAGTCCACCACGCTGGCCTAGTGTGTGTTGGCGGACTTTACTGAGCATTGAAAATCTTAATGGTTTCTTAGATTTACGCGAATTTTACACATTGAAATAAAACTATTTTTTACGTATTTTATCGATTTGATTGCTTTACAGCTTTCGTGGTTACGGGGCGGACAGTCCGCCCCGTAACCACGGAACGTCGGGAAGTTAAAAAATGTAAAAATTAAATCAAATCGCGATAAAATCCGTAAAAATTAGTTTCATAAGGCGATCCTGGCTGTCCGTTTTTTTTTTTTAAGAAAAACTACAATGTCCACGATTCAACAGGTTTAATTAAAACAATTGAACTGTTACAATTTTGGCACAAAAGTCCTGACTTTCTGGTTTCTATTATAGTGGATGCTAATGAAGTGAATATCCCTCGTCGTTATGATAGTATTCCAGTACGAATTCCAGTAGTAAACATGGCATCCAAAGGGTTTCACAGCTACGTCTGGAAGACTAACATTTATTCCCTAGTCAGACTAGGTATTAGCTCTTTCAGCTTTCTCCTGCTTATTTTCGTCGTCATTGTCATTGGCAGTTGAGTCACGAACGCCACGCCCCCTCTCAACTGCTTCGAATCAGCCAGTGTCTCTGAAAAAGCAAAAAGAATAACATATTATAATAGCCCCAACAGTCACATACATAGTCATGACCCCGTACTGAAATACAAATCTCGTGTCGCGGGTATATGAAATGACGAGAGACTTTTCGACCTTTCAAACCCCAGAGGTTGAATGGTCGAACCTCTCAAAACAGAGTCGAAACAAATACTCATCGAGCACTCAAACATTAGTCTCGATGCGGGAATTGAACTCGCGGCCTCTCATTTCACAGCCTGTGTCCAACCTAGAGAGTTAATGACGAACTCATATCATCATCATCATCATAAGCCCGTTGCAGTCCACTGCTGGACATAGGCCTCTCCCAAGGTACGCCACAGAGCCCGGTCTGTTGCTTGAACTCATATGTACCTAGAAAATTATAGATGTGTGACTTAGAATTAAACTTACGATCTTGGCACTTTCGAATGTGATGTAGGTAATAGTAATCAGTTTAAGATTTTTAACTGACATACGCCCGAATACTCAAACGCTACTTAAATATTAAGTTACACTTAACTACCCACGTTCCACTTATCCGTACATTTCATTTAATATTTAAATCACGTTTGAGTATTCGGGCGTTAAATATTATTTTTTGCTCAATTACTTATATGTTACCTTTGATAAGATCTTTAATTTCTTGCGCAGGAACATTATTTCCAGGTTTCCGGATCACGCAAGCCACTGGTAAGTCTCCGCATTCGGGATCAGGTATTCCGGTAACTGCGACTTCGAGTACGCCAGGATGTTGCCTGATAACCGTTTCCAGCTCGGTTGGAGACACCTGAAATATTTCATGTTTTAGTCATATTGCAGTCCCAATACTGTATTGTATTTTTATTAATGCAGTGTTCCGCAGTTGTGTTCCGTATAATAATATTCAGCAAAAAGATTTTATGTCTGTCCCAAGGGTATCTAATATCTATAGGATCTTGTTGCTAACGCCCGGCATTTAGAACCAACCATTTTGGCTTCTTGCAACTATTATCACGTCTTCTATCCACTGGGTGGACATCCGACGCTACGCTTGCCGATACGTGGCCTCCACTGGAGATATTTTCGATCCATCAGCTAATGGTTTGTTTATTCTTGGAAGTTATAACTAATATTCAGTATTATACCTGATGGTTTTTATATTTAAGCAGCTCTTTGAGCCGATCAACGAAGTAAAAGTTCCAATGTTCGTCTCTGTATAGTATGTCGCCTGTTTTTAACCAGCCATCTTCATATATTTGTGCCGTTGCTTCAGGATTATTATAGTAGCCCTGAAAAGAATGCATTTATTTCCTTTAGAAAATTAAAAAAGCCTTAAAAATTACTTTTGAATAATTTTGAATAATACAGTCTTCTTTCGTCATTGGCTTGTTAGTAAAGTTTAGCATTCTTTGTTAATAGTCTGTATCTCATGGTGAATAAGGTCTATAATATATAAATTATAGGCCATATACATGTCTGGCGATATTCAATTATGTCTCACCATTTGACTTAAATTGTAAACAAACTGTACCTTAAAAGTGGTGGGACCTTTCAACCATAATTCTCCTGGTACATTTGGCTCATGTATGTCTTCTTGCGTATCTATATTCACCAACTATAAAAAATAAATATATGTAATCGTAATGAGTATAAAACAGTTAAAAATGAATATGGTTAATCGCGTTTCACTATCTCAACATTCCTATTCAAATACTTAAAAATCAATATTAAATTATCTAATTATTAAGAATAAAGTAATAAATCAACAATTTCATTATTATGAAGCATTATTTTGAACGATATTTATTTATAATCTTAATTTAATGGCACATATCAGTACTCACGCGATAGCTCAAGCTTCCTATTGGTCTGCCCAACGACATTTTAGGAGGGAACGGATCGTATAAACAATACCCGCCGGCTTCGCTCAAGCCATAATACGCTGTTACCCTTGCATCAGGCACTGTTCTCTGTAATAGAAATTAGTTTAAATATACCTAACAGTCACATACTTAGTCCTGACCCCACACTAAGATTGAGTCTTGTGCCGTGGGTATCAGACACTAAAAGATACTTTTCAGTATCATAATAACTTAGATCCGAATCGAAATACTTGTGGATTAAGTCATCAATATCATCACAAATATTTGTCTCGGTGCCGGGATCGGATCCGCGGCCTTACGTTTCCCAGCCGGTGACTAACCAATAGCGCCACGGAGGCTGTCAAATCAATTTACTCTCTCTCCCTCTACCTCTTTCTTCAGCCTCAGGAAGTCCACTGCTGAACATACGCCTCCCCAAGGCTTTCCAAAAAGACCTTTTGGAAGCGGCCTGTAAACTCTAGCTTCCTGCAACCTTAGCAAGATCGTTTTTACACCTTGTCATTTATTTTTATAATGTCACTGCAGCCATGGTTTGACGATTCATGGTTATTCTCAATTTATCATCATCATTATAATCCTCGGCTGAAATGTAAAACTTACTGTTGAACATAAGCGTCTTTCAAAGGTTCTCATGCGATCTCTTTGAACAGTTTCTGATCTTACGGCTTCCGAAGTTCCAACAACCTTTCACAACTTTAATTTATACTTTCTGGAATTTATTTAATCGGCCTCATAATTGTCCTAGGTGCCCCGGTTGTTAGGTATCAGATTTAAATTATATCCAATTACCTTCACATTATCTACCACTGCCTGCGGTATAGTACTGCCTCCTAAGCCTATATCTTTCAAGCAGCTAAAATCACATAAGTCAGCGCCCTCTCTACTGAAAAGCGAAGAAGCTAGGAATGGAGTCAGGAACATCATTGTTGGCTGTAATTAGACAAAATACGATTAATAGATTCAGAAGATTTACTATTTTTTGATGTGTCAGCAACTAGGAACAAAGTTAACAAAACATTATGCCACTGCGGAGCTAAGGTGGTGACTTCCTCAGAATCACAAAATGAAAAAGAACCAACGTGTATTTACAGATGGCGCTAGTTTTTATCCATCGTAAGGTTAGCAAGCACTGTACCTAAACCCTATTATTATCTCTTCCTTTTTCCGTATTTTCTTTAAAATCGGCAGAGCGATTATAATTTCATCAGTGTCAGTGTACTACTGTACACGCGACATATGCCATGAAACGCTGTTTACACACCTATTCTAGATCCTAGAACATACTGTTTTTAAAGACTACTAACCCTGTATTTATTTATGAGGAAATAAATATCGTCTTTGGAGGCAGGTTTCGACGATTGCAATCTTGTGTATCTCAGAATTGGTGAATATAGGAAGCTGAACCCAGCAGACAGCCATTGTAGAGGTGATAAGATAAGAAACAGTCGTGTTGGTGTGGGGAAATTGGTGAAATCCAACCTGTAGTATTCAAAAAAATAAATATTTCAGCAAAATGATTTTTTTTTAAATTTATATTCATCATAATCAGTAACAGAAAATCCATTATGTAACACATGCCTTCTAAAACTTCTAAAACTAACTGAAGCGGCCTACATTTGGTAATCTCCAGCAACTTTTATTAGGTCGTTTTTATTAATCACCCAAGGTTTTAGAAACACATTATTATTATAAGGCTCGTTACTCAGCTGTTGGACTCTTTTGACACTGTCCGGCCCTCCCACACCACTTCAACTCTTGTAAGCAACATTCAACAGTGACACGCCTTTTAAATACACCGAGCATTGAAGCTAAGCGAGTTTCCCGGAATGTCTAGCTTGTCTTTAACCCGTAATGAAATTAATCAAACAATAAAATTAATAGATCCTGTAGGTTGCTAGTGTTGTCTGATAAGAAGAATCTAGAATAAATAGAGATTACGCTAGTTAGAAAATCCTTAAAATCTTTCAAGTCTTGAATAATATTGTAGCTAAATTCGAAGATTCGTTAGGTTTCATATTTTTTTCCTTTTATAGCGATGTATGGCGAGACAACCACGCCATTCGCCTCATGGTAAGTGATACGACCGCTCATGGATAGTAGAAAACCAAATAACACCACGAATTACAAAGTATTGCTTGACATTCCACTGCGCTCGCCATTCTGAGACATGAGATGTTAAGGCTCAATATGCCCAGTAGTTACTCTGGCTACAATGTCCTTCAAACCGGAACACAACACTACATTTACACTGCTGTTGCTGATGTTACTTACCAATTATAAGCTATCGAAATACGTAAATTCTTGTGAGTAAGAGCAGCGCTCTTAGGAATTCCTGTTGTACCACTAGTAGATGTTATTAAAGCTATTGTTTCTGCGGGATCGAAATCGTTTGGCCTGTTGGATTACAAAAAACATACATACATACATACATAAACTCACGCCTTTATCCCCGAAGGGGTAGGCAGAGGCGCCACCAGGACACCCACATTTCGCCTTGTATGTTCCGTCCCACGATGTGATACGGCGAGCCTATCGCCATATCGGGCACAAATTCCTGACTCCGGACTGATAATGAATAGAAAATTCCAATATCACTTTGCCCGACCCGGGACTCGAACCCGAGACCTCAGCTTTGTAACCGTACCGTAATACAACTACGCCACCGAGGCAGTCAACAAAAGTCTACAAAAAACATTTACAGTATAATGTACTCGTAGTACTATTGATATTCGTATTGCTAGGAGATGACTTCACGGTTCTGTGACACCGCGCCTCATAGCAATGGTAATGATAAAGGACTAGAGTATGGAATATCAAGTGAACAATATTTTTAGTCAGCTCGAAACTTATCAAGTGATGATTATTTCTGGTCTGCTCGAAACATAATGCGTACTCGTTGACATCTAATACATTCGATAGGTATGGAAGTGAGTAACACAGGCAGATTGTATAGCTGCTCAGTTGCATGAGTAACTGTGTGCCCATAAACAAAGCTTACTGTGTCAGATAACTTCACACTGTAATATAAAATCAAGCAGCCTATCCCTAAATTCTTACCTTACCAACACAAGATTAGTGCCATAATATTATGAAAGACGATAAAATGATTAAGATAAAGTAAATTTCAATTTAAGATTAAAAATACAGTCAGATTTAGATAACTATGAGACAGTAATACCAGATATAGATTATTTGATTGTCCTTTTACAAGGTAATACCTAATTTATTCAAACTTAAAATTTCTAAAGATATTGGGGATATTAATTAGTGCTAACCATTCCTAGACCTGTTGGAAGCGGCCTGCATCCACCGACTTACTGCGACCTTAACCAGGTCTTCCGTCTGCCTTGAGGTCGCTTCCAACAGGTCTTTGTGGCGATCCATGGGGGAGGCCTATGTTCAGCGGTAGACTTCCTGTGGCTGAAGAGAGAGAGAGAGAGAGAAAGAGAGAGAACCATTCTTACCCGTTTCAAATTTTTATGATAACTTAAGTGTATGTTTGTTCATGGTACCATTTTTGACAACTTACTTAAATTCCGTAACAGAGTTTTCATCACCACCATGCGATTTTAACAGTTGATGAAATTGTAGGAAGCCCTCGCATTGATCAAAAGTGATGACGGTAGCGTCCACTTGAGAGCTTTTCAAAGCTTCTGCAACACGTGACGTCGACTCGCTTTGACATAAAATTATCTTCGGCTTGTTAACGCTGAATGACGATTTCAATTCTACTAAAATAGAAATATATATTATGCATAACTTAACGAAAATGACCTTGAAATAAAACTAATTTTAAGGATTTTATCGCGGATTAGGTTTAATATTTACATTTTTAACTTCTCGACATTTCGATTACCTACTTTACAGTTTTCGTGGTCATGGGGCGGACTCTCAGTGACTGTTATTATTTAACTACCCTTAATTTCGACATCGACATGATGAAGTCAGCTGTTAACTGTCTGTCAAAATTCCGTTACAACCTTCGATCAATTATACACTTTGATCGAAGGTTACAACTCATAAGTAAATTCAAAGTAGTTTCTTAAATATTCATAAATCTACAACACTTATTTTATATCAGTGGAGATTAAAAATAATTCATGAATATAAATATTGTGTAAATTAATGACGAAATTATAAATATAAGTGAAAAAAATCGTGTTAAATGGAATTTTTTATTGATCCCAAGGGTCTTGAATCGATGTCTGAGAGAAGTGGTCTATCAATAAGAGGATATTGACAAACCAAATTAATATGAAACTTGAATACACGAATAGTAACCTTTGGTAAATGCGGGATTTGAGCAGACATTTACTTATAACTTACAAACTCCCAAATTGACATCAACCGCTGCAATAATGACTCCAAGATACAGAGCTGCGTAGAACGGTAAAGCAACGTCTACATGGTTGGGTGCCATTATAGTGATGACGTCACCGTGCACCAGCCCCAACTTCCTAAAGGCAAGTGCACACCGAACACTGCGCTCCAGCACTGAAGCATTAGTGTCATGTTCATCAGTAGCTCCATCTATCTGAAAATAAAAAACGATACCAATTCACTTTTGTAAAAGTCTTAGATTACTGTAAAGTTTTATAATTGTAGTTTTAATTGTAGTTTTTAAGTTGATAAGCTTGTGGGTGCCTAAATTATCTAAATTTTCTAATTTAAATTCAATTTCTCTACCACGCTATATTTGAGCAAATTATCTGAATAAGGTCTGAATCTGTTTTTGTCATGCTCAGTAAGCAGTTACAAGAATTACATAATCTGATGTAATTTATAAATATTTGTTTTATGCCTATAATGCACTTTATAGTTAGATAACTAAAAACACCGACCCAATTTAATATTAGACGCACATTTTAAAATTAAAGAATGAAGCTCTTTCTCGTCTCATCTTCAGCTAAAGGAAGTCCACTGCCGATCACAGTCCACATCCAAGGATTTCAATAGCAACCTATACAGGTATGGATACCCATCGACTTCCAACAACCTTAGTAAGGTCATCTAACCACCTTTTAGGTGGAGGTTCGACATAACAAGAAATTCGCATAGAAAGAAATTACTTGTTTATTAATAAGGTAAATATATCAAAATAAGATTGAATCGTTAAACATTAAGCAAATGAGAAGTGTTATAGTAAGTCTGCATACCGCCTGATATAAAAGATCAAATTTAGAAATTATAAAGCAAATAGTAAACTATACTAAAATATGAACTCTAAAGCTGAGAAAGAGCTTCATATGCATGCTTAAACATAGAAGAACTAAATAGTTAGTAATACCTGATGTATAAATTCCGGAGCGTCCTTTAACGCCTGCAGTATGATTTTGCCGAGGTGGTGCCGGTCGGCTGGAGTGCCTGACTGCGCCACCACGCGCGCACTCAACTCCTCCACAAACCAGTGGACACCATCGTGAGCATGCACCAGCAACGCTTGCTCCGCCATCCCATACAATGACTGGATTGCAATATCTTGCTCCATTTCTTCCTCGCTCAAGACTGCATTTATCAAGCTTTATGGCTTTAGATAAGGCAAGGTCGTAAAGTCATAAACCCAAATTATCTGCAATATAGAAATCATTTGGCCTCGGATAACGTGTTGGAAAGTTAGTAACCAATCATCATATTATATCAGTAATATTTTGGTAAGTACTAAGTAGATTAAATCACGATATTCTTCTGATAGTTATGGATTCGAAATTTAAAAAAAATACATTAATTAATTATTTTAATATACCGGGTAAAATTGACGTGTGGTATTTAATTTAACCCAAATGTTCCACATCACCCCAGGTGAAATTGTACATTAGTGTTACGTGATAAGATTAGAAGTTATATTGCTTTGTTGGGCGAAATAAATTCCAGGTTGAAATTATTTTAATAAATGATTCACATAGAAGAATGCACGAGATATCAAACGGCATAATTCATAGGCATGCAAGTTACCACTTACCACGGATTTTAGCGACCATCCCGCATTTTTATTTATTGGCTTTAGATCAATAACATAAATATATAGTTAAGCATCTGGCTCTTAGAACCTCAAGCACTCGGTAATTCATCCGCAATTATTTCACATCATTATTTCTGTCTAGAAGAGCATTAAGCGTGATTAGCATCCATAGTATTGGTGTCAAAGGAAGAGACACTGTAGACTTTGAGACTTTGCCATCATAAACAGCATATGATTTCGGTTCCGCAGTAGTTATCAGGGGTGTGTAGTCGATACAACTGATCACGAAAATGAGAAGAATAAATGTTCATGACGGATGGTCTCGAGTTGAAGTGGCCATCTCGGCATCGCTTTTGGTTAAAGCACATCTTCCTTGATATGCGCCATGGTTATGTGACCAGATAGCTCTTTTAAATCGCCGATTAATTTCACGAGGATACCATAATTTTTTATCAAAATATTATCGCATATAAACCATGTTACGATCATACCTATTGATGTACTTACATCATTGACAATATAAGCAATAAGAAAAAGCCAACATCACGTGGTGTTCCCAGGCGGTCACCCATCTAAGTACTGACCACGCCCGACGTTGCTTGACTTCGGTGATCGGACGAGAACCGGTGTATTCAACGTGGTATGGACGTTGGCGATGTAATCGCTGTATTTAGTCATGTGTATCCGCTATGTGACGTCATAATGTACAGTTATTTTTATACTCACAGCTGGTGACACGTGTTGAAATTGAATAGTGATGCTATCCAACATTATACAGATGGCGCTAGTGTAACCCCTCTATTACGTTTAACAATAACCACTAAAACTAAAATCGATAATTTACTTATTGTAAGAAACACACAAATGACAATGTTACTGATGCTGATACGCTGTAAATTGTAGTACTTACTAGACACTAAAATAATAGGATCATGCAAGTTTAAAAATGGTCAAAATGTTTTTGCCCAGTGGTTCGGGGGTGCAAGAATTCCGCCACGGTACCTCCTGCCTGTCGTAAGAGGCGACTTAAAGGGGCCATCGGGGTCGTTGGGCAAACTGCGGGGGCGGTGCGCCCTCACTCATAACGACCTCGAGACGTGTGATAGAGTGCATGGGTCAGACTCTATCGTGGACGCCCACAACATCTTAAACGGGCGTCCAAACTAGTAGTAAATGTGGGGCATTCAGACCCCCACTACGTAAGGACCAGCAACGGTTTTGCGCCGGGCGGTTACGCGGACGTATATCGGGGCGATTGTCGCCCTGGGATGTCCGGTGCCGCCCATAATGCGTGTGAAGGTCACCGAGGGGTTTTTAGTCAGTATGCTGGCGTAGGTTTTTGTTAGGGTCCCAGCTCGACCACAATCCGCAATGTGGCGGGTTGGAAGGCCAGAGACACTGACATACCCCGGGGTACCGAAAGGGGAGCTTAATAGCTTTTCCTCTTGGACACAAAAAAAAAGAAGTTTAAAAATGGTCGCTTAAAATCCAACTTAGGCTTCTAACGAGAAATATTTATACAGCTGCTCCTACAACCGCCACAGTAAGACAATTTTATATTTTGTTAGCTGTGGGCCCGAGGCTCGATGTGACTTTAAATGTATAACTCGTATTACGCATAGGCAACAATCACAAGCTTTACTCAAAGATAAAGAGAATTTAACATTTGGTTAACAAAATTATGCAAGTTTCGTGGATCGCTCCCATTGATTAAAATTAAAATGGAACGGACAAAAGGATGGCAGGGGCCAGACGCAAATACCGTACGGCTGTGCTCATGGTCTATTCTTTGGGTTGTGCGTCGCGTTGCGTCATTGTCTGAAGTGCGTCGTGTGTCGATGCATCAACCCTTTCAACAAAGGCAGAAATTAAAGGTGTTATAACCATTCGACTGTCGATGCATCGACCCTTTCAACAAAGGAAGAAATTAAAGGTGTTATAACCATTCGCGATATCGCACTTGTCCGAAACAGGTATTTCTGCAGCTGCAGTAATAATGAACAAGTGTAGCACAAATAGACGTAGAGAAAGAAATGAGAGTGGCAATTTCGAAACTAGATCCCCGTTTCGAGAAGCTACATATAATATTCAGAAAAGCAAATAAGTCCTTCTCATTAAATCCAGCAATTTTTTTTATTTTCATGCTTATGTTTTCTTATAACATTCATAATTAATGTCCAAATAGAGTATTGCTGATATCTTAGGGCCTCGTTCACCATCTTTAAGTAAACCGTTGATTACTTACTTTTTGATTGGCGTTATTTGACAAGCAAATGTGCAGAGTATCTTTCGTCGATTTCACAAGTGAAAATAAAGTAAAATGCTGACTAAGTGAATGACATAAGAAATTGAACGAATCATTCGTTCAATATTGCGTCAAATGCACAGAACAATGAGGTCCACAAATGTTCCTCGCCCTACCTCCCGCTAAAGTGTCAACGTGTTTTTTTCTTAAAAAATAAAAAAGGAGGTTGAGATTTTAACCTTATTATAACCATTATGTAAATACGCTAATCGGCAGACGATGCAGCCAGTAAGTTACTTATTAATGTAATCATAGGATTAGTATTACTGGAGCATGGTGAAATCGACATATGATGTTACGGATGACTTTTCTGATGATTAGCCTAATCAACGATTTACTTAAAGATGGTGAACGAGGCTCTTAGAATAGTATTAAAAGTTATAATTTTTAAGCCAGTATTTAAGGCCCGCGGAGAGGGGCGTCGTTAAAATATTGCAAATTCTTAAGGGCGTCACAATACAAATAAGCTTGGGAAGCTATGCGTTAGCCGCTTCGACAATATGATGTTACCGCTGTGGTAGACTTGAATGGACACTGTCGTCGTCCCCAAGCATGATTTAATTATAATTGCCGCTATCGCACCGAGTGAGCAATTGATCCTAGAGGGAAATTTGTATCTTTGCACTTGAGGTGTGGTCAAGTAATATAATATATAATAAATAAACTGTCAGAAAGAGGACTTGTAGGAGTAAGTCTACTTACTACAACGTCCTAAGAGAAGTGAGCGAGCTTTTCAGCGAGCGTCAAAAGTCAGTGTGACTTTTAATACGCCGTGGCTAGGGGACGAGAGGAGCAACCAGCAACTTCACACAACTACTGCAAATTTGACAGTTGCTTCAATATGAAAGTGATTCTGTCTTCGAGCTAGTTGCGAATTGCCGCAAATCGGAGATCAAAGATGACCTTTGTGCATAGCGCCTTACTGATCTAATAGAAATTAAGTGAATTTCATATTTGGTCCATTGAAATTTTACATTTTTAAGGCCTTAGCGTGCGTTTTTCAGAATACGCAATTTTATTGTTTTGATGTGTATGGCAAGTTAGTATAAGCTTAAGTTCAAGTTTGTGGAGTCGCCATCCTTGCCTACCGGCCGCTATCTTGGAAAAAGGGGTGCAAAACTTGAACTTAAGCTTATACTATTACTAACCCCCTAAACATAATAAAAAAAATTAAATTGCGTCAGAGGACGCAACCCCAAAACTTTTAAATGGACTAATTATTTTATGGAGATGGATGATTTCTCAGTCAAATTCATTTTCATCATTTTCACATGACGCTAAAAGACAATAAAAAAGCAAAAAGCCAACATCACGTGGTGTTCCCAGGCGGTCACCCATCCAAGTACTGACCACGCCCGACGTTGCTTGACTTCGGTGATCGGACGAGAACCGGTGTATTCAACGTGGTATGGACGTTGGCGATGTAAACGCTGTATTTAGTCATGTGTATCTGCTATGTGACGTCATAATGTACAGTTATTTTTATACTCACAGCTGGTGACTCGTGTTGAATACTGATGCTATTCAACATTCTACAGATGGCGCTGGTTTAACCCCTCTATTATGTTTAATAATAAGAACAAGGAGTTAAAATGATAAAACTAAAATTGATAATTTACTTCTTGTAATAAACACAAATGGCAATGTTACTGATGCCGGTACGCTGTAAATTGTAATACGTGCTAGATTCGGAGATAATAGGATCTTGCAAGGTTAAATAAAAATTGCCGATATCAAACCGCTGCACTGGAGCAATCTAGAGGGCAATTTGTACCATTGCACTTGAGGTGTGGTCAGGTTAGAGTAATTAATAGTCAGACATGAGACAGCAGACCCCCAAATATCGGACCCAGCATAGAAATTGACCATCTAAGTTACAACTGAAGTTAAATTAATAAATTGTCAGTCATGAGACAGCAGACTCCCTAATATCGGACCTAATATAGAAGTCGAACTTTCAAAATATAAGATTTGAAGTAGAGTTTTTCTAGGTATTATTGGGCCGATCCCGGCGGCACTGCAATGCCGGGCCGACCCGTGACGGGAGTGGAGCGAGCCCCGAACATCCCGTCGGTTTACATAAATCAGTTTAATATACTGGTCCCGCAATGCGGGAACTTTCAGATATTAAGCTGAGAAGAACAGATATCTTTATTTATTTAAAAAAGAACTACCCAGATAACCAGGTTACAATTTAGCAGTTTGCCTGCTTTTAACAAAATATCTACAACTAGGTACACAGTCTTAAACAACTATTTTACAACTATTTTACATCATAATACAAAAGTTGCAATACAGGTTACATTTAATTGAAGTTTATTTAATCATAGGTATGTATTTACAGTAAAATCTAAAAAATACAAACATTATATTAAGTAGGAACACATCCCAACCCAGATCTACGCATACAGTGTATATTTGGACTGTGACCGAAAGAGTACCGAACATTCTGTCAAATTACAAAAATCAGTTTAGTATACGATTGTTGTTATATATTATATAGTATATTAATTATTTATATATCGGCATTTATTTGGTACTGTCGCATGCCAGACACGTGCTCCACGTAAATGTCGCGGGACCAATGGATGGTATCGCTCACCATCAAGCGGCGCATCATGCTGGCATACCGCCTGCTCAACCCTAAACTGTTTAGCACGGCTTCGTTGCGGCAGTCCCATGCCCCCAGAGCGCCGACTACGAAAGCTTGGACTTTTACCCTGTACCCCTGGCGTCTGAGTTCGTCAGCCAGGGCCCGGTACTTGTGAAGCTTACGCAGTCTGGCTAGTTTAAAAGCCTCCGCTCGGTTCTCGAATGGAATGCACACATCGATAATGTTAATGCAGCGGCCGACATCATCACGCACAACAACATCAGGCCGCAAATTTGCAAGGTCACCCCTGACTCCGGTTACTGTCCGGTTGGCAGAGATGGACCCTGCACAGCGAGCCGCTTTGATAAGCCTATTTTGGATGTTGTTGTGTCTGTGCTGCCTAGCCGCCGCATGCACACCACAGTGACAGAGAACGTGCGGGAGAGACTCTAGGGGAGCCCCGCATCTGCGACATCTCCTGTCCATCGTATCGAGGCCTCGATAGGCCGCGTTTAAAGGAAGGACGTTGAGCCTAGCCCGATGTATGAAGCGCCAGTCGCAGAAACGGGTAAAACTGCCGCTGCGAAGAAAGCTGGATGCTTCCCCGTCACCTCGAACACCTTACCTTGGTCCTGTTTGGCTAGGAGTCTCGTGCAGTAATGTTCAATGTGCTTATTAGCACTGATTGTTCCGAGGTGAAATGATTAAAAAGTCAATTTTACACGATGAAAGATTTATTGTTTCTAACTCACACGTATATAAGGTACACACTGCTGATCGCCTAACGATTACCGGCTCGACTGAACATATTAATTAGTAGTTAGAATTATGTAATTGGAATAAGGTGACGCACGGGTAAGTATATAATAATATGGTGTCGCCACAATATTCCCCCCTTTTACAAAAATTTGAATCAACAAATATTTATATAATAATAATAATAAAAAAGTAAAGCAAACATGAAAAGTAAATTTTTTTTTAAAAAATAACATTCATATCGAGATAAAAATAATAATAAAACTAATAGTGTAAAAAAAAATTATTTTTGACGTAACTTCACAAACACATTCACTGACAACACACTATTTTCACTTATATTCACTAATTGAAGTGAAGACGGCCCCTGCCTATGCGCCCATGGCGCAGCGGCACCCGGCGCGGAGGCGCGCTGATGCGCGCTGATGCGCGCTGATGCACGCTGATGCGCGCTGGATGCGCCGGCGCAGCGCACGGCAGCGTCCGGTCCGCCTAGACATGCCCACGTGGAAGGGGCTGTCCTGGCGGCTGCAAGGACTGTTGAGATGCAGTGTATGTAGCAGCCGCTATTTGGTGGTGCAAATAACGACTGTACCGCTTGCGGCACTTCTTCCATAAAAAGTAGGTCACAAAAGCTATAATCACTATAGCTTGGACTACTAAGATCGTGTCTACTTTGTTCCATGACTGTTCTTGAATTTCGCCCCCAGATTGGGCGATTATAACCTCGTCCTTTGAGTATGTCTTTCCCATTATACTGTTTAAAACAGAATGATGTAAATTGTTATTGCAGAATAAAAGTGTTCAGTCGGCATTATGGTGTTCATGGAATTGTAAAACGAACTACCGGCTTGCTAATGCGGCCTGACTTTGTAACCGTATGCCCCTGTTGTTGATGTTGGGTTTCGGTTTTCGTATTGGAATGTTGAATCGATGTATTTTCATATTTTTCCAATTCCCACGATGGTAAAAATGCTGGTTTTAATCTATCAATTGAAATTGTAGATTCATTGTTTTCGACCAATACTTTGTAAAATTTGTCTGTTCTATTTACGACTTTATATGGTCCAGAATACGGTGGTGTCAGTGACTTTGTAAGTCTGTCGCACCTAACAAATACATGTGAACATGTTTTGAGGTCCGGATGGACAAAAATGTTCGACTGATGTATGTCTCTTCTTGGTACGGCCCTTAGATTCTTTATATGTTCTCTTAATTGTTCAACGAATGTGTTACTATCGGAGATATTTGGCTGTGTTGGCACAAAAAAATCTCCAGGTAGTTTTAAAGGTGTTCCGTAAACTAATTCAGCAGCCGAAATTTTAGTATCGTTCCTCAGGCTAGTTCGCAAGCCAAGAAGTACTGTAGGCAATTCTTTAAGCCATTTATTTGTGTTTCCACGACACATCAAAGCAGCCTTGAGGCATCGGTGAAAACGTTCGACAGCTCCATTCGCCTGCGGATGATAACTCGTTGTCCTTATTTTGGCAATTCCCAAAAGTTTGCATAATTGGTCAAATAGGAAAGACTCGAATTGCCGGCCTTGGTCGGAGGTTATTCTTTGCGGACATCCAAATCGGGCTATCCAGGTAGAATAAATTACGCCCGCTACGACTTCAGCTGTTATGTCCTTCACGGGTACTGCCTCGGGCCAACCTGTTGCTCGGTCTACCATAGTGACTAAGAATCTATACCCGTCACAATAGGACAACGGTCCCACTATATCCACGTGTAGGTGGTCAAATCTGTCACTAACAGGGTATGTTCCGTAAGGTGAATTTGTGTGTCGAGTTATTTTGCAAGTTTGACATTCCATACATGACTTAGTCCATATCCCAATATCTTTATTCATGCACTTCCAATAATATCTATCACTTATTAACTTTCGTGTAGAGCGCATTCCGGGATGACTCATTCCGTGGATTGCTTTGAAGGCTCTTTCTCGGAATTGAGCGGGTAAATACGGTCTTATTTTCTGTGTTGAAACGTCGCAATATAATGGTAATACACAGTTAGGTATATGTATGGTTTGAATTTGGTGGTTGTTCTTCTTTAATAACTCTGCTAATTCGGAATCATTGCTCTGGGCTTTAGCAAGATCCCCGTAGTCAAAAATGTAAGGCGTATGTATTTCAGAAATTCTCGACAGAGTATCGGCCACTATGTTTTCACTTCCTGATATGTGTTCAACTGATAAACAAAACTGCATTATAAAATCTAAATGGCGAATCCTCCTGGGTGTGTCATTTTGGGATGGTTTTCCACTTTTTAAAGCTTGTACCAAAGGATTATGGTCTGTGTATACAGTGACTGGAGTTCCCTCTATTATGTGCCTGAAGTGTTTAATAGCCATGTAGATAGCCAGCAACTCTCTATCAAATGTACTATATTTTTGTTGCGTTTCGCTAAACTTGCATGAGAAAAATCCTAGTGGTTTCCAGGTGTTGTTAACTTTTTGCTGAAGAACCGCGCCGGCGCATGTAGTGGAGGCGTCTGTCATCAAGGCCACAGTAGAGCCTTTAACTGGGTGTGCCAGTGTAATCGCGCTGCGTAGGCTGTCCTTACACTTTTGAAAAGCATCACTGCTATCATCGTCCCAAGGAATTGGTGTTTTATCCTTTCTCTTACTGTTGTGCAAATAAATATTTAGTTTTGATTGTACTTCGGCGGCTCTTGGTAGATGGTTTCTATAAAAATTTAGCATTCCCAAAAAACGCCTTAATTCTTCAACTGTTTTTGGCCGAGGAAAGTTATCAATTACTTTGACTCGTTCTGGTAGAGGTTGAATACCTTTTTCTGAAATCCGATACCCCAAAAAGTCTATTTCAGCCTGTCCGAATTCACATTTGCCAATGTTTAAAGATAAACCATATTTGTTAAGACGTTCGAAAATGATCTTTAAATGTTCTTCGTGTACGGTCGAGTTTTCTGAAGCAATTAACAAATCATCGATGTATATGAATATGAATTCCAATCCTTGAAAAACTACGTTGTTGAGGAATCTTTGGAATGTTTGCGCTGCATTTCGAAGTCCGAATGTCATCCTGGGAAATTCGAAAAGGCCAAACGGTGTAATTATAGCTGTTTTTTCAATATCCTCCGGAGCAACGGGTATAAAATGGTATGAACGAAAAATGTCAATTCGGGAGAATATTTTCTTTTTATCTAATATATAGGTAAAGTCCTGAATTCTCGGTATCGGGTAGCGGTCAGGTTTGGTTATGGCGTTGAGTTGCCTATAGTCACCGCAAGGACGTAAATCTCCATTTTTTTTAGGAACTACATGTAGCGGTGAAGCCCAACAGCTCTTTGATGGTCGACATATTCCGATTTCTTGCATATACTCGAATTCGGCCTTCACTTTTTGATACCTGTCCGGCGGTAGAGGCCTGGCACGGGCAAAAACTGGAGGTCCTGTCGTCTCGATGTGATGAACTACCGAGTGTGGAGGTGTGTCCTTGAAGCAGGCGGGCTTCGTGATATCCGGATATTCTGCGAGAAGGTTGTGGTATGATCTGGTGACGTCTATAGTGCTTATAGGTGGTTCGCTGTGTATAATTAATGAACCGATGACATTTAAACTCGTTATTCCGTCAATTAATCGCTTATTATGTACATCCACTAATAATTTGTATTTGTTTAGAAAGTCGGCGCCTAGTATAGGCTGACTCACATCTGCTATAACGAAGTTCCATCGAAAAGGTCGCCGTAGTTTGAAATCCAATACTGCTGTCTTTATGCCATACGTTTTGATCTTAGAGCCATTAGCCGCGAATAATGCGTAATTATAATTCTTATTTATGTCACTGGAACGTACATTTTTCTTTGGCAATACGGAAATATTGGCACCTGTATCCACCAAAAATTGCATACCACTTTGTCGGTCGGTTATACATAATCGGTGGGTTGGCGAAATAGTACAGTCATCCACCATTGACTGCACCAAAATTAGTTTTCCGGCTGCTCCTTTTTATCGTTCCATGCGCAGGGTTGAACGCATTTTCGTGCATCCGCCTTGTATTTATAGTGGTAGAAACAAAGCCAATTTTCCCGCCGAGGGCCACGCGACTGACTCCTCCCCCGAGAAACGTTCCGCAACCGATTTCCATTGCGATATGCACTGCGTCCTCTATTATTCCGTTGCAAAGATTTCTCCAACTGCATTACCTTGAGACTTAACGCTGCAATTTGGTTCAACAAAAATCCGTTATCCATCTGAGGAGTAGATGACGAACTGGTACTCTGTTGTTGAACTGATGCAACCTGATACGGACGAGAGTTTTCCAAGATCTTGTCTGCTATTTTTGCAAGATTATCCAGATCCTGATCGGCACTAACTGCTAGAACTGCACGTATCGTTGAGGGCAAATGTTCCTGCCACAGGTAGCTTAAGGTCTCGTTAGGCATTTTATCTCGGGCTAGATTACGCATCCCTTGTAATAGTTGCGACGGTTTTTGATCGCCCAATTCCATTCCTTTGAGCAATTTATGAAATTCTTGATTTTTAGATATTTCGTAGAGCGCCAGTAGTCGGGCCTTGAGCGCTTCATATTTTTTGGTGTCCGGTGGCTGGATTAAAATGTCGCTAACTTGCTGTATGATATCTTTGCCTAATTTTGTTATGACTAAATTAAATTTGGCTTCGTCGCTCAATTTCTGTGGCGCTAGGACGGCTTCGACTTGGACGAACCATAACCTGGGAAGGTCAGGCCAAAATTCTGGGATGCGAGATGAAACAGATACTGCAGCTAACTCCGCCACGGGAATCTCTTCTTTTTCATCTTCAGAGTCTTTTGGCGGCTGGACGGCAGCGGGTGGTGAATAGAAAGCCATTTTCAATTTTAATAAATATGTCTAAGTCTTTAAATCACGTCACTGTTTTTGAGTAATCACGTCACTGTTTTTGTTTAATCACGTCGGGGTCACCAATTGTGCTTATTAGCACTGATTGTTCCGAGGTGAAATGATTAAAAAGTCAATTTTACACGATGAAAGATTTATTGTTTCTAACTCACACGTATATAAGGTACACACTGCTGATCGCCTAACGATTACCGGCTCGACTGAACATATTAATTAGTAGTTAGAATTATGTAATTGGAATAAGGTGACGCACGGGTAAGTATATAATAATATGGTGTCGCCACATTCAACAAGTCTGCGTCGCAGCAAGTTCGCAACCCCTCGCTTTTGGGACGGAAAAGCGGACTCTTCACTCTCTCCTCCGTCCCCGCAGACTATGCTGAACACCTTCTCGGTGGGGTGCCAGACCCATCGCAACCCAATTTTTGTTCGCAACCTATGGGTCGCTGTGCGCACCCTCGCCCAGAAGGACGTACGTCCTCCCGAAGGCGGCATCCCAAGGTCACCCGAGAGGTAGCGGGCCACGTCGTCGCCAGCAGCCTCTCTCCTGAGCCTCCCAGACACCGTCCCCTTCAGCGGCGCCTCTGCCAATGACCTCACCGAGGCATCTCCGGCATATAGCAGCCGGTAGCTATGAGCCACGGTGAGGAGATCATACAGCTCGGCCAGTGGAAGGAGGCCACCGCCACCTTTTGAAGGCGGAAGGTAGACCAGCTCCGCGCTGGCGCGCTGGGGCAGATCAAGCCATTCTTTGGCCAGGCTTGCAACGACTGTGTCCGCCGTTCTCAGGTACTCCTTCTCGATGGTTCCTCCCTGCATGATGAAATCCAGGCGCGGCAGCAGGAATGTGCCCACCGCGTCTAGCTTTTGCCATGGGGCAAGCAGGGAGTCGCCGATTTTCTTGGCCCCGGGGCCCGTGTCCAGGTTGCACTATTTAATGCCGTCTGGCGCAACGAAGCAGTCCCTGCATCTTGGGGTAGCTCAGAAACCATACTGCTCTTCAAAATAGGGGATCACCTAGACATAAGAAACTGGAGATCTATCTCCCTCGGGAACACGGTGGCCAAACTATTCTCGGCTTTTCTCTCGGAAAGGGTGCAGGACTGGGGAGTCTCAAACCGGCGATTCAGCAATCAGCACCGCCCAGAAGGGATTACTCAGCTTCGAGGGATGAAAAGAACAGATACTACACTTTGATCTTAGCCATAAGGCCGAGAAACGATACAGTGTGCTGCCGCGCCCAGCATTATATACTAATGCCGGAGAATCTTGACACCGCGATGCAGAAAAATCGACAAATTGGTCACCGCCATCTACCGGCAAATCGTGAAAATATTTGCTGGCGAAGTGGTGACTTGCTTGTGTCATTGCCAATTCTATGTAAAAGGGTATAAAATAAACCATTTCAACAAGGACAGTACAATATTAATGTAATATACAAGACCTTAATAGATACACAAATCATTTTTTTTTGTGGTAACGGATTGGCTCCATACTGCCCAAATAATGATTGCATTGATTTCACATTAAACTTCATTAATTTGGTGAACTTGGAGCTCGTTTTACAAAGACTCTTTCTATGTGGCGTGTGCAAAGTTCATATTTAAAATAATTAATTTGCATTGACGTCCCCACAATCAGTCATTCAGCAAAAGCAATTGTGTACAGATTTTTCAATTACAAAAATAGCAGTCCTCTGGCCTGCGAGAGACTTTGCTCGAGAATTAATTATACAGAAGACTAATTTAAAAAACAAATTAACAGTTTAATAAAGACTACCACCGATTGAACATGAAAGATTCACATCAATCACAGTCACTATACATACATCAAAGTTTTCTTCCTCTACCTTGTCGTATACCACACCATAATGTTTTTATTCACAATATAGTGGAAGTCCATGATTTTGTAGTCAAGAATATGCCTAAACGTTTTACAGAAAATAAACTTCAAAATAGAAAGAATAAAGTAGTTGCCTCTTGACTAAGATAGACGAGATGTCGGTTCTTTTAACAGTCTTAATCGTTGATTTTAAAACAATGTCAACGGTCTGTACATATTCTTTAATACTATAATATTAAAGTCACTTGTGTAACTTGTGTAATTACCTGCCTCTAATTACCTACCTCTCTTCTTAAACTCACTAGGTGTTCAGTGTTGGCTATATGGACTTGTGTCATGTTTCATGAAAGATTTAAAAAACAAAGATTATTAACAATTCAATGCTGTAATTTCGCCATCTGAGTATCCATTACAATCCATCACACTTCAATATTATCTATCTCCTACTTATTATCTTATTTAACCTTTAATTTAAATTAATACATTTCGTTGTTTTAATAAAGTTAAAACATACAATCTAAAGACAAGATGGAAAATACTATCTTTGCAAAAATATAACAGCCCAAAGCTCTATAATAAGAAACAAGTTCGCTACAAACTGTGTCAGAATTTGATTGCGTCGCCATTAAAAGGACTGATACCTGAATGATTACCAAGTTCGTTACCACTTTCTTAAGTGGCAGCAAAACAAAGGTATGCACATCGTTAAACTTATTTCGAAGCAAATAAGTCACTTTATATTGGTGCGGGTGTTACGTAAATTACAGAAATTAAGAATCTGGAATTTCCGCTGATAAGAAACAATTTTTTTGACAAACTAGCATAATAACTGGGGCTAGTCCGTGCAGAGCTTGAGTAAAAATAATTATTGGAGTTAGATACGTAATAAGTTCGGACTTCGGGCCTAATAAGCCTTTAAATTTTACGAACTTCAGGTTATTTCTTTTTAACTTCAGTATTGAAGAAACTGTCAGCATTTTACTAGTTTTCGATAAATGTTACCAGTTACAGCAACAAAATGGCTCAGTTTTCAATTGTCGCGATTGTAAATAAACTTTTCAAATCCAAGGTCAAAAGTCAATGTGACTTTTAATACGCCGTGGCTAGGGGACGAGAGGAGCAACCAGCAACTTCACACAACTACTGCAAATTTGACAGTTGCTTCAATATGAAAGTGATTCTGTCTTCGAGCTAGTTGCGAATTGCCGCAAATCGGAGATCAAAGATGACCTTTGTGCATAGCGCCTTACTGATCTAATAGAAATTAAGTGAATTTCATATTTGGTACATTGAAATTTTACATTTTTAAGGCCTTAGCGTGCGTTTTTCAGAATACGCAATTTTATTGTTTTGATGAGTATGGCAAGTTAGTATAAGCTTAAGTTCAAGTTTGTGGAGTCGCCACCCTTGCCTCCCGGCCGCTATCTTGGTAAAAGGGGTGCAAAACTTGAACTTAAGCTTATACTATTACTAACCCCCTACACATAATAAAAAAAATTAAATTGCGTCAGAGGACGCAACCCCAAAACTTTTAAATGGACTAATTATTTTATGGAGATGGACGATTTCTCAGTCAAATTCATTTTCATCATTTTCACATGACGCTAAAAGACAATAAAAAAGCAAAAAGCCAACATCACGTGGTGTTCCCAGGCGGTCACCCATCCAAGTACTGACCACGCCCGACGTTGCTTGACTTCGGTGATCGGACGAGAACCGGTGTATTCAACGTGGTATGGACGTTGGCGATGTAAACGCTGTATTTAGTCATGTGTATCTGCTATGTGACGTCATAATGTACAGTTATTTTTATACTCACAGCTGGTGACTCGTGTTGAATACTGATGCTATTCAACATTCTACAGATGGCGCTGGTTTAACCCCTCTATTATGTTTAATAATAAGAACAAGGAGTTAAAATGATAAAACTAAAATTGATAATTTACTTCTTGTAATAAACACAAATGGCAATGTTACTGATGCCGGTACGCTGTAAATTGTAATACGTGCTAGATTCGGAGATAATAGGATCTTGCAAGGTTAAATAAAAATTGCCGATATCAAACCGCTGCACTGGAGCAATCTAGAGGGCAATTTGTACCTTTGCACTTGAGGTGTGGTCAGGTTAAATTAATAAATTGTCAGTCATGAGACAGCAGACTCCCTAATATCGGACCTAATATAGAAGTCGAACTTTCAAACTATATGATTTGAAGTTGAGTTTTTCAAGGTATTATTAGGCCGATCCCGGCGGCACTGCAATGCCGGGCCGACCCGTGACGGGAGTGGAGCGAGCCCCGAACATCCCGTCGGATTACAAAAATCAGTTTAATATACTGGTCCCGCAATGCGGGAACTTTCAGATATTAAGCTGAAAAGAACAGATACTACACTTTGATCTTAGCCAAAAGGCCGAGAAGCGATACAGTGTGTTGCCGCGCCCAGCATTATATACTAACGCCGGAGAATCTTGACACCGCGATGCAGAAAAATCGACAAATTGGTCACCGCCATCTACCGGCAAATCGTGAAAATATTTGCTGGCGAAGTGGTGACTTGCTTGTGTCATTGCCAATTCTATGTAAAAGGGTATAAAATAAACCATTTCAACAAGGACAGTATAATATTAATGTAATATACAAGACCTTATTAAATACACAAAAAACAATTTTTTTTTGTGGTAACGGATTGGCTCCATACTGCCCAAATAAATGATTTGTATTGATTTCACCTTAAATTTCATAAATTTGGTGAACTTGGTGCTCGTTTTACAAAGACTCTTTCTACGTGGCGTGTGCAAAATTCATATTTAAAATAATTAATTTGCACTGACGTCCCCACAATCAGTCATTGAGCAAAAGAAATTTTGTACAGATTTCTCAATTACAAAAATAGCAGTCTTCTGGCCTGCGAGAGACGTTGCTCGAGAATTGATAATACAGGAGACCAATAAAAAAAAACAAATTATCAGTTTAATAAAGACTACCACCGACTGAACATGAAAGATTCACATCAGTCACAATCACTATGTACATCAAAGTTTTCTTCCTCTACCTTGTCGTATACCACACCATAATGTTTTTATTCACAATATAGTGGAAGTCCATGATTTTGTAGTCAAGAATATGCCTAAACGTTTTACAGAAAATAAACTTCAAAATAGAAAGAATAAAGTAGTTGCCTCTTGACTAAGATAGACGAGATGTCGGTTCTTTTAACAGTCTTAATCGTTGATTTTAAAACAATGTCAACGGTCTGTACATATTCTTTAATACTATAATATTAAAGTCACTTGTGTAACTTGTGTAATTACCTGCCTCTAATTACCTACCTCTCTTCTTAAACTCACTAGGTGTTCAGTGTTGGCTATATGGACTTGTGTCATGTTTCATGAAAGATTTAAAAAACAAAGATTATTATCAATTCAATGCTGTAATTTCGCCATCTGAGTATCCATTTGTTAGAATATAACCTTATATCAAAATAATATTTAAAAAGTATAATAAAAAATGATCATTCTCAACTGTCAAATCATTGGTTTTATTAGGTTATGGGCCCAGAGTAAAAATTTTATTCAATAATTACAGTATTTTCATATTGTGTACTTAAAAATAAGTTATAATGTCGTCAGGCAGTTATTTAGTAAATGTGCCGAAATTAAAGGGACGCGAAAATTACGATGACTGGGCGTTCGCAGCAAGAAATTTTCTCATCTTGGAAGGCATTGACATCGACGCCATTCCTATCGATTTAAGTGATGCTGAAGATAGAAAAGCGAAAGCAAAACTCATCATGACGATTGATCCCAAGTTATACGTGCACATAAAAAACGAATCTAAAGTCAAGGATTTGTGGCAGAAACTACAGAAGTTATTTGATGACAGCGGATTTACAAGGAAAATCAGTCTACTTAGAACTTTGATATCTATTCGACTCGATAGGTGTGAATCCATGACAAGTTATGTGAGTCAGATAGTGGAAACTGCATAAAGACTAAAAGGTACAGGTTTCGAGATTAATGAAGAATGGATCGGATCATTGCTGTTGGCGGGGCTGCCAGAAAAGTTTGCTCCGATGATTATGGCAATAGAACATTCTGACATTGCTATAGATTCTGACGTCATTAAAACAAAATTGCTTGATATGAGTTCCGAGATCGGTGACCATGACTCGGAAGTTGCATTATGGTCGAAACAAAAGAGTAAGGTTGGTCAAAATTCGAATATTAAAGGCGCAAAACAAACGTCAAACTTTACGTCAAATGTAAAAAAGATTATGAAATGCTATAAATGCAAGAAAATTGGCCACTTTAAAAACCAGTGTCCCGAACTGAAAGAAAATCAGGTAAACGCATTTAGTGCTGCATTTTTCAATAGTGAATTTAATAAGGAAGACTGGTATATCGACTCAGGAGCTAGTGCTCATATGACATCAAACAAGGAAAACTTATTGCTAGTAAGAAAAGTACACGATATGAAGGAAATTATTGTTGCAAATAATATGACTGTGCCAGTAGTGTGTGCCGGAGATACACAGATTACTACGCTTGTAAATACTTCTCAGTTTGACATTAAAGTAAACAACATTTTATACATACCTAATCTAACCACGAACTTGTTATCAGTGAGCCAGTTGATAGCAAGAGGAAACAAAGTTACTTTCAAGAATGATGTATGTTATATACATAATCAACGGAATGAGCTTATTGGAATAGCAAATTTACAAAATGGTGTGTATAAGTTGAATACGAAAAAGTCAGAGAAAGTGTTGGCTGCAGCAGTTCAAACTGCAAATGCAAAGCAGTGGCATAAAAGATTAGGACACATAAATAGTAATGATTTGCAGAAGATGAAAAATGGTGCTGTAGACGGAATATCGTTTGGTATGAAGGCTGATCTCCAAAAATCCAATTGCCAAGCATGTTGTGAGGAGAAACAGAGTCGTTTAACTTTCCAATTACGAAAACATAGAAGTACAGAAATGCAAGATTTAGTTCACTCAGATCTGTATGGGCCTATGGAGGTTCGATCTATTGGACAGGCAAGATATTTTCTATTGTTCGTTGATGATACTAGCAAGATGGCATTTGTATATTTTATGAAGGAGAAGAATCAGACTCTACAGTATTTCAAGGAATTTCAGAGAATGGTTGAAAATCAAAAAGGAACAAAGATAAAAACATTGAGAACCGACAATGGAGGTGAGTTTTCTTCAGATATGATGGAAAATTATCTGAAAGATAGTGGAATTATTCATCAGAAGACAAACCCATGTACTCCGGAGCAGAATGGTCTCAGCGAGCGTTTCAACAGGACCATAGTTGAACGTGAAAAATGTTTATTGTTCGAGGCCAAATTGGATAAAAGTTTTTGGGCAGAAGCAGTTAATACGGCAGTATACTTGAAAAATAGATCGCCGGCTTCAGGTTTGGACCAAAAGACACCGATTGAAGTATGGACAGGACAAAAGCCTGACCTCAGTCATGTCAGAATTTTTGGGAGCCCAGTAATGATGCATGTTATTTTTTAGTAATGCATGTTATTTTTTATGGTCAAGTTTTTGTTTGTTTTTAACTGATATTAGATTATTTTGATAAGTGGTGCTGTTAGAATATAACCTTATATCAAAATAATATTTAAAAAGTATAATAAAAAATGATCATTCTCAACTGTCAAATCATTGGTTTTATTACCATTACCATCCATCACACTTCAATATTATCTATCTCCTACTTATTATCTTATTTAACCTTTAATTTAAATTAATACATTTCGTTGTTTTAATAAAGTTAAAACATACAATCTAAAGACAAGATGGAAAATACTATCTTTGCAAAAATATAACAGCCCAAAGCTCTATAATAAGAACCAAGTTCGCTACAAACTGTGTCAGAGTTTGATTGCGTCGCCATTAAAAGGACTGATACCTGAATGATTACCAAGTTCGTTACCACTTTCTTAAGTGGCAGCAAAACAAAGGTATGCACATCGTTAAACTTATTTCGAAGCAAATAAGTCACTTTATATTGGTGCGGGTGTTACGTAAATTACAGAAATTAGGAATCTGGAATTTCCGCTGATAAGAAACTATTTTTTTGACAAACTAGCATAATAACTGGAGCTAGTCCGTGCAGAGCTTGAGTAAAAATAATTATTGGAGTTAGATACGTAATAAGTTCGGACTTCGGGCCTAATAAGCCTTTAAATTTTACGAACTTCAGGTTATTTCTTTTTAACTTCAGTATTGAAGAAACTGTCAGCATTTTACTAGTTTTCGATAAATGTTACCAGTTACAGCAACAAAATGGCTCAGTTTTCAATTGTCGCGATTGTAAATAAACTTTTCAAATCCAAGGTCAAAAGTCAATGTGACTTTTAATACGCCGTGGCTAGGGGACGAGAGGAGCAACCAGCAACTTCACACAACTACTGCAAATTTGACAGTTGCTTCAATATGAAAGTGATTCTGTCTTCGAGCTAGTTGCGAATTGCCGCAAATCGGAGATCAAAGATGACCTTTGTGCATATCGCCTTACTGATCTAATAGAAATTAAGTGAATTTTACATTATGGTATAGACGAGTATGGTACATAAATAGCAGTCCTCTGGCCTGCGGGAGACGTTGCTCGAGAATTAATAATACAGAAGACTAATATAAAAAAAATAATTACAGTTTAATAAAGACTACCACCGACTGAACATAAAAGATTCACATCAGTCACAATCACTATGTACATCAAAGTTTTCTTCCTCTACCTTGTCGTATACCACACCATCATGTTTTTAATTCACAATATAGTGGAAGTCCATGATTTTGTAGTCAAGAATATTATGCCTAAACGTTTTACAGAAAATAAACTTCAAAATAGAAAGAATAAAGTAGTCGCCTCTTGACTAAGATAGACGAGATGTCGGTTCTTTTAACAGTCTTACGCCCAGTTTCTATAATCTATCTATCTTTAACAAGAGATTTCGCTACATATTTAGATGCATTTTATGTTTCAGTAAACAAAGATAGAGAGATATAGATATGGTGTATTTATTTGTAGTTAGCTAGGTAAGATGAATATACATGTCTATCTTTGTTTATTGAAGTGTATACATACTTGTATCGCCATAGTAATGGTTGATATGTTAAGCTCTAGTTAAAGATAGATAGGATATAGAGACCGGCCGTTAATCGTTGATTCATAAACAATGTCAATAGTCTGTACATATTCTTTAATACCTACTATAATATTAAAGTCACTTGTGTAACTTGTGTTACCTGCCTCTAATTACCTACCTCTCTTCTTAAACAAAACAAAGTTTATTATCAATTCAATGCTGTAATTTCGCCATCTGAGTATCCATTACCATCCATCACACTTCAATATTATCTATCTCCTACATCTCCTCCTCCTCCTCGCATCGTATTCCTCATTGCTGAGGGTCGTGATCCCCTGAACATGGAGCAATCCTTGACCGGATTATGCTGCGCCACCTTTTCCTATCCTTGGCGTAGTGGAGCGCAGCGTGAAACTTGACGCCAAGGGTCGAGCTGACTTGGTCCGACCATCTGATGGGACATCTGCCTCTCGGACGTTTACCGTCGACTTTGCCAGTAATCATCAGTTGTTCCAAATTATCTCCGTCCTTCCTAGCTATATGGCCAAAAAACTCCAGTACTCGGCGCAAGCAGATGGCAGAGAGCCTGGTTTTGATTTGGAGATCGCGTAGAATGGATACGTTGGAGCGGAACGCAGTCCACGGAATCTGAAGCATTTTCCTCCAGCACCACATCTCGAAAGCATCTATGCGATCTCGGTCGGCTTTCTTCATGGTCCACGTTTCCGATCCATAGTTGAATATGGAGAAGACTAGGGAGTTGACTAGTTTTACTTTTGTTTTCCTCCTGATGTTGCGGTCTTTCCATATTTTGTGCAGCTGAGTCATTGCATTTTTGGCCATACCTATACGCCTTCGTATTTCTTTTTCGCAAGCTCCTGTGCTGCAGATGATGGATCCCAGATAATTAAAATCTTGTACGGTTTCGAGCTGTAGAACTCCGGTTAGCTGCAGTTGGTTGGTTCGATCTATTACCATTAGTTTGGTCTTGCTGTAGTTGATTTTAAGCCCTAACTCCAGGCTAATCTTCTCCATTTTGTTCAAGAGCTGTGCCATTTGGTTTTCGTTGGCAGCCAGCAGTGTGGTGTCGTCTGCATAGCGGAGATTAGATATCTTAGTGCCACCTATGATGACACCACCTTCCCAGCCCTCGCAAGTCTTTATATTTATCTCCTACATATTATGTTATTTAACCTTTAATTTAAATTAATGCATTCCGTTGTTTTAATAAAGTTAAAACATACAATCTAAAGACAAGATGGAAAATACTGTCTCTGCAAAAATATAACAGTCAAAAGCTCTATAATAAGAACCAAGTTCGCTACAAACTGTGTCAGAGTTAGATTGCGTCGCCATTAAAAGGACTGATACCTGAATGGTTACCAAGTTCGTTACCACTTTCTTAAGTGGCAGCAAAACAAAGGTATGCACATCGTTAAACGTATTTCGAAGCAAATAAATCACTTTATATTGGTGCGGGTGTTATGTAAATTACAGAAATTAGGAATCTGGAATTTCCGCTGATAAGAAACTATTTTTTGACAAACTAGCATAATAACTGGGGCTAGTCCATGCAGAGTTTGAGTAAAATAATTATTGGAGTTAGATACGTAATAAGGTCGGACTTCGAGCCTAATAAGCCTTTAAATTTTACGAACATCAGGTTATTTCTTTTTAGCTTCAGTATTGAAGAAACTGTCAACATTTTACTAGTGTTACAGCAACAAAATGGCTCAGTTTTCAATTGTCGCGATTGTAAATAAACTTTTCAATTCCAAGGTCAAGAGTCAATGTGACTTTTAATACGCCGTGGCCACGGGGCGAGAGGAGCAACCAACAACTTCACACAACTACTACAAATTTGACAGTTGCTTCAATATGAAAGTGATTCTGTCGTCGAGCTAGTTGCGAATTGCCGCACATCGGAGATCAAAGATGACCTTTGTGCATAGCGCCTTACTGATCTAATAGAAACTAAGTGAATTTCATATTTGGTCCATTGAAATTTTACATTTTTAAGGCCTTAGCGTGCGTTTTTCAGAATACGCAATTTTATTGTTTTGATGTGTATGGCAGGTTAGTATAAGCTTAAGTTCAAGTTTGTGGAGTCGCCATCCTTGCCTACCGGCCGCTATCTTGGAAAAAGGGGTGCAAAACTTGAACTTAAGCTTATACCATTACTAACCCCCTACACATATAAAAAATTAAATTGCGTCAGAGGACGCAACCCCAAAACTTTTAAATGGACTAATTATTTTATGGAGATGGACGATTGCTCAGTCGAATCCATTTTGATCATTTTCACATGACGCTAAAAGACAATAAAAAAGCAAAAAGCCAACATCACGTGGTGTTCCCAGGCGGTCACCCATCCAAGTACTGACCACGCCCGACGTTGCTTGACTTCGGTGATCGGACGAGAACCGGTGTATTCAACGTGGTATGGACGTTGGCGATGTAAACGCTGTATTTAGTCATGTGTATCTGCTATGTGACGTCATAATGTACAGTTATTTTTATACTCACAGCTGGTGACTCGTGTTGAATACTGATGCTATTCAACATTCTACAGATGGCGCTGGTTTAACCCCTCTATTATGTTTAATAATAAGAACAAGGAGTTAAAATGATAAAACTAAAATTGATAATTTACTTCTTGTAATAAACACAAATGGCAATGTTACTGATGCCGATACGCTGTAAATTGTAATACGTGCTAGATTCGGAGATAATAGGATCTTGCAAGTTTTAATAAAAATTGCCGATATCAAACCGCTGCACTGGAGCAATCTAGAGGGCAATTTGTACCTTTGCACTTGAGGTGTGGTCAGGTTAGATTAATTAATAGTCAGACATGAGACAGCAGACCCCCAAATATCGGACCCAGCATAGAAATTGACCATCTAAGTTACAACTGAAGTTAAATTAATAAATTTTCAGTCATGACTCATGAGACAGCAGCCTCCCTAATATCGAACCTAATATAGAAGTCGACCTTCCATAATTAAAGACTTGGAGTCGAGCTTTTGTAGGTATTATTGGGCCGATCCCGGCGGCACTGCAATGCCGGGCCGACCCGTGACGGGAGTGGAGCGAGCCCCGAACATCCCGTCGGATTACAAAAATCAGTTTAATATACTGGTCCCGCAATGCGGGAACTTTCAGATATTAAGCTGAAAAGAACAGATACTACACTTTGATCTTAGCCAAAAGGCCGAGAAGCGATACAGGGCACTGCTGCGCCCAGCATTATATACTAACGCCGGAGAATCTTGACACCGCGATGCTAAGGCTCGCGCGGGCGCGGGCGGCGAGGCGCGCAACTGACCTGGGTGTGCTTGGCGTGTCGAAGCGGGACAGAGAACTGTGCAAAGGCTTGTTACTTGTTGTTATTGTTATTAATTTGTATAAACTTTTTTATTTTATGTTTGTATATGTTGGTTACTTTAGATGTAGTCAAGGAAGTTTTTGTCATTCTTTTTTTTTTATTATTATTGTTGTAGTAATTGTTTTTTCTTTTTTATTTATGTTTTAAAATAATAATAATATGTCGGCTGGCGTTCGCATGTCACTCAAGGTGACCACTGAAAACCAGCGTTGCGCTGTGGCTCGCGCTGCAGTACAACATTAAGCTGAGTGGTCACCTACGTGTCACTTTTTTGCGACGTACAAACTTTTATTTTTCTTTTATTTTATTATTTTTTTTTATTTCTGTATGGTGTATGTAAATTTATGTTATATGAGTGTGTGCGTTGTGATAAGTGACAAATAAATGTGTTTTCTTTCTTTCTTTCTTTCTTTCAGAAAAATCGCCAAATTGGTCACCGCCATCTACCGGAAAATCGTGAAAGTATTTGCTGGCGAAATGGTGACTTGCTTGTGTCATTGCCAATTCTATGTAAAAGGGTATCAAATAAACCATTTCAACAAGGACAGTACAATATTAATGTAATATACAAGACCTTAATAGATACACAAATCATTTTTTTTTTGTGGTAGCGGATTGGCTCCATACCGCCCAAATAATGATTGCATTGATTTCACATTAAACTTCATAAATTTGGTGAACTTGGTGCTCGTTTTACCACGCTCTAGCAACGTAGTATGTGCAAAGTTTATAATATACTATAAGTTTGTACGGGATATGGGTCAATCTCCAAATCGGGCGTATTCGTGTGATCGCTCTGGTGCTTTTCAGTTATTGATATTTAATGGTAATTATGTAACTCATTAAAAAGAATGATATTCAAATAGCACATTTTTACTATTGGCCTTCAATTTACACTTATAGTTATTGAAATATTTAAGTTCAAAAAAAATCGCGACCAGAGCAATCATAATTGGTGCCAGAGCAATCATAAATGGTGAAATCAGTGAAACAAAATACAAATATATTGATAAAATATTATTTATTTAGTCGTTTTATTTATTCAGTCTTACAAATAAAAAAAAAAACGAAATATTTAATATAACATAATTGCTAAAATAACAAATTAACATAATTATAAAAATCAACTTTTGGCTTAGTTTCATATATTTGGACTTAATTAAATCACTTCTAGGTTAATGAGACACAATTAAAAACCTTTTGAAATCAACCTTTAATACCTACAGTCTTTTATAGTTATAAAATGACTAAGACTCATTAAAATTTAATTTAAAGTATTAAATATTAGTTAAAAGTAAAAGTATTAAATATTAGTTAAAAGTAAAAGTATTAAATATTAGTTAAAAAAATAATAATAAATAAATAAATTCTGACCCCACACTAAGATCGAGTCTTGTGTCGTGGGTATCAGAAACTACGAGAGACTTTTCGGTCTCACAAACACCCAGACCCGAAACAAATATTTGTGGTTCACACAAACATTTGTCTCGGTGCGGGGATCGAACCCGCGGCCTCTCGTTTCACAGGCGGCGTCAAACCAACTGCGCCACGGAGGCTGTCAAAACAGTAGTAAAAAAAAAACAGTTTTTTCAAGATTATCTAAGAGATTTGTAATATTTAGTGGAAAAGAATTAAATAGAACAACACAAAGTACAATGCAATTCAGTATATGATCAGATCAGATTGAAATATTGTTTGCAAATTATAATGATACAAATTTTAACACCAAGTAAAAAAAAATACAATTTCTATAAGGCTTAGTTGATCAACAAATTTAATTTAATTGAATATAAGGTTTATTGGAAGCTCAGAAAATTGTAAAGTCATCAGAGTCGGAGTCGGGTAAATCTTCTGCTGCAGCAACCTTTGTCAAGGTGTTATCGTTTTGCAACGAAGATAAAACTACCTCGGAAATACTTGGAGTCATTAAATTTTCATAGTAAATAGATGGGACTTCATAAAAAAAACTGTCCGGCAGGTCCGAGTTGTGTAATGATTGTTGACTTTGATTTGCAGTTATAGTCTGTCTATTATTTAGCACTTGTGGGAGCTGAATTTGCTTCTCTTGGTTGTAATTTTTTGAAGGCTTAACCAGCGAAGGTCGGCTTGTCTTCCTTGGTGCCCGTGACACGTTTTCTTTGAGGTGCTTTGGCTCGAATCGCTATTAAGTTGGTAAAAGCCTAAGTGTTTGCCGTGCGGTCATTGTACAGCCTCTTGTTAGCAGTTGTCTAAATCACAGCTTAGTCGCCTCATAGCCAAAACGTTATAGTATTTGCTGAAAAATAGATTTATAACGTACAATTAATGCAAAATATCATCGCCCTGGTCTTTTTGGACAGAGCAATCACAGTCATAGCGATCACAAAAAGTCACAAAATCATAAATAAAGCCGAATTTAAAAGCAGTAGAAAGTTGTGATTACGTCTCATAAAAAAACATCATAACGATCACTTAATTCACATAAAAAAAACATTCACAAGCTTATTATTTAATTTAAATAACATGCCATAGCAATCATAAAATTCGAAAACCAAATCCAGAGCAATCATAAACTTACCTTCGTAATGTTGGAGCGCGGGAACCTGGCACACAAGTATCCTCCTTGGCGGTTAGACCACTACTGGCGTTACCCCAAGGGAGGGGAATAGAGTGTCTATAACGCGTAACCAGGGATGAGCGCGATGTTTTACCTCAGCGCAGAGCGATGAGATAAAATGCCCGGTCACGATTTTAAATTCTAATTGTGGCAAAAGTATTGTTCATATAACTAAAAATATTTTATTACGATGAAGATTAACTATCTGTTATGTAATCTAAATAAGTTGTTTCATATGAACCTTCTCATTAAAAAGTTAAAGAATATTTTTTTCATTCAATCGGGAGTTCGGTCAACCCAGAGCGATCAGGATTTTAGGGTTTAAGATTTTTTTTTAAATATTTATAATAAACTTATTCATAATATTAGCGTTGTATCACGTAGATTAGGCACCGAACTAAATATAAAAAAATATCTTGAAAACGTATTTCGATTTTAAAAGGGGCTTATTTAGCCCGACACGAAAAAAAATGCCTTTGGAGATCGACCCATATATTAAATTTAGATGGTGGGAAAACTCCTGAAATTAACATAAAGAATTTAATATATTTTTACATCACGTTAACGCGTAAATTAAAAAACGGATATGAGACCAATTTGATACAAAAACGAAGGCGCCTGGATTGCCTCAGTGGCGTAGTTGTACTACGTTACGGTTACGACGCTGAGGTCTCGGGTTTGAATCCCGAGTTAGGCAAAGTGATATTGGATTTTTCAATTCATTATCAGCCCGGAGTCAGGAATTTGTGCCCGATATGGCAATAAGCTCGCCCCCATCACATCGTGGACCGGAACATACAACGCGAAGCGTGGGGGTCCTGGTTCCTACCAAGAGATGGCAGACCCTCCCCATCTGGGAAAAAGGCGTGAGTTTATTTATGTAAGTATGTCGATACAAAAATATAAAAAGAACACCTGAAAACTTTGGGAAACCAGAAATATTTTTTAAACTCATAGAAAAAGCGGCGTAACGTCTCCCGCCATGGAATTACTAAACATTAAACATAATACACAAGATTCAATACATTTTTGCTACAATAGGCCAAAAGTATGCAACTCATATACTAAATTAATTATCATCCACAGGAAAATTGTTAGCACAATAAATCAAAACCCCAAATCCGCCTGTGAACTCTTTTTAACAGACTTTAAAACAAGGAGGAGGTTCTCAATTCGACTGTATTAATTTACTCTGTATTTATCTTCCCTACTACAGGAATAATTTTCTTTTAAAGAAATATATTTTCTTACAAATGTAACTTTTTTATTTTATTTTTTTTAATTTTTTTTTTTTTAATAAATACACCCAACAGTCACATACATAGTCCTAACCCCACACTAAGATCGAGTCTTGTGTCGTGGGTATCAGGAACTACGAGAGACTTTTCGGTCTCACAAACACCCAGACCCGAAACAAATACTTGTGGTTCTCACAAACATTTGTCTCGGTGCGGGGATCGAACCCGCGGCCTCTCGTTTCACAGGCGGCGTCTAACCAACTGCGCCACGGAGGCTGCCAAAATACAATGCAATTTTCATTGTACTTTCATTAAATGTTTAGTCTCAGATCGGGAACCCTTTTGTTTTTCGCTTCATTTCGAAAACACGATATATTTCATGTTAGATTTATACATTATTTAAACTGGTAATGACTCATGTGACAGAAAGAAAGCCATGGATGAAATATAAATATAGTAATGGACACATTAATAATATAGAATTTAACAGAGGAATTAAAACCTCAATAAGACAGAAACAATATTTTATTAACGAATAAATACAGGTATTATGTGTAAACAAATATGTGATATTTTTTTATTCCCTTTCCGCGGTAAGAACGATTTCTTTAAGCTTCTGCCTGTGTAGTTTCGTGGTGGCCGTCGTCGGTAACTCGTCCATGAAGATAACCCCACCTCTCAGCTGTTTCGTGTCCGTCAAGTTTTCTGAAAGCAAAAAGCAGTCAGTACTCAGTCGTACGCACCTTCTTCTTTAAATATTTTATTAAATCTAAAATATTTAATAAAGGGACACAATGGTTATTTATGTTAAATTTTCTTGAGCTAGCCATAGAAGCTAGGGTGTACCTGACAGATTTGCCTGTACAGTGAAATGTTACAGGTAACCAGAGCGTATATGTTGCATTACTGTGTAGGTTTCCACTTCTGTTCGGACACCCGAAAAATATATTTTTTTTATATTTTCTGCCTTTGAGTATACCAGCGCTGGTAACTGTTTACGTGTAAGAACTTACCACCGCTAATATCTAATTGGATTGTAATTTCACTGCCAAAACAGTATAAATTCCATTACTATCTACAAGTATTAACATTTGTTATGTTATATCTATCTTTTTTAAATTCTACAAACTCTTTTATTACATTCACTTCGTTATTTTTTTTGAATATCAAAGCATCCCACAGTTTGTCGTGATAACAATGCATTCACCTAAACTCTTATCTCGAAATCTGCCATCACGTAGTATAACTACAAAATCTAAATACTAAATCTATTATTCCGTCCATGATGGTACCTTTGACAATGTTCTTGATGTCGTCCGCGCTGACGGCGTGCTCTGGCCGGCGCACCACGCAGGCGACGGGCAAGTCTCCGCACTCCGGGTCTGGGATGCCCAACACTGCCACGTCCAGCACGCCTGGATGCTGTCTGATCACACCCTCCACTTCTACTGGAGATATCTGATGATTTGTAGAAAAGAAATAATTTAATAATAACAAATTACTTTCAAACTGTTAGAAATATTTTGTAAAGTAATTGTTTCTCATAATGGTTTTTTAGATTTACGCGAATGTTACACATTAAAATAAAACTAGTTTTTACGGATTTTATCAGTCCGCCACGTGGCTACGAAAGCTGTAAAGCAATCGAAACGTCGGAAAGTTAAAGAATGTACAAATTAAACCAATTCGCGATAATATCCGAAAAAAATAGTTTTATTTTAATAGTTTCTCTCCAACAATCAGCAACACAGGAGCCATTTATAAATAATTAACATTATCTAAATCTAGTATCCACAACAAATCTTTTTTAAATTATATACTTCTACAATCCTTAAGAGACAACTTTAAGATGGATGTTATTTCATTTTTTTATAATTGTTAAACTCACTTGATGATTTTTGTACTTGAGCAGCTGTTTGAGACGGTCGACAAAAAAGAAATTCCAATTTTCATCCCTGTAGAAGATGTCGCCAGTTTTCAACCAGCCGTTTTCAAGTACTTCTCTAGTTGCTTCAGGATTGTTATAGTAACCCTGAAAAAGTAATAAGTTACAACTTTCCGAACTCTAAGTGTTCATTAGCAAGATTGTAATTTGACTATAATCGAACGCGGTGGTATTTAGTGTACCTTATTTAAATAATAAATTAAGTAAATAACGCCAGATGGTCGGCACGCAACGTAAACGCCACTACAAAGTGACTGTAGTGCACATGATGGTAATTGCAATACCATCGCCGAGAGATGGGTAATTCTCACTAGTCTACACAATTTTCAAAACTGGATTAGGGTACCCAAAACGCGTACCACCTGCCTCGTTGTGTAATACTGGTTCCGAACAATCTAGTTTGTTACAGAGCCTTTAAAATAAAATTACCATGAACAAAGCAGGGCCTTTGATCTGCAATTCTCCCTGTACGTGGGGCTCCTGTACCTCTTCTCCTGTCATTGGATCTATCAACTGAAATCAAATGTTATATAAGACGGATTGATATGAAAGCATGATAGATGCATTGGTAAGTTTTTCTTTAAATGCAAGTCTGTTTGTCTGTATGAGCCCATATCCGTACCACTGCAGGGGACGGGCCTCCTCTGCAATCGAGAGTATAACTGAGAGGGGTAAGGCCAAGGGCGGATCCAGGGGAGAGGTCATGAGGGTCATGACCCCCCCTGAGGTGACTCCAGATTGACATATTTTTAAAATATATCGTTGATTTTCACTTAAAAAAATTGTAAACAAAGTCACTAATTATCACAGGTGTAAGAAACTTTTAAATATTCACTTTTAAATGTATAATTGTATTCTAATTATACATTCAAAAGTGATTATTTAGTCCAGAATTCTGACTAGAACTATCTAGAACTATGTGACCCCCCCGACTTGAAAGCTAGATCCGCCCATGGGTAAGGCCATATAGTCCACAACGCTGGCCTAGTGCAGGATAACAGACTTTACGTACCATACAAACTCTTACAAATCGCTATGGTATACAAATTTCCTCGCGATGTTTTTCTTCACCGTTATGGTGCATGGTGATTGACCATCAGTATGCACTTTACTCCGAGAACCTCCAAAAAACTTTAGTTTTAACCCGCAACTAAATTAATGAACTAATTAAATTAATATGAGGAGCTGGAAATAATTGAATAGCAAGCCTAAGCCAAAGGCAGGCACTCTTCCTTCTCCTCGTGTCGCTTACCTCAATGCTAAGGGTTGTCATCCCATGAACTTGGAGTTCTAATCTTTGTTTTGATTATGCTGCGCTATATCTTCCTATCTTTGGCATTGTTAAGAGTCGAGTTGAATTGATCCGACTATCTGATGACATGACTAAGGCAGACAAGCGCTAAGTTTCTATAAATAAGAGTATCATTTACCCTGTATTGGTACAGTCCCATTCGGTTCCCACAGGAGCCGGGTGGTGCGTCGTAGATGTGAAACACCAAGCCAGCAGCTTCACTCATTCCGTACGCTTCATTGATATTAGTTTTTGGCATTATTTTCTGAAATATTCATTGTTTTGTTCTGATGTGTATAAGTTTATTGCTCGTTTTAGTCTTGAACGTTAAGTAGTCGAGACGTGACGATATTAACCCTCATTAGGTGTTAATAATAATACCTTAAAGTTAATGAATTAATTGCCGTATCAAACAAAAAACACTATTTAAAGGTTAACCTAGCCCTTCCGGTGTCCAAAGAGCTCATAGAGGCTCGTTACCTATCAAAATTTTTATGACGTTCTCCATTGTTCTCCAATTTTTCTCCATTGTGTCGCATCTGTCAAAAGTCTATTGTCTATACATGGACACCTGAAGGGCTAGAGAAGCCATCTCATTCAAATGTCATGTTCCATAAATTGGTAAAAGTTGAAACTAAAGTGCGCTGCAGCGTGGACACAATAATAATTCGTCTAACAATACAGAACAAACATGCAGCAAACCGCTTTCAGGGTGTAGTTTTCTCGCGACGAAAAGGTCGTAAGTGCCGTGAATTTCATGGCGCTTACGCATTTTGTTTAAAGACAAACAGCAAGGTCGCTTGACAGCTAGAAAGCAACTATATGAAATGCAGTTGGCTGACTTCACACATTGCTCGTAAGCGGTGTCTTCTCTATACGTAGTAATATTAGCTTAATGGGTTAGGTATAATTTATCTAGAGGGAGCAGTTAAACTTCAAAAACAGATATTAAAAGTTTTTTGAAAACGCGAATGAATAACAGCGCTTCATTTTGACATTATATCACCTTAACGAGTAACAAATCATAAAGATGTTTTTCGGCTGGAAAGTTGTGTAGTGTGGAAAGCATAATATTACAACTAATGATAGATCTATTCACTATTGATAATATTTCTTCAAATATGTTTACCTTCACGTCAGCAACGAGGTTTCTATGCACAGCGCTTCCGCCAATGATTATCAATTCGAAACATGTAAAATCGCATTTGTCTCTGTCTCCTGGCTTGATCAGAGATGTTAACATTGTAGGACTTATTATCATTAAGGTAGGCTGCAACAAAAATAAATCTTTGCAGTTTTGCTCATTTTTATCTGCAATAAATTAGACATAGACCTATAGGTACTCTGAAGAAAAATACAAGAAAGAGCAAACTCTTTAGTGGCTATACACATTTGCCTCACATAAAGTCGACGTGAATATCGATTTTGCCGTAGATGCGAAACATTACCTTCCTCCTCATTTTCCCGTAATTTCCCCATCCAAATACGAATGCCGCAAATTCCCAGGTATCATGGGGCACCACGACCACCACAAAATTGGCAGAGCTTCCCTTTGCACTAAAAACCTTAATATGAAAAGGCTAGTTTCATAGTAATATCTTTACTGTTGCGCTTGGCTCAACTAGTGAGATTTCTAGACTTAAGAATCTTTATTTTCTATCCAATTTTAAAAGTCGGCGAAGTAATAACAATCCCCAAATGCTATAGATGAAAATGGGATGCAGTGACAATTTGACAAGATCACTTAGCCTTAGATAACTTCCATGCTTATTTTTCAAATCTGCTTTCTAATAAAGATAAAATACAAACCCTGTATCTATTGATCATATCGTATATGCGCTCCGGTGTCGTTGGCAAATCAGTCTGCAGCTTAGTGTATCTCATTATTGGCGAGAGTATGTGATGAATAATAGCTGATAGCCACTGCAGAGGAGCGACGATCAAAACCATTTTCGTAGGTGTAGGGAATTGTGTGTATCTTTTACTGAAAGTTCATTATCATGACGTTAGTGACTTGGCAGCGCATATTATTCATAAATATAAAAACAATTCTACACTTCTTCCATGCAAATGAGGGAATCGTGCAGATATAAAATGCCTTCAAAACAAGGGAATTTTTTGATAGATCAAGATCATTAGATGTATTTTCTATTGTAAGATCTGATAAAGATTACTAACAATATGTAAGGCAATGACATCACGAAGCTCTTGTGCGAAGCGGCAGCTGATTTTGGTTTTCCTGTAGTCCCACTTGTACTCAATAAAACGGAAATTGTATTTGCTGGGTCGAAGTCTGATGGCCTGAAATCAAGTTGTGATAATAAATATTAATATTTACGAAGTACTTCTGCCGGATTATCACAAAAACATCTAGTATCCATAACCATATGTTTTGAACAGAATCGCGCTTTTAAATTAAATAAAGCTACTAAACTTAAATATAATAAGATGTGTGATGATCATTAATCGTCGCTAGATACTGTGTCTAGACAGAACTGTATTTACCATAGTAGCGTCAATTTACCTAATCAGTATAAAACATAACGGTCTCCTTGCGGCAATCGAAACTATAGCTTATCATTTTCAAGAAATTTTCCTGTTTCCTACATCATAAAGGTTGGCTGTAATATAACAATAAATAAATGTATACCTTTAACGGTGAAGGAAAAAATCGTGAGGAAACCTTCATACCGTAGCGATTTTGAAGAATATCTACGGTATGTAAGTCCGCCAACCCGCACTAGGCCAGCGTGGTGGACTATATGGCCTAACCACTCTCAATCGATTCTCTCGATTGTAGTGTAGGCCCGTGCCCAGCAGTGGGACGTATATGGGCTGATACAATACAAAACAAAAATACCTGAATTCGTCAACGCTGACGTCGTTTCCATAGTTATCGAGGAATTCTGCGAAATTCAGCACTTTATCTCCTTTGTCAAAGGTAATGATCTCTGATTTCATTCCAGTTTTATTTACTGCTTCCACGACATCCGCGAGATTTTCATTTTGGCAGATAATTATTTTTGGATTATTGACGAGAAATATGTCTTCGAGTTCAACTAAAATTTAATGTTTTGTTATTCTGTATGGTTATACAGAACCTTCAAACTTTTACTAGCCATGTTATGAAAAGACTCAATCAATCAAACAAGAACGTTTGACAATAAGTTTTCCGTTGTAATTACGCCATTAACTAATTAATTAACTACACTAACTCCCGCACAAGACCATAGGGAGATAGGGGTGACTGAAAACCAGCGCTGATCTAAACTCTAGTTTCGGTCAGCATATGCTGAGTCATTTCCTTTTGTCTTTCGATAGTGTTATGTTTGCTTAAATTTGTTGTATTATCTGTAAATTTTAAGGCAATAAACGTTTTTTTATTTTATTTATTTTTATTTTACATTTATCATACTAATATCATCCTATTTGTGTATATTATTATATTAGAGGTAATTGAGTAATATAAAATAATCATTATCATAACTCAAACGATATGTACTTGATTAGCAACCGCTCTAAAATTGCTATTAATTGCATCATCATGATGATCATTCATCATCATTTCATCACCATCCATGATCATACTTACTGACTTTCAACGTATTATCAATGGGAGCGATAGTGAGGCCAAGATAAAGAGCTGCGTAGAACGGAATGATCAAGTCCAGATGGTGTGGAGCCATCAGGATCATGACGTCACCGGTCTTTGCGCCCAGTTTCCTGAGCCCGTTGGCGCATTGCACTGTTCTTTTCAATACTGAGGCGAAGTTCTCTGATTCTCCAGTAGCACCATTAACCTGTTGATATACATAAACAAGGTAAAGGAATTTTGGCCCTCAAGTTCTATGCTATGAAAAAAAGGTTTCCCCGGTGGTCGCGTTTTATAATAAAGTAGAGTAAATTTGGATTCGAAAAGACGGGATTAATTATAACTATGCACTTTTTAGTATTAGGCCGTGTACAAATAGTTAATTTCGGATAGACAACCATAATTATAGCAATAAATGAGAAATAACGCATAGTTATATGTGTGTGGAAGGCAATGCATTTAACAACAGGCATTTGCTATAAAAAACGATGATAAGTTTTCCGAAACATTTATGGTAATTACATTATGTGTACCAGATAATAACATTATCAGTCATATTTTTCTTTTTATTGGAATGAATAACGGGACAAGCATGCCTTTTGCCTGATGGTAAGCAATATGACCGCCCGTGGAGGGTAGCAAAACCAAACAAACTATGAATTACAAAGCCATGCTTGGCATTCCACTGCGCTCGCCATCCTGAGACATAAGATGATGATCTAGCTACAATGCCCATCAAACCGGAACACAACAGTGCATTTACACTGCTTTTTGTCGGGAGAAATAGACATTGCGGCGGTACCCACCCAGGCGGCCTCTCACATATTAGAGACCTACCACTAGATAATTGTATTCAATGATAATACTAAATATAAAAATATTATGCAATTATTATTTTGGATTCATAATAAAGTGTTGACTAGATTTTCACTGTTATGTAGCAATCACGATATTATATAAGTATTATAATCACGAAGGATTTGTTGTGATAAAAATATGTTTAGCAGTTATTTACTTTGCGATGCAAACATCTGATAAATTAAATTTATGCAAGTCACATGAATAACTGAAATATCTAGAAAAAACGATTTTCAAAAATATAAGATCATAAAAGTGAAACTTGTCAACATTTTAATGACACCGAGCGTTGAAGCTCAGCGACACTCCTGGAATTATTAACTTTTCTTTAAAGAAATAATCAAAAAGTAAAGTTAAAAGGAGCAGTTGGAAATATTTATGCCCCCTTTCTTCACTATAAATAACTACAGTGGTTATCTCGGATAAAAATGTTTTACAGCCGAAGAAGCCAGCGGTGCAGCACCACGGACCAAATCATTTATAAGGTCTTTTATGAACTATTTTTTTTGGTTAACCAAATAATGGAATACGGTCCTACTTGGTTTCTTTACTACGTAATTGGAATGAGCTTTCCCCACAATAACACCACCTTTGGCCCTTCGCTGATAATTTATCTAGTCTATCGTCATTGCTCTTCATAAAAAATAATAATGAAGGATATTGTGAAACACCGGTAGAGAATCCCTAAAGGAAACTGCCTGTGAATTCCCTTCGTGTAATTTTGCGTGGTGAAGAAGTGTTAAGTAGGTGCTTTTGTGTGGGATAGCGAGAGAGCGTTGGTGTTTATTATTTCATTTACTGAATATTGCCTACAACTTCTGCCAGCTAAAGTCAACGGGGGCACTAGTTAATGTGTTCAAATATTCAAGGTTTTTTCTGACTTAAGTTTTGTGAAGCCGTAATTTTGTACAAAAGGAAGGAAAATAGTATGATAGGTAATGGATTGTTTCTGTAACATTCGACAATAATATGGAATGGCGTGAAATTGTAAGTAATCTGCTGTCGATCTTAGCCGTTCCGAGCCTCTAGTTGAATATATATTGCGGCTGCTAGTAAACCTGCAAGATGAAGTCAGGAGCCTGTTTGAGAGCGTGCAGGATGAGTTTGCCGAGGTGGTGTTGGTCGGCGGGCGCGCCTGACTGCGCCACCACGCGGTGCGTCAGCTCGCCCATGTACCAGTGCACTGCGTCGTTTAAATGGGTCGTTTTCGGAATCTTATCATTCCTGAAAAGAATACCATCTGGATCAGCTATTTCCAAAAGATAGTAAAAATTTAGGGACCATCCCGCCCATAAAACCCGTACTGCAACTCACTGTCGGCCAGGATATATCTGTCAATAGCACGCTAAGAATTCACACCAAGTACTGACCACAGAAGCCCAGTGAGCTTGAGAGGCATAAGGATGTCTTTTAAATTTTCGTGGTAACCCTACTGAAACCTCTAAAACGCATGCCATATTTAAAACTGGTCGTTAATCAACTATGCAATCAGTGAGCTATATTCTAGGTTCAAGCGGAATGCTCTGATGAACCTTGAGGCTGTCCGTACTACATAATTAAAATCGTTCGCTTCAACTGTACTTAAAGGAAAACTACGAGCAGAAATCTCAGAACAATGTATGAATCTATAAAAACAATAACCAATCCTGAACCCAGGGATTCAGTTTTTGAACCCCATGTCTGTGGCCACAAGACTAATGAGATATCTTCTAAATTAATTTTCTGATATAATGAAAGTCAAAGCTGCTAGCGTACTGGACTGAGAAATCCAAGCTGAAGTTTTGAGCGTGGCACACGTCACCTAGCATTTCAAGGTGAAAATAATTTCATAGTTTATTATTACTCTTAACTGTAAGGCCAAATAAAAACATTGCGAGGACATCAGCATAATGTAGTAATCACTACAAGAAGTTTAAAGGTAAGTATGAAAAATGTACTACGGTACGTTTACATCGCTGAGGTGATATTAGATTTTTCTATTAATTATTTATTTATTTACACTTCATACTTGGTGGTCTTAATAGCTGAGGTATTCTCTGACAGTCGAACCTAAGCTGATGCAGAGAGGAGAAGAGGAGTCATTATTAATCATTGTCAGCCAAGAGTCAGGAATTTGAGCTCAATATGGCGATGGACTCGCCCCCTATCACATCGTGGGGCGGAACACACCAGAGGAAACGTAGATGTCCTGGTAGTACCTCTGCCTACCCGTTCTGGGAAAAAGGTGTAAGTTTATACATAAGTGTATGCCTAAACTAATATAATGTAATTAATGAGTTGGGTCAATGATCGTAATCAATTAATATTTATCTAACAACAATAATTGTTTATTACAGCACGTTATAGATAATATATTATGTATCTACTGTAATTTATGAATGAATAAATAAGATACCAGTATCGAGATTGTTATAATATACTATGGCTGGACATTATTAATCTTGGTGTATTGTTAGTTTATTTAATACTGAATTTATACATACATACATACATAAACTCACGCCTTTATCCCAGAAGGGGTAGGCAGAGGCGCCACCAGGACACCCACATTTCGCCTTGTATGTTCCGTCCCATGATGTGATAGGGGGCGAGCCTATCGCCATATCGGGCACAAATTCCTGACTCCGGGCTGATAATGAATAGAAATACCCAATATCACTTTGCCCGACCCGGGATTCGAACCCGAGACCTCAGCTTTATAGTCGTACCGTAGTACAACTACGCCATCGAGGCAGTCATGAATTTATAGGCTTTTATTATTATCCTCGATATATCGAACACAGAGTTGTTCAAAGAGTTTCCGTCACCCTACATCGAGCGACTTTCTGCAACCCTTATGAGTTTTGGGACCATCTAGACTCCTAGAGGTTTTGAGTATCAACTTCTTAATTCGCCTCTCGGTACTTTTAACATTGAAAACGCCATCAAAATCTAAGTAGTCCTTAAGAAAATCGTGAAAATACATACGCGTGGAATTAAAAATCTTCTTATTTTGAACACGATCAATAATACAACAAAAAAGGTACACTTATTCAACGGAGGATATTACAATCCTTAATATTTTTCATAAAATAATTATAACACATGAACATTTTAGAAATTTCTGTTCAATAGGGAATATGCATGATTTTTTTTTATATCCTTATATGATAGTTCACATCATTATATAACGGCAAAAAAAAACAGCCGTAAAAATATTAATATTAATACAAAAAAAATATATTTTAAAATACCAAACTGATAACAGCAGTTTAAACACTGTTTTTTTGGCGCGCTACGATGACGTCATAGTCTAATAAAACAAACAAGCGTGGAAGTGTTGTACACTATAATTTATCAATATTTTGTATATTACGACTGTTTACAACGGAACAAAGTAAAAAACCGACTTATAAGTGCTGTATTGTGCCTAAATGTAAAAATACAACAATAAATACACCCGAAAAAGTACTTTTTTTTTGTTCCGAGAGGGGTGGAAGTAAGAAAAAAGTGGTGTAAAATCATGAGAAGAGACATGGTATCTCCATCAACTTGTCATAAGTAGATTAAGGGAATATCATATCATATCATGAGGTAGTACCTCATGCATGTGTGGATCACAACTTGATCCCTATAATAGATGAAGTTATAGTACTGGCAGTTATAGACTGCCTCGGCGGCGTAGTTGTATTACGGTACGGTTACAAAGCTGAGGTCTCGGGTTCGAGTCCCGGGTCGGGCAAAGTGATATTGGATTTTTCTATTCATTATCAGCCCGGAGTCAGGAATTTGTGCCCGATATGGCGATAGGCTCGCCCCCTATCACATCGTGGGACTGAACATACAAGGCGAAATGTGGGTGTCCTAGTGGCGCCTCTGCCTACCCCTTCGGGGATAAAGGCGTGAGTTTATGATTTATGAAGTTATAGTAGTAGTTTGCGGATTAATTAATATGCAGGATGTTCTAGTCAGCGGATGACTAATACCTCAGTCCGCCCCGTGACCACGAAAGCTGAAAAGCAATCGAAACGTCGGGAAGTTAAAAAATTTAAAAATTAAACCAAATCGCGATAAAATCCGTAAAAATAGTTTAATTTCAATGTATGTACATTCGCGTAAATCTAAGAAACCGTTATAGTTTTACTCCAGTTTTAGGTTACCTATGTTATGTCTTCTAACCATTAATTTGTGAAATTAGTATTGTAAAACTATGTACAAGAAATATCTATAATGTTACCTTGCAGCTTTAACACATCTGATTTCAGCAGCCGTAAAATCCGGATTAGATGCGAAATATGTACTCATTAAAAACATCAATTTTAGGAAGATTATCCGATTGCTCCTTTACATAACCACTGTCAGTCATTATTCTTGGAAAAGTACTTGCTATTTTAAGTAGAAACAATTAATATCACTCCGAAATATGCTAGGAAATTACAACAAAAATTAATTCAATCGCAAATACCGAACAAATATGAACATGTTGACATTAACTTACTAGACTGTGACGTCAAATTCTCATTGACCAATAGAGTTGCGTTTCAACTACCTTGAATTTTGCACTCATTTTATGCAGATTTTAATAATTATTTTCTTAATTGAAAAGTACATAATTAAAAAAATATTGATGTAGATGTCAATCTAAAGCAATAAAGAATCTACAAAAAAAAATTGGTCTCAATTTGAATTCCATGCATATTCCCTATTGTGTCACTTGTGTGTTAATCAAGTTATAGGTAATTTATTCGATGAAAGAATTGAATAGTGTTATCTGACAAAATGCGTGTTAAATTATTCGTACAATATCTACAACACAACAAATATCTATAAGGAAATTAAATGATCTTACGTGAAGTCGTTCATTTTTTAATCCTTACACTTCAGTAATACACAATTTAATCTATAAAAGCGTCTTCACAGCACCAAATTTAAAACTATACTGTAATATAAAGATAAGCAAGATGTTCTATTACGTCGAGTTAATATTTTATCAATCTCAGCCGCACTACGATAATATACGATAATTGACAGCCTCCGTGGCGCAGTTGGTTAGACGCCGGCTGTGAAACGAGAGGCCGCGGGTTCGATCCCTGCACCGACACAAATGTTTGTGTGAACCACAAGTATTTGTTTCGGGTCTGGGTGTTTGTGAGACCGAAAAGTCACACTAGGTCCTGGTATCTACGACACAAGACTCGATCTTAGTGTAGGGTCGTACGACTAACTGCTCTGTAACAAAAAAAATAACCAATATTTTCCGCTTTCTTTTCTTGAAAATATTGACATTAGCATCATCAAAGCATTATTTATCAAATATTTGAACAACAACTACTATCTTTAATTATTTGCCCTTGAGAGATAAATATAATACGTGGTATAGACGTTGGTCACAGTTCCATACAATGTATTATTATGTATTATTTCTAAAAGACAAACAAAAAGCCCGCGAGCCCTAGACTTTCATCATTTTATAAAAACTGCCGGTTTGTCTGCGCATGCCTCTCATAGAGGCATCACACGATCAGCAACTATGGAGTCCAGATCGTTACATTAGATGTAATAATTGTGAAGTGAAAAGAACCATCCAAAGTGTCTGACTACGATGGAAACACCGTATACAGTTGCCCAAGTAACATCTATATATAGGTATAATAAATTTGTAACCGATCGGTATCAGTACATGGAAGATAAATGAGAAAACCTATTATGGGGGGGGGGGGGCTGTATTAATGTAGTAGAACCCAAAATAATGATTTTTAGAATAATGGGAAATTCTAAATAAAATTTTCAAATAAAGTTAATCACGCAGACGAAGTTTGCGGGCAGAAGCTAGTAATTTATAAAATTTAGCATTTATTTTCTTTCTAAAAACTTTTTTTTTGGTTTCGTCTTTTATGCTATAACGCATTAAATATTACGATATCTTCAAACTAAAATAAAATGTAATTCTACTTGCGATATAAAAGCTGAATTTTATATATGTTTCTTTGGGTACTATCGAGAGGTGTTTCCTTGACAGCCGGAAACATGTGATGGTCCTTTATATGTTCATAGTTTGCTGATCGTGTGATGCCGTCTATCAGTGTTATAAGATACACTGTAACTACCGTAGATGCACGGTATTTTGTACCAAAACACGGTCTATGATAATGATCCCTTACCATGACGTTGTCTACTGTATTTTATAACAAATTTCCCTGTAAATAATACTCACACAATACGCAGTTCAACGATGATTGAGCTCCTATTAAAAAAATTATCTCCTTCAACAAAGGGATAGTAATGAGTACGGCTGTGCTCGACTTGCCGGGGTACTGCCGTAATCGTACCCCTAGATATTACTATTATTGTTGATATTCATGAGAATGAGTTTGACGGAAGATTTCTTTTGATTACGCACAATAGGGCTCATCAAGTTTGAATGGTTAATGGTTTCAAGACCAATCAAGAGAGATTTTCAATGTATTATTGGGCCGATCCCGGCGGCACTGCAATGCCGGGCCGACCCGTGACGGGAGTGGAGCGAGCCCCGAACATCCCGTCGGTTTACAAAAATCAGTTTAATATACTGGTCCCGCAATGCGGGAACTTTCAGATATTAAGCTGAAAAGAACAGATACTACACTTTGATCTTAGCCAAAAGGCCGAGAAGCGATACAGTATGTTGCCGCGCCCAGCATTATATACTAACGCCGGAGAATCTTGACACCGCGATGCAGAAAAATCGCCAAATTGGTCACCGCCATCTATCGGCAAATCGTGAAAGTATTTGCTGGCGAAGTGGTGACTTGCTTGTGTCATTGCCAATTCCATGTAAAAGGGTATCACATAAACCATTTCAACAAGGACAGTATAATATTAATGTAATAAACAAGACGTTAATAGATATACAAATCTGATTATATTTGGTGGTAACGCATTGTCTTCATCAATGAACCGGCACTGCTCAAACAAATAATTAATAGTTGATTTCACCTTACACTTCATCAATTTTGGTGATCATATTTCCATGACCAATTATTGAACATGTGCGAAGTCTAATATTAATATCAATTTTCACTAATGCTCCAAAAATCAGGCTTCCGGTAGAAGCAATTTTGCAACAGACGCAAAAATTAGAACAGAGTGTTGAAATCTAGAAAGAGCAGTGTTCTTGGCAGTGATTTGTGATAAACATTGCATTAATAGTAACTGTAGACAACTGAAGAACATATATATCAATAAAACAAAATAAATTGGAAATTGTTCCTAATTGTAATAATTAGCTTAATAATGCCAACCATCGACCAGGTAGAATAGATTGAAATGACTCTTTATCGTTAAAAATTACAAACATATTGGTTTTTACTGCCCAATATAGTGCAGAAAGCTCTGACCTTTGTGCTGCCGATAACTCGCGTAAACGCTTTACTACTTCTAGTTGTCTTATTTTTTATACCACCATACATTAGCGGTTGTATTCATAATAAGTTATCGGAAGTTAATCAGAGGCTTGTTAAAAAACGTGATAACACGCTAAAACACTCACTCAGTTAAAACATAAAGTTAAAGAAGCTAGAATGCATCTTTGAACCCAAATTGAACAACTTAAGAGGAAATAATTTTATGGATGTTAACGACTTAAATACATTGACTTATCTTAAATACATGTTTTCATAAATTAAGATTGTTTTAACTTTTGTTAAGCGCAATGACTGATTATGGTGAAGGGGGATGGTATAGGGATATCAAAGATTTATTATAATACACGAAAGATTTATGTAGACTTTTATGAATACCTCCTACTTGCCTGGTGATCGCTTTCTGTGTCTTCGTCATGTTTCACGAATGACTCGAAATTTCAAAATCCTTATGAATACAATTTTATAATTTTGAATTTATTTTCATTAACTCACTTTTTTTCAGATAGAACACTAGAACAAATTAATAATTAATTTATCTACAAAACTATTAAATTAAAAGTGAATAAAATACAAATGAACACTACCCTATAAATGCCCTAATGAGGGTAGGGAGCGGTTTGGCGATTGCGCAGGGGTGACAAATGAAGGGGCGGTGCAGACCTAATTTATTTTTGCGAGGGTATAAATGGCAGGTGGCGCTATAGTAAGCTCGCTTGGGGCATTTCCCTCTGTTGCCAGGTAGTCGGTGGTGCTAATATGGGTACTGTCGTCATGTCTGTGTATTTCGGTAGTAATCCGTAGCCCATGGACCTTCAATTGTCCCTGAAAACATCTAGGATGGTCTGCAAAGTTATCTTGCATCTATTTAAAAACCCAACTTTTCACAGCCTTCTTCTTATAATATGCACTATGGGGGCTAGGGAATGAAGTCATGAATTTAAGTTTTATTTAATTATATCAACATATTTCTGAGCTAGACTTTAGAATCGTTTCACAAGAGGAGAGGGGTAAAAGTGATCAAAGGTGGTAGGGATTGGGTCGCTGATTATAACGTTATCATTTTTATTAAAAGGTAAAGCGTAGTTTTCGAGAAATTAATATAAATAGTTTCTAACCTCAAATCACATTTTGGGTGAAGCGGAACGTTATTACGGGCGATTGACAACCAAATCGTTAATCACATGTCAATTATATAGTCTGTGGTATAAAATGTCGTGAAACATCGATGAAACGGAACGTAAAAAAACTACGCGAGTTGCGAAAATGAATTGAATAGTTGGTGTTTATGATGTTCAGAAGGAAATTTGTGCACCCACTTTATGGTTAAGTTAGGTCGAATCTGTCCCAAAACCGACTTAGGGCACCCCGACTTCAAGTAGACTTTTGGGTACCAACCCTAAGTGAATATAAAAGCCGGAGGCGCGGAGGGAGATCAGTCTCCGCCCGCTGTAACAAAGGAAGAGCAACCGTGGGAGTCGTAGCGGCTGAGGCTGGTCGACCAGCAAGCCGAAGCTGCGGAGACGAGCGTGGGTGCCTATCCTTTGTTACGCAAGGGCGAAGGGCTGCACTTCCCGCAGCGCCGGAGACGATGCAGAAGCAAGTTTATTTTTAAAACATATGTTTTGAGGTTAGGTTACTTTAATTGTTTTTTCTCCGGAATGGTGCATTGCATTTTCACGGGAGTGGTATCAGGGGGCAGTAGGCATCCCCCATCTCCTCCCCCACCCCCTCCTAACCCCAATTTCGTGTGAAACGATTCTAAAGATTTCCCAATAGTCTGTCAACAATAAAAATAAAAAGAATAATAAAGATATTACACACCGTTTAATAACTCATGATTCTTGGTAAGACGGAAATATAAAATTCCAATAGAATTTAAAGATTAGATGCCATTTTCTAATCATAATTTATTAAAATATGTAAATTATATATCTTAAGATTCATACATTCAGTGTATGGATTTAGCATTAAGTAACAAACTTTTATAATAATATTAGTAGGATCAAGAATGTATGAACCTTACTTCCTTGTTTTTACGTAACAAGTTAATTAAAGCAATCATACAACAAGTTTGGCAAAAATAGATTATTGAAATCCTTGACGTTAGTATTTATCACATTTACAACTTATCGTCGTCACTCTTGCATTACAGTCCAAGAGCTGGCACCAACTTTTGGGTAGGTATTTGAGTTAAGCTGAAAATTTGTCCCATTATTATACCCCACCTCGGAACTGCAAACCTGGCTGGTGAATTTAAAAAACAATCCGTATACTTGTTGGCGGCCGCTTCTGGTCAGTTATCAACAGGCCACCACGCACTTCACACAACACAATGTAATTGTACACAATTTAATTTTCACACGGAAGGCAACACTTAATTATTTATTGTGATGAGCGTTCTGTTTACTGTCGTAATAATTTAACTAATCTTTCAAATAAGCCGTGATAAACTATTTTTAACAAATACCTCTCTCGACTACCTACTCAGTAGTGAATCAGAGTCTGCGAAGTGTGGCCGTGTGTGTGTTCTTTATAATTTTTAAATTTGGAACGTAATGTCGTCAAAACATGGATACGATGCCGTTCACTTCTTTATCAATGAATTGGCTTGCCGTGTCGTAGCCGAATCAGGGATACACACAGATCAATACCATCTTGGCAAATTGATTTTTCGGAGTTTGAAAGACGCGCCCGATTTTCTGTTACAGGTATTGTTAGTTTTATGTGCTAATTATATGTTTTACGAGAGCCCCGTGGCGCCGTAGAGAACTTTACCCTCCTTACTGTGAAAAAGCTTGTAGTTTTAGTTTTATAATACTAGTTCTGCTAGGTACCAATGCTGTTTGTAAGAATTAAGTACACTGCTGTCCAGATCGAGTGCCAAACGACAGCTCAATACTCACGGTTTCCATCAGTATCCAATGACTAGGTAGTAGGTACTCGAAGCCTTGCTGTAAATATAAGCGAAGCGTGTCCATGGCCGAGGTCACAGCGTTTCATTTATATAAATCTTCAGATATGTATAAATACCACCATTATTGTAATTACCAGGTAATTGTTGTGAGCCTGTTTGGCTAATTACCTGCTATAAGATTAAGTTTTAAAGAGCTCAAGTATTAAATTTTAAAATAGTCTAGCATTATGTTCTTTATTATTGATTATGTGGTGGATGTTAGGTTCATCCCTGGATCCCTTAGGCCGGCGTCCTGTGGTGGTTAAGTCACTGCTACCCTATAGTTACACCACTAGAGAAAGTTGTGAGACGAGAGGCCTCGTTTTACCTGTTTGTATACGTATGTGCCTTCGTACACGCTAATCTCAGAAACGGCCGAACCAATTGAGCTTAAAATTGGTATGGAGGTAGCTTACTACTTGTTGTCCCGAAAAATTTAGTGTTCCCGTGGGGTGAGCAAGGCATAATTTTGCAGTCGGTAGAACACGCTTAGGGAGGCGACATCCCTCTGTAACTGTAGCGACTCTAAGTTGCCCGTAACATCTGCGGATTTCTATAGCACTGCAGTTGTCATGTGCCTCATTATTTTTTAAGTTTTTTTAAAATTTGGAACAGATAGACGGCGCTCTAGATGTATCAGAGACGAATGGATCAGCTTTACTAAGGACCATAAAATGTGCAATCAGTCTCACGAACCTCGGTGTGAAGACAGGAGATGTGATAGTATTGATGGCGCCCAACCATATGGATCTGACCATACCTTTTTATGCTGCTTTGTATCTTGGAGTTGCGGTGGCAGCACTAGATGCCAGCTTGGGAGTTCGTAAGTATATATACCTACTTAAAACGAAGGACGAAGGGATTTGCAAAGGAACATATAATTTCTGAAAGGGGTGTCATTTAGGAGACAGCCGGTGGGAAAATAAAAAATCATATATTTTTAAATCATGCTAAAAATTATGTTAAGCTGCCCCACGTAAGTGGATAACGTCTACATCGGGAGATCATATCTTATAGGGATACAGACTAGAAGCAAAAGTAGAAAGTTCTAAAACCAATAATATATATTTTTTTTAAGGGGAGCTCAAAGATTACTTCGCAGTTGACAAACCCAAAGTGGTGTTTTGCCAAAATGAGAGATACTCAGTAGTGAAAGAGGCTCTAAGAAACGCCGATATTGACGCTAAAGTGGTCACCTTTGATGAAGGATCAGACTGTGAAAACTTCAAAGATTTCCTCAAGAACTACGAAGATGAGCTTATAGAACAATTCAAGTAAGTTGACTCATAAATTAGCTTTTAGGTTTCGCTTTTGCCTTTTTGGTATGAGGATCACATCGCTCTGGTTGTAAGGCCCATACAGCAACACCACTTGAAATCTTGCACTACATGGCATCATAAGAGCTCACTGTTGTGTTTAGGTGAAACACAGTGGTTAGTCTCTAGTTTCTGAGACCCGTCGACTCGGTCTGACGGACTGACTCCTGTCAGTTTATTATCTAGAAGGGTGGTTCGCGAGTCACAACACATAAACATAATTATCAACTTGATCTATATCTATTTACCTCTAGTGTGTACACCATATCTGTCTGTACACCGTATGTAATGTTTGTTAGGTCTCATAATTCCGAGTAATTACACATATTCAATATGTTTCGGACTGAGATTGTGTTATCTGAAGTATTTATAGAAAATGCAACAATTATTGTACTGTCATATCAATCATAGTTTTATCTATGTTTATCTATGACATTGTAGAACATATATTATATCAGTTATCTTTGTGAATGATAAGTAGCAATTGTAAGATATTTAAATCTAAATGTCGGCGTAGGATCGTGAACAATGAATAAATTATTATTATCATAAAATTATTATTGTTTTATCGTATACAATTGTTTTGATTAATAGTTTTTTTTTAATTAATACTTCCTATAAATCGACTTGGATTTCCTTGGGGAGGACTATGTTTAGCAGTAGATTTCCTGTGGCTGAAAAGAGAAAGAACTAATAGTTAACTATAGAAACTGTTCTACACTCTTTAGTCTTTATACTAATCTTCAAAATATTTAAACGTATGATTTTATAAAAGGATTTCAAGCTCGACCAATGCTATTCTTGATGCAAGTCTCATTAAAGGGATGAAGGATAAATAATAATGAGTTTATATATTTATATGAATACGAATTTTACTTGGACTATTCTACAATTAATTACAGGCCAACTGACTTTGATCCAGACGAGACCACAGCTTTACTGACGTCAACAAGCGGGACCACTGGAACACCTAAATCTACCATCCTCACCCACAAGAGCCTGGCAATATCTGTTCCTTATTTATGGTAAGAAACATCATGCTATTAAACCAAATAGTCCCTAGTAAAAATCGCAAGAAACGTTGCATGCGACCGCTTTCAACAGGCATCATCTTACTTAACCCTAGGATGTTTAATGCTGAGCATAGGCTCTGCCAAAGATTTAGTTGCCTCTACAAATCCCTGGCCGAAGTCCGATGGACGGGCTACCATTGGGTATTTTCTTTTATTTTATTTTTTAGGTCTGCTAACAATCACATACCAATAAATAAAATAATAAAAGAAAACACAAAAACATGTTATATCTAAGTACATTACTATACTGACACATCATTCAACTAAACTAACATACATATCTTCCTATTTAATTTTGTGCCTATAAAAAATCGTTTATTAGCAAAGTAAAGGTACAAAAATGAAGCGCATAAAAACAATTAAAAGAAAACAATGACTACAAGAAAAGCACTGTACACAAATTAATTATGATTACAAGAATATAATAATTTTCGGAATCTGTATAATGTATTTGCATAATAGATCTAAAACATAAAGTTAAAATTGAAGATAAAGCTAATGAACTTAATCGAGGCAAAACACTTTCGACCCCAAGTGACAATTCTAATCGTTTGATATAATGTGTATCGATAGTAATTTATTATTTACTTTAACGATTATAGATAAGATGAAACAATTGATGTACTTGAGAGTTTTCCACAGTCTTGTTGTTTATTACAGCAATAGAATTGGCTCGTATCATTTTAATGGTTTTGTTATTTTACCAGAAATCTGATGGAAGTTTACAGGAGTTGTAGCGTCTCATTCGGAGGCTGAGATTGCCGATCCACCTCGACCTGGTGGTAGAATCAATCGGCCTAGATAGCGATCCCTGTACTTGATCATAGAAAACAGTAAAAAGTCACTCCCACAAATGCTTTTTGGGTTCAATCTCTGTATACGGCTTCGACGATCCTGGCCACAGTCCCGGTAAAGTTGTATCGACATAGCAATCCTTCTTACACAGCTGAATACTCTATTTGAAATTAAAATACCATCAGGTGTATTATAGTCGCTTTACTTATGAACTGCTCTGAAGAAAACTTGTAACTTTTGTAATAATCACTGTATTGTGAACTGGTTTTGATAACAGCAATACTAGAGTTTCCGTTTATTAAACCTCTGTCCAAACCTGATGGAAAAACGAAACATGACTGAATCTAAATTAAGTTGAACATTTTATGGATTCCATAAATTATAATTTTCATTTGGAAATCTACCACAGTACGTTTCTCCCGGCATTTTCTTCCAAGTACTACAAATCTCTGGCACCAATTGCCAACAGCAGCATTTCCGGATAAATAAGACATAGTGGCCCTCAAAAAAAGAGCCTTAAAGGCCGGCAACGCATCTCTATGCCGATGCTGCAGATGTTTATGGGCGGCGGTGATCATTTACCATCATTTAAACCCAAAGAGGGTTTCACCCCTATATTATAAAAATAATCGTTCATATTAAACCGGAAGAGTATAGTAGGATGCAGAAGTTACGATACACAAGGCATTTTTTTTTTCAGGCTGGGTTTCCCAAAGTACCCTTCTCCTACAAAACTGGTGATGGTGGTCTCACCACTGCAGTGGCTCACAGCTGGCTTCCATTTCCTTTTTAACCCCATATTGAGGTGTACGAGACTTCAGTCTTCAAAGCCGATGGCCACGGAACAATTCTGCCATCTCATCAATAAGTATAAGGTAAGCACTTTAAAAATTATAAAGTACTAGCTTCTGCCCGCAAACTTCGTTGGCGGGGTTAACTTTATTTGAAATCTCCCAACCCGTCCCGTCCCGTCCCGTTATATCCCGCCCGCCCCGTCTCATTCTCACTAATGGAATGTAATCCAGGCCCATCCCATCCTTTTGAGTATGAAAAAGTAGTAAAGATGTCGGAATTCCTTCTTCATCCCACGGGAACACTAAACTTTTTGGCATAAAAAGTAGCCTATGTTATTTCTAAAACCAAGAATATGTGTACAAAGTTTCATAAAGATCAGTTGAGTAGTTTTCGCGTCAAAGCGTAACAAAGAAACTTACATTTATAATATTAGTAGGGATGTAGGTTTATACAATTAAGAGTATAAATAAATAATATAGGTACTTCTTTTGTGGTTCTGATGACGCTAATACGTCATGTTATCTGTTTAGTACATCTAAAAACTATACTAATCAACACCAAACAATAAAGATATAAGATTTTTAATATTACATCATCATTCGGAAAATATTAAATGCATTAAGTAACCTATTCATTTTTATAAAACTTTGTATTGCATATAAATAACGTTAATTACATGCAAACTCAACCAACGGAAATAAGCAATTTATTACCCACTTTGTTTATTTCCAGAAGAATATATTCTGCGTTTTCACTTTGTACTAGATTTTGCCCGCAACTTCGTCTGCGTGATTTACTTTATTTGTAATGACTTACTTTATTACCAACAAATTTTCCTCCTTGTACCCAGTTATATCATCAAAATACAAAATCCTTATAGTTCATTATTATTAATCTACATGTACGTCAAATACATACGATTTTTATTAAGTCACTACTTAAAAGTCAACACTTCCGTACATAAATTCACTACTCCCCTCCACCACCAAAATGTAAAATTACGTAACAATGACGATGATGTTGATTGAAGAATGAGCAGGGGTAAATCTTCATCTATGACCAATGTGATGTGCTTATGTGCTCAATACATACCTATTTTCTGTAATTAATATTAGACTGGTATGTTTTTCTCGAAGAGATTGCTAATAGCGATAAGACCGCCACGTTACACGCATTAGAAATGATGACATATTTTGTTTCGTATTTTATCTATGTATATAAAATTTCGTATAATTTCCTATTTCAGCCCACATACACAACTATCAGCGCGCATTTATTATGGAATGTGATAAAATCTCACAGTAACACCCATTGCGATTTATCTTGCTTCGAAGCAATATTGATTGGAGGGAGCGCAGTACCACAGGATCTTTTAGACGAAATAAAGGTATGTTATATTTGTTCCACTCAAGGTAGTTATGCACTTGCCCACAGATGGCGGTGTTACTAATCGACCGCTATTGAAATTTTGCTCAGCCTCAAATGACAGAGAAAGACGTATAAAATGAGCGACGAATTCTTTCATCGAGAATTGTTCAGGAATAAAATATTTCCCTTTTGCTGTTGTACAACCAACAAATCCTTTGAAAATATACGACCAGAAAATATTCATTATCTTACTGTAGAAGCCGAGTATAATGTAACTAATAAAATAAGTGTATTTTTATATTAATACTTATTTATATTAGCTCAAAAATACTGGTAGAAGACCGCTTAGATTGGTGGAGTAGACACCTAAAAGAAAAAAGTCAACAATCTATTTGTGTTGTAACTTGATCAATAACATTATAGCCTGCAGTTTCGTGCTTGTTAACTTCCGTGATACAACAAAAATATCTTTGTATTGTATTGTATCAGCCCATATACGTCCCACTGCTGGTCACGGGCTTACTCTACAATCGAGAGAGTCGATTGAGAGTGGTTAGGCCATATATTCCACCACGCTGGCCTAGTGCGGGTTGGCGGACTTACATACCGTAGAAATTCTTTAAAATCGCTACGGTATGCAGGTTTTCTCACGATGTTTTCCTTCACCGTTAAAGTCTTATGTAAAGTAATATCTTTATTTACAGGCAATAACACCACAAACCAAAGCGAATGCTGTATATGGCCTCAGTGAAATCGGAGGTCTAGCGTTTTATGACGAATTCCCAGTCCGAGGATCAGTAGGAAAGCCAATTGGATCTTTTGACTACAAAGTAAATACCTACTTACTTATTTACATTTCTTTCATTAATTTATCTTTCGATTTACTAATTTTAATGAACGCTAATTTGTTTCCTATTTTTCTATTCATTTCCTTACTTATTGACTTCTAGCTTTAGTAAGTAAGTAAGTAAGCTTTAGTACCCGCAATACCCTTGTCGACTCCTTGCTTCTAACTGTTGAAGCTGAAATTGAAGAAATGTTGTGTTATAAAATTATTTTTACTAGCGGCTAAAATTAAATCCACATGTAGGATGCTGGTACCAATAGCTACAATCAATAAAAATCCAGAATTTGATTCATATAGCAAGGATCATTGAGCTCAATATTGATGTGCTAATATTTTCAGTTAGTAGACCCTACAACAATGAAGGATATATCGGAGCCAAACGTGCAAGGGGAGTTATGGCTGCGAGGACCAGCAATAGGCAAGGTAAATACCGTTGAATATTCACACCTCCACACATCACGCCTTATTTTCAGAAGGGATAAGCAGAGGTGCTGCCGGGACGCCCACTTTCGCATTGTGTGACCCACGGTGTGATAGGGACCGAGCCTATCGCCATATCGGGCATAAAGTTATCACTTTAAGTACGAGTTAGGTCTCGGGCTAATAATGAATAGAAAAATTCAAAATAATTTTGCCCGACCCGGGTTTTGAATCGGAGACCTGAGCATTGTAATCGTACCGTAGTACAACTGCACCACCGAGGCTGAGCCACTTAACATAATACATTTTATAAATACTGCATTCATAAACAGACCCATCGCTTCAAAGATTTTGTTGATTCCTAGGGCCTACGTCTGACCTATCTTGGTTTATTTTCGTGATCAATCTATAGAGGAAAAAATCGTTTATTAATCTCAGCATATAAGGAGCTAAAGCATGGATTTCCGAATTCCATTTTGAAACTTGTTTTGTTTTTTATTTTACTCTTCTTTTATAGCCATACCATAGTTGTATACATAAGAGATTGCCTTAGAGCGATATGTTTAATGTTATTTCTGTATAGTTCTATCTATTTTAGTGATAATTAAAAGTAGATAAATTGTTTATTTCTATTCTAGGGATACCACAGGAACCCAGAAGCAACAGCGGAAGCGTATGTAAAAGATGGATGGTTCAGAACCGGCGACATATTCTACAGGGATGAACAGTGGAACTTCTATTTCGTTGAACGATTAAAGTTGCTGTTAAAGTACAGGAACCATCAGGTTTTGAATTAACATTTTAAATAGAATTACCTTTTCGTCAGTTCGAATTTGCAGTTGCACTTTGCAGTTTAGAACTATAAATCTTTTTTGATGTGTTTGTATAATAATACAGGTATATTTTTATTTTTTTGCAGCATCACTTGGGCCCAATATTGAGCATTATTTTTTAAATAAAATACTGCAATTTCCAGATATCCCCGATAGAGTTGGAGACGGTGATTCGGCAGCACCCAGGCGTGTTCGACGTGGCAGTTGTCGGAGTGCCCCACCCTGACGACGGAGAGCTGCCGGTCGCGTGCGTGGTCACCAGGCCCAACCAGGCCGTCACTGCACAGGAAATCAAGGATATTGTTAAAGGTAAGACTATTGAAGACAGGCTATTGTCCAATACCTTTTAAAAAGCGTGAGGTGCTTCGACAATTATTATCAAACACGCTACTCTATTTTGTTATTAATATAATGTACAGTAGGGTCTTTTAGTGAAGCATGTGTTTTAGTTTAAAATTATTATTTAGTATGCATATGATTAAATTATAAAACAGTACTAATCTAAATCATACGTTTATAGTAATACTGTTTGCTGTAAGCATTCTTTACAATCAATTGATGTTATTAATCTAATCTAAATTTATTGCACTATTTACCACTAAACAGAAGTTTATTGAAATTTTTTACCCCTAAATATCAATATTATATTCCTATTGACATCACATTTCTATGTCATCAGGTCGTAAATGATTTTTATGTTGACTGTTTGTACTTTATAGATATTATAGATTACAGATATTATTAGAGGCTGACTGCCTCGGTGGCGTAGTTGTACTGCGGTACGACTACAAAGCTGAGGTCTCGGGTTCGAATCCCGGGTCGGGCAAAGTGATATTGGATTTTTCTGTTCATTATCAGCCCGGAGTCAGGAATTTGTGCCCGATATGGCGATAGGCTCGCCCCCTATCACATCATGGGACGGAACATGCAAGGCGAAATGTGGGTGTCCTATTGGCACCTCTGCCTACCCTTTCGAGGATAAAGGCGTGAGTTTATGTATGTATGTATGTAGATATTATAGTTATTTCCTTTTTTAAACCAGCTAAGCACCGTACTTCGAATTTAATCTGTTTTTTCATTTTACAGATTCTCTGGCCAATTCCAAGCAGTTGAGGGGCGGTGTGGTATTCCTGGACGGACTACCGATGACCATCACCACGAAGGTCCACAGGCAAAAACTGAAACAAATGGTTTTAGTTATGGAGCGGGAATAGGGAATATCAAAGATAAATAATAAAAAAAAACTCTCCGAAAAAAGTCAAATCACAATGTGCTACATTATGAATTGACTGTTTTCAGTGATATAAGATAGAAACAAGAATGAGAATAGAAAACAAAATTGAAATGACCTAAAAACAAAGGTAACTTTATTTTGGTTTGACTTACTCTATTATGAACAGGTAGCGTGAGAGAGGATGCTACTTTCAAGAATGTATTATTGTGTTATAATAGGTGGCATACGAGTTACGACTAACGTACTCTGAACACCATTATTAATATGTATGAAATACAATAAAATATTTATTACATGTAAGTTGTTTTGTTACTTCACGATACATAATTATCGAATTATTTGTACATAACAGTTTCAGATGAGAATATTTTCTTTTTTCATACATTTTAGAGCGTGATTTTTGTATACCAAAAATGTTGTCTACTGGTGGTAGTTCTCTCATATGTGAGAGGCCGCCTGGGTAGGTACCACCGCAATGTCTGTTTCACCCGCCAAACAGCAGTGTAAATGCGCTGTTGTGTTCCGGTTTGAAGGACATTGTAGCCAGAGTAACTACTGGACATATTGACACTTTACATCTGATGTCTCGGGATGGCAAGTGCAGGGCAATGCCAAGCATTGCTTTGTAAATCATAGTGTTGTATGGTTTTGCTTCTGTCCATGAGCGGTCGTATCGTTTACCATTAGGCGGACGGCATGCCCATGACGGCATTCATACGGCAATTATATTTCTAAAGAGGTATCAAAGATATTAAAATGTATAGTAATGACTTAAAATATAAATAAAAAGATAATAGAACCTTACTAAATACGGATACTAGCACTAATGATTAATATAATATGACCTTTGGGCTTTGTATCGTGAGATCCTAGCCTCTGTTCTCAGGAAAATCACTATTATGCATAATTACAAAGCCAATTAGGACCAAACAAGATATCATTTGAAAATATTATACTTACAATAATATTGAATGATTATTCATTTAAAAACATAGTCTGTCAACACATTACTAATTATACTCAGGTATATTTTAATACTACGCGAAAGCGTGGATACAACCTACCGTTCCATCTTTTAGGTAAAAATGGAATTTTATGCCTGTTGTTTACTAATGTGACGTCGCTTGTTTCAAATCTACCCTCATTTTTTTTCTAACAGCTTTAGTTTTAGAGATATAGCTGTCAGACATATTTTTGTACTACTCGCATTTAAACTGCAATCTATTCCAACTGTTTACGAAAAAAATCGTTTTTTTAACAATGTCCACGTCGAGATATATTTGTAAAAACGATCCCAACTGCTTTTGTAATATCTGTGGTAAATATACATTCAAAACTTGTAGACTAAGTGTGTCGGAGTTCATAAAACAGGTATATTTTCATTACTTTGGATTCGGTTTGGACACCCGTGACAAGTACTGGGTCCCTCATATGGTATGTAAAACATGTGTGGAGTCTCTAAGATTATGGAGGAATAAGAAAAGATCCCATTTTAAATTTCAAACACCAATGATTTGGCGGGAACCTTCAAATCATCAAAATGATAGTTATTTTTGTTTGGTTGATATCAACGGAATTAATAAAAGAAACCGGTCGAAATGGTCTTATCCTAACTTGTTATCTGTTAGACGACCAGTCCTGTACTCCGGCGATGCACCAGTACCCCAAGTTTCTTCATCAACACAAAGCTCATGAAACAATTTGTCAAAGCTCTGAACAAAGATGGTGATTGTTTCAAATACATCTCTAAAAAGTTCCATAATTTGAGCACAGAAAAACTTAAAGCCGGAATTTTTGATGGTCCACAGATAAGACGGTTGATAAAGGATAAAAATTTTAGTAGTCACATGATTGATCCTGAAAAGAATGCCTGGAATGAATTCGTTTGGGTTGTACAAAATTTTCTTGGAAACAAAAAGGATGAAAGTTATGTGGAGCACATAAAACTAATGTTGTCACACTTTCAACAGCTTGGTTGTAACATGAGTATCAAGGCACACTTCCTCCACAGCCATTTGGACCGTTTTCCGGAAAATCTTGGTGATCTGAGTGAAGAACAAGGGGAACGGTTCCATCAAGACATTCGAACTATGGAGGACCGTTACCAGGGTCACTGGAATGCTCACATGATGGCGGACTATTGTTGGAGTATTAAAAACAGCCCTTGTGAACCAAGTCAAGCAAGAAAATCTTATAAAAGAAAGTTTTTTGACAAGTAGTGGTTGTTTTTCTTATGGTTTTCTTAATAAAAAGTGGATTTTTCTTTAATAACGCATTTTACTATTTCTCAAAAACTAAAGCTGATACAAAAAATCTGACTTCGGATTTGAAATCAGCACCCCAAAAATGTATAATATTAGTCAAAATTTTTCATGCAACAAAAATGCTGTTCCCTTGTGTTATCAAACACGCTACTCTACCTATTTTGTTATTAATATAATGTACAGTAGGGTCTTTTAGTGAAGCATGTGTTTTAGTTTAAAATTATTATTTAGTATGCATATGATTAAATTATAAAACAATACAAATCTTAATTATATGTTTATCGTAATACTGTTTGCTGTAAGCATTTTTTACAATTAATTGATGTTATTAATCTAATCTAAATTTATTGCACTATTTACCACTAAACAGAAGTTTATTGAACTTTTTTACCCCTAAATATCAATATTATATTCCTAATGACATCACATTTCTATGTCATCAGTTCGATGCAGTTTCGATTAGGTTTACGTCTTTATCGTACGTACGTCAAAATGGTATTCTTGTAGCATTGTTTAGCTGCGCGTAAGATATGCATAAACTGCGCATGTGCTGCACGTTGGTGGGACTAAACTGTCATTGGAGGCGTCAAATGAATAGGTAAATACCAATCAGGATGCGATCTGAATCACGCATGTATAAAACGAGCAGCCGTAGAATAAAGCGATCACGTGACGCGAACTTGACGCGAGCGTATCTGACAGCGGTTGTCTGAATTACGAGAATACAAAAAGGGCTGTTTTGATCGAAACTTAACTGCAACGGCACTGCAACTGAACTTATTTAATTACGTGAATTGGCCTACAGGTCGTAAATGATTTTTATGTAGACTGTTTGCACTTTATAGATATCATAGATTACAAATATTATTGTTATTTCCTTTTTTTAAACCAGCTAACCACCGTGCTTTGAGTTTATTCTTTTTTTTTCATTTTACAGATTCTCTGGCCGATTCCAAGCAGTTGAGGGGCGGTGTGGTATTCCTGGACGGGCTGCCGATGACCATCACCACGAAGGTCCACAGGCAAAAACTGAAACAAATGGTTTTAGTTATGGAGCGGGAATAGGGAATATAAAAGATAAATAATAAAAAAAATCTCTCCGAAAAAAGTCAAATCACAATGTGCTACATTCTGAATTGACTGTTTTCAGTGATATAAGATAGAAACAAGAATGAGAATAGAAAACAAAATTGAAATGAACTAAAAACAAAGGTAACTTTATTTTGGTTTGACTTACTCTATTATGAACAGTTAGCGTGAGAGAGGATGCTACTTTCAAGAATGTATTAATGTGTTATAATAGGTGGCATACGAGTTACGACTAACGTACTCTGAACACCATTATTAATATGTATGAAATACAATAAAATATTTATTACATGTAAGTTGTTTTGTTACTACACGATACATAATTATCGAATTATTTGTACATAACAGTTTCAGATGAGAATATTTTCTTTTTTCATACATTTTAGAGCGTGATTTTTGTATACCAATCTTATTTATTTATTTATTTTAACACTTTGTACATTTCAATAGTACAGGCGGACTTAATGCCTAAGGGCATTTTCTCCCAGTCAACCTTGAGGTGTTGCAGAGAGACGGAAGCAGGTGTTAATAATAAATGCAGCAAAAAATAATAATATATATAAATATACAACACAAAATAAAAAGGACAACAAAATATAAATAGGAAAGAGCTAATATTATATATATGAGTACTTACAAATACTACATAAATAAATATGTACGTAAATAAATACTTTAAGATATATACATAAACAACTACATACATAAATAAATATCAACATCAAGGAGGAGAGTCTGCTACTTCGGCGAGGAGTAATTGCCGAACCTTCGTTTTGAAAGCCACCCGTGTTGTGCACGACCTGACTTCGAGTGGGAGTGCGTTCCAGAGAAGAATGGATTGGATAGCAAAAGAAGAGTGAAGAAAGTCAGAGCTATGAGGAGGACACTTTTGCTAGACGAGCGCAAATTTCTAGGATGAGTATCCCTAAGGTAAATGAAGTCAGAAGACAGACAAGAAGGAGGGGTCGGAGACTTAAGAATAGAAAAGAGGGTCGTGAGAGCACGCAACGAGCGGCGCTGGCGGATGGGAAGTCATTTTAGCTGCGAACGGTAAGAAGAGATGTGGTCAAACTTGCGAAGATTAAAAACGAATCGAATGCAGTTATTTAGAAGACGGTCAAGTTTATTGAGTAAATCTGCATTCAGATCAAAATAGCACTCATCACCATAGTCGATTACCGGGAGGATTAAGGTTTGCACTAGCATAGTCTTGGTTTTGAACGGAAGGAAATTCTTCAGGCGATACTTCTTCACATCCCATGTTTTAGGTAGGTACCACCGCAATGTCTGTTTCACCCGCCAAACAGCAGTGTAAATGCGCTGTTGTGTTCCGGTTTGAAGGACATTGTAGCCAGAGTAACTACTGGACATATTGACACTTTACATCTTATGTCTCGGGATGGCAAGTGCAGGGCAATGCCAAGCATTGCTTTGTAAATTATAGTGTTGTATGGTTTTGCTTCTGTCCATGAGCGGTCGTATCGTTTACCATTAGGCGGACGGCATGCCCATGACGGCATTCATACGGCAATTATATTTCTAAAAAGGTATCAAAGATATTAAAATGTATAGTAATGACTTAAAATATAAATAAAAAGATAATAGAACCTTACTAAATACGGATACTAGCACTAATGATTAATATAATATGACCTTTGGGCTTTGTATCGTGAGATCCTAGCCTCTGTTCTCAGGACAATCACTATTATGCATAATTACAAAGCCAATTAGGACCAAACAAGATATCATTTGAAAATATTATACCTACAATAATATTGAATGATTATTCATTTAAAAACATAGTCTGTCAACACTTTACTAATTATACTCAGGTATATTTTAATACTACGCGAAAGCGTGGATACAACCTACCAAAGGGGAAGAGACGCCAGTCCCGGCTAACATAGACGGTTACCGATAATAATTAAAGAAGTTTTGTTTAATTCATAAAATATATTTAGAATAAATAAAGATACATCCAACAGTCACATACATAGTCCTGACCCAACTTTAAGATCAATGTTGTGTGTATCAGAAACTACGAGACTTTTCGGTCTCACAAACACCCACACCCGAGACAAATATTTGTCAGACAAATATTTGTATTGGTTGGGGATCGAACCCATGGCCTCTCGTTTCACAGCCGGCATCTAACCAACTGCGCCACGGAGGCCGTCAAATCCGTGACCACATAGGTCATAGACTTTACTCCTTACTTAATAAAAATCCCATTGTCTCGCAAAAATCTGGCTACAGACTACAGTCCACACACATTTTGAAAACATCGTTTGTTTTTCTTGCGTTATCTCTGATAGTACACATAGTGAAGAACCCTCAATTTGCCAATATCACTCACTTAATAAACACCAGTGCAATAAACGCATTAATCCGGCCGAACGTGCAATAAAATTAAAATTAAATAAAATTAATATAAATCAATGTGTGACTGACAAAAAGGAAGTAAAAGGTAGTAAATATAAAGTTTTAGCTCACAATTACGTTTTGATCTAATCGGAGTTAAGCTAGAATTAGAAAAGTAATAATTAATTATAATAGATCTACATTTGGTATAATCATCTCGTATAATTCGTTAGTAGTTTAATTTATTTTTCATTGTATTATTTTCCATTTCTTTCTTCTCATCCATCCCATTGTTGTCTGGCAGAAATTTCCTTAAAGCGATAAGACCGCCATTTGTACTTTGTTATTTTGTATTGTCTCTATAAACTGTTATTCTTAATTTATTGTGTACATAAGAGTAAAATAAATCAATAATAATTCTGAATCAAAACGATGTTGTATAATCAGAATATATTAGCAGAACAACGTTTGAAATGTATACTTTGTGGATTAAATATTTTTAATTACCCTATGTTATATTGGTGTAAGCAGGGAATTAGTGCTGCGTGACAAGCTCCAAGAGTAGTTTCTTCAAATATCCTTGATCTTTTTATCGAGTGTCAATTGTTTCGATTAGCCCTTATTTCATGTGCAAATATTTCTTCTTTTCAAATGTGTATTTCTCCCGCCAAATATATACGACATAATGAGACTTAACATCTTACGTCTCAGGATGCCGAGCGTAGTAGAATACCAATCATAGCTTTGTAATTCATGATGTTGTTTGGTTTTGCCAAACACTGTCCATGACCCATCATCGCTAACCATCAGGTGAATGACATGCTCATCTCGCCATTCATCGCAATAAAAAAAGTAAATTATTCCCCAATAACATTCATTTAACACAGTGATAAGGATTGTGACCAGGATCTGACCCCTAGGTTGTGCTCTTTGCTTAGTAAGTATTTTGATTTGGGTAAACCCATATGGGATTCTTGGGACTGAACCGGTATCACATCTAGCACCAGTAATAATTTCGCCGAACTATGAGTGACATTAGTGGCACCTCAAAGACAAATAAAACATCCCCGGAGACTCGCTGAGCTTCAATTAATGTATGCAGTCGATCCTAGCTTACAGGAGTTGCAGGACAGGTGTGAGGGCGGGACAATCTCGAGTGCCCACTCTATCTCTTCAAATTTAATGTCCTGATTTTTGTTCGTATTTTGACACAAGATGGCGCGCCTAGACCACACGTCTGCAGCAGTGCATTGGTACATGAATGACCTCACGGCGACCATAGTGGCAGAAAGCGGAATACCAACAGACATGTACCATCTCGGCAAGATCATACTTCACAGCTTGAAGAGCGCCCCTGATCTTATCTTACATGTAAGTATTTTTATTAATACACCCAAGAGTTATCATAGTTTTGACCTCATGCGTAGATATGAGAATTATATCGTGGGTATCAGGAACTACGAGAGACTTTTCGGCCTCACAAACACCCAGACCCGAAACAAATACTTGTGGTTCACACAAACATTTGCCTCAGTGTTGGGAGTGCACCAGCTGCCTCACGTTTCCCAGCTGGGGTCTAACCAACTGCGCCACGGAGGCTCTCATTATCACAGCAATGTGACTAACGGCCCTATTCATAGACAAAAAAGCCTATTTTAGTTATCGAATGATTTGTCCCTTTCGAAAGACTTTAGAATGCAGTTTGAGCGAAGAAGACAAAACATTCGTTAACTAAAATAAGTTTTAAATATATTTATGAATGAAGCCGTAAATAGTTACCGGGCGTAGCTGGATATGCCACTTCCATCAGTTTGTTGTGGAAAGCCTTGCGTGAGACCTTTGTTCTGCAGTAGACTTCCTGTACCTAACTGTACAAAATAAGTAGCAATTGATAATGAGTGCATTACCGTGTAGATAATGTATCGAATGACGAATGGTCGCCGGATAATTGATTTATAAACAATAATCCTTGGACACAAAAACAAATTAATCAATTTATTTGTTCTTTTACCATAGCTGTATACAATTATTTGTACATATTAATGCCTCATTGACTTGGTTGCAACGTGAAAATGTTGTCAAGTGTCAACTAAGTCCTGGATTCGAGCCCAGGTTGGGTATTCAACTATCTGGTGTTGTTGTTTGAAAAAAATGATTTACGGGAATTAATACTTCTAGAACAACACGTCGGTTTTTGCACGGTTTTTGGTCTTGTCTTCAATCAATTTAAATTATATCGTTTTTATCACGCCTCTCACAAAAACAGTGGACCTTTTTCTTAGTCTTTTATTATTTTTTATTTAATTTTGATTTGTTTTAAAGTTAAAACTGGTTGCAAAACAAAATAGGATGCAATTATCTAATCCAAGGTCTTTAGTGTAAATCATTAAACATAATAAATTTGAATAGTCTGCTTAATAATAACCTATTTTCTTTTTGTGAGAACAAAGTTCTGTTAGTGGTAATTTTATACAAGTGATGAATGTAAATAATTTACATGCACTATTTTTGTGACATAACCAAAAAGATTTCGTTTCAATTTTCTACAATGCTTAGGCTAAATAAATTATCATCTGGTTTTATATATTGATACAGTGCCAAAGCCACTATGTATAATAGGACATTGATCTTTAATCTTTTGCACTGATCATATTTTTCAATATTGACACTAGGTACAAACTGACTAAAGCGCCATTTACACAGGGACCGTTTCTCGAGGCGAGAATAGGATGACTTTGTCGCATGACATAACCGCCATAAGATTGTAATGTTCTGACAATACTTACACGATGCAACTTTTTTATATCCTTACGATAATCGTATCTTCGAGGCGAGAAACTCTACCCGCGTAAATGGGGCTTAATTATGGTAGACATGTAGTTCATAATTTATTCAATGGAAGTGAAGGTTCGATCTGCGAAAAACATTTACGACTTTTCTGTTAATGCTGGTAACTAACTTTCGATGTAGTATACTATCTTCCTATTAGCTTAAAATTTGATTTTCGATTTTGTTATGAAAGGAGCTGGACAATTATTTGTTTCGAATTTCGGGGGATCCGTTTCAGCCGACCCTAAGGCTCCGCTAAGCGCATGCGATTATGATGTCTCTCAACGATGGGTCTAAAGGTCCAGATTTGCCGATTATGCGATTTGTGACAATAACCTATGGAATTCCTGTTGCCTTTCGACTAAATGAAAACGTAGTCATCTCTTCAAACGCGACGAGCTTCAGTGATCTATAAAAATTATATGAGTGTTGCTGATCCTTACTGACAGGAGTTGCAGTAGTGGGTCCCGCCTACACGAGATAATCCCGAAACCTTAAAGCTTACACATTCTTAATTGGTAACCCCGAGAAATTCTTATCACTTTGAAATGCAAATTAAAAACTCCTTTAATTTATCAAAGTCACAAACAAAGACACTCCTTATCTGTATATTACCCACGTAATAAAAACAACACAATGTTTTGAAAAATACTAATTATAATATACAGCAATTAAGACTACACAACGACAGCGTATATTCCGTGTACCGTATATATGATCTGTTTATCAGATTCTTCGATATATTATATTCCGCTATTCCGCTGTCCAACTAAAATCATACAATTTTATTACTTTCGAGTTTCGACGACGCGACGTCTCATTCAAAAAAGTTACTTAAACCCCAGGTATAAGGTGAAATTTGTGTTAATTTAATCGGAATATGTGATCTTTTGGTTTACTTTTTTGTTTCAATGCATCGGTGCCACTTTTTAAAAGAACATTTACAGGGAAGTGGGAACTTTGTATCTAGTGTATAATTGATCGAAGATCTGATTGCAAATTTTTGGTAGTTTTGCATAGTTTTACATAAGGTAGCCAGGAAGAAATTGCTCAATGCGATATGGTCACCCATTGTACCTTAGTAATGTTTATTTGTTATCTAATTCCTATCTAACTAGTTAAAACAATAAAGAGTATAAATAAATAGTTTGTTGGCCGAGTGAAAAGAAAACAAGTCTATAATAAAGAGAGATAAGGATAATAAACTTTAGAGAAAAAGGAACTCAGAAACTACAAAGACTCATCGGTTTCACACCACCCGGACCAGAAAATAATAAACATCGTTTGCTACTTATTTCTACAGATAGATGGCGCTACTGGCGAGTCGGAGACGTATGGCGTAGCGTTGAAAAGAACCGTACTATGCGCAAGAGCCTTCAGAGATAGGTTTACAAAGAGGCGACGTCATAATCCTCATGGCTCCCAACCACATAGATCTGGCTATACCGTTCTATGCAGCGCTGTATCTAGGCATTATTGTTGCACCTATCCACGATGAGTATAGTATTAGTAAGTATATTTCTTTAGCTTTATGCAAAAAATTAAGTATAACAATTGAATTTAAATTATTTGTATTCTTTCTGTAAAATATGGCGTATGATTGTCAAACAAATATCTGCTATACCTACTCCACAGGCTATGTGCTTTAATTTTGTGAAATGGAGTTAAAACATTAGGTACCTACACGTGATTTAATACTGCACCCCTGCACGTTTCTTTATGTGTAACTATGTTTATAAAATAATCTTGAAATTGCAGCTGAAATTGAAAACAACTACAAAGTCACAAAGCCCAAAGCGATATTCTGTCAAAGCAAAAGGTTGTTAGATGTTGGACAAGTATTGAATAACCTTTGCTTGGCTGCTAGAGTTATTCCGTTTGATAAAGGAAACCATGAGTGCTTCTCGGAATTTCTGGAAAATTATGGAATGGACCAAAATGTTAATGATTTTAGGTACATTTTCGTTATTATTGAAACTAATTTTTACGGATTTTATCGCGATTTGGTATAATTTTTACATTTTTTAACTTCCCGACGTTTCGATTGCTTTACAGCTTTCGTGGTCAGGGACGGACCACAAAAGCGCTGGGAAGTTCAAAATCGCGGTAAAATGCGTAAAATTTTTTTTTAATTCAATGTACGTATAATATTCACGTAAATCTAAGAAACCATTAAGCAATGTTAATTTGAGCAAATCATGTACCTATCATTTTTCAGAGCATCGGATTATGATCCAGACGAAACTATTGCGTGTCTCATCTCAACTAGCGGTAGTACGGGGCCGCCAAAAAGTGCCGCATTATCTCATAAAAGCTTGACTATCACAGGACCATATTTATGGTAATTTTTATAACTCTACTACACAATACACTTTTAACTGGTGGTAGGTCTCTCATATATAAGAGTTCGCCTGAGTAGGTACCACAGCAATGTCTATTTCTCCCCTCAAACAGCAGTGTAACTGCACTGTTGTGATCCGGTTTGAAGAACATTGTAGCCAGAGTAACTACTGGATATCTTATGTCTCAGGGTGACGAGCGCAGTGGAATGTCCATGCTTTGTAATTCATTTTCGACTGTCCATGAGCGGCCCGATCGCTTACCATCAAGCGAATGGCTTGCTCGTCTTGCCATTCAACACTATAAAAAAACATCATTAACATTCAAGAATCATCTATGTATAAAACTAGTCGCATGAGTTTTTTGTGTAGATTTTAAATCCGTGCAGAGATAAAACTTGAAGATGATAATAAATAAATGCACCCAACAGTCACATACATAGTCTTGACCGCACACTAAAATCGAGTCTTCTCTCGCGGGTATCAGAAACTACAAGAGACTTTTCAGTCTCACAAACACCCAGACCCGAAATATCTGTGGATCATACATCATAAACATCTCGTGCGGGGATCGAACCCTCGGCCTCACATTTTACAGTTGGCGTCTAACCAACTGCGCCTCGGAGCCTGTCGATGTTCATACATTAAGTACATGTTTTTTTTATTTGCAGGAGTAAAAAAACCAAATTTCCGACTCCAACGAGACTAGCCTTAATAAGCGCTCCATGCCAGTGGGTATCAGCCCTTGTCTTATACATTGTAGCGCCTTACTTGAAGTTTCCTCGTCTGCAATCATCTTCGCCGTGCACCGTTGATCATATTCAGTACTTAATCAATAATTACAAGGTAAGCATTGTGTCTTTGCCTGGTAGGGAATAGAATGATTAATTCTACGAGAGATAGAATATACGTAACGTCCAGGAAAGCACCATTCACGACGCTAGAAAATATTAGACCCACGCGAGTATATTATCTTGTTTTGGTTTCAGTATCTGTACTCATCCAGACTTTTGTTTATAAGTTAAAGGTAATTATATATAATTTAAAGGTTCTGGAGTGGAGGCCACTTGCAGGCAGCGAAGTCTCGGATGACCACCTACAAGGTGGACGGACGACCTAGTTAAGGTTGCAGGAAGTCACTGGATGCAGGTCGCTTCCAACAGGTCAATGTGGAGAACCTTGGGGGAGGCCTATGTTCAGCAGTGGACTTGCTGTTTCTGAAGAGAGAGACAGAGAAACTTTTTTCTTGACAGTACCTTTGAAATGTTATCCATACCATACAACTGTTTCAAGTACCTAGGTTAAATATTGATAATATTACGATAAATGAATGAAATATAAAACATAACGCTCGATTAGAAGGTAGGTAGATGATGACAATACCAAAGTCGCTCGATACTAAACATTTTTAAAGTCCGTAAAATCTTGTATTTGAACAACAGCTGAATCAAATGATTCTAATTTGGTAATCAACCCAAACCATAGATCAAAACACACGAGTACTCATCGCACATTTGACATTGGCAGAATTGTCGTCATTTTTTTTTTTTTTTTTTTATTACAATGAATGGCGAGACGAGCATGCCATTCGCCTGATGGTAAGCGATACGACCGCTCATGGACAGTAGCAAAACCAAACAACACCATGAATTACAAGGCAATGCTTGGAATTCCACTGCGCTCGCCATCCTGAGACATAAGATGTTAAGTCTCAATATGTCCAGTAGTTACTCTGGCTACAATGTCCTTCAAACCGGAACACAACAGCGCATTTACACTGCTGTTTGGCGGGAGAAATAGACATTGCGGTGGTACCTACCCAGGCGGCCTCTCACATATGAGAGACCTACCACCACCTACCGTCATCGGCACCGTTTGCCATAATTAAAAAACTGAACTGATACTAAACATTGCGAACTGGTCAATGTGGATATCTTAGAGACTTATATCCATCAGTGGAATTTCTGTTGCTAATAGCACGTTTTGTTGCAGCCAACACTCGCGATCATAAGTCCAACGATGATGACGTCTTTATTAAAACCAGAGAATATCAGTCAATGCGATTTGTCCTGTCTTACGGAACTGTTTGTTGGAGGCAGTGCTGTTGACAAATACCTTCTTGCAGAAGTAAGGGTAAGTGCTTTTGTTGAATTTATTACTTATCATTATTCTATATTCAAGTAGATACTGAATGCCACTGCACTCACCAAGAGAAGCATTTTAGTCACCAGTATAAAAAACACATAATTCAATGATCAACGGAATATTAAATAATAAATACCTTTATTTACCTTGAATAAAATAAATACACAATGAATTAAGTAATACACTAAAAAAAAGTTTGGATTTGTTAAAATAGTAGTACCCTTATTCTTTTTCCAGAATATAATACCAAATGCTTACGTGCAAGACGCATACGGCTTGAGCGAGACTGCCATGGTTACGTTTCTTGGCAACAACATGCCTGGATCCTGTGGACAACCAGTAGCCTATCTTGAATACAAGGTATAGAAATATATTTTTTTAGGCCGCCAAAGCCGGCTTATTAATAAACTCGGATTAGCGAGGAATCAACTTAGTCAAAGACTTACGCTTATGCAAAAACAGCACGTCGGCTCTCTTGAATCTTTTGAATGCGTTTGTTCGCAAGAGCTTGCTTTGGAATTGGGTGTATTAGTAATCGACTCTTGTAGTTATTGGTGTAACGTTTACCCTAACTTCTTCTAAGATGGTTGGGATTTCTAGGTACTCATGAATTTCCGAGTTGCGAGCAACAGAAATAATTAAATAGGATTTTAGTGCAGATCTCAATTGAACAAAATTACCTATAAATATGCTTCTCTATGAATTATATGTACATATTTACAGTTGGTGGATACGGAAGGAAGCGAAATACTGGAACCTAATGTTGCTGGAGAATTATGGGTAAAGAGTCCCGGCTTGTTTAAGGTAGGTAATTACTTTTCATTACCTTTTATATTTTTTGCATAGGTCAGTCATTTACAGCTAATGTTATGAATGCGTTGAAACTTAAACAATGATGCCATGTACTCAAGAGCGTTCAGGTCACAAGTACCTATCCGTAATGTTTAATTTCTTTCGTTATTGAAGATTAATGATTGAATATAGTTTTAAACATACTTGTTTCCACCGGAATGGTATGCTAGAGGAAACGATTTTTCTAAATTTCATACTTAACTTCATATTAATTGGCAGGGATACTACAAAAACCCCGAAGCAACAAAAGAGTCGTTCGTTGGAGATTGGTTTAAAACGGGAGACACTTTCTACAGGGATAAGAACTGGTATTATTTCTTCGTGGAACGAATTAAGTCTTTGCTGAAATATAAAAGTCATCAGGTTTGTTCACTCTTCAACTATTACGTTAATACAGTACGGTTTTTCGGGACTTCTATCTTGGATAAAAATCACTTGAAGTAACAACGAAGTTGTTAAGTTTCTTTCAGTCAATGAGGTTGCTGGAGGTCTGCCAATATTTTCAATTCTCTTTAATTGTCGGGGCTCATCTTCTAAATTAACAATGTTGTAGACGTTCATATACGATCACATACAATGAAGGAGGCCCTACTTAATAATATATTTTGGTCTTATAGCGTTAAATCTCTTTCAGTATCAGTATCAGCCCACTGCAGGGCACGGGCCTACTCTACAATCGAGAGAATCGATTGAGAGTGGTTAGGCCATATAGTCCACCACGCTGGCCTAGTGCGGGTTGGCAGACTTACATACCGTAGAAATTCTTTAAAATCGCTGCGGCATGCAGGTTTCCTCACGATGTTTTCCTTCGCCGTTAAAATGCGTGGTGATTGACTAACAATACACAATTAAATCTCTAACATTATGTAAATGCTACCAGCTTTCAGAAGATCAATTTGGAAATCTTCACATAGGGGAGGCCTATATTTGGTAGTTGACTAAGGCTGATGATTTGCAGATATCTCCAGTGGAATTAGAGACGGTGATTCGCAAACACCTTGGAGTACAAGACGTAGCTGTGACTGGCTTGGCAGATCCTGAGTGTGGAGACTTGCCAGTGGCACTGGTTGTCCGTAAAGCGGGTCATTCTGTCACGGCGAAGGAAATCAAAGACTTGGTCAAAGGTAACTTCATAAATATGATATATCTACATAATATTGTAGAATTTTATAACGTAAAGCCCCATTAACACGGAAAGAGTTTCTCGCTTCGAAGATACAGTTATCGTAAGGATATAATAAAGTTGCATCGTGTAAATATTTGTCAGAACACGATAATCTATGGCGGTTATGTCATGCGATAATCGCATATAATGTAAATGGGGCTTTAGTAGTAAGCACGATTTGCACAAAAGGGTCGTCAGCAACTGGATGCATATATAAGCAGACAGGGCTCTGTGGTGTATCTTGGGAGAGGCCATGTCCAGCAGTGGACTGCAACGGGCTGATGATTATTATAAAAGCATACTTTACTCATCTAGTGATATATGCATACACTTCTGAAATTCTAATGTTTCAAGAGCATTTAAAATAGTCAAAATGATTATGATATTACTATAATAGGGTATTTGACAGTTTTTTTTTTTTAATATCTCATATTGTTCTTTATACCAATATACACTTGCAATATGAATATTTCTTTGTGAACTGCTATATTTTCAATAAAAATCAAAATTAAAGTTTGAATGATAAATAAGACCGCCAAAACGCTATAGACGCCATATAAGTGGATCACGTGATATTGTTACGTCACTTGCATGCAAAACAAACATTTTGATTTAGCTGTCAAATCGAAATACATATAATATTCATTATCAAGAATAACTTTTAATAGGGTTACAGCTAAAATGCCTTATAAATGGTGTGTAGCCCCAAAATGCACGAATACATCTATTAAAACATCGGATAAAATGTTCGTGAGCATTCCAAAGAACACCAAGATTCGGGTTAGCCAAGTTGATTGAAGCTCGCTCGTAGAAACCCACCCGATAGAAATTGCAGCAAGAACTTATGCTTTCATGTGTGAAGATCACTTTAACATAAGTAAACATTTTGTTTATGATATATTATCCTACCCAATTAACGGCTTTATTTTATATTTTCGTAATTATGATTCTTTAAATTACAATGTATTTGATGTCAGCGTCACTAAACTGTTGTAAATTTCAGTGCTGGTTTTGTATGGAATAAACTGTTACTAATCGGAATACAATAATTTATTATATTTTTCATACATTGTTAGCTATAGTATAAATTCATTCATTTAATTCAGCAGCGTAGAAATCAGGGTTGTTTTTAAAAAATAGTCCGACCATAATCGCGTCTATTTGTGGGAGGGTTCCACTGTCAGCTTTTACAAAGTTGGTTTCCATCGTACAATTATCACAAATAAAGTTCAATAAAGTCTAATAACAATAAGTTTTATATTTTCATCATAGTCAAATACCCTATTATCATCACACATTTTTTCAGATTCTCTCCTAGAAGCAAAACAACTGCGAGGCGGCGTTGTGTTCTTAGATGCGTTGCCGCTTACTAAAACAACAAAGCTCGACAGAAGAAAACTCAGAGATTTAGTTGTAGAATTACAAAGAGAGTAATATTTTAATACATATTAATTACTCGTATTATAAGTATATAAACTATGTTTTTAAAATGTCAACCACATTACATTATTGATCATACTCGACTTGTAATCATCTTATTTTTTGTTCTGATATTAATTGTATTATTACATTATTAGCATTCTATTATCAAGAAGACAACGTTGCAAATAAGAATTATCGTGTCACAGCGCCCTCTTTCGCACGGTGGCGGAATGTTATCAGTTAGTAAAACTTTGCATTTGAGAACTTCAGAAACACTTGCAAATTGTATTGATGTAATAAAATTATGCATAATATTTTTGTTTCGATTACACAGGTTCATTACACAACAACTTTAGATTAAATTAGAATGACATACCGGGTATATCAAGACTGCGACCGAAAACGAAGCCAGGTGGTAGTTTTAGTGTTTACAAACACGATGCAAATAAAAATGTCACCAAAACAGTGACAGATATGTTTTTAGAATTTTTTAAAAATCATCCTGTTTCGGTGGTAAATTCCTAGTTTTTGCGAAAATACTAATTTAAACCCTTACGTACCATTGCGTGTTTAAAAATAAAGAGGTGTACATCTTTATTTTAGGAAAACTATGTATATATCACCCAAATACGACGATAAGTAAAAAAATACAAAAATAAGTCGATTTTTTTGCGCAATTTTTACTTGCATTTTGTCTGAAGTCACTAATACTGCCAGCTGGCTTCGTTTTCGGTCAGTCTTGATATACCCTGTATAAAATATTTTCTTTGGGAGTGTTAGAGCCACGCCGTTATCAGTCAAGACTCAGCATGACTGAGCAGGCTCGTCCGGGGCGGTCCCACTATCTCACAGGAAATCAACATCTTTGTTGTCGTGTTGAAGTTACCGGATACCCATTTTCCCCTCCCATCCTTTTTCCTTCCTACTCCCCTCCCGATCTGATGGTCCGGCAATCTAAGATCCAAGCGTTGTGGATTTACATGAGCGGCAGGAATCCCTTACCATCAGATGACCTATTTGCTGGTTTGCCGGACCAACTGAACAAAAACAAAAAAAAAACAACATTTCTATTAAGCCCGTATTTTTGCCATCCCAATACCAAATAAGAGCGAAAACAAATCGAAACAACATTCCTTGATAGAATCGAAAGTCCACAGAATATATTTCGCAAGTTTTTTTCAATAATAACAAAATAAAATATGTACAAATATTTAATTCAAAAACGACAAAACAAGTAAACAATTATTATAAAAATACATCGATTGAACATGCATAACAGTTAAATATTGAACACACTTCGTCAATTTTGGTATAGATTTTCTTCATATTTTTATGACGGTGCTGTAATTTGAAAGGTTCACCGCACCGCGCAGAGTTTTCTTCTGGAGATTCTGAAAATAATAAATAAAATTTATATCCTAGCTCTGCAAAGAGTTAATAGGCAATTAGCACTTTAAATGTGATGGAAAACATCGTGAGGAAATCTAAAAAATTGATATGTTAATAACATTTTCCATGGTGCAATCCGCGAACCTGCACTAGGCCAGCGTGGTAGGCTATATATCCTCTCAATCAAACTATCGATTGTAGTGATGTCCCGTGCCCAACAGTGGGCGATGAGCTGAAACTATAGTACAGCTGCAAGGAGACAGCACTGCATCTGATGGTAACTACTAAAATAGAATACCGATTGGCCGTAATTATCTTCTGCTACTCGACAATTATGTCGGCCTTTGTAACTGTTTCTTCATGTTTTTTTATTATTCCTATTAATGGCGAGGTGAGCATGCCATTCGCCTGATGGTAAGCGATACAACCGGAGCGATACAATGGACAGTAGCGAAAAATCAAACATCACGAATTACAAGGCAATGCTGGGCATTCCACTGCGCTCGCCATCCTGAGACATAAGATGTTAAGTCTCATTATGTCCAGTAGTTACTCTGGCTACAATGTCCTTCAAACCGGAACACAACAGTGCATTTACACTGTTTGGTGGGAGAAATAGATATTGCGGTGGTACCTACCCAGACAGCCTCTCACATATGAGAGACTTATCACCAGTAAAGTTACGACGAAAGGAGCCAAGATTATAGGCAGGGACACAATTATGTCAGCCCAAATAACAGTTTCTCTACGATGCGACAGGAGGGTCCCGGTTAGTAAGAATATGCGGGCCGATAAACAGTTCCCTAGCTTTATGGCGCGGTAAAATAAAGAATTGGCGGACATCTTGGTTCGAGATGGTATTGGCGACCAAACTATGGCTTTTAAACTAATATAATTTATAATAATTCTACATAACACAACTATACTTTACCTTTTTGAATATATTTGCCATCAGCAAATTAGTCTTTTTGATGTTTTCTTTTTTCGTTTCCTCTTTCTTACGGACAACTTCGGGCAGTGATCTGTAAATTCTCTCCGAATGTTTCTTCATTTCTCTTTCACTTATAAATTTTGGTGCACCTGTAAGATTTCATATAATATTTTAATCGTGTATTAGACGTGAAAACCACGTATCGCATATGCCGTAATAGTTTATTACTTTAAAAAAGTAAGTAACAACAAAAAAAAAAAACCTTTTTCAAATTAGAACTGAACAATTATGTAGGGTTATAAGAGAAATAGAGATGTGTCTCTACTACACCCCCAATCTTTCTCCACCTGTCTTATTTAAATTTATGGGTAATTTCGATGATATTTTTTAACCAAAACGTAATTGCACGAAGTCCAGGTGAACGTAGGCCTCCAAGAATTTCCACCGGTCCCTGTTATGTATCAGCCCACATATGTCCCACTGCTGGGCACGGGCCTACTCTACAATCGAGATAATCGATTTGAGAGTGGTTAGGCTATATAGTCTACCACGCTGGCCTAGTGCGGGTTGGTGAGTTCCCTGTTAGAACGGTCAAAATATGGCCATACTAATTGCGATAACATTTTTGATGTTACATGCATTTTGATTCTATCCATTCTACTGTCTCAAAAATCTACTTACGATTTCGATTTTTCGTTGAATCCACCATCTCCCTGGCGAGATAGCGTAGTTCTTGCAAATCGAGTTCACTCAGCGGCAGTTGTTGGTCCACTTGCATTGACAACAACTCCCGTTGGGCAGCGCGCTCATTTGCTCTGAAAATTAATGTTTATTAACTTATTATAAGTATTTATAAGGTGAAGGTATTTCACTCAGTACAATTTATGGTACGCTATAGACACCAACGGCCTTATTCATAGACAGATTTAAGACCTATTTTAGTTATCGAATGTTTTGTCTTCTTCGCTCAAACTGAATTCTAAAGTCTTTCGAAGGGGATAAAACATGCGATAACTAAAATTGATATTAAATCTGTCTATGAATAAGGCCGCAAGTCTGTTGGAACCATCTCTAACTGGAACCATCTCTCACAATTATTGTCTATTGAAAAAAAAAAAAAATATTACTTTGGGATCCCTTATAGTAGGTATACCATACCTTATTCGTGGCCCACTCGCAAGTCACATTAGGTGTAATTATAGTTATGAGTTTCAAAAGGTTTTGCTAATGATTTTAAAGACTGACCGATTATGGAAGTAATATAATATACTAACTAAAAACTACAGAATCGAAATATTGCAATCAAACAATGGAGCAACTTGTTTAATGATCCAATTTAACCCCGATCAATACTAATTTAAACAACGATACATTGTCAATGAAAATAGCTTACTAACAAACTGCAGATTTAGGGATAATTATTAATATAAATGACAATTACATCACTGAGTGAAACTCACCAATTCTTGTTACTTCATTTTGTATATTTTGAGCGCAGGGATCATAGCATTGGTTATAATACGGTACACCTATAACATTGGAATCTATAACTTATGTTTATGATACTAAGCAACAAATTACAACAAGTCTAACCTCCGGTACAATACATATTGCCCATAGGTCCGACACAGTTGGGTGTGTGAACAACGACCATTTTCAAACGGGGCGATGCGCTCGGGTCTTGAGGTCTGAGGTAAGAAAACTTGGTGAGTTTAACTACTGATGGATAATATACTGTTGTATGAATTGATCTACATAATTTGTGTAAAAACACAATCTACTTAAATTGTGTTTTGTCATTAAAATTGATAATTTTGCATCTGTATAAATAACCAGCAATATTCATCGAATATTGTAAAGTTTATTTAGGCTGCATGCACAAAACATCCCATAAACAAAAGAGAATAAAGGTTTTCCAAAAATTGTAAGAAAATAGCGTGCGTTTATTCGACCACGCCTGCGCGTGTACGCGTGCGCATGTGCACCTATGTACTCCTTTGACTAATTGTGATAAACATAATTAAAATAATGCATCAATTTTGTTGCTATATTCTTAAACCTAAAAAAAATCGGCTCAAATGTTAGGCTTCTTTAAGCGTAATACTAAATCATTCCATTCCTTGCACACAAAAATAATTCTGTATAACTCGTTAGTTAGAAGTCATCTAGAGTTCGCTTGTGCTGTATGGAATCCTTAATATGCAGTTTCTTCACAACGTATTGAAGGTACACAAAGAGCCCTTACTAGGCATTTGGCCTTCTTGAGTCCTGGCATTTCTCACAGGTGTCCTTATAGTGAACGACTTGACTTCTTTAAAATGAAATCTCTCCAGCAGCGTCGCGTAATTAATGAGATTCTATTTTTGCATGGTATGGTCAATAGTAGATTTGATTGCAGTGATATTTTGGAGCGGATTGGTCTGTCTGTGCCTTACAATTACCCTCGTAAACCAATAACTAAAATATTTTATACCACACACTGTCGAACTAATGTTGGTCTCCATTCTCCCATCGTAAGAATATGTAAATCTTACAATAACTTATGTGCTCAGCATGCAGAATTGGATGTATTGAGCGATTCATTGCGAACATTTAAACGAAAGATGCTGGGATCATAATTCGTATTTTTCATATAATTCGTATTTTTTCATAAATTTTATACCTATTCACATAATTTTTTACTTTTACGATTATTTTATTTTTAGATTTAATTTTGTTTTCGTCTTTTTAAATTTTTAATTCACATTAGGCGTTATTAACCATTATTTTTTTGTTTAAATATTTCATTATTTTTTCTATTGTTTTTCATTTATGTTTACCTTCTACAGTGATTTTTTGTGTCCGTGTATGGAGTTGTTTGTTCTGTTAAGCTAATTTGTCAACACTTATAATTGTTATGTTTACCAGATAAAATACATGTATATAGTACAATATTTATGTTCTGTATAATTGTAAGCATAATGTTAGTGTTGCTTAATAATAAAATAAATAAATAAAAATAAAATAAATAAAACCTACATAGTTTATTACTATTGATCCATCTTACCTTGATTCACTGAAGACTTTCAAATTATTCTGGCGTTGCGAACAGTTCTCAACAAAGTCAGGCCGGTTTATCTCCAAATAATCACGTACGGTGCAAGTCTGAGCCCTCTTCTTACATTCTTCAGTACTAGACATATCACATTCATTGGGCAAACTCCTGGACCGATGAGTAGCGTCGCATCTTGGACTGGACTGGTACATTCTCTTCTCTATTTTACTCTCAACTTCTTTGAACGGCATTTTATCCACCCGCTTTTTAGATGGCACTTTCACTATAATGTTCTGAAGCGGCCTGCAATTCTTACCACACACAGTCTCTTCGCTTATCATACTCTCCGATGTTTGTATGATCAGGTTGTAGGCTACGGATTTCTTTTGGGCTTTCTCAGTAGACTTGGACTTATGTTTGCATTTGTGGTATCGACACGAGCAATGGTGTACTCGTCGACATTGATCGCAGCTTACTGATGTGGTACTAGAAGGATCGCATTTTTTGCCAGTATACGATTTGCAACGCTTCTGATGGTATTTCTCGCATTCCTTTTTAATTTTATTCAGGACTTTGCAAGTTGCGGAATCTGATGATGTGCCAGGAATATCTGTTGAGGTAGGGAGTTCAGATGACATTGTACTACCGCACGCTTTGCTCTTTCTAGATTGGACAGCTTTGTCGGATAATGATTTAGTTTGACAGCATTCTGATACATTTACCGGTTTTTTTGCCTTAGATTGACTTTCAGTACTGCTACTGTTTTTTGCTGGTTCGCGGTCGGTAGACTCATCTGTATCTAGTAGATAGTTCAAGACAGTCACTATTTCTTTGAAGCATTTCTTTCGTTTGCTCTTTTCGACGTCGTCTTTAGAGTATCGCTTTGTGATGTCCTTTATTATATTCAGTATGGGATCTTGACTTGGATTTTTATCTTCTATTTTCTTTTTAAATTGAGTTTCTTCATCTGTCGCGCTTTTATACTTCTCAGATTCCTGAGTGTCAGTTTCTGTTGGTAACCAGGTTGATTGGTTATTTTTGGAATTTGGCTGTTGCTTAGGTTTTTGAGTAACTTCAGCCTTATTTTGTTTTCCGCAGTCACATGGAGATTTAGGCGAGGGCTTATTTGAGTCCATAGATGTATTTCGGTTTTCCTTCGAACACGTGATTAATTCCTCTATTGGAGGATCAGTTTGAACACTAATCCCTCTTTTATTGACTTTTGCAGTCGCTATTCCTCCGTAAATATTTTTACAAATATTCGAGAGGTCATTATTATGTACAATTTTGTCTACTGCTTTTAATTGTTTTGAATCCTCGTAATCACACTCTTGAGTAGTAATGTCTCTTTTATCAATACGATCTGTTTGAACTAAAGAACAGTCAATCACACCGGTGTCAGTATTTGAACGGACAAATGGCCTTTTCTCGATTAACGTCGCGTTTTTCGGGTATGTGTTAAATTTTGGCTCATGTTGGGTGATACATGTATTTAATAGACAATCTTCTTTCGTGTACTTTTGAGCGTTATTATTATTACCAACTCTGTTACTATTAACATCAATGTCTGGTGCATAGCCCTTAGAACTTTTATCCGTCAGCGCGTCGTCTGGATAGTTTTGAGCCTGCACGCCTTTAGAACATTCTTCCAGCAATGACGTAGATTCTTCAACTACATCATGCTTATCTGTAACTACACCCTTAGTTGATCCCTGAACAACCCTATCATCAACAAGTTCCCTAGGTTCATTGGAACCTATGCTCACCATCAGTCTCATGTTTGTGCCTTGTATAGGAATGGTATAACTTTCAGAAGAAGTTTCTTCTTGTGTCCCACGAATATTTTTGATCGCCTCAATACTTGGACTGCCTCTGCTATAGTTTTCGACAGTAAAAGGCATGTCTTTAACATCCTCCAGTAATTCTTCAACACTATCTTGAGAACTGGTACGATTCCTGCCAGTATCGCTGTTAGTGCCAACCTCCGCATCGCTTTGCCAATCGCGACTGCGTATATCAATTTTGGAATTCGATTTTTTCACTTCCTTGCACTGTTCACGGACTAATTTGACGCACTCAACGTCGTTCACTATATTTATGTCAGATAAAGAAGGATCTGCTATCTGAGGATTTATACTTATTTCGGTTTGAATACATCGCGTCGCTTCATATATTAGTTGATTGTTTTTTTGGACTTCTGTCTGTGGTGTTCTTGTCTTTGGCTCCTTTCGAGAATCTGATAAAGAGGTTGCACTTTTCTCGTTTGGCTGACTGCACATCATTTTAATAAGCAAATTAGTTTGTGACGATTTAGACGATTTTTTCAGTGGTGCATTTTCTAGGCTATCATCATCTAACATCTTTTGGCATTTCAATGACTTCGAAGAAGACTGACTTATGTCATTTTTTAGATCATCTGTACTTTGACCGCATGTTTTGGAGGCCCTAGCTAACGAATCGCCTTCTTGTACACCCCTATTTGTCAAACGAGAGCACTTGTATATCAAAAAGTTATCTTGTTGCTCTTGTATTTTTAAGCTTTTTTCGGTGCATAAGCAAACGTATTTTATATCACCAGTGATTTTATCTGAAACAAGACGCGCCGTATTTCTAGGGGACTCTGTGCTGTTGCCCTCAGAATGACCTTTCATCTCGTTTTTCTTCTCAGGGTCTTTGGGTTCATATCTATCTTTGATATCAACTTGAACTGAACTGTCAGTCACACCAATTTTAATATTTCCTCCATGATGTGAACAGCAACAGAAATGGCTAGGTCCAGGTTTAGACAAATCATTTATGTCATTTTGCAATCTCTTTTTTAATTGCTTTTTATTAGGACAGTCAGAATTGCTTGAAGACAGAGTAAAAACTGAATGACTTCTTTGTCCCCTTAAAGCAGTGTATTTTGCATAATCGCCATTGTCAGAACCCCCTTCAAGTTTACTGGCGTCACCAGAGCCATCGTCATAGTTGTTTCTAGTCAAATCTTTCATCAAATCCTTTAATCTTTTGTTTATATGTATGTCAACCTTATCAGGCACTTTAAAAGCAGAATCAGAATTAATCAATTTCTGTTTTAAAAATAATTCCTTGTCCTTCAAATGTTTCTTGTATGCCTCTTCTCTTTTCAGTGCTTGTAAATATTTCTTGTACAATTCCTGAGATGATGCTTTACCTAAAGAATTGTCAAATAGCTTTTCCCGACTGGATGTTTCAGTGTCAGTATTAGATGAAGTTAAATGTTTAATAAGATTGGTTCTAACTGGTATATCGCTATTGGTTGCTGCAGGTAAATTGGGTGCACTTTGTGAGGTTGAGGCTATTGCATTAGCATTAAATTTATCCATTCGTAATATTGATTTTTTTGGTCTTGTTATATTACTTTTATTTGCAATAATACTATGTGCATCCGAGGTACTTGTGGAATTGCTTTCTCCCAATCCTATTTTCTTGCTACTAAAACTTAATCCCGATAAAAAGTCAGTTGTACTGTCATCATCCCTGTATTTTGTTTTGAGTAACCTTTGGACAATTTCTTTAACTAGTTTCTTTTTTAAAGCATCATCGTCATAACGGTCCTGCAATGCAGATTTCAGTAAATCTATACTTTTTTCTAAATCTTTGGTAAATGAATGTTTTGATCCTTTACTGGACTCTGTGGTGAGACCACCACTGGATTCCAGACTTGATTTATTGCCAACTGTGGTACTTGATTTAGTCTGATTAGTCTTCAGATGGTTTTGATTGTAAATATGGCCTGGCATATATTCAAAACTATCTGCCTCAGACAACTGTTCCGCACTTCGCTCTTGGACAGGTGTAGTGTCTTTTTTGACAGGCTCTCTTTTATGATTCTTCAGTTTCCTCCTAGCAATCCTTAATTTTTTCTTTCTGTGCCTATTTCTTAGACTATTTAAGCTGATGAGTATTGGAATTCTTTGGTTTTGAGGAACAGTTTTAGGTGTATCATTGGTGGATTTTTCTTTAGATTTAGTCAAAGATGTTTGAATTTCTTTGTCCAATCTGATTTGTGGGGTAACCTCAGTTTCTACAGACACCTTTTCAGGAGAAACGCTGACATCTTTCTTAACATTCTCAACTGTCACACCACCTCCTTTCTCAACACTAAATGATATATGTTTGGTAAGATTAACATTGATAGCTTGTGATGGGCTATTATTTGCAGCTTGTGGTACATTAACTTCCACAAAATCCACATCTTTTTTATAGAATTTTGTTGTTTTCCTCCCATTGCCTTTTCTACCTTTTGTTTTACTCTCAGCATCATCCATTGGTGTTGACTGAGCAGTAGGAGCTCCAAGAGACTCCTTAGTATCATTGTTAGTGTATTGTTGTTGTAGTGCAAGTCTTTCTAAAGTGCTCAAACTAGATGCTGATGTCTTTCGATCACTCTCATTGCCGTACCCAACATCAGCTAGAGAATCCCATTCTAGTTTCCTTTGGGAAGTTACACTGCTTGTTGGCGACACTGGCTTGTTTGCTGATGTGTCAAGCATGACATCCAAAGCTGGAATAAAATTATTACAAGTCATAAATAAAGTATCATTATGTATTTTAATGCAGAGACTGGATAGTACAAAGAATAAAGTGAAAATATGCATAATCAGTAAGAATATGCACAAATGTAAAATATCTGATATGTATTTATTAATTTATATACCATAACCAACAGTCAATATTTGAGATTATTAAGTATATAGCAAACAACAATAGTAATAATTTGACGGGTCTCTAGTCAGCAATGTTATAATTCGGTAAATGTTTTTCTGCTTACATTTCTGAGAATTCTCATCTCCAGATTTACCAGACTCTTCTTCACTATGCCTGAAAGCATCTACAGCCAGATCTTCGGTGATAATGGGTGGTGAAGTACTCTCAGATTTCGTTCTTGTGTTTTCATCCTGTAACCGAAATGCAACAGAGTGCTAAATATACCACGCCTTTCTCCCGCCAAGTGAAGCATTTAGCAATATTTGACAAAAACTTCTCCAAGGATTAATTTGAATTAAGAATTCGCTTTTTGATTTACAGTATAATATATTTCTGGCCAGTTTAAACTTAAAAAACAAAAAGGTTTTAACTTACTTGAGAACTAGAAGGCTCTGGTATGGAACATTTTATAGATATTCGACACAATTCCTGTGAGGAATCGCTTCGTTTATCACCAGAATCTGACGAATCACTGTGCGACTTCATGCTCCTCCAAAACATACCTGTTGGGTCCCTAACATCACCTTGCGCTGTAGATAAAGAAAAATACTGCTCTAAATCTCTCTTGCGGCCAAACTTTTTGTAGTAATCTAATATTACTGAATTCAATGCAGGTTCAGCACCTTGATTTTCTTCTTCGTCACAATCCATGTTACATATAAAAGAATAATCAGTTTAATAGTCAAATTAAAGAAAAAACATATCAATTTTTAGCGTTATAAAACGACTCCAACAAACATTTTTTTGAAATGTTTGACATTCGCTTTGAAAAAGGAAAACAGTGGACATGATATTCAGAACGCTGATAGAAACCAAGCCTTTTTGCCATCAAGTGACGTTTTATTTCATTGAAGAATTCGCCCACGTTTGAAAAGTTGGCAAGAAATAAAACGTTTTATCAAAGTTTTGACAGATGTCAATTACAAGGGGAGGCGTACTACCCAGTGTATTACTATACTCTATGAGGCGTACGAATCACAAAAAATAGGTTTCTAGTTTACAACTGAAATTGTATAATATTTAACGAAATAAATAAGATATCAAAGCAGAAAAGATGTCGCGGCAGACTTCACGATTAGACGCTAAGAAAGTGGTAAGTAAAAGACTGTTATGAACACTATTGAACTGCCAGTAAATTTTCTAATTATGTTTTCTTTGCGTTCACAGAATTCGGAACTTCTAACACTTACATACGGTGCTCTGGTGTCTCAAATGTTAAAAGAGACTGAAAACCTTGAGGATGTGAACAAGCAATTGGAAAGAATCGGATACAATATGGGTGTGAGGCTTATTGAAGATTTCTTGGCACGAACCTCGTCCAATCGCTGTTTGGAGATGAGAGAAACTGCAGACAAAATACAGCAAGCTTTCAAGTATGTATTTTCCGTTAAGACATAATTTTCTTTTGTTAGTAATTTAATTTTATCATAAATAGAAAAATTGGTACAATAACAATTTTCGTTTCCAAAACTATATTACATTTTTCATGTAGACTACAATACAATTTTAATAAAAAAGTTCTACTGCTGTTATTTATCATTATTATCATCATCATCTCCAGTCACAGGGAGTTTTCTACAAAGGCTTGACCCACATATTTCTTCAATAACCTACTATTAAGTGGTCACATACAGGGCTTTTTTCAATTAGGTATTAAAATTTTGACAACATGCAAAACCACAATAATCCCTTTCATAAACTACACACAAACAAGCGCATGTCTGTGTATAAAAAAGACTGGCGATAATCGAGAGTAGATATTGAGTAGTAGTAGATATTGAGTATAATTTGAACATTGATTAGGATACTTTAAAATGGAAATAAATAATTTATTGTGTAGATTTAAATATTTTCCACCATCCATAAATCAATTTTAATCTCATGAGTTCAATAAAAAAGAAAAATGTGCAGTCTTTTAAAAATAACCCTGTATTATACAGTACTTTAAATATAAGTATAATAAAATATATTTCAGATTATACCTCAGTATGCAGCCGACAGTAACCAGCTGGAGCAGTTCCGGAGACGAGTTCTCACTGGTGTGGGACCAGTGCCCACTGAGCGAGTGGGTGGAGATGCCCAACAACGGACTCAAGTACTGTGCCCTTATCCCCGGAGCCATCCGTGGAGCGTTGCAGATGGTACAGCTCGATGTGCAATGCTGGTTTGTGCAGGTAATATTTTCTCATAATCAATATTATACCGGGTATATCAAGACTGCCACCGAAAACGAAGCCAGGTGGTAGTTTTATTGGTTACAAACACGATGCAAATAAAAAATTTGCCAAAACAGTGACAGACATTTAATTAGAATTTTATAAAAATCATCGTGTTTGGGTGGTAAATACCCAGTTTTTGCAAAAATAATAATTTAAATCCTTACATACCATTGAATGTTTAAAAATAAAGAGGTCTACATCATTATTTTAGGAAAACTATGTATTTATTACCCAAATACGACGATAAGTAAAAAATACAAAAAAAAAGTAGTCGATTTTTTTTGCGAAATTTTAACTTGCGTAGTGTCTGAAGTCACTAATACTACCACCTGGCTTCGTTTTCGGTCGCGGTCTTGATATACCCTGTATATTATAAACTTTGTGTGCTGTCCTCTTGATGTAAGGCTGGATGTGGTTGTTAAAATGATGGTCACCTGTTAATTCCCTAGACACAGCTCTGATTTTTTAAACAAATGTGTGTTTTGATACTTTGTAATTAATTACCACTTACTTTAACAATTAAGCAAAACATAGTGAGGAAACTGGCATACCATAAAGATTTGAACCCACAACCACCGTGCAACATGTTGGCAGTCACGTCTGGTCCATTACCTACAGGCCACCATGCACTTTTACTCCTCTAATTATATATTTACAAACCGTTTTACTTCAATTTTCAGGATCAGTTAAAAGGAGATGCAGTGACTGAATTAAGAGTGAAATACATCAAGAGATTAGAAGACGCCGTACCCGCCGGCGAAGATTAGTCTCGTTAGCTTTAATTCCATTATCTTTATTTAAAAGACTTATTATCAAATAAAAAAAGTTTATTTTACATATTATTTGAAAACATATATTTTATTATTGAATATGAATCATACTCCCGATTGTAGAGGAGGCTCGTGCCCTGCAGTAGGACTTATGGGCTGATACAGATACTGAGTATTACAAAAATTAGTTGCACATTTATTTGGCTTAATTCGTTGTCAAAAAATAATTCTATTTGTTATTAAATTATTGTATATCTATATTGCAAGCCCTGAAAGTTGTATGAATTAAAATGCTAATTACAAGATTAATTTAAAGTTAATTACGAATAAAGGCAGCATTTTGGACTCAGCAGATTAAAAAAATAAGATGGTTGGCCAAATCAATGGACCGAATGTATGGTCACATAAATGTCCATATGCTTCTTTTTGTAAAAAAAATATTTATAAAGATAAATAATTAAAAGAATTGCAGTGTTTAACTAAGCCTATGTAGCCTCTGGTTCATTTCAAACAATAACATGATTTTTGGTTAAAATATCGTGTATTGCAACAAAATCATCTGTAAATTACCTTTTATAAATCTTAAATTATTTTTTATGTCGTATGCAATATGCTAATACTTTGTAGCTATACTTAGGCGGTTAAAACGACTTCTTTATACCCCTGAATTACAAAATCTAAATTTGTTTATTCAGGAGTCCAATGAGGTGACGAGTTTAAGGAACCGCAGCATTCTGCATTAAACAGTTCGCTAAGGAAATCCTTGTGGGACTTGGGAGGCATAATATGTTCAGCAGTATACTTTAAATATAATATGGTGAATATCAAAAAGTGCGTGGTGGCCTCTTGGTAACGGACCAGACGCGGCTGCCTACATGTTCACGGTGGTCGCGGGTTCAAATCCCAGGGCACACCTCTGACTTTTCAGAGTTATGTGTGTATTGTGTATCACCACGCACTTTAACGGTGAAGGAAAACATCGTGAGGAAACCTGCATACCGTAGCGATTTTAAAGAGTTTCTACGGTATATAAGTCCGCCAACCCTCACTAGGCCAGCGTGGTGGACTATATGGCCTAACCACTCTCAATCGACTCTCTCGATTGTAGAGTAGGCCCGTGCCCTGCAGTGGGACGTATATGGGCTGATATAGATATATATATATAGATATACAAATATCTATGCAGAACCAAAGTCGAAGTTATCTAGAATGTAGTTAAGTAACCGCCTAAGACGGCAGAAAGGAAAAACCGTATGCACAGTTTTCAATTTTTTATTTGGATAGTAAACGCAATAGAATTCAATACAGGTCTATCTTTCACATGCATAGTCCTGACCCCACACTAAAGTTTCGACCACATACGGTCGTGGGTGTCAAGCTATGAGAGACTTGGGTCTCACAAGCACCCAGACCCAAAACAAATACTCATTGAGAACACAAACATTTGCCTCACTCCTACGGGGGTCGAACACGCGACCTCGCTTTCCGAGGCTGGTGTCTAACCAACTGCGCCGCGAAGTCGAAACGCGTTAGATAAGCGTCGTTAATGCTAAAACCGGTATTGAAGGGACCTACGGTTTTTTTACTAGTTTAAGACGTTATATGAATTTAATATTTAAACGTGAAACATCTGTGTAATCATATTAATAATTCATTTTACTAAACTGGAATTTATTTGACCACTACCTCATTCGCTTTGTGGAAGATCTGTAGACGCACGTTCAATCGTTTTATGAATTTGTAAAATTCTTCCATAAATTATATAGTTTTTGTAGTTAAGTTATTGATTAAATTATTGTTTTATATCTTTTTGGATTAAAATTGTCATTCAGGTGAGTTTGACGAATAGCTTTATTAGCCTTAGAAATAATAATAAGACAATTCTTTGACGTGTTAAATGCAATGTCTTCAGTCTCATAATATACATATTAAAATAATTACCTAAAATGCTCTTTAAATTAATTTATAATAACCAAAACCCATTTCAAAATTGAGAGAAGCACAAGAAAACATACAGTGGAATTGAGAACCTCCTCCTTTTTTTTGAAGTCGGTTGAAAAAGAATTCACTTATGATTCTAAGTGAGTAATTGCCTATATGATTCTCAGTCTGAACTCTCAGTCTCCGTCTAAGCTAGAACTGGACCTGAACTAGACAACGATCTCGACGCAATAATTATACTTGCCTTCAACTACCTGTAATTTGTTTAGAAGATAGGTACCTGTCTAGATTAATTCTTATAGTCTTATAACTAACTAAACGCGAGTTTGCATCAGTCTTGAATAGAAAATTGGAACGAAGTTTGCGCAGTTATTTGCCCACAAAGGTTCCAGTACTCTGGTGCAAACTGAGACTTGCACAGTTATATCGTTACGTGCGTGGCAGCTAATATATTGCTCTATTGCAATTCCATTTTTTTAAATAAATTACTTATGTCCAATTTGGTCATACCTACCTAATGTAAAAATCTTATTAATATTCGCTCATTTAGTAGCGGCGAAACCCACAGAACCAATGAGGCGACCTCTATCAATATTTATTCCTCACCTAATGAGTACACTCAAATGAAAACATAGAGACAACACATAAATGAAACGAAGTATCAATTCACATAGCCTTTTATGTACAGCCCGGTACGCGAATTAATTGGAGTAACGAACGCATAGATAAAAGCCAAGTGCTATTGTGACGTTCGTACAACAGACCGATTGATATATTTTATACGTATTGTATTAGTCCGCGCATGTTCATTAATTTGGCATTGTACCTTCAATGGTCCACTTGGTTGTTGGAATGACGTATCACGTAAACTGGGAAATATATTGAAGAAAAACTGATTTAATATGATTCGCTGTACTTAGGTACTTTAATTTGTAAAACTAATAAACTTAATGATTTATATTATTTCAAATGCCATTATTTTTAGATGATAGCAAATCTTGGATGTGACAATAAATTCATACAAACAACATCTATTTTAAAAACAGATCTATTTTTTTTTATGTTTAAGTTAATTAAACATATAGATACCTATCATAATATCTTGGAGATCTCGACACTAATTTCGAAGATACCTTTATGTAATCCGCCAATCCGCAATAGTCAGAATGGTAGAAGTTTGAAGGTTATTCAATCGTAAAAGAGGCCCGTGCTGTACTTTATGTAAATTTGAATAAATTGACTACTGGTTCTAAACATTCTATGGCTATGACACAACGAGTATAAAAAACGGTTATAAAAAAACAATATTAGGTTACGACCTGTCATTGTCGGTAAAGAACAGAACGCGACTTCATGAGAAGGTAGCCATGTGACCTAATACCTACCTAATTAAAGTATAACCTTTTTTAACCATTAACAAAGTGGACCGATCATCTTTACTTAACTGTATCTTCTAAACTTATGTATAATACATTTGTTACTGATCACTAAAATTAAGTTAATCTTTAAGATCCTAAATTAGTGGAAACTAAGGGTTACAAAAGAAGTACATAAAACAATTTATTAATATTTTATTTCCAATTAAAATGATATTACATACTCGACAATAAAAAATATAGAGTCTATTGAAGTAACACACACAACTATAGAGGTTAGATACAAACGAATGGTACAGACAATGAGTTCGTTAGCCCAGAGCACCCTTCTTTGGAGGGTGTCACTCCACGGGTTTGCGGTGCAATCCTTGAAAAAATACAAGAGATGTTTTTCACTGTTTTTTGCATTACCCACGCCTTATGGCCATGGAATAAAGCATAAATTAGCATGAATTCTAAAACTGCTTTAATTCTCATTTTTGTATGCGCCTTTGCATTAAAGTGTAGGTACCTCTCAAGTGGTATTATCTACCTACATGGCGGCTTAGAGACAAAAGTTACTATTCCAGATTTTTTCAAAACATTGTTGAGCAAAAAAATTGTTTTGTAGGTAGGTGTGTCCAAATTGCAATAATTATGAAAACTAGAATACGTATATTATGAAACTGTTTTAAAATTGTTGTGACTTTAAAAAAATACCAAAACACAAAAAAACAACGTCACATATTTATTCAATTATGTTTATTGAGGCTACTGTATTTACAATGTCAAACACACGATTAAATACTACGTTGATAAAATACATTTTATTAATAACATTTGGTTTGCATGTAGCTATAAAACATCAATAGAGTTGTTTACAAATTAATACTTATCACAATAATTACGTACTATTCCGAAGTTCGCACTTATATAACATTGAGATTTAATTATCATTAACACCTCTAGACACTGGAATAAAACTGCTGAACGTAAAACTCCCCAAGGAATTCCACATCAATTTATTGAAGTGGCCTGCATCAATCTTTATATTATTATTTAGGCAAAAGCAAATTTTGCGGTTACAACCGAGACAACGAAAAGAGAATAAGCGTATCACTGGTTTTACATTTTCCTATTGTTCCACTTCTAATAACCAGAACCGTACAAAATCGTATAATTGTAATAAACTAATTGTAAACATAATTTACACGAATAAGCGTTTTATGTAAAACTGACGTTCACAACAATAGGAAACAGATAAAAAACGTCATTGTTACTATAATTGGCTACTCGTAATTATAATATCATATAATTTCTTGATTAACTAATAAATGTATTAATATTTAGAACAGTCAAAATCACGTATAAACCTATTCCAGGCATTGTGAAACTTATTGATCGCTTGTGCCTTTTTAGTTTGATCTAAAGCACTGTATTTTAGAGAATTCACAGCCAATTGCTTCAACAATCTTAAATCAGCTAGTTTACTAGCAGAGCCCATGAATGCGACAAAGAAATCGTCGGTCAAAGGCTCTGATTCCCACGCTCCCGGATCGTCACTGGACAATACAACAGGCATATTGTTGGCTAATAACACACTTAATGGATGGTTCCTTGCATCGCGCACCAAGGACAGTATTGAGTTTGAAATAATATTCACTTCCAAACCTATGTCTTTATCTTTAACTTCCTGGATCAATAAAGGATGTTTTGTCAAAGCGTAAGCATGGCCTATTCGTTTAGCTCCTAGCAGAATGGCATCAACGAGATTTTCATCTGTAGAGAATCCATACCAATCTGTCTCACCAGCGTGGAAGAAGTAATCAAATTCTGACGAAGCCTCTTTCAGTTGTTTTACGAATTCAATCAATGGTTTTCCCACATCCTCTTGCCCAACTAAATCAAAACCTATTAGGAGATCTGGCATATCGGCCTTTATTTTTCTCGCCAGTTGTAAATAAACGTCGAGAGTAGATTGGTTAACATTTCGCGGCGGCGCGTATATCAATTTAGCTCCGATAAAGTCTGGATAGTCTTTTGTGAATTTCTTGATTACTCTTCTGTAGGCTTTTGCAGTTATCAACGGATCGTATACACTGCCATCCAGTTCATACAGAGTTGGTAGGATGCTTCGTAACTCCACGTACATTATATTGTCTTCTCTGAAAGTCTTAAGGGCATCGTAGAAATACTGTTCCCAGTTTGGCCTATAAGTTAAGAGTGGGTATACATTGGTAAAATACTGTTTGAATGTTGTCCAGGTCTCCTGAATACTTGGGTATTCGACGTCGGGATCCTTTACGACAATAGTAAAATGTTTTCGTAATTCTTCATTGAATTTGGTCACATTTGAGGATGATTCTCTTGCTTCACTCATGGTTTGCCAACGACCATCACAGGGAATGCTAGGAGTAGAGTTCGCAAAACGTACCAACATATTTTTGGGTCCGAAACATACATACAAGTCTTTCATGTAGGTGATATTCATAATGTAATCAGCGCCGTGAAGTGCCATGTCGTGGACGTGCAGCGCCGCTCCTTTAGGCATGCTTTTCAAAATTTTATACACTTTCGACTTTCGTATGCTGTCTTTGTAGATGAAATAGTGATGCGATAAGTTGAAGTACTCTTGATTATCAAAGCTGTAGTCTAATTCGCGGAACTTATGTTGCATCAGACAGTCGCTTACAATAACTTCCTTATCGTCGAGCACAATGTTCCCACCAAGTGTCAATAACGCTTCATCGCGCAGGATTTTCGATCGCTTGTCGTAATAATCGGTGGTATTGAACGCATCACAACAAAGAACTAGGAGAGACGCGTACACGAGTAATGAATTCATCTCGTATGTTTGACAAACACGGGTTTGTGTAACGTATTACCCGATTAAAAGCCGCGAGGTTACTGTCGCCACTCGCCCGACGGCCTGACCTGGCTCATGAGCGATAAATTTATAGCGTACTCACAGTGCCAGGGGGTGTCATAAATATTGTTTATGTAGCGTGAACATAGTAACAATAGCTCGGCATGACGTCTAAACATATCAGCACATAATGTTTTAAAAACATTATATAATTCATACAAACAAAATTTACAAGTACGGCTCAAGAACTAGGTTTTGCAAAGTGCAGCGACGAGTACTCCGCAATGATTTTAAATACCACAGACGGCGATTTAAACGATAAAATTTAATAAAAAGCCGAACTGGTGTAAATTACAGCCAGTGGCGTTTATCAAAAGGGGTTTCGTTTTCAAAGCTCTGCTCGGGAGAAACTAAAAAAAAATAAGTAAAAGAAATATAAAGGCTGCGTCATCCGCCATGCTGATTTTATGCAGAGAAAGGGTTGGGGAAGGATTAAGTGGCACTTTACTGTACCGCCCCGCGGTATGCATTAGTGAAAAGAATAAAAAAAATATGGCGGCGACACGTACCTCATGTATGATATTGAGATGAGAATTTTTTGAGAGACATGTTGCTACGCACCAAGTGTTGTCACCTTACCCTTTAATCTTCTAATTGCGACTCCCCTAATACTTTGAGCTATTATAAATAAACTACATATGTACATCTATACACTATCTATAGGGTGAAAATTGCAGCATTTAAAAATATATCTTTTGTTTGTTGCAGATCGTGACATTAGTGGGATGAAATCAATATGGAGTGTTTTACTTTTCTCAAGCATCATAATTTCTACTTTAAGTTTAGATTTGAGCAAAATACAAAAACAAAGAGAAGAGCTTATTCAAAATGAGTTGAAAATGATGCTTGGCAGTGAGATAGTACTTAATGCTAATGAGACGAAAGCAAATGAAGTAATAATGAATTTAAAACTGCAAGAATTGTTCAATGCTTTTGGTAGTAGAGAGAAGTTTATTTTATCAAATCATTTCTTCGAGTACAAAGATGAAGTAAAAGAAACGGAATTATACAAAATAATTCATAAGATGCCCAAAGGAGCAGTATTACATTCGCACGATACTTCACTTTTAGGTCCAGATTATGTTCTAGAACTTACCTATATGAAGGATCTTTATGTTTGTTTTGTCGGTGATGAAATAAGCTTTAGATTTTCTAGGCACACGCCTGATGGCCCTTGTAAGACCAAATGGCAGCTTTTAAAAGAAGTTAGATATTCCTCTGGCGACGTGGAAAAGTTTGATGCTGATTTAAAAAGACATTTTACTTTAATTGTTGATGATCCGAAAACTTTATACACTGATATACATGCTGTATGGAAGAAGTTCATCCGGTATTTAATGACTGTTTCAACCCTTCTTTGTTACAAGCCAGCTTGGGAGCAGTATTTCTATTATGCGCTAGAGGAATACAGAAAAGATAATATAATGTATCTAGAAGTTAGAAGTATGTTGCCAGCTCTGTATGATTTGGATGGAAACATTTATAATGCTATTGACAATGCGAAGTCGTACAAAAAAGTTTTAGACAAATTCATGACCGATCATCCAGATTTCTATGGCGCAAAGTTAATTTACGCACCATCTAGAATTAGAGACAACAAAACTATAGAATCGTACTTTAGTAATGTCAAGCAACTAAAAGTAGAATTACCAGATTTTTTCACTGGTTTCGATTTAGTCAACCAAGAAGACTTGGGACCACCGAATAAAGACTTTTTATCACTACTGATCGAAGCTAGTGACGAGATAGATTATTATTTCCACGCAGGCGAAACCAATTGGAACGGAATGGACTCGGATGAGAACTTAGTGGATGCTGTAATGCTTAACGCTAAGCGTATAGGTCATGGATTTGCCCTGATCAAACATCCTGGTCTTATAGAAGAAGTAAAAAAGAAGAATATAGCTATAGAAGTAAACTTAATATCTAATTCCATTCTAGGTCTTGTGGATGATGTAAGGAACCACCCCCTTGCCTCGTATATAGCTCAGGGTCTACCTGTGGTGATATCCAGTGATGATCGTGGGGTGTGGGGGGCTGATCCATTATCCCACGACATGTATGTCGCTTTTGTAGGAGTGGCTAGTCGTCATGCCGACTTAAGATTACTGAAAAAACTAGCTTTAAATTCTCTCGTCTATAGTAATTATGATGACAAAGATGAGCTTATTAAAGAGTTTAATATACGTTGGAACAGATTTATCGATTACATTGTGAAGGAATACTGGTAAATGAAATTATTTGAAAAAGGTAAAATGAAATTATTGATTGTATTTCGTACATCAATATGATCTAAAATAAAATGATATTTTGAGTGTGCAAATATCTGTATTCAAATGCAGCACTAGGTTATTTAGATTTAGGTAATAATAAGTCTGCATGCATTAATGCATTTATTTGTGCATGATTGGGGTGTTTTGTACATTAGAAACGAGGAATATAATTAAAAAATGCTAAATGAATACAAGCATGGTTTTATTTTTTTCCATTACTATTTTCAATAGGACTTTAAAAAGAAGTGCTTTACGACTTTTATTTTACCCGTCGAGAGTGTAACGTCTGTTTTACCACTCATAATAATTCGTGTCTGAAAATATGTGCTGCGGTTTTGAATTATTTTTACACCTACATTGGTACATGTACATAGGTAAGTATATCACTATTTGCAAATATCATTATATGCAAAAATTATAAAGGGATTTTTGTCTAGTTATTCCCCGAAACGAATATTCGTTTATTTATCAAATGACGTAATTATAATGATACCTAATATGTTCCATCTGGAATTGGTAAATAGGTTTATAACATACCTACATCAGTTTACAATATATATCTAAATCACTAAAGCAACCTCCCTCAGTTTTATTAAGTTTATTTTCATCCCAAGATATGATAGATGGGGAGCCCATCGCCTATCTAGACATAAGTTCTGTTCCAGGCAATCTACTTGTTTTTTTTCTTAATTATTTTTAATTCTGTGTAAACTTAGTGTAAAATATGTTTCTAGTCGCGCGCGGGCGCTTGATATCGTAAGACGCGTCGATACTATTGTTCGATATCGAACCGGTTTTCGCTTATCGCTTCCCCCGACCGTGCATCTATTTAAAATGTTATGTTGTCGTCTCCTACCTACTTAGGAATAAATAGTGACGAGAACGATAATTTAGTTCATTCTGAGATTAATATGGAGACTGATAATATGACCACTGAACACAGCGAGAGTGAGATGACAGAAAATATTCAGAATACAAATCAATCAAGAACTATGGAAGACAGAATGGGTATTGAACGAGAGAGACCTAATAAAAGAAATCGAGAGTTAACTAAATACGGAAGAAATTTGGACTACAGTAGCACGTAAAGCAAAATGATTTGGGCGAGCAAGAACAGAAAGTGAGATAACGAGAATGCCGGAGGATATGATGTAGGTGTGTATTACATGTACAGATAAACTACCAAAACAATTTTGACTAGCAAAATTGTTAAAATCTGAAAATATACAGGGTGAAACTTGAGTTAAATATATAAATGCGTACAAAGTATTAATTCAATTTTGCAACGAAGATAGTGCTGAAAAGTTAGTACAGTCTAAGATATTATATGAGAATGGTTACAAATGTCAAAAAACGTTGGAAGTAAATCAATCATATGGTGTCATAAAAGATGTAGATTTAGAATTGAGTGAAGAAGAAATTATGGAAGGACTATTGAGCGATACTGAAATTCTGAAAGTAAAAAGATTAAAACGGAGAAACACTACTGATGGCCACTGGGAAATGAGTGAGTCTGTGAGAATATGCTTCAGGGGGTCATTGTTGCCGAAGCATGTATACATTTATGATACCAGAGTAACTGTGAGCACTTACACTTATCCAGTCACCCAATGTTCCCGTTGTTGGCGATTTGGACACACGTTAAGAATGTGCCCATCAACAAAAATAATTTCCCTGAAATGCTCTCGTAGCCATGCTAACTGCGAAACCATGGTCTTCAAGTGCAACAACTGTCACTGTAATCATATGGCAATGGCTAAAATTTGTCCATTATATATAAAAGAAAAGAAAAATACGAGGTTAAAAATACTTGCATACAGATGGGGCATGAATACTTTGACGAACGTTCACGTACCAAAGGGATATGGTACAAAACTATCCAAAGTCTGCCTCCTCGTTGTCCGTGGTTTGAAGGACAGCAGATGAAAAGAAAAGATGTAATATCTCTAACGAGGCTTCGCTCCGGGGATATTCTGACAAACAAATTTAAGTTTTTGATAGGAATATCCAACACCCCAAATTGTCCGGAATGTGATACCGTAGAAGATGTCTACCATGTGTTGATCTGATGATCATGAGTGATTAGATGATATTCTATTAAATAATAAGGGACAGAGATCTGTGGTTCCTAAGTGCCTATTTGTATTTTTTAATCCTATTCTTCGAACCACAGACTTATATTAATCGTGGTATTAAACATGTCTGCTAAGTGCTAAGTCAGGCTAATGATTATTATAATATGAATATCTCGAAGTTATTTTATTCAGATGGTTATTTTTTCAAAAGCTACACATACATAGGTCGTTAGTATCCGTTTTAAATTTTCTTTAACATAATGCAGATGGCCTTGTTACAATGCCTTAGTTTGAACCCTGTTTATCTAACCTGTTATTGTTTATACATTGTAAATATGATATAACTTTATTTTCATAGAATTATATGTCTCCCAACAGCCGAGTTGATTTTTAAAGAAGTGATTTGTTTGTATACAATATTAAATCTCTGAAATTACCCAACCATATTTTATGTTGTTTCATTAATACATAATTAATAACTGTATACATCTAACTTCATTTAAATCTATACAAAAAGTATAAAAACCTTATTTTATTACTAATACATATATAATTAGTTAAATTGCATTTATTTTACTAAATACCAATTCATAAATTAAATCGCCATAAATAATAAAATATTTTTTACGTGTTGTTATCGTAAGTTAATCAAAATAACAATTTACAAAAACTGACACTGTAATCCGAGATGCATGTTTATCCTCATAATAACACAAATCAATATAATTTGATGAAAACATAGCACGAAATATAACTTGCGGGGATTTACCAACCAAAATCTGTCTAGTGGTTTATTTTGTTTTATTTCATTTCGTAAAACCTTTGTGAGACAATAGAAGGTAAAACGCGCAATAAGACCGCCATTTGTACATTTTAAACGACTTCAAAAAAGGAGAAGGTTCTCAATTCGTCGGAATCCTGTTTTTTATTATTTATAAAAGTATGTAGGTTTATAAAAGTGTGTGATATTATCCTAGAAAAAAGTGTAAATAAATAATTCACCGCGGCGCTGGTCGGATTTCTCCATTGAAACAAATGAAATTCGCTGGAAGAAGTCATGAGCCAAATCTTGCTGTTAGCATATTCGTATACTTACTCTTACACGATGGTAAAAACCCGACGTAGTGATCCACAACTGTCTCGTTTTGAATTCCGTGTATATTCAATTTTAAGGTGGACTGACGACCTGGAAAGAAGTCGCTGGATGCAGGCTTCCAACAGGTCGATGTGGAGTTCCATGGGGGAGGACTATGTTCTTAAGTGGACTTCCTGTGGCTGAAGAAAGAGAAATTAAACAATACATATTGTTAAATATATTTATATTGTATTAACTTATTAAACCAATGGTTGGTTCAATAACAACCACAAATACAAATTTGTGTATTCACCATTGTGTTTATAAAAAGCTGTGAGGTCCACAAATATTTGTTTTAGGTGTATTGTGATGTCGAAAAACCCCTTGGAGTATTTAATACCTACATATTACAATACAAATACGTATTATGTTACACAAGTTCTACGGTATGTAAGTCCGCCAACCCGCACTAGGCCAGCGTGGTGGACTATATGGCCTAACCACTCTCAATCGATTCTCTCGATTGTAGAGTATGCCCGTGCCCTGCAGTGGGACGTATATGGGCTGATATAGATATAGAATATGTAACTGAGTAGTGTCTGACAGTTGAATTCAATTAAAATTATTCATGGATATGACGTGTCACTATTGGTAAGACTTATCATAATCTAAAATGCAAGATAATGTTGAATTATGAAATGAGTGTAGACACCAAGGCCACGAAAATATTTACTAATATCAGCTCAAAGTCTATTAGCGGATAATGTAATAGAATTATTGAAATCTGTATGATAAGTATGTTGTATTTCATTATAGTAAAATATTATCAACTCACTTTAACGGTGAAGACAAATATCGCCACGAGAGATGTGTTTGAATTCTTCAAAAGAAAGGTGGACTACAGATTGAACGCTTTTCAATAACAGAAGAAAAGCTCAAGAAGGCCCGTGCCCTGCAGTGGGACATATTATAAATAAATACACCCAAAAGTCACATACATAGTCCTGACCCCACACTACGACCAAGTCTTGTGTCGTGGGTATCAGAAGCTACGGGAGACTTTTCGTCTCACAACAACCCGGACCCTTAAAAAATACCTGTGGATCAAACAAATATTTGTCTCGGCGCGAGGATCGAACCCGCGGTCTCTCGTTTCACAGCCGGCGTCTAACCTACTACGCTACGGAGGCTGACAATGTATATGTGGACATAATAATATGAGCTCATAATATACGGCGCCCAATTTGGTAACCACTGCCATAGACTATGGTGTTCACTTAAAATATGAGTTTACGTTTGTTTCATATTATGTCCGCACGATAGTATTATCAGGCGAAGTTGTAAAACAACTTCCACATCTCGCTGATAAAACTCGATAAGGACGTGGTACCATTGTTTTACGTTCATATATAAAACATGTGTTTTTGTATGTGTTTATATATATTATTTTAACGTAGTGTCGACATTTTTATCGACAGGTAATGGAGCAGGCGATAATACAATACATACAAATAATACAATCATAATCCAAATTATTGTACAAAATAGATAATAAAATTAATGTTATCACGTCTAACAGAAATTAAAGGGCTTTGGTGTGGGTCGCTGAATATATGCATAAAATATATGTAACATTATTCAAGTCGTAAAATTCACCCATTAGCCGACCTTAGCAGTCCATGGGGCATACTGTGACTTTGAGGTGACCACTACGTCCACCGCATGTAGATAATATTAAAATAAAAAATAATAATTTTATTTAAACTGTGACTTATGCTTACATTGTGTTTTGCGCATTCGTGTAATCGACGTAACAAATTGCTGTTTCATATTGATTTTCCTCATCTAAATTACACGTGTAAATTATCATCAATTGTCTTTCTACTGGGGTGGTAACTAGATACAGTTTCTTATGTATGTTGAATGTTGAATATGTTATTATGGCGTAGTTGTACTACAGTACGATCATAAAGCTGAGGTCTCGGGTTCGAATCCCGGGTCGGGCAAAGTGATATTGGATTTTTCTATTCATTATCAGCCCGAAGTCAGGAATTAGTGCTCGATATGGCGATGGGCTCGCCTCCTATCACATTGGAAAATAAAAGACGAAATGTGGGTGACCTGGTTGCACCTGTGCCTACCCCTTCTAGGAAAAAGGCATGAGTTTATGTATGTATGTGTTAAGCTACCACCGAAGAGCACAGAATTATAAGAAGGGAACACGTAAGACATCAAACTGTTCTACAATTTGTAAATTGCAGCAGAAATATGACGTTATAAATAAATAAATATACCCAACAGTTAATCGAGATCGAGTCTTATGTCGTGGGTATTAGGAACTACGAGAGACTTTTCGGTCTCGCAAACACCCAGACCCGACACAAATACCTGCCGATCACACAAATATTTATCACAGCCGGCGTCTAAGCAACTGCGCCACGGAGGCCGTCGATGAATCTCTTAGTTCGTTGTGAGAAAGATGTGACCATGAAATTGTGTTTCTATAAGCCGTCAATTATTGGGCTGTTAATAGTCTGTTTGGTCTATTCTTTACTTCACCAAAATCGTGTTGTAACCACAGTTGTAACATTGTCGTTCCATTCTAAAAAGGTCCAATTGATAATATTAAAAACTATAGAATAAAATAGTTTTCCTCAATATTTTTGCAAATAAAAATTACTGGAAATCCGTAATTAAATTAATGGTCAGCGATAAATAATAAATACAAAGAATTCTGAACTAACAAAACAACAATAAAATTTGTTTACGTTTAATTAGGAAGGTACTCATCATTAAAAAGGACGTGGCTGTAACACACATAAGAGTTAAAAGTGTCATGTTTTCGATTAATAGAATATCAGTTACTTCAAACAACGTATAAGATTGTATTGTATCAGCCCATATACGTCCCACTGCAGGGCACGGGCATCCTCTACAATCGAGAGTACGATTGAGAAGGACCTAAGGCCTTATAGTAAGCCACAATAAACCACGCCAGCCTAGTGCGGGTTGGCGGACTTTTACATACCATAGAAATTCTTCCGATACGCTATTGTGTGCAGGTTTCCTCACGATGTTTTCCTTCACCATTATAGTGCGTGATGATTGACTATCAATACACACACGACTCCGAAAAGTCAAAGGTGTGCCCGTGACCACCGTGAACATGTATGCAGCCGTGTCTGGTCCGTTACCAACAGGCCACCACGCACTTACATATAAGGTATACCAGAAAAATTATCTTATTATTATTATAATTTTTTTTTATAATTTGTATTATTAAAAATTAATTATAAAATTTAAATATATGGCTTTTAATGCGTTGTGTTTCGGGTGAAATCTCAATTTAGATTCTAATGTATGTAGGTACCGTATTAATATGGAAGACTAAGACTTAAGAGGTCTATTCCTAAAAAGGTTGACTTCAGGCAAACGTAAAGGCAAAATGGCTGAATTATTTTGTCGCTGTAGGGTGCGTTTGGCCAACTCCGTAATACAAAGAGAGAAGGGCTAGTAACGTAAACTTCTATTTGGTGAAACCAAGATACCAGCAACGAAGGGACACTGCAGGCCACGTATTTTTGTGTTGCGCCGGAGCAGTCTAGGCCAAAGTAGTCCGCCGGTGTTTACCTAAGAGCCCTAATAATCTTAGCTTTACTGTCCATGTAGCATCACTTCATACGCACGCTTTCGTCTTTTGCTACTTGTCGTACACTTGCTTGCAACTTGCCTATATATAAACGCAGTTCTGTCCACGAATCGACATAATTGCATTTCTTATTTCATAAGGCAAGTGAAATGTGGCAATTTCTCTTTTTATAATAACGACGGTGAGTTGTTTTTCGTAAATGAGATTATGACGGTGTTTTCAATGTTATGGGTGTTGATGTGCGGATGTAACTATTTACCATCAGGTGGCGGGTTTGATCGTCTGCCTCCTATAGCACGAAAAAGAGACAAATCTTAAGACACTGTTGCTGATTTTGAAAAAGTCTTCTTAAATATATTTTCAAATCTTATAATTTATTGCTTAAAAATGTTGTAGTGGTCATATGGACGGTACTGCTTTTGATTTGAACCATAAAACATGCATTTACTCCTTTTTGCACGCTCTATTAATATAATAGACAGACGGACTCTGTCAAATGGAGGGCCTGTAAATAATTCTGTCACAATTGGTTATTTAAAACATTTTATAAAACAACTTATTCAGCAATCTAATTGCAACGAGAAAAATCGGTTACACTGACCTTCGCACGTTGCATGTAGCAGTCAACAAAAACCGTAATCGGGCCCGAGCGGCGGCGATAGTCTATCAAATTTCGATCGGAATCACTTCTCACGTTCGATGATATCGATTTTGTCATCGCTACCTCTATATATTTATGTCCGCGAGTTTCGTATCAATCTGATTATGTGGCCAGTGATATACTTGCTGCCGATCACTATACCTGCGATGGCTCTCTCAGATTATGATAGTGTTAAAAATACTCGCGATGAACTCCTACAAAAAGAACTAAATATGATGCTGGGACATGATGTAGTGCTAAGTGACAGTGAATTAAAAGTCAACGAGGTTATAATGGATCTGAAATACAAAGAACTGGACAATGCGTTCCATCAGCCGGAAATGTTTAATTTAAGCAAACATTTCTTCGATTACAAAGATGCAGTGAAGGACACACAATTGTTTAAAATTATAAAACGAATGCCCAAAGGTGCAGTCCTTCATGCGCACGACACGGGCATTTTGAGCCCCGATTATGTAGTAGAACTGACATATTTAGACAACTTGTACGTTTGTTTCGATAATGGTGACGTGAACTTTATTTTTTCCAAAGAATTACCCAAAACTTCATGTGGTAAAAAGTGGCAATTGATGAAAGCAGCACGAGAGGCGTCAGGAGACGTTGAAACTTTCGATGCTGCGTTAAGAAAACAATTCTCGTTAGTGATAGACAATCCAGACACAGTGTACACTGATGTGAATGCAGTGTGGTTAAAATTTCAACAATACTTTATAACGTCTGGACCTCTTATGTGTTACAAACCAGTCTGGGAAAAGTATTTCTACGACACACTGAAAGCGTTAAGAGAAGACAACATAATGTACATTGAAATCAGAAGTGTGTTACCGGAGCTATACGGGTTGGACGGTGAAATCTACGACGCCGTCGAGACAGCGTTATCTTACAAAAAAGTTGTTGATCAATTTATGAATGATTATCCAGATTTCTTCGGCGCCAAACTGATTTATGCTCCGCTCCGACTTGCAAACGTCGACACAGTTAAAGAATACATAAAGATTGCAAAGGAATTAAGAAATAAATTGCCAGATTTTCTAGCAGGATTCGATTTGGTTGGACAGGAAGACTTAGGAGCACCTATCAAGGACTTTCTACCTGAATTTATCGATGCTCAAAAAGACTTGGATTATTTCTTCCACGCTGGAGAAACAAACTGGTATGGAACTAGCTCAGATGAAAATTTATTGGATGCGATCGTTCTAGGTACAAAGCGTATAGGTCACGCTTTTGCCCTAGTCAAGCATCCTTTACTTCTCCAGGAAGTTAAAGAAAGAGGGATAGCTATTGAAGTGAATGTTGTGTCAAACGCTGTGCTTAAATTAGTAGACGATGTACGCAACCATCCTTTAGCGTCATTCTTAGCTCAGGATCTGCCTGTGGTGCTGTCAAGTGATGATCCTGGCGTGTGGGAAGCAGATCCTCTATCTCATGATTTCTATGTGGCGTTTGTTGGAGTAGCCAGCCGACATGCTGACTTGAAACTTTTGAAGAAATTGGCACTAAACTCTTTGCAATACAGCTCATATTCTAATAAGGATAAATTAGTTAATGAATTTGAAAATCGTTGGACGCATTTCATTGATTCAGTGGTTAATGATAAATAGAATCTCACTTATAAACGCAGTTGTTATTCGAGACTGTTTAATTATGCAATCAATTTCAGTATTTCATGTTATTGATGTGATGGCACATTATAACTTTGAGTTTTTATCGATAAAATTGTAAATGAAACTGTTGCTCAAATTATAAAATGAAACAGAACAACTTTTTTTTCTTCCCTATAACTATTTCTTAGTTGGATAATATTATTGTTACGAAAATATAAACAAAAATGAACATACTCATGTTTTACAGTTGAATACAAAAACTTCGAATGTAATGTATTTATAGTGTTACGTAGAGTATATTGTTAGAGGTGATCAGCGAAAAATACGATTTCTCATACATTTGATTAACCGTACCTGGTTATTTTATTTAAAAATGTTGAGTACAAAACTACTTATAAGCTCCTTTTCTATTGATCTTTGATTGATGAATAGGTACTCCGCTGATGACGTCATACAGTTTCTATTATTTTGTGTCCCACCTGAGTATGTATTCTGCATTAAATGATTCAAATGAAATGATTGATTGTTTGTATTCTCACACATTTGACAATAACCCTTTGTATAGTCAATTCGCAATGAGGACTGAAAGGTATACTCGTATAGGTACTTCATTTGTTGACCTTTTTATACTGGTAGAAAAGAAGGATTCAAATGAAAATAAAAATAATTTATTGAATCCATAAATATGAACAAAATTATTTAGATTCAGTCATTTTTTTTATTCTTCCACCCGGTTCGGAAAGCGGTTTTCACTATCAGAACAGCCCTCGGCAGCGCACTCCTCTACAGACCACAACCGCGCGACAGTTCCACTGAAAAGTGTTTGGCCAAAGTCGTTAGTACCTATGGGTGTCGTTAAAGTACTATAAGTGCGAGTTGGCGGACTTTACCGTATACCTACCGCTCGAAACCTGATCTACACAGACTAAATCCAAATGCCACAGGCCTGCGTTGGTCACCAAAGATTTATAGTGGACACTGTCAAAGAGAATACGAATATTTTATAACCTTGTAATTTGTCTAAAGAATACTGTAATTTCCATCAGATGTAGTAATCAAACGTATCATTATAAAACAATAAATTATCAATAACCAGACAAACTTCCAGTTAAATAAATAAATACACCCAACAGTCACATAATATGTGGTCCTGAACCCACACTAAAATCGAGTCTTGTGTCGTGGCTATCAAAAACTACGAGAGAGTTTTCGCTCTCACATACACCCTGAAAGAAATACCTCCTCTAGCCGGCGCCTAACCAACTGCGTCACGGAGGCTGTCAAAATTATAAAGTCCTTACTTAATGAATTTAGCAGTACATATTTATTTCGTAATTTATGAGCTGATTCAGAAGCATTAGTAACATTACTCAACGTGTTAATCCTCGATAAAATATTGACTATAAATATATAAAATACATATCTAATCTGCGGTGAATGAATTCGGCGATATGAAATAGTTGTTATCGACTAATTCGATACGTACTGCTTAGTTGTAAATCAGAATTGTCATTTATTGTACATAGGTAAACCGTGATAATAATATTACAAAATAATTTTGTTACTAGGCGCCTTATCATGGCGTCATTGCGATGGTATTTCAAGATTGATCCAAGGAATTAATTTAATGCGTAGAGTGAATTTATGGTATACGTTTATTGGGCAATATTATTGGTCAAGGTCATGAAAATCGATCACATGTAATACGTCCCACTGCATGGGCTTCTAAAATTAAGAGGAGAAGGCCGCAGTGTACCTTACTGGCATATTGGTTGGCTGATTTCACATACCTAGCAATTATACTTATATTTACAATTATAATTATACCTACTTTGTCTTTGATCCTATAAACGAAGTTATGTTTTATACAACTAGCCACAAATGCATGTAATAATTATAGTTAAAGAGATAAAATTATTTTCCTAATTTCACGTTTCAGTGGAAATTGCTCATAAGATCTATTATTTTTAATATGGCGGTAGTTGTGTATAAGATTGTGGTTTAACACCACATTTATGTTTTCGCTCAGAAAATAGTTTTAAAATAAGCACAATGTAATTAATATAAGTGAATATTTTTGTTTAATTGACGTTGGTGTCAGTGTGATGTGATTGGTGTCGTAAGAAGACGATGTAAGAAACTGGCAAGGCCTGTACTTAACAATATCTTAAGTGATAACGGTTCGGAAGAAATTTTGATACAATGTCGACATGTGGATGTAACATGAGGTATGCATTCTAATATTTTATGCCAGTTAATATACCAAACTGCCTCGGGGGCGCCGTTTTACTCCGGTACGACAACAACACGGTTCGGGTTCGAAACCCGGGCCGGGCAAAGTGATATTGAATTTTTCTATTTATTGTCTGGCCTGAGTTAGGGATTTGTGCTCGATATGGCGATAGGTTCGCCCCCTAACACACAAGTGCTGCATAATATACTGTATTCTTATAATCGATATAAATATTGTTTTATAGACCTCGCAGTTATTTTTACAATAACAGTGCATAAACAGAGGAATGCTAGGTACTATAAGTGCAGTAGTATTTACAACCCACATACCGTTTGATTGGGAGCGTGGGCATGTGATGTCACAACTTTTATTACGAAGGAACATTGTTACAATGTGATCTATTGCGCAGTGAGTTATAGTGAAAGAGGAAGAATTGATGTTTAAGATTATCCTCGCACACATAATTGTCAATATTTTAATTTTCGAAATACTCATTCTTGTCTTACATTTTCTTGAGTTTCAAAATATTTTAAAAAATATATATCTGTCTATTCAAAAATCAATGTATTCATTTCTACCATTGCGACTATAATAATAATAGGGTTTACATTATTATTTTACAATAAACTACGTATTTACCACCCAAACACGCAGAGATAGGTAACAAATAAAAAAAATCGTCGCTTTTTTTCGAAATTTTTTGTTCCATTGTGTCTGAAGTCACTAAGACTACCACCTGGCTTCGTTTTCGATCGCAGTCTGGATATACCGTGTATAATACCGAATAGTTTTTATCACCTTCTAGGACCTTTCTAGCTCAAAATACCATCCGTTCTACTAGGAATTCATACATAAACAGCAGTCCACATGCAAGTCATTAATAGATGATATTTCAAGCGAACGCGACGAAGGGTGTCGGTGTACAATATGTCTGCGATATGTTCCGTTTGACACCAATTAGAACACCTAATGATCGGCCGCATGTGTGAACACGGCTTAATTTACACGCACTTGACGAACAAACAGTGTAAGTCGGAAATTTTCAAAATTATTTAGGGTTTCACTCATTGACAGAAATTTGTAGTAACTCGTGTAAATATAACCTTAGTTTGGACAAATGGTGTAATGCGGAAATTACTATCACGTAACTATTAGGGAACCACGTGTATATGGCTTAATAGATAAATTTAAATAGATCGATGTAAAATATCTTATCATACTCGGTCATCGTTCACTGACCCGCGTTTTTCATTTGTTACAATCTCTATTGATGTCATATCCATAGTTTTTACGTATAAATGTTTACCATTACGTATAGAGGTACCTTTTACCTACGATTTTTAAGCCATTATTAGCTAATTTATTCTATATAAATAAATACATCCAACAGTCACATACGTAGCCCTGACCCCACACTAAGATCGGGTCTTGTGTCGTGGGTATCAGAAACTACGAAAGAATTTTCGGTCTCACAAACACCCAGACCCGAAACAAATACCTGCGGTTCACACAAATATTTGTTCCGGTGCGGGGATCGAACCCGCGGCCTTTCGTTTCACAGGCGGGCTTGAACCAACTGCGCCACGGAGGCTGTCGAATTCTGTGAAGGATGAATTCCTTAGCATGTACGTCCTTTATTGGAGATAAATTTATAATAATATAAATTAACACTATTGTACTTAAAAGGGCATTATATTGACATTATAACACCGCGCCAGTTTTAAAATTATAGGCCGCATAAAGATTTTTATAGGACACAAACACGCTGTATTACGTACGTATAGAATAAGAAAAGGCAGAACAAACAATTATTCAACTCCCATAAATAAGCCAGTATAGGAGCACCAGGCACAATATTGTGGGCGATATAAACAATTCTCGTCAGTCAATATTCTCACAGTTCACACCAGGAAACAACAAACTGTAATTATAATATTTATAGCACAATCAATGAAAGAAGTAACATACATTTCTATAACCGTGACGCACACTGATAACAGAGTCAATTAACGAGTTAGTCATGAACGACTATCATGAGGAGAAGTTCACAGATATTTGAGTTCGTCGCTCGTATAACTAAGAATTTCAAAAATCCTCTTAGTCATATTAACCTTTTTGAGACCCTGGTAAGGACAATATTGGAATATGGTGCAATCATTTGGTCTCCATTCTATACCTTATAGACGTTCATTGAATTGAAAGCTGCAAAAAGCTTGCCTCAATATGTTATGTTTTAGATATAACTCACATCGGAAATTAGAACCGTACAAAGATCGTAAAATGAGTTAAATTTAAAATTTGTAATTGTTCTGTATTTCTTTATATATATGTATATCTATCTATATCTATATCAGCCCATATACGTCCCACTGCAGGGCACGGGCCTACTCTACAATCGAGGGAATCGATTGAGAGTGGTTAGGCCTATATAAAGAAACAACTACAACAACAATATATATATATTATAATTTGTCTAGTTCAAAATAACAGTTGTATTTTCGTATTTTAGTGTTCTTCGTGTAACACCAGTTTTTGAGTTATAATTCAGATAAGATAAAATACCTTATTTGTAATTATTGTAATGGCTTCAGGATAGTAAAAAAATAATAATGATCTGTTTCCAATAGATTTCACCAACACAGATAAATTACGTGCCATATGGTTAATTAAGGTATTTTAAATATTTTTGTTATCCCTATGCCCTTGCCCAAAAAAGAATGAATTTAGTGCGTCATTCAAATTCGCGCGATGTTTTCGACGTCATACATACTATCAGTCAGTTGTCAATCCTTTTAATTTCGTCCGAGCAATTCGCACGTAATTTGCCCATTTCGGACGAGGAGTAACTTAAATATTTTTAAATCAGGGCATTCTAATGGCCGCCACACACGTAACGACATAACTGTGCAAGTCTGAGTTTGCACCAGTACACAGGAACGTGTGTGGGAAAATAACTGCGCAAACTACGAACGCGTGTGGCGCCCGTAATATTGCGCAAGTAGAAAATTGCAGTTGCGCCAATTGAGAATAAAAGGTGAAACTGAAGGTAACTAATATCAATAAATTAATAAATAAATAATAATAAATAAATACACCCAACAGTCACATACATAGTCCTGACCCCACACTAAGATCGAGTCTTGTGTCGTGGGTATCAGAAGCTACGAGAGACTTTTCGGTCTCACAAACACCCAGACCCGAAACAAATACCCGTGGATCACACAAATACTTGTTTAAGTGCGGGAATCGAACCCGCGGCCTCTCGTTTCACAGGCGGCGTCTAACCAACTGCGCCACGGAGGCTGTCATTGTCAATGACATCATAGTTGTTATTTTACATCAGTTCCAATGAGAAAATCGATAAACCTGACCCTTCACAGTTCATAATTGTGTTGTAAGCTATCTACTACTTTATTTTATTAAAATTGACGTCAGAAAATATCAAAACAGGTACTTACACGCTTATGTCAACAGACGTTCAATTAAAGCGGCGACGCGTCGCAAATCGCTCGGAACTGTGAACATTCGCGCACACAGCGACTCGGCCGTAAAATAACAAAAAATACCAAGCCACCCGGCCGTGACTGTGTTTCTAGTTTGTACGTTCAGTTCTAAACGCATACAGTAATATAGCTTCTCATAAAATATTGACTTACAACGTAAATAAATACACCCAACAGTCACATACATAGTCCTGATCGCGCAAGATACAAGTCTTGTTTCGCGGATATCGGAACCTACGTGAGACTTTTTGGTCTCACAAACACCCAGTTCCGAAACAAATATTTTTGGGGCACGTAAGCATTTGTCTCGGTGCGAGGATCAAACCCGCGGCCTCTCGTTTCCCAGCTGGTATCTTCTAAAAGGCTGCTTCCAAAAGTCGATGTAAAAATCTTGTAGCCATTTTCAACTGCAAATTTTCTATGGCTTATGTTACACTAATATTATAGAATAATAAGAATCAAACGCTATTCTGTAGAGTAGTGTTTTTAAATCTTTCTGAATGCGCGACCTGTTTTCAGATTGAAATTTTCTGGCGACCCTGGGTCTATAGACAGACAAACATTTTGTAAATAAGAAAAATATGTTTACGATTCCCCATTTTAGTACCTACATATATTTATAAGACATATACTCTTTAACGATGGAGACCCATCGAGCAAGGCTTCGCGACCCCCCTAGGGATCGCACCCACAATTTGAAAAACACTGCTGTATTCCTATAAAGCAGTATATAATATATGTATGTAATACGTAGGAGAAATCCTAATCTTCTACGTATTTTATTGTATTGGTCTTTATGTCACATTTACGCAAGGCTGGCGCATCATGGAGATCATAGGCAATATTTCAACAACTACAAAGGCATTACAATTGTTTCTCATAATTACGTCCTTTGTAATGTGTATCGGAAAATGCAGCAGATTTTAAGAGGAAGAACCGAATAATTGAAAATGCAAAAAACTATGAAAACATTATATAACTGCCAACGCCTTGTATAGGCATATAAAAGCAATATTTCATCTTAATCGGAATAACATGATGAAATTGAATTACCTATAAAACAACAACAAGCGGAGCAGTAAAAAAATCCCCGTAATCGCGTGTTCCGAATCATGGAAAAAACAATTGGTATGCTTTTTACCCTTTCATTCTCCGACGTGGAACAAAATAAGCTAATATAAACATGTTGTTCTATGAAATGATTTAATATGCCGTAAATATATTCAATTTTACAAAAAAAAAATGAATTGAGTCTCAAAATATGCCAAAGAGACATGGAAAAATCGATGGTAAACGTAACGAGAAAAGATAGAATCAACAACATACTTCTGAGAGATATGACTGGAATTGAAGACGTTGTAGTGAGAGCAAAAATGTTAAAGTGGTCATGGGCCAGCCATGCGAGTCGTTTGGATGGCGAGATGTGGGCAACATCTATCACAGAATGGATACCCCGCGACAAATTATCGAATAGAGGAATATCAAAAGCTAGGTGGAGAGACGAGCTCAACAATTTTGAAACATGTCGGTAGAGGACAGCACAAAATAGACACAAATGGGAAAAGTTGGGAGAGGTCTTTGCTCGCAAGAGCTCCGAAAATTACTAAATTGAATTAAATATTATTATATTTTATCGAAAATATAGATTTAAAACATTATATTATAAATTACAATTATTTACATTATATTATTAATTACACTCATCACTGTTCATCCACTTAAATGATTATTGAGTTTCATATTGAATTTCATATTAGCTGCTCGGGATTGTTCCCAGAATGGCAAAAGTCGCTGAAAGCAGGCGACTTTCGATAAGTCTCAGTAGAAATCCCTGGCTGAAGAAGATGGCAATAAGCATGCACCTCTCACGTTTGGATTCAATATAATCATCAATGTTCTTTCATTTTGATTCGACGACGATCCACAAAATAGAGATGTGAGGTTGAAGCCAAAATGCTAGAAGTTCATCAACAATCTAAGAATAGATTACAGTCCTAAATCTAATGACGGTTATAGAAGGAAGTAACCCTGCAATGCAATGGTGACCACAGTTGCATGCACTGGTATTGTGGTAAAAGGGAAATCAAAAACAGTTTATGTAAAATCTGTATTATTAATAATTGTAAACATGACATTTGTACCCGCAGTTACGTCTGATATTGCATGTACATAAATCGAATGGTCATATTTTTCTCTTATTTATGTCGATAATATTGCTGCAATAACTTAAACAGTGTATATAAATTTTAGTATATTTTATAACTTGTATTTAAATTATGTTGATATAATACCTCAGTCGTGATCATCACGCAGAAGAAACGGAATCAGCATATATCTTAACTTTGAAAATCAAAAGCGATTATTAGTTAATGCATTACTTAATTAAATTATCACCTTATCTTATAATTAAAATAGATAATCTTAAATAATCACACAACACTCCTTACCAACTATATTTAATTTTAATAATAATTACTGATATTTTATTTGAGGTTATCATTTTTTATAATATCTTTGATAAACCTATCCCATCGATAATTGAAGACTTTGTAAAATTGTGTTTTATCTTTTTCATCTAAAGCGCTGTAGCGTATGGAATTTATTGCGAGCTGTTTCAAAAGTCTTAGATCATAATGCTTACTGGCTACGCCGACAAAGGCAATGTAGAAGTCGTGGGATAAGGGATCTGCATCCCAAGCACCGGGATCATCACTGGAGAGCACCACTGGCATACCCAAAGCCAAGTAAGTTGCCAATGGATGGTTCCTTACATCACGTACTAATGATAACACAACATTCGATATTACATTCACCTCTATAGCTATGTCTTTTCGCTTCACTGCCACAAGAAGGCTTGGATGTTTCACAAGTGCATAAGCGTGTCCAATCCTTTTCGACCCTAGAAGAATAGCATCCATTAGATTCTCATCGGTTGGCGTACCGAACCAGTTGGTTTCTCCGCCGTGGAAATAATAGTCCAGCTCGTCCTTAGCTTCAATTAACGCTGGAAGGAAGTCAATTAATGGCTTCCCTAAATCTTCCTGTCCGACCAGATCGAAGCCAGCAATCATATCAGGCATCTCGCGCTTGAGATTCCTAGCAAAATCGAGTACATCGCGTAATTGGCTATTATTTAGCACTCGATGTCTGGTCAAAATAATTTTCACTCCAATAAAATCAGGGTATTCTTCTTTAAACCTCATTGCAACTTGCTTATATAGTTCTGCTAGATATGTTCTATCGTGCAATGTCCCATTCAATTCGTATATCTGGTGCAACCCACTTCTTATCTCGACATACATAATATTATCATCATAGAAATTTTTCAAGGCCGCATACAAGTATTTCTCCCGCACCGGCCTGTAGGAAATAAGTGGCTTAACCGCTTTGTACACTTTGTTGAATCTGCTCCAAACTTCGTTGATGTCCGCGTCGTAATCTTCGACATCCTCTGAATACATTGTAAATCGTTTTTTAAGTTCCAAGTCGAATGCTGCGACGTCATCGGAATTATTTCTGAGTTCACTGAGCAGTGACCATTTAACTGAACAAGGTCGGCTGGGAACAGTGTCGGAAAAGTGTAGGTTAAAATCATCGTCTGTGTAACAAGCGTATAAGAGGCTCTCATATGTCAGCTTCAATAAACTGTCTGCGTCAAGCATTTGCGAACTGTGGACATGCAACGCCGCGCCTTTGGGCATGTTGCGTATCATCTGGTACACTTTCGAGGACTCTATGTACTTTTTGTAGGTGAAATAATGACTTGAGAAGTTGAAATGTTGCGGGTTATGGAACGACTCATCGATCTCTTTGTTCTTCCAGTACATGAGCCTGTCATTGGCTGCTTTTTCTTCATTGCTCAGGATGATGTTCCCGCCTAGAGAGGAGGCTATCTCCTGTTTGAGCAGTTCGTTTCGCTTGACATTGTACTGGCTGAGTATTATTCTGGCGTAGGACGATGTAATATATAAACACAAAACATTGTATAGGGTTAGAGTACGCATGTTTTCGTATCACAGTGCGGGGTATCGTCGGGTCACGCCTGTCTGTGCTCGCGTCTCGATCACTACTACTGGCTTGTGAGTGCGGAAATCATTTGTTTATATACGTAGGGATGTATGCACTTCCCACTGCTTCATTTAAATAAAATGAACAATTTATTAAAATACACTTAATTTCTCAGAACGAGCTATGACTCTTTAAATGCAATTCTGGTTAATTAATATCTTTTTAAAGCATATTTCTAGGTATAGGATGCACATGCATTGTTCATCGACTGACAATGGAGTTCAACAGTCTTTAAAAATAGGTCGATTGAAATTAAATTGCATTGGTCTGGCAAATGAGCAAACTGAATACTTCTTTTTGATAGCAAAGGAATACCTCCGTCTAAGAACATCTGCATAGCTTGGATTATAGGAGCGCTGGCTTCTCAAAAAGAGAAATGAAGGAAAGATAATGGGTACTGAGATCCAAAGATTCTCAGTCACCATACGAAACCCGACAACAAAGCCGTCGAATTACTTTAGTTTTCTGTAATATAGCGGTATCTACCAGTGTAGTCGTGCCTATTTCTACAAAACCTCCGAGTAACAACAGTGTGCGTCTTCCACTTTAACACAGATTTTACATAAATCATACATACATACACTCACGCCTTTTTCCCAGAAGGTGTAACTAGGACCCCCACGTTTCGCCTTGTATGTTCCGTCCCACGATGTGATAGGGGGCGAGCCTATCGCCATATCAGGCACGAATTTCTGCCTCCGGGCCGATAATGAATAGAAAAATCCAATATCACTTTGCCCGACCCAGGACTCGAACCCGAGACCTCAGCTTTACAATCGCACCGTACAACTACGCCACTGAGGCTGTTTATATAAATCTGATATGAAAAATGCTATAGGTCTACAATATTGAATTTGCATATTATTTCACGCTGCAACGACTGCAAAGTGCAACGACGAGAGTCTTTGTTAGTTTTATTCCCTTTGTACTTCCGTTGTTCAGTATCTACTGTCTTGCTTTTTGGTGTATTGATGTCGTAGGCAGGATCCCTTCCAGAAGACAAGACTCGGCTTTTTGATATGATAGTCAACTCCTTGACGATTTAATGTTATATTTATTTTCATTTTGAATGAGTTTCTGTGGTGAGTGAAATGTGTTTCAAGGGTGATGTGGAACCCCAAACTCAATGAATTTGAGTGAATGGATATATCTTAGGTAAACCTATAGAAATTATCTGGTATTCCTGTAGAATAAACGAATATGCTTTTGTCCGTTCATCTTCGATGCGTTTTTGCAATGTTTATCCAACTTCAAACCTATATACAGGGTATATCAAGACTGCGACCGAAAACGAAGCCAGGTGGTAGTATTAGTGACTTCAGACACAATGCAAATAAAAATATCGCAAAAGAAATCGTCAACATTTTTTTGGTAATTTTTTACTTATCGTCGTATTTGGGTGATAAATACATAGTTTTACTTAAATAATGATGTACACCTTTTTATTTTTTAAGACGCAATGGTACGATAGGGTTTAAATTACTATTTTCGCAATAACTAGGTATTTACTACCTAAACACAACAATTTTTAAAAATTTGTAAAAAAAATATGTCGCTTATTTTGTGAAATGTTTATTTGCATTGTGTCTGTAACCACTAAAACTACCACCCGGCTTCGTTTTCAGTTGCAGTCTTGATATACCCGGTATATCTATTGTGCATTTATTTGAAATATTTTTACAGAGAAAAAAAAACAAATTGAAGTTTTAAATTTAAAAGCCCTTACATATCTAACATGAATTATTACATAAACGACAACCATGGTTTCTCAATAATCAGCCAATGTTTCCTTCAAGTTGTGTCGAAATGTCGATAGTGAGATATTGATAGACATTATCTCGTATTACGTGAAGCGGGTCATGATTTCACAACAATAATAAACATTAGACCTTCAAGGTCACTTTCTATAGAATTCAGTTTAAAGTTACCTTCACGTAATGGTTTCTTTATTTCTTAGATTTATGCGAATATTACACATTGAAATAAAAACTGTATATACGAATTTTATCGTGGATTTGGATCCCAAATCCAATTGGATTTCGAAATCCACGATAAAATCCTTTAAAATTTGTTTTACTCTCACGTGTTTTCATTTGGTACTTTTTATACAAGTTCACCCCTGTATACCTAATGGAGTAAACAGATATAGTACTATACCTATTTGTAGATTATTTCCGTCCCAAGATACGTCGGGCGTCTACGCCGGACGCAAGTTTCAGTCCTAAACTAGGACATTTATCCAAACAAAAATTAAAAAGAAATGCATAGAAAAGTGCGTGGTGGCCTGTTGATAACCAGTGGTCGTCGGTTCAAATCCCGGGGCACACCTCCGACTTTTCGGTGTCATGAATGTGTTGATAGTCAAAGACCACGCACTATAACGGTGAAGGAAAACATCGTAAGGAAACCTGCATAGTGCATAGATACCATAGCGATTTGTAAGAATTGCTATGTTATGTGAAGTCCGTTAATACGCACTAGGCCACCGTGGTAGAGAATGGCCTAACCCCTCTCAATCGTACTCGCGATTGAAATGAAATGAAATGAAAATGTGGATTTATTCTATAAGGATTGCGATGTACTTACCATCAGGCGCTTTATAGTCACTTTGTCATACCAAGCTAGTAAAATTAAAATAATTAAATATTTGACTATTATTTACTGATATTTTGCCAGGCCTATGCAATAAAAATATAATAATTAGTAATGAATTTATGTATTAGTACTTTAACTTTCGGAAATAATTATAATATAATATTTTATTTATAGTATGTACTGAAATAATAAATTATATTAATTGTAATACCCACATCGTAAACATAATTATTAATTATGATTACTGACTAAAGCGCCATCTATTATCAGTGGCGTAGTATTAGTGCGGTGGCTACTTCAATAAGCGGATGATAGTTGACCCGCACTTCACATCACTTGAGCGCTGTTCGTAATGCGACAGTGGCGCCCTCGTTATTTCGCATAACATAACATTCTAGAGTTTAATTCTGTAGTTGAATGTAATATAGGTAGGTAAATTACATTTTCATGTTAGTTCAAATAAATAAATAACTAATAATTATATTTTCGTTGAAATGAAAATTAAAATGACTTAAGAGATTAATCAAAATATACTTTGTTTTAATTGTTAATAATTATTTAATAATCAAATAAAAATAAAATTAATATTACCTGTAACGCTTGCCCGTCGGTACACCATTATGCGTCGTAGGTATGCATCAAAAAAGTGATTTCTTTATTCATATTATTTCTCTCAGACATGGTGTATCTAATACGCATCACCTAACATATATATACATAGAAAATTAAATTACGACTCATAGAACAGGGGCAACAATCGCTAGATATTGTTAAAGCATAAAGTTTTCCCCAGTAGTCTCTTAAACAATGTAACCGAGGACTAGCAAAGCATTTTCAATATTTTTTCTACTAAATTTAATTATGGGAATAACAAAGGAAAAACATTGTAAGGAAACCTTGTCATGCCTTAGAGATTAATTAGAACTTTTACAATAGGTATGTGAAGTCCGCTAACCCGCACTAGGCTAGCGTGGTGGATTGTGGCCTAACCCCTCTAAGTCGAACTCTGGTCGTAAAGAAGTACCATGCTCAGCTGTGGACGATTATGGGCCGATATAGCACAGTTAAAAGGAGAAAATGATCCATAGAAGAACAAATATCTGAATATTTTTAAATATAATCACCGGTAAAAATAATAGCGTTGCTTTAAGCACTTCTATTTTATCTCTATTTTTATATTTCGGTATGATTCGTTTTAATATTAAATGCAGATGTAGAAAATATTGCACCCGTGTTTGTACCTGTACAATTTTATATCGCATTAAAAACGATAATAACGGCGAATGAAATCATCTAAAACTTGCATTCCTTAAAAGATTCCATAAAAACCTCGAGGCACCTATTAAAACGAGGCTAGACGTTGTTAAAAAACATATTTCCGAAAACATTGATGTTAGGCAGACAGCCGATAGTCAAACGATAAGTCAAATCATTCTGCAAGCTGGCTGAATAGTCCCATAGCGCCGTTGCAAGTTCGTTAACAGCATTAGAAGCTAGATTAAAAATAATACAAAGTCTTAAATGTTTCTTACTCCAGCGAATACTTTGTAGCATTGACTTATATTCTACCGATAGACGAGACACGTCAAAGAATTAAAGTGCCCCCGTATTTTAAAAGCACACTGCAATATTACATCACTTACCTGGTATTTTATTAAAATATTGAAACTTCAGACGATTTGCTTTCGGTTTGACGGCGAAACATTCATTTATTACTTTTAAACGTATGCAATAAGGCGTACTGCACTGTCACTGTCACGAAGCAAACTGATTCATGTGTGGTGCATGCACCGCAAGTAGGTGGGGCACATATTTTGTACTGAATGTCTTATCTAGTGTAACATTGATATCGATGCTTGGTAATGATAATCCACAAACACCTAAAAGTTCCCGCGGCTTAATCTTGCAGTTTTCATCAAGAATAATGTTTTAAGCGGAAACTGCGATAACTCCATTAGAATGTGGAAACTTTCAGACGTCAGGAGTTCAAGAAACGTTATCCGACTAATAAAGGAAGGTTCGTTGACTCCTAAACTTCTTTGTAAGGAGTAAGGACTTTGTTTGCTAGCTTTATTTTATTTGATTTTTGTCGCGTTAACTCTATTCTGTGCGATTATAAATGTATGGATTATTTTTAATGTTGCCCCTACTATCGGTTGAGCCATTGACTTTATACCAGGTATATGAAGACTGCAACCGAAAACGAAGCCAGGTGGTAGTTTTAGCGGTTACAAAAATACAATGCAACTAAAAATTTCACAAAAAAGCGACATATTTTTTATGAAATATTTTAAAAATCATTGTGTTCGGGTGCTAAATACCTAGTGTTTGCGAAAAAAGTAATTTTAACCCTTACGTACCATTGCGTCTTTAAAAATAAAAAGGTGTTCATCATTATTTTAGGAAAACTATGTATTTGCCACGCAAATACGATGATAAGTAAAATATTCCAAAAATAAATTGACGATTGTTTTTGCAAATTTTTTTGTTGCTTTGTGTCTGGAGTCACTAATACTACCACCTGGCTTCGTTTTCGGTCGCAATCTTTGTATACCCTGTATATAGTATAATTATAGGTATTACATTATTTTTGGACTGAGATCGAAGTAAATACTAGATACCTATTGGTAATGATCGACAGATTGCCGCAGCTTGTGAAATATATTTTCTATTTATCTATCGTATACTGACACACGATGCCGTATTTAATATTTTTGCCGAATTAATACTATCTTCAATACACTTTACAATGAGTATAACGTTCCAGTTGAACTAACTCACTAACAGATGTCTCTGCCAGTCTCGAAATTTTTGTTCTCAGCGTGGCTTTCAAATAAGTTTACAACTGGCGACCTCTTTGAGAGAGTAGCGAACTAATGTTGCTTACTCCGCATAGAAAATTAATTCTCATGCTATAATTGCATTAGGAAAATTAAAAAAAAATTATAGATGTGGAAAAGCTTTGAAAAACAAGAAAACGTGTTAGCAAGAAAATAATACAAACCTTATTTAATTCATGATTGCAAATAGGTACTGGTGGTGAGAGGCCGGCTGGGTATGAACCTACCACCGCGATGTCTATTTCTCCCGCCAAACAGTAGTGTAAATACACAGTTGTGTCGAAACACAACAGTTTGAACATAAACCGGAGTTTGAAGGACATTGTAGCCAGAGTAACTACTAGACATAATGACCATGAGACCCTTTTTTGTATCTTACATCTCAGGATGGCGAACCCAGTAGAATGCCAAGCACTGCGTTGATTCATGGCGTTGTTTGGTTTTTCACCTTACCACCAGGCGAACGGCATGCTCGTCTCTCCATTAATGGCAATAAAAAACTAAAAAAAACTATTGGTTTAGATATCAAAGAGATCACAAAACAAATCGGCATCTATACATTTTTAACAATCAATTATTTCATTAAAAATAGGTGTGATTTCGCAAGTTCCACATTCCCACGTAACTAACGGGCGTCACATGCCGACATTAAAGTAACAATCGCACCGGATACATTATTCAATTGATATTCGGGGGTCAGGGCTTAGAGGCACTTATATGAATTTGTTTGGTCCGGTGCAGGCAAATATTTTGGAAATAGGGGCCGAAGCTATTGTCAAATTGACCGGATGATTGTGAGGGGCCCAATGTTCTCTCTTATTGCGTTGAAAACCTCGTGTCCAATTAAATTGATCCGTTTTGGTCGTTTGGTTTTGGATGTAAATATGATTGTTTTCTTGACAATGTCGGCTCTCAAGCTTTTATTTAGTTTCACCTGTCTTGTTGTCTGGCTGTCTGTATTTTTTTTTATTGCATAGCACCGAAAACCGAGAAAACAGGTCACCTAATGGTAAGTGGTCACTGCCGCCCATGAGCATCCATAACGCTGGAGCATGGGTGTGTTGCCGGCCCATCAAATTAGGAGGAGAATTGGAAGAAGAATGAAGAGCAAAGGGGTCTCGGGCATCCGGCTATCTCACTCACCGAAACAAACGAACTGTCGCTTCACGTCGCTTTCCTGTGAGTCAGTGGTGCCACCCTGGACGACCTTGCCCATTCATGCTGAGTCATGACTCTACCACTTCCAAAATATAATCAAATTTGCAAGCTATTTTTGTAGTGACTTGGCAGGTAATGTGCATAATATAGCATCGATGGTACTGTAGTAGCCAATAAACACCCACTGTTGGGCCTCGACTCTTCCACCGCCGAGATATTTATTGAGAAGACGTAGGTGGACTATAAATACCATAGAAAGTCTAGTAAAGGTTTCTATGGTATGCAGTTCTTTACTATGTTTTCTTCACAATGTAAACAGCCTCCCAGGCACTATTGGTTAGACCAAACCTACCACCAACACCATGTAAGGTGTATTGACATTCTCCGTGGCGCAGTTGGTTAGACGCCAGCGAAACAAGACCTTGCGGGTACGATTCCCGCAGACAAATATTTGTGTGAATCAAAGGTATTTGTTTCGGGTCTGGGTGTTTGTGAGACCGAAAAGTCTGTCGTAGTTTCTGATACGACACAAGACTAGATCTTAGTATGGGGTCAGGACTATGTATGTGACTGTTGTGTGTTGTTATTATTATTATGTTCTTGTTCACCTAAAAGTGCTTTGTAAATGAGTAATACACAAGTCATGAACCCGAAATATTAGAGATGTGTCTTAAGGTTTGAACCCGCGACTACCGTATCGGCAGCGTGCAGTTTGTTACTAATAGGCCACCACGCACTTCAGTGTAACGATTGGCAATAGATAAATATCCAGTGTAAGCTTCTAGTGTCTAGAGATCTTGTACTTGTCAGTCTGTACCCACTTTAGAAAAATAAATTTAATTTAATATACATATGTATTTAGAAATATTTGCCTTCATATCAACCTTTTTGAGAATACTTTATCTTAGATCCCCATTATCAAAAATACCAAACTATAAAATACAAAAACTCAAAAATCTTTTCTCTGAACCCGCACCACTCATACGAACACAGACGGATGCTCAAGCCCCATTCATTAGTAGTTTTTCAACCAATAAGAATTCTTATCTTCAATGAGACAATACTGCGGTAATAAATATGCTTGGTGCCACAGGTGCGTCGTGATCAAAGGCGGCGGTGTCTTTGACCCCCCTCCCCGGCCCCCCCATGACCCCTGCGCGGGGGACGACCCACCACCCCGGTGGCTGTCAATATTTGCATACTAAAAGGATAAATAAAGCTAAAAGGATTTGGGATGTTGATTGAGATGTTTAAGTACGTTTGCTTTTAGGAAGCTTAGGTCGGTGTGGCTTAGTAGTGACTAGGTTTATAGGTGATTGGAATACTATTAGTAATAAACTGTGAGTCAAATTGATAATTATAATTGATTGATCACAAACGATTACGATTTTATTATTTTTATCGCTGATTGCAGGTGGCTATGCAAATCCTTGAGGGCTATCTTCAGCTGCAGACTTCTAATGAATGAAGAAAAAGAGAAAGAAAAAAGTGTTGATACCTGAAAATATACTCGAGATTGTTTTTACGAATAATTGATCTCACACATGTCTGGTCTGTAGCCGAAATCTTGCGGTAAATCTATCTCCAACATTCTTAGACTGTGTTCTAAGATAATGTGGAAGCAACTTAGGGTTTCTAATTGATGAGGTCAGTTCAAAACTCTAATACTAGTCGAGTATGTTCTAATGACTAGTTACTAGCATATCAAAAACATTTTATCTATCAACTTTCACCACCTTCACTATAGTATTGGTTTTCATACTGGATGTATTCGAGTCCAGCAATGTCACATTTAAATGAAAACCAGTAACCGTCACACTCATAATCCTGGCCCCCACTAGGATGAGTCTTGTCGCAGGAATCAGAAACTACGAGACACTCTCGGTCTCACAAACACCCTGAAGCGCCATTTCCACGGGGAGAGTTTCTCGCGGCGAGAATCGTATGCCATTATCGCGTGACATAACCGCCATAAGATTATCGTGTTCTGACAAATGTTTACACGATGCAACTTTTATATCCTTACGATAATCGTATTTTCGAGGCGAGAATCTTTCCCCGTGTAAATGGAGTTATACTTTAAAGTGGAGCACACAAACATTTCTCACCACAGACACTGTCAAGCATAACTTGCCAAGTACCAAATGCCAATTTACTTAATATTTCATCTTATTTTACCTGATCATTTCAACGCATTGCGTGCCACCATCCGAAGATGGGAACAAAGGCGAAGGAAGTGGATTCCGTTAGACGCCATATGGCAACCACTAATAGTACCGAAAAACCGCAATTTGTACGAAGTCGAGCATGCGCATCGTCAGTGCCAATTACTAATTGCCGATTGTAAAAACCCTGAGGTCCCTAATGTGGTGTTTTGTAATGAGATCGCGTGTTCTTACTGATTTTTTTGAGACCCTCGTTTTGCTTTTTTATATACTTAAATTGAAAAATAGGTCGTTCGATAAGTCAGGTTAGGTAGAAACATTGTCAGGATTTCAATGCATTGCTATATGGCAACTTAGAGGTCGTGGTTTAGATCTAGACTTGGGGTATTTTTTTCCATAACAGCTAATAAGTATCTATATATTCATTTAACTTGAGCTTTTTGAAAACTTTGAAACAGAAGGAAGTTAGGTTCGGAGCATCAGTCGAGCTTTACTGTAATTGTGATTTGTTAAAATCAATAGATTTAGCTGATTGGGATATCCACAAAGAAGTCAGAAGCTAGGATAATTGCGCAGGTGGCGTAAGATAGTTTCTACCGAATAGCAAAGTTTTGTTAATAAGGTTCAAATTCCCATGAAGGCTCGTGGCCAACAATAGGACTTTAATTTATTGATAAATATTACTATAATAATTTAAAAAGAAGTGACAGGAAGTCTGCTAATTATAATAAAAACAGTACATCTGCAATAAAGCCTGACATCCAAGTAAAGTATAAAAAATCTTAATAAAAAAAAACCAATAAGCCAATTCATTAAAGTAATGATAAATTTACTAGTGTTCGTTTTATTTCGTTTAATCGACCAGTTAGCATCGGTTTTATTGAATGTTCAATTAATCGTTGACTAAAATACAAGGTCATTCAGATGGCCCCCGTAGTACAGTTGGTTAGACGCCGGCTGTGAAACAAGAGACCGAGGGTTCGATTCCCGCACCGAGACAAATGTTTGTGTGAACCACAAGTGTTTGTTTCTGGTCTGGGTGTTTGTGAGACCGAAAAGTTTCTCGTAGTTTCTGATACCCACGACACAAGACTCGATCTTAGTGTGGGGTCAGAAATATGTATGTGACTGTTGGGTGTATAAAATATGTGACTGCTGGATGTATTTATTTATTCTTGAATTTTACAGAATATACCTTACGAGCAATCTTTAACGATTAATAGGAAAATATTTAAGAAGAAAAAAAAAAACAATTGCCACATCAGCGAAGACAAAATATAATACGACTCGTATTTCGTAAATATAAAGCGTGCTCTTAATGAAAAAGAAAGCCCCTTTGAAAAACATAATAGCATCCACACAATGTTGTATTTTATAACGTGATTACTGATAAGGCATTTGCTCCTGTTTATAACGTTAATTATAGTACTATATGCATTCATATTAATTGGCTTTTATAGAGTCAACCATGCACGTCGTTCGGTATCGGTGTCAAGCGGGCCGGCATAATTGTGACGACTGCCAAGAGATGACCCCTTCACATCAATGGATAATTCGGATTTCGGTTTGCACTGTACTTTACGGGTGCTTTGTAAAAGCTTTGTTTTTTTTTAGAAACTAATATCTATAGGCGTGTGGTGAAATTTGGAACTCCAAAAAAAATAATTAACACATTGTTTAGGATATATTTTCATAATATAAAAAACAAGCATTTATACTCGTATTCTAATAGTATTAACATATACAGTGTAATAAAATGTGAAGAGACAAAAACTATTATTATTGTTGACAACAATGCTTTCAGCGAAAGAAGATCGTAGTCGACCTTGTACTTTGGGGTTTTACTCTATGATCCGAAACGAAACTCGAATGTTCGGACGTCGCACGTAAACCTGCACGAATGTGCCTAGGTACAAAATGTTTTAATCCTCTATCGTATATCGTAACCATAGACTTAGTTCGGAGTGAATGATAAGTATCATAGAAAATAGTGTTGATTTTTAGGAGTGGAAAACTTATAACTTACTTTGGACGTCGAATGTCCGAACATTCGATCTTCGTTTCGGATCATAGTGTAACCTCCGTGGTAATCAACATAAATGCAACAGTAATTTGCAACTTAATAAAAACTAAGTTGGTTAGCGAATTTTATAAGTCATTATAAAAATCAATACAAGGCGAAATGTTGTTGTCCTGATGGTGCATCTGCCTACCCCTTCTGGGATACAGGCGTGAGTTTATGTATGTATAAAAAATTTAACAACACCTCCCATTGTTGTCTCACAAAGCCATTTCTTTTGTGTCAGAATTAATTTTAATTCCGCTAATTATTTGTACCGGCGCGGCGCTAGTATCGCGACATATTGCGTCTAGGGACAGTTGGGGAACAATTATCATTGTTTTCGAGAAAAAGACGACCGTCATTTGTAGGAATTAATAGTGCTACATAAATAGCGGTGTGCGGCGGCGAACAAATGTCATGCTGGCATCGACGTTCGTTGGTAATTGATATTGGTAATAACTTGTCATAATTGACAAGTTTGGGGCATTTTTGTTGTTATTTTTTTTACTATGCCTCGTGGGCATATGGCAATACAATTAATGTTAAAATGGACAATACAGCCAGTTTTAAGCACTAAGGGATCTTGAAGATTTGTGTTTGAACGTGGCAAACATACGCGTAATTATTATTGAGTTTTCGCGCAAATCTATTTATAAACTACGAGTACCTAACTATTATTTATTTATTTATTTTATTTATTTATTATATTATTATATATTATTTATTGTACACCAGGAAAAACAAACAGAGTTTATTACAAAATTTAACAATAAGTACAATCGGCGGCCTTATTGCACAAGGCAATCTCTTCCAGGCATCCTTAGGATGGACATAGAGGAAAGGAGAGAGAAAGATTATTATTCATTCCAGGCGCAATTTTTTTTAAAAATAAAATATGTTGTTGCGGGGATCGAACCCATGAAACCTTTTTAAAGCTTCCTTTTGTGTATTGTGTCTTTAAATGAATTGAATAGAAACGTCTAAGATACAATTACAAAACCGATTAATATATTTTAGATCGAAGAAATGAGGTTAATGAGGTAAATAATTACATACTAACCCTTATTTGGTATTTTATTCCCAAAACGAAATAATTGACCAAAGTAATTATCTAGTAATAATGCCTAATTTAAATTTATTGGCGGCAATCAAATGATTTTGGTTTGATCATACTACCCCGGTGGTCCATTCCATGCCTGTATATTTGAATGCAGCTGCCTGTAAATATTGTTTATACATAAGTCTGACAAACAACTCATTTATTTTCTTTATTTTTGTTATTCATACGGCATAAGCCAATTACATTTATAAAATTCTTAAAAGTAATTCTCTCTCCCTTTCTTTCTCTCTCGTCACCCACAGCAAGTCCACTGCTGAACATAGGTCTTTCCCATGGATGTCCACTGTAATGGTCACTATTTAAGATATGTGCAATGTTTATGCTAAACATTATTATTTATAATATCGGCTCGTTTATCCACACAGCGTCTTCGCACCGTTCCCGCCATTCGCATATCCCTTCCGGTGTCCAAGAAGCTCATATTGGGCTCCCTGTCAAGATTTATGTGACGTTCTCCATTGTTCTCCAATTGTTCTCCATTGTGTAACATCTGTCAAAAGACACCTGAAGGGGTAGATGCGTTCTCTTTCACACCCGGTTTGCGTTGTGTCAAGTTCGAGACGACAGACGCACATAGTATAAATATGTCCATACACTACATCCACATCGACCTGTTGGACTATGATCTAGCGACTTCCTGAAACCTTAACAGGGTCTTCCGTCTACCTTGTAGGCGGAAGTCCCACTGCCCATACTTCTAACTTAAAAACTTAACACATATTAAATCTTCTATTCGAAATGTAGACAAAATCAACATAAAATAAAAAATACGCAATCTGATGGTGAGTGATTGTCGCTGCTTTGAATATTGGAACACTTCAATCATAGGTTCTTTACCGTCTACAAAATGAGAGGGAAAGATAAAAAATCTAGGTATAAAATATTTTATACATAAACTCACGCCTTTATCCTAGAAGGGGTAGGCAGAGGCGCTACCAGGACACCCACATTTCGCCTTGTATGTTCCGTCCCATGATGTCTCATGAGCCTATCGCCATATCTGGCACAAATTCCCGACTCCGGGCTGATAATGAAATAGAAAAACTCAATATCATTTTGCCCGTCCCGGGATTCAAACCCGAGACCTCAGGTTTGTAATCGTACCATAGTACAACTACGCTACCGAGGCAGTCGGTATAAAATATTACAGATACACACAGATAAAAAAATATTTGTTCCTTCTATTGCAAATATAATTAATTAGCGGGTAGTTATTGTTACTCACTAGTTTATACTGAACGCGTGTCGCGTGCTCTGTTATTTCGCAGCGTTCGATCATTTGTGGACAATCTGGTGATAAGTGGTGTGTGTTACAAAAGAATTCCATTCGCTTTCCTAACATCCCGTATGAAGAGCAGAATTCGGTAAGTTGGCTTGACCTGTTAAACCGGAGGATTCGATAGACCAGCATGATTGAGCTCAACGAAGAAGTAACTACTGTATACTCATTCTATTAATATTATTAATTGTTTAACTTAAAGTACATAATATAATAAAATCATGATTATTTTTTCTTATTATTGTTACATTCATTACCAATTTAAATTTTAATTTACTTTGTTGATCTGTTTTAATTTTTAGTTTTATTTTAATTTAATTTGTGTTGATTTGTTTCAATTTTAAATTTTATTTTAATTTGTGTTGAGCATTCGTTGAGCTTGTTGTGATTTCCTATAAATGAGGAAACACGCGGTTTGATTTTATTTGTTTAATATTGTTATTCTAATGTTATGTGTATTCCTTGTGGGAAATCCTTTAATTAATAAAATAAAAAATAAAAATAAAATAAATACTCTAGTTGAAGAGGAAAGGTCAACAGTACTTTCCCATTTAATTATTTATTTCAAGTTAAATTACCTATAATAGAAATCGAGCAAAGATGTCACTCATCATAGCCTCTAAATTCACTATGGATTTTTCCAATTATAAAAAATAACCCTACTGGAATTAAGGTTTTTTTGGTATTAAAAATTCCGTCACAAAATTTCCTCGATCTCCCACAATACTTTACGGCACTAAGGACCCATTTAACCCTTTTGTCGAAAAACCAGGGATCATGCGACCGCATTAAACAACTTTATCGACATATTGCAAATGGGAGGACGTATTAATTCCTTATACATTAAATCTTTCCTCGAAACCTTATTTACCTTTACCTTAATGACAGCGACATAAGGTTCAAAATTGAGTAACAAATGTGTATTATTAAATTTGTCTGTGGTAAGATGTTGAAAACCAAGGAAGCTTTTTGTATGAAGTTTTGTTGCAAATTACCTTGGTGCGGTGTATCATCGGCATTGGTTGTGGAAACTTCGTGATCATTGTCTCGTCACATGTTTAATACTTTGTTAACTGGCTGATTCTGTTATTTGTGGTTATTTATACCAGGTGGGTGACAAACGGTTTGCCTCGGCAGTATATTAAGTCTATATATTTGACAGCCTCCGTGGCGCAGTTGGCTAGACATTGGCTGTAAACAAACGGCTGCGGATTCGATCCGGGACAAATGTTTGTGTGATCCACAGATATTTGTTTGATATTTGTTTTTGTGAGACCGAAAAATCTCTCTTAGTTTCTGATATTCGCGACACATGTCTTGAGTCTTGGTGTGGGGTCAGCAGTACGCATGTGACTATTGCGTATATATTAACCCTGAAGATAATTGTTTTTGAATTTAATTTCATAGGAGACCCCAAAATAGAATTTAAGGTATGGAGAATAATACGGATGGGTCAATTCGACCGAATTCTCAAAGTCCACCAGAAAAGCGACGAGAATAACAAATTTGCTGATGCATTTCATTCGTTGAGTGAGATTGCCAGAGATTACCGCTGGTGGTATGTATATTCGGAATATATCTAAGAGTGACCATAGCGACCTACTTATTCAGTTTTTACTGGTGGTAGGTTTCTTATATGTGAGAGGCCGCCTGGGTACCACCGCAATATCTATTTCTCTCGCCAAACAGCAGTGTTAATGCGCTGTTGTGTTCCGGTTTGAACGATATTGTAGCCAGAGTAATCCTGGTCATAATGAGACTTAACATCTTAAGTCTCAGGATAGCGATCGCAGTGAAATTCCAAGCATTGTTTTGTAATTCATAGTGTTATTTGGTTTTCTACTATTCATAAGCGGTCGTATCGCTTACCATTAGGTGAATGGCATGCTCGTCTCGCCATTCTAAGCAATAAAAAAGTCCCTATAAAGGTTTACGCCATAAATCGTTGCTTTTCGGGCGCATATGACCAAGTGAGGAGAAGGGAGATAAATTTTATGCATCTATTTCATGTGTTATTTTCAGTTGTCTGTTAAGTTCGTCAACCACCATCAATCACCACGTGATATTCTGAGGCCTAATCCCTCCCAATCGAACTCGCAACCTAAAAGGAGACCCGTGCCTACAGTGTGGCGTATATGGGCTGGATAATTATATTACTACATATTAAGTTTCATGTACATTCAAAAGTGGGCCACTGTGGGAATGAAAGCTCCACGTTTTTCCGTTCGCCAAAGATTCTCAAAGAAACAATATAATTTTCCCTGAATTGATTATTCAAATTGGCGTTATCCGGTAATGAAGACGGTCTCAATTGAGATCACTCGGATGAGTACTTGATGCAATTTACATTATAAATTGGGTACGTTCGGTGCATGCCGGCTAAACGTTCGATTCTGAAGACTTCAAAATATATTTTGTGATTTATTTAGAAGACGTATGTGTTTGGGTTAAATAAAATCAAGGTTTATGAAGGTAAATAATAATAAGTACACCCAACTGTCATCCATAGGTCTGAGCCCATATTAAGATACCAAGTCTTGTTTGAGTATGAGAAAATATAAGCGACTATATGGTCTAACATCCAGACCTTAAAAAACCTTAAATCCCCTTAATGTTCGGATCTAGAGATAAATTGGAAAGCAATAGGTAAATCTCACTTTTCAATCCTTTCTCTCCGACTCAATAGCCTAAATAATTTAAACTCATAATGGTTTCTCAGATTTACGCGAATATTACACATTGAAATAAAACTATTTTTTACGGATTTTATCACGATTTGGTTTAATTTTTACATTTTTTTACTTTCCGACGTTTCGATTGCCCTACAGCTTTCGTGGTCACGGGGCGGACTGAGGTATTAGTCATCTGCTCAGTGACTGTAACAATTTAACTACCTATAATTTTCAATTAAAGCTGTAAAACAATCAAAACGTCGCGTCGGGAAGTTAAAAATTTTAAAAATTAAACCAAATCGCGATAATATCCGTAATAACTAGTTTTATTTCAAATAATTTAAAATCCTTAAATTTATTTGGTATTTATAGGCGGAAGAAATCATTGACTATCAGATTAATGACTTGTAAGATTATCAAGGCGTAATATACGTAAAACAAGTTTCTGTTTGGCGTAATATACGTAAAACAAGTTTCTGTTTTTCATAGCTGGACACATACGCTGCGCCACTAAACTCGCCCTACGTCTGAGAGTAATAAAACAATCTATCCATCCTTGACCCCATCATAAAGTAAATGAGCCCATATCTAAGTAATAAAGGAGAATTATTACGTAAAGAAAACGTTTCGCGGACAAGACATTGTGGACGATAAAACTGTGTTCTGTCACTTACACACTCATATTACGAACGAACAGCAAATCATACAAATTGTTATGCTGGCTCACAACAATTCCGACGAAATAAAACTAGATAATTCGCTTGATAAAGATAAAATGGATCGTTGCGGCGCGGGTGCAGAATTTGCTAGATGTGACTTGAAGGTGCTTTGCTTTCTTGCCGAAGTTGAACTGCAGAAGTTGAATTATTTTACTATTCCATGTCTAAATGGAATGAAGTTTCTTTCTTAGACAGCGATTTGCACATGTGTCTTTTGAATTCAGATGTCTCTATGGACGTTAGGCAATGGGCTACCAGTAGGACAGACTTCGATGACTTAAAAACAATCTGCTAGCAGATGCCAAGTTGCAATATCATAAGAATAAACTATATTGGGTCCACCACTAATCTTCGGAATGATTGCGAGGGACAAACCACTGCTAGGGCTGGACTTACGATACCTGGGTATACGATACACCTAAAAATAGACCTCGGCCCCACTCATTCTTGCGTTGCTAGAATTCGCATAGCTCCGAATTTGTTTTGCAATTTGATGTTTTTCGTGCTCGTTAAACTGAGCGACAACACACAGATATCAAAAAAATCATAGATATTTGTAAATCCTTTTCCAAATATTTTACGATTGCCCCATCTAGATTCCCTCAACCCGCAAACAAGAGATAATAGCACGAGCAAACAGTTCGGTTAGCACAAACAAATACACTGTATGGACGATCAGAAACCCAATAAGGGTTGATTCGGTTGATTGCAATCAGTGTCCCGCCACCCCCACCCCTCCTGATTGTACGTGATACGACTGATTGGGGATTTTTGTACGCCGCCTGATTATCTTATTGACTCGCTAATGAACGAACATTCATATTTGGACATGTTGGAATTATATTGATGAGGTCGGTGATGCAAGACTTCGAATCTCAAGCAGCAACTCCTGTAAATAATTAAATGCACCCAACAGTCACATCTGAGAGGCTGTCAGGCATTAAAATATGCTGTCAATCCTTGACACTCTCCGTGGCGCAGTTGGATAGACGCCGGCTGTGAAACAAGAGGCCGCGGGTACGATCGCACCGATACAAATGTTTGGGTGAGCCACAAGTATTTGTTTCGCGTCCGGGTGTTTATGAGACCGAAAAGTCTCTCGTAGTTTATGATACGAAAAGACTTAATTAATTTCAATGCAGGTCAGCACTATGTATGACTATTGGTGTATTTATTAAAATATTGATACGTAAGGTGAAGTGAACAATTATTTATTTCCATCTCTTCATATTTGTTTTTTCTTTCTGATTAAAGACGTGGGTTAAATACAAGCTAGTATCCCTAATGGTCGCCAAACACTTTCAAGTGCGTTTGCGCAAACGCAAGTTTGCACAACTCAAATTTTACTGGTGGTAGGTCTCTCATATGTGAGAGGCCACCGCAATGTCTATTTCTCCCGCCAAACAGCAGTGTAAATGCGCTGTTGTGTTCCGGTTTGAAGGACATTGTAGCCAGAGTAACTACTGGACATATTTGAGACTTAACATCTTATGTCTCAGGATGGCGAGCGCAGTGGAATTCCAAGCATTGCCTTGTAATTCATGGTGTTGTTTGGTTTTGCTACTGTCCATGAGCGGTCGTATCGCTTACCATCAGGCGAATGGCATGCTCGACTCGCCATTCATTGCAATAAAAAAAAAATAAAAAAAAAAAATCGAAAATTGGAACGAAATTTTCGCAGTTATTTTCCCACACACGTTCCAGTATACTGGTGCAAACTCAGACTTGCACAGTTATCGTTACGTGTGTCGCGGCTATTAGAGACTCAGCACTAGGTGGTCATTCTTTGCGTGCTGTTGATCCTGGCAGACAGGAGTTGCAGTGGTGGGTGTGTGGGAGATGAGATTGTTTAGAGCTGAAGGCTTGTAGCTACAATGTTCGTTCCTATGCATGCGAACACCTTTAACAGGGATAACCTGAAGCAGCCTATCTGTTTTCAACAAAAAGTTATTCATAATTAAGTGATGAAGGAGCAAGGATACGATCCAAGGGCTCAGAGGAGCAACTATAGTCAATAACTTTTTTGATTCCATATGTGGTAATCAATGAAATTTATAAAAATAAATACATAACTTATTAGATAAACGATTGACAATCAACACTTCGAAACTGATCGCTGATGATTCCACAATTATTGCAATAATGAAAGAATAATAAACAATCAATAAGACCCCACACAGTCCAGCGCGCAACTGTAAATATCAAGGTTCGAATCCATGTTGCCAATGAACGTAAATACATATTAATGTCTTTAATATTTATGAAGATGTTCGCAGTTCTCTCAGCCTTAGGCGCTGTACTGCTTGAGCTAAATTACTACCAACAGCGTTTTAAACCTTGAATTGTTGATACCTGAAGTGCAATTGATGGCTTGTAGTGTGCTGGTTAGATTCCGCGCAATGAATTGTGATATTGATATGAAATTCGATTCATTAGAACTTTGTTATATTTGGTACCTGTTTAAAGTCCTTAAACGACAATGCGACATGTGATAGGTTGGTGTCAGAACCAACAAGAAAGATTACCCACATACCCTGGAATTATTAATTATCATATTTAAGGCATATGGCCTCTAGTTCTCTAGTTCTAGCCTTCCCCTTTAAAAATAAAACTGTGTACATCATTATTTTAGGAAAACTATGTATTTATAACCCAAATACGACGTTATGTAAAAAATTGCAAAGTAAATTGTCGCTTTTTGTTTTGCAAAATTTTTAGTTGCATTGTGTCTGAAGTCACTAATGCTACGTTCGTTACGCTTCGTTGATATGTATATGTATACCCAACACAAATATTTGTTGGTCATGCAAACATTATTCTCAATGCGGAGATGGAATCAGCAGATTCTTGTTTCACATTATATTTCTTACGTCACAAAGTCTTTGTTTAAAACATCCATAATTCAACCTCTTCAATAAAATGCCTACACCTGTAATATTGAACATAAGTGCAGGCTTTACTGCCGTGTTGTTTAGTAGCTACTGCGTGTTCAAGCTTGCATCGGCTTGTAAATCCTACGGCTTGCACGCGATACCTCCGTACTCCGTAGTAAGCACCGAAACATGCAGGATTCTTTAGTAAATACGTCATTGCAAATATACCAAAATATAGCTATATTTTGATCTAAAATCGTGGGAGAGGATGCTACTTTGCAGAATAAATAAATACATCCAACAGTCACATACATAGTCCTGACCCCACACTAAGATCAAGTCTTGTGTCGTGGGTATCAGGAACTACGAGAGACTTTTCGGTCTCACAAACACCCAGACCCGAACCAAATACTTGAGGTTTCTCTATATCAGCCCATATACGTCCCACTGCAGGGCACGGGCCTACTCTACAATCGAAAGAATCGTTTGAGAGTGGTTAGGCCATAAAGTCCACCACGCTGGCCTAGGGCTGGTTGGCGGACTTACATACCGTAGAAATTCTTTAAAATCGCTACGGTATGCAGGTTTCCTCACGATGTTTTCCTTTACCGTTAAAGTGCGTGGTGATTGACTATCAATACACACATAACTCCGAAAAGTCAGAGGTGTGCCCTGGGATTTGATCCCGCGACCACTGTGAACGTGTAGGCAGCCGCGTCTGGTCCTTTACCGACAGGCCACCACGCACATTTGACCACACACTTGAGGCTTGCACAAACATAAATTGTCTCGGTGCGAGGTTCGAGCCCGCGGGGTCTTGTTTCGCCAACTGCACCACGGAGGCTGTCTATACTTCTTACGTTATGTTGGTAGGATTGGTATTCTTATCCACTCGGATAATGATCACCGTGCAGTATATGCAGATGTAAAACCTGTCAAAGTGACCTGAGTGAGTAGCGTTTCTACCATTCTGTGTATATCATGTGTATTGGGATTGTCATTCGCAGAGCTCTTATGTTTTGTTGCTCTATTATATTTTTCATAAAATGTTTAATAATCTTGATTTTTATTATTGCTAATGTTACTCAAGTTTCAATTTTAATTCTGTTTTTAGTAATTCACCAATTATTATATATTCCATACACAAACTCACGCCTTTATCCCCGAAGGGGTAGGCAGAGGCGCCACTAGGACACCCACATTTCGCCTTGAATGTTCCGTCCCATGATGTGATAGGGGGCGAGCCTATCGCCATATCGGGCACAAATTCCTGACTCCGGGCTGATAATGAACAGAAAAATCCAATATCACTTTGCCCGACCCGGGATTCGAACCCGAGACCTCAGCTTTGTAGTCATATCGCAGTACAACCACGCCACCGAGGCAGTTATTATATATTAAGTATTATAAATACGTGTATTCATCGTCCTGGAGATACAATTAGAAAGTGTCACAAATACTAATGAGTATTAAGTTTTTGTAATATTAATAAATATAAATAAATAAATATCTGGATACAGGCTGGCGTAACTGTATAGTTGTGATCATTTTGGCGTCGTCTTAAAAAATGTCTGAGAACGCACCAAGATAAACGATTTTTACGTCACCGTCTTGCAAATGTGAATATGGTTATTCCTTCGAAACTTTTTTCTTCATGATTTAATATGATGCAGTGCAACCACCGACGTTGTGATGGTTGTTTATTGTGGGTCATTATGCCATATTATACACCAGGATTATAGGAAGAAAGGATATGTGGACCGACCGGCTTTTATACAGCCTTAAGATCCGGTAATGATATGAGTTAGCGAACCTCTTACTTCAAGCTGAGATGGCCACTACCAACAAGCATCTTCGTGTGAGACTGTTAAGTTTATTTTTCTAGCAAAAAACATTTAAAGCCGAAATAAAAGCCGCAAGCCGTCACATGCAAAAAGCAAAAGCCATAAAATCGGCGACGGCACTAAATTCAACCTTTAAAGGCAGTTTTCACTCGCTAGTACTTAATGTATGAACCGATGCAAAAACTTACAAAGCACATACTCGTTTCTTAGTATCATTCCACTTGGTGGGCGGACCGAGCTGCCACGACCATTTACTGGACTTCCAACCTTCACCCCACCGGATAGAGTTAAAAATCCAATGGTAGGCTATTCTCCAGGTATGTGCAAGTACATAAGGGAACATGTAAGAGATTGTTGTACCAGCTATACCAATTAACACTACTCGAAATGGTCCAAATAAAGGAACATGATTCTACTTATATGAAAGTTGTACGGCACTGTTAGGTTTTACAAGTGTGTTGGCTTAAAGGGACTTTATTACGTCATTTTATGATATGTTATAGGGCTATGGACGCAGAAAAATCTAGTTTTGGAAGTGGATGTTTCAGATTGTTCATACTTAAGATTAGAGTCAATATCAATTAATCCTGGTTGGAGCCAATTTGAATATAGAATTATACCGCCTTCCTTGTCCTATTGTTTTTCATTTGGGGTCGGTTCAAAAATATTTGTTATCATCATCTAAACTAATTTGGGTTATGATTACTTTTATCGTTAACCTCCTCAGAAATAGTATCAGCTCTTAACGCCAATTACAGAGGGAGAGTTTCTCGCGCCGAGAATCGTATGCGATTATCGCATGTCATAACCGCCATAGTTCTGACAAATTTACACGATGCAACTTTTTTAGATCCTTGCGATAATCGTATCTTCGAGGCGAGAAACTCTCTCCGTCGAAATGGTGCTTTTATGCTGTTGTAATGCGGGTTGAAACTCCGTATATTGTGAAAAAAATTCGAGTATTCTTGTGGAGATCACGCATACAAATTCTCTTACTATAATATTTCCTTCGTCGTTCAAGCGACGACGCCGAAAGGTTTTACAATGCAGCCTCTACACCTCAAAAATATTGATTACTAATGTGTAGGTATTTCTAAAAAATAAACACTGTTTGCTGGAAATCTGCTCCGTGGCGCAATTGCTTAGACGCCCCCAAACCCCTCATGGATCCATGGGGAAGGCCTATATTCAGCAGTGGACTTCCTGGCTGTATTTATTATTTATTTATTGGTTAAACTAGTTTTTTTTTATATGTCTCAGTTTCTTTTACTTCCCACCATACTGTAGTAATGTACTATATGAAATCGTACTGCTGAATAATTCAGTAGAGGGTGCACCGGGGCGAAGTGTCAAGGGTGGCGCGTCTAGACCCGCGTTCTTGCAACAGACAAAAAGTTTGCTTATTTATTGTCTATTCCTAACTTAGAAACTCACCTGAAAAAACTGTACGTTTGCCCGTAAGAATTTTTAAGCATACATAAACTCACGCCTTTATCCCCGAAGGGGTAGGCAGAGGCGCCACCAGGACACCCACATTTCGCCTTGTAATATTCCGTCCCATGATGTGATAGGGGGCGAGCCTATCGCCATATCGAAAGTTTGGAAAATCGAAAATCGAAAAAATCGAAAAGAATTTTTAAGCGACTTCAATAAAAGGAGTATAACTATAGTACATTACGTAAAAATTCTTGTAAAACCAATATATTGGGACGCAAATAGCAGAGTACGAAGATAATTAAAGTAAGGCCTTGGTTTTGAGTCTTGACTACACTTTTAATGTGTTTCTATAATACGTGGTGCATTGAAAAGGATATTGTGTGTCGGGTTCAGTCAATTTAAATCCAATTTCGGCCAGGCCTTATATTTGTGTCAACCGAAAAGAGATAAACACCAATCGCCAGCATATACCTTATTTGGACTGTATACTGCTCAAAACAACTTTAACATCATTCATATTTTAGTGACTGTTATAAAAGTAGCTCATCGCCATACGCGCTTCATTCAAGATGATTCGAAGGTCCTGAACACCCCATGAATAATGAAAACTCATAAACACTCCGGCAACGTATTTACCCTGCACAATGCGGAAGTGTCATTCCACGCAGAAATAATGCAACACCTACCTGCTTATACCAGTCACCCTCTGTTTACTGTAGCCTGAAATATAAGCAGAGATAGTGTAAAAATAGTGTTGCATTTCTGAAAATTTTCAGTTATTAAAACTAGGATTCTCACATGTATCATTGATGTAGACATTGGATACTTTGCGAGGAAGTAAAATTGGTTTTGATTTCATACTAAATTATGCGTGACAGCCTCCGTGGCGCAGTTGGTTAGTCGCCAGCTGTGAAACGAGAGGCCGCGGGTTCGATCCCGCACCGAGACAAATATTTGTGAGGCTCACAAGTATTTGTCTCGGGTCTGGGTGTTGGTGAGACCGAAAAAGTCTCTCGTAGTTTCTGATTCCCACGACACAAGACTTAATTTTTTATCTTAATGTGGGGTCAGGATTATGTATGTGACTGTTGAGTGTATTTATTTTTTTATTAAAATTATGGTTCGCTTTAACCGTAAAAGAAAATCTTATAAATTATCATACCACTCAGCCTGCTCATGTTCATGAAGAAGAAACGGTGCAACTCCCTCAGAAACACGAATTGTTTTCTTTTTCATTTAGTGTTAAGGGTATATTCAAGTTGTTGCAGATAGCTTTGTATAGCCTCAGTTGTGCTCCTGTCAATCATAATTGAGATTTGTAGTGTTGTAATATACACTGGTGCGGTGTACTCGATATGCGTTCAAGTAAAACTAATCGCGTTAACAGAAAACCTATAAAATGGAGCGCGCGGTTTGCTCGGTCAGGCCTTGTACGCATCTGAGGGTTTGCTACTAGACATTCAGTCACCAACTTCTGCTATGTAACATAAAAACAACAAAAACAAAGCATAAACTCACGCCATTTTCCCAGAAGGTGTACGCAGAGGCGCCGCCATCACACTCACATTTCGCCTTGTATGTTCCGTCCTACGATGTGATAAGGGGCGAGCCTGTCGCCATATCGGCCACAAATTCCTGAGTCCGAGCTGATAATGAATAGAAAAATCCAATATCACTTTGCCTGAACCGGGATTCGAACCCCAGGCCTGAGCCTTGTTATCGTACCGTAGTACTACGCCACCGAGGCAGTTTATGTAACATAAATATAAAAATAAAATAAATAAAATACACCCAACAGTCATATTCATGGTCCTGACCCCACACTACGATCAATTCAGTCTTGTGTATATCAGAAACTACGAGAGACTTTTCGGTTTCACAAACACCCAGTCCCGAGGCAAATATTATAAATACCTACTTAGACATAATTGTAATAACCCTTCCGGTGTCCATGACGCCCATATCGGGCTCCCTGTCAAGATTTATGTGACGTTCTCCATTGTTCGCCATTGTGTCAATCTGTCAAAAGTCTATTGTCTATACTCTATACATAGACACCTGAAGTGATAACAATCGTACATAAAAATATTTCTTCCACCATTTCCAACTGCGATACAGCTATCAGCGAAAGTGGCGCGTCACCGCGATTACAAAATGGCGGCCTGTCAGTTGGCGCCAAATTAAACGTGGTCCTGTATGATATCGCTCTTTGATCTCACTCCCGGAGGAGTGTTTGCACAGAGCCGCGTCTGTCTGTTTGTCCTGCAACGGTGAAAGGGACCTCGTGAATGCTAGAGAACGCTCTCTTTCAATAGGAGATTTATATCGAAGGAGACGTATAGCGTCGCAATTTGTGGATTGTAGATATAGTGATAAACGTTCCGCGGTTGAATGCGCGTGTACACTCGGGGGAGGTTTCCATTGATTGACGTGTCAGTGTAAAAATCTTGGAAACACTGACTCAAGGCACATGCATCCAGAGTCTAGACAGTTAGGACATCTGCCTACAAAATGTTGATACTTTTTGAATTCTGAAAAATTACGGAATCTGTAATTCAAAAGAAAAATATCAATATTTCATAACTGGAGGTACTGCTTGTTTGACGCGTTTGATGATCGTACTTTAATAACAGAGTTTATTTTCAAATATATTTTTTTGTAAAAGGTGATGTTTCAGAACCTTAATAAGATAAACAATAATTTATTTGCACTTTTTTTTAATAGGGCAAATTAATTACATATTATGCATATAATATCACTGATAGGAATACGACCACTCATGGACAATAGCAAAACCAAACAACACCATGAATTACAAAGCAATGCTTTGCATTCCACTGCTCTCGCCATCCTGAAAAATAGTATTCTGTGCTGAATCATAAGTTGTTAAATGTTAAGTCTCATTATGTCCAGTAGTTACTCTGGCTACAATGTCCTTCAAACCGGAACACAACAGTGCATTTACATTACTATTTGGCGGGAGAAATAGACATTGCGGTGGTACCTACCCGGGTGGCCTCTCACAATACATATGAGAGACCTACCACCAGTAAATATTGAGAAAAATACAGTAATATCAATCATGAATACACTTATTACTAGTACAAAACATCGCTCATAAGTTACGATTCACACAACCTGTTTTCGGCTGCAATCAATAAGTGTTTGTTAGCACGCGACAGTTTTTATAGTTTCATTATTGAGATTACTTGTTACCTATATTACACTCCAAGGGGCTATTAAGAACACAAAAACCTATGTATGGTGTAGCACACAGTCGCCTTATTCTACCTTATTTATTAGTTATTACTATGTATTTAAATTTATTAATATGGAGTGGTCTGTGTGTTAAATAATAAATAAATAAATAAATACACCCAACAGTCACATACATAGTCCTGACCCCACACTAAGATCGAGTCTTGTGTCGTGGGTATCAGAAACTACGAGAGACTTTTCGGTCTCACAAAAACCCAGACCCGAAACAAATACCTGTGGATCACACAAATATTTGTTTCGGTGCGGGGATCGAACCCGCGGCCTCTCGTTTCACAGGCGGCGTCTAACCAACTGCGCCACGGAGGCTGTCGGTTAATTAGTATTTTAAAAATGTTTATTAGTATTTTAAATAATTTTGCAGTAGTGGCCTAAAATAAATTGTTTTAAAGTTAAGAAATAGCTAAGAAAACGAGATGTTTAATGGTTTTCTGTCAATAAAATACATTCATAAATGACTGGTTCGATTTCGTCAGAAAAGACATGTGATCCCATAGTCTTAGTGAAAAAGGTGAAGATCTACCGAAATGGAAGAATTGCGTTTCCTGTCACAGCCTCGAAATATGCTTATACTAACAACTGTCAATTCATTTTTACATAACGATATATTTCAATTAACTAACCTACAATACTCTAATAATAAACATATCATTTTATTTTACCCTACCAAAAATGTCATTATTCATTGTACTATACTGTATCAGCCCATATACATCCAACTGCAGGGCACGAGCCTCTTCTACAATCGAGAGTACGATTGAGAGGGGTTAGGCCATATAGTTCACTTCGCCGGCCTATTGCGTGTTGGCGATATTAATTTAATTAAAAACATTTACTATCCAGTATAACTTGACCTCCGGCCTTCCTCGAAAAAAACAACTTAAATAGACTAAGTAATCCAATACGAAATTAGATTAACACGTAATGTATTCAATAAAATGCCCAAATCGCCCAGTAATTTGATATATGGTGTATTGATGGACACTGCACGTCAATCATAATGTATTCGCATAGAAATTCATTGAGGATCAGAACAGTGGATGACGAATTGCTGTAATTAGGGTCAGTGGAATATATTTTGTTATTCAGTTGGGGTGAATGCTGTGGATTCTCCATATTCATAGGATTTAGGGAAGATGAAAAAAAATGTATAGGAGATTTTTAAAAAATTGCGGTATTCCACAGTGTTATCTTTAGATTTGCATTGTTATTATAGCATTTTTATTATGACTGTCTCGGTGGCGTAGTTGTACTACGGTAATAACAAAGCTGAGATCTCGAGATCGAATCCCGGGTCGGGCAGTGATATTCGATTTTTCTATTCATTTTCAGCCCGTAGTCAGGAATTTGTGCCCGATATGGCGATAGGCTCGCCCCCTATCACATCGTAGGACGCAACATACAAGCTCCTCTGACTACTGGGAAAGGGCGTTAGTTTATGTATGTATGTATGTTTTTTTGCATAAGTCCTGCAAATGAGCAAGAGGGGTTATATCAAGTTAGAATCACGCCCTAAGCCAGGTTAACACGGGGGAATTCTCGCCTCAAAGATACATTTATCGTTTATTCGATAAAACGAATTTCCCTCAAGGAACCAAAAACGACAGCAACGCCGTATCTTAACGTCGGTTTTTTAGTCAGTGGTATCATTTTGTTCAAGCCGTTGCATATTCATAATGTAGTTAAATGTCACTGAAGCGTGGACCTATCTTATTTATGTAAAGCTGATATTAGCGTTCGAGAAATTTTAAATCTTGCACCAAAAAATGACTGATTTTACATTTGATAGTAATAACGTTAAGATAGAAAGTCGACTAGTGATACACGAATATCACTCGCTACTCGACACAATTAGGCCGGCCAACTCAATCGTGATAGAAACTGCGGTAATCACTTACTACCCTCGATAAATTTTACACAAATTGAACCCTACCATGACACGCAATAAATCCAAACTAAATAAATTCAACAAAAATATTTTCTGTAAACTATCAAAGTCACGACGGGGACGGAAGTGACGGCGGCGATGCGCGTGCGCCGAGCTTCCGGCCGCGTGAACCAAAATGGCGGCGGCACGCTTCCGGTTGGCATAGGAAGTGACGCGGAGGGTGGTGTCGGCTCCGTATAAATTATGATTAGGGATGCTGCATTGTCCGTTGCACAAAGCGTTGCATCTAGGAAGCTTCGCTGCTTGCTTTTATCAAGTTAATGTGTTTGCGTACTTGTTTTAAGTCTGTTAATAATTGAAATTGTGATTCTTAGCTAGGTATTCTTCGAAAGATAAGCGTTAGATAAATATTTATTTTAAGGTTAACATAAATTACAAACTCTTAATAAAAATTGCGCGTAAAATAAGCCTGTATTCGTGCTATATCAGCTCATAATCGCCCACTTCTAAGCACGGGTCATCTCTACAACCAAGAGTACTATTGAGAGGGGTTAGGCTGTCCGCCACGCTTAGTGTGGGTTGGCTAAAGTTGAGTCTAATGAATTTGAATTCAGTTAATAAGAAAACTGCCGTGAGTAACTTTGATTATAAAATAGATATTTATCAGAATCTATGCGTCCCCCTGCAAGAATAGGCTATCTCCATTATAACAACGTACTAGGGATCTTAAACCACAAATTCAAAACTAAAATCCAATTATTGGAAACGAGCTGCTCCCGTACACTTCCCAGATTCTTTATCACACTGTTTGGTGGGTAATTTAGCAGCTGCAGCCTCCGTGGCGCAGTTGGTTAGACGCCGCCTGTGAAACGAGAGGCCGGGGGTTCGATCCCCGCACCGAAACAAATATTTGTGTGATCCATGGGTATTTGTTTCGGGTCTGGGTGTTTGTGAGACCGAAAAGTCTCTCGTAGCTTCTTATACCCACGACACAAGACTCGATCTTAGTGTGGGGTCAGGACTATGTATGTGACTGTTGGGTGTATTTATTTATTTATTTATTTGTAAATAAATAATAATTCATAATCTAAAGTATCGCCTGCCTCGGTGGCGTAGTTGTACTACGATTACAAACGCTGAGGTCATGGATTCGAATCCCGTAAAATTATCTGGCTGGAGTCAGGAATTTTTGACCGATATGGCGATAGGCTGGCCTCCTATCACATCGTAGGACGGGACACCCAAGGCAAAACGTGGGTGTCCTGGTTGCTACTAGGGAAACCTCTGCCTACCCCCTCTGATCTGTTGTTCAGATTTCTAGGGTGTACAAAAAAGGATATACGAATAAATAACTAAGCTAAAATACCGCTTCGCCGATTGATATCAGCAACTGTGATAGCTCACAAAGCGGGTGCAGTGTGTGCATTTCTGTGCAAGTGACGAACCATGCACTCGCTACATTGTGGACGCATGCTGTCGGCACGAATTGATTGCTACAATTATTGTACCGAGATACTAGCTGAATAATGGAACTGCTGATTGACTGCCATCACTAAATAATAACAATAATAAATAAATACACCCAACAGCCACATACTGGACAGTCCTGACCCCACACTAAGCTCGAGTCTTGTGTGTCTCTCACAAAGCGTGGGGTGCTCACAACCATTACATATCCTTAAGCTTTTTAGAAAGCTTTCAAAACTTCGTGAATTTAAAATAAATAATAGTTCAAAAACCTAAAAAAACACGCTTTCGTAAAAGATCCAACTAAAAGAGTAAAAATAATTGATAGTTATGAGTTTAAGATTAGAAAATGTAGTGAAATACATTCATTTTATTACGTGCGCGAGATAATAGTTATTTAGAGACCCTTTTGGGATTGCATATTACCAGTTATCAATGTTACCATCATAAAAAGGTAAGCCAAAAAATATTTCAAATTCGCCCCTGCCCCGGTTGTCATCAGTCAATCGGCAACCCAGCTAGAAACACTAATACATGGATATCATCACTTACACGAACCGAGTCATATAAATTAGTTCCGAGCGACGAAGCATTGCTGCCGGATAATTCAATACAAAAAACCGAATACATTCCCGTAATTGTGTTATAATAGTACATCTAATATGTTATGTTAACGCAAATAGAAAGATAATTACACCTATGCGCTGTGTAATTACAATGTTACCGCTTTTTATTATTATTTTTGCATGTAAAGAGGGGTTTTGTAGGAGTAACGGCCTCAGGTTCTTGCGTTCACACCGTGGACTTAGAGCGTGGAATTTTTAGAAAAATAGTAAGGCTGTGGTGTACTATGAGAGGCCGGCTATGAAACGAGCCTTCGCGAGTTCGATTCCGCACAATACATTTTATGATTGATCGTTCAGTTTAATTCTGCAGAGACACATTAGAAAAAAACGTTTTTAAAAAGTAAGGAGTATCACTAATATATACAAATAGGTATACAAAGATGACACCCAATTCTGACATAACAAAACAAACTCGAAAAAAAATATGCCATCTTTGTCTAAATCTGATTAGAGCGGATTCCATACTATACTATCCAGCATTCTTAAAGGGGAAATAACTTATAATCACTATTATGTAGTACACAATCAACTGAAGAGACCAGACAAAGCACCAACAAACTGTAATACAAAAATCACAAAGAACAAATTCAATTAATTAAAAGCAATTCACAAAAAATTAGACAACAAAAGGGAACTATCAGCAAAAAGTACAAAAGGACATCCTGATTAACATAATTAAATACCACTAAACCGATTTGCTGAGTACTCGAGACCCCCATCATTTAGCCCTTTCTCCTACATTTAATTGGTAGGATCTTAAAACACGAATTTCCCTCTTTTTGTTCGTCGTACAGGAAGCTTGGGCTCTCAAAAGGTTGTTTTTGGGCTCGGTTGCATGCAGAATTGTATGAGCTATATAATCTGCCAGGTTTATTGTCCCTACAGATGGGTAGGCAAATTAGCAGGATATATCAATCGGGTTAGTGGATTCGTGTGTTTTTTGCTTGTGGCGAATGCTTTTCGTGTGCCGCAGCGATGAATGGTAATATGTGCCGTGCGATTGTCCATTGTTTTTGTATGGTTCATTTCAATTTTATTGCGGGATGCGTATGTCAGTTTTTAGACGGATCGAGGGCCGTTCGTCAAATGGAACTCTGATATGGGAGTTTTATTTGTTTAAGTACCTTGTAAGTAGCCCTGATGTGAATGGAGCGTAAAATTCTCCAGTTTAAATGTTCAATACGAAGTCATTGAGTGGATTTTGAGTCCGAGAGCTAGGCTTTGGCCAGGCTTGGCTGCATCATCAAGCCGATGACTGCGCTGTGAAGTCTGTAAAAACGTACTTACTGTCTCTCTAAAAACTGGCAAGGGTTAACAGCGTCATAGCCGAATTCTGTCGATAATATTGTTGAAAGCAACATGATCATTACCTTTGTCCATCTCTAAACGTTCCACCATTGATCCTGCAATGCTGGTAAAGTGGTAATAACTTCTCGTCCATTCGATACTGTGCTTTGATGAAATGGTTGCAGCTGTTAATTAGACATTTTACAGGTATTGTATTCTAACTACTAACTCTACTGTATTCGGGCCTACCCTGTAAAAATATTTGTTAGTGAATAATAAATAATAATAATAAATATTTTTTTAATTTTCTGTTCCAATAGCGATTAATCATACATTTCATTTAAATAATCTACAATAAACCAATAAAACGTGAGCATAATAATACACTAGTATAACAAAACAAAGAAGCTTAATATCTCGTACTTAAGTACACTAAAAAATTATGTACTCATCACTTTTAAAATTATTAAATCTAATTCTAAATCAATTTAAAACATCTAAACAAACACCACTAACTAAACAACTTTAAAACAAAGCACGAAAACATTGTACCACTATTTCAACTACGGCTTCGTATCGTATCTATTTGACCCACTTTTCACTTTCGGTAACAATTTTACGACTAACCTAATCCCGTTAGCCCCTATGATGGACACTCACACACACAACGCTATGCCAGGGCTGCCCGCGGCGTGTTTACCCACGAAACAGATCTGTTAGCTCAGTTGATTGCAGATCGAAACTTTAGAGAACTGACCACTCGGAATCAGATTACCGGTTCGTTACCCGCAGACCATTTTTGCTGTTTGCCTGACCGCTAACAATGCAAACAAATACTGTCGGTTTGCGTGGGGTTGCGTTTTGTTATCCGATGTTTGTTCAGCCCTGTAACGTTTGCTACTGAAACTGTTTAGTGATGTTCTAATTGGTTTGCAAAAATAAAACGTGAATGTTTGACAAAATTTTGAATTTAGAATAAAATGTATACGAATCAAATTGCCTATTCTATTTTTTAAACACAAGCGGTGCACAGAATAAAATCACTTTTTATAAAATCCGTAACTGTTTACCACTTAGGTACTGAAAAATATGTTGAAAAACTTGTAAGTTGGTAATTAAAACAATATTATAAAAAGACTAATCACACAACTTAAGTACATTAATATTGATTTACTAATTTAATAATTTAAAATACTTCTTTCATGCGGGTCCTTAATATGTCCCTCATTAAATCTATTACGAAACAAAACTTTTACATCAAGCTAAACTTTAAACAATACCACTAGCATTCGAATCCAGCATCCCATATCAAGTCAATTTTTAGTTGCTAAAAAGTTGTCCCTTCGAATTAAAAATGTTGGAGTCCACGTTAATCAAGTTCATTACCACTGGCCGATTGAAAGATTCCGTCGGGGCCAGGGCTCGTCAATCGTGTCCAATTACGTGGCGACGGGCCACTGTCTCGACAATTATGCATTCTTCCCTTTACTTTATACTGGGTCTAGGAACCGTTTATGGACGGTGGGAATCGAAATATATTCCGTTTTGTAGCGTTTGATAAGTTTGATTTTCGGCGAAATGTGATGGAACTATTTTAACATTTTTGGATTGTATGTACGTTTAATGCAAATATATAATTTTAATTAGTCGATGTTCAATTATTTTCTGTTTATTTCGCTTATAATAGTACTGGGAGCGTTGCAGTATCTGATTTTAAGTAACTAACTACTAACTAACATGTCTAACTATTCCTCTAGTCATTTACTTATGTAACCCAAAGATACTTATTTATCGGCGGTTTGCTAAGACAAAGAATTTTATCCCAAAACCGAAATACTTAAATCTTTGTTGTACAATAAACATACTTGGCCTTTGGTTGTCACAACATTGCAAATTACCTAGGCACCCATCTCTAAATTATTGATACACATGACAAAAAAATTTTATTTTATCGTACTGTAGGTACATAGGGACGTTTGAATGTATTTATTAATTTCATTACATGATTAATTTATAATGATAATCTTGCCTTACAATTTTTAAATCCATTGACGTCTTGTTTATTAGAGTAAAGAAGAAATACTCAGTGCATCAAAATTTCCTGTAATAAAAAATGAAATGAAATTTTAATTACAAATGAATATTAGGGAAGTAATTTTCATCATTTAATTTCCCATAGTCAAATGACTGGAATCTCAATAAACACCACAACTAAAACGGTAAACAGAATCAACGTAGACAACTAAAAAGTGTAAATAAAATAGGATGCGTCCACGCTCGCAAGCGTACGTCACAGACAGCGCTATAAATCCAAGCATCCCGACCGACGGCTAAATTCGCTTCATAAGCTATCTATATTTGCATTTGCAATTGTGCGTTTACAAGGAAACTTTATGTTACCTCTTTGATTAAGGAGTGGAGACGAGTGGCGTGTAAAGTGGTTTGATTGAAGGACACTAAAATATTGTACAAGCGCGCTAAGTTACGTCTAAAAATATTTTACGCAGGGTTTATTTTTTTATTGTTTAAATTAGAATATAGATACTATATTTTGTCATTGGCAATATATATTTTGTGGACAAATAAATATATATTAGTATGGTTTCAGATTATTGTATCTTCTTTGTCTAAAGTTAGCTAACATTATACTATTGTATAAACGGAAAATATATTTTTCCATATTTTGTTTATCACAGAGTAGTTACTTTGAATTACAACTGGATGCCAAAAATATGTTTTTCGTAATCGTGTTAAGTACGACTTACGAGTTAGCATTGAAAATATATGCCACGAAAATGTTTGGTCCCTAGTTCAAAACGTCTCGAAAACTCCTGACATATTCGAGCTTCAAATAGTATAATTAAATTTATTTAAATGAACCAACAATAAAACCAGTAAGAACACGTTCACCTTTTTGCCTGTTTATTGGACATCACAATGTTTTACTCATTACAAACACTTGTAAATGGTGCCTGTCTTATTATTTTATTCATAACAAGTTCATGGTGGCACTTCGCAGTATGTAGTTACTGTACACCTGCTAAGCTGGCCTTAACTGGTATGACTAGAGTATAAAACTGTTTAGTAGGTATTGAGTAGGTTTTATAAATAATACATATTACGAAATATAAACACATCGTGGGACGGAACATAGAAGGCGAAATGTGGGTGTTCTGGTGGCGCCTCTGCCTACCCTTTCTGGGATAAAGGCGTGAGTTTATGTATGTATGTACCTAAGCATGTAATTTTTACAGATTTTATCGCGGATTTGGTTTAAATTTTTACATTTCAACTTGCCGACGTTTCGATTACTTTACAGCTTTCGTGGCCACGGGGCGGCTTTTAGTTCAATGTTTAGTCTTTGCCTACTAAGAAATAAATTCCAGAGTGATAGATTAGCCGCGCGCAGTCCGAAACACATTTACACGGGTCATTTGAGCCCATGTCATCTGTCAGACACATTACAGCGACGTAATTAAATGGAAAGAGAAGTTTAGCTAAACAGGGCATAAAGTACAGCACCACTCAATAAAATGTATGGAGGGTGTGGAATGAATGGACACGAGTAACAGCTAGATATGCTTCGAATAATCATTTAGATGATTGCTTATTACATATGATGTTATAAAGTATAAGCGATGATAATTTGAAAATACCCGGTTGAGCTTTAAGCACAATTCTTCAATATTTTAAAGTTAGTTAGTTTAAAAGGTCTTGCGAAAGAATATCTTTATCAAAGAATATTTCAATTTAGATATTTACTCAGGTTTGTCTTCAACTATCGATTACTAACTTACTAACTATTAAGAACGCCATCTGTACTTTGTTGTTTTGTTATCTCTATAAACCTATTGTAATAATTATTATGTACAATAAAGAATAAAAATAAAATAAAATTAAAGCGATTCTTTTAAAAGTGAAGAAAAACATTACGAGCAAACCCACCTATCTAGCAGAATAAGAGACACAAAGACAAAATATGATATACCTAATGTAAAATTTACCATCCTGTACTAGGCCAGCCTGGTTAGTCAATAATAGACTTCTAACTGATTCGGTGGAATAGAGACTAGACCATGAACATTGCATAACAGATACTAGAAATTCTCACACTCAAAGTATACCCCAGCCTCTGTCACGTCATTATGGCGTCTCTACGGAAGTACGCGGGCGTCGCGACGCGTGCGTTACAAATCACTACTTTACTACTTCCGAAATACAATGAACTTGTACTTTGCAAAAAATAAATGCACAATGCCTAATAATTCTCGGTCACGCGCCGACGGACGCGCGTAATGTTCACGTTATAATGGAAGATAATAATTTGTCTCATCTCCCCTCTGTATTTTCATATTTTTATGGGATTTTATTAAAATTAACTTGTCTGGTAATTTCATTCTGTTTTTATTTAATTTTAATACTGCTGTGTGCGGCACTTTTGTTTCGAGTTGTGTGTATATTTTTCGTAATCAAATTGATAATGAATAGTATGGAAACCAAAAAGTCAGACTCGGTCCCAATCTCACAAATACTTGAATTCTGTCTGGTCAGCGGGACATTCATTTTCTATTATGTGACGTTCAAATGTACTATTATAAAGTTGGTTTCTCCCTTTGGGCTATACAGAATAATAAGTATCCCAGATAGGTATAAAGTTATATTGCCAGCCCGGTAAATGATTCTTTATCTTACGTCCAAGCAATCTGAAAATATGAACCTATTTATAAACAAAACACTTCAACGTGAACCAATCTCATAATTAATTCAAAAAGGAGCAAAATCAAACAACGTGAATTCCCACATAAACCGCATCCCACGACTCATTTGGGTGTTTTACCATCAACGCGGTGATAATTCAATAACCGAGTACATCATAAAATTTATTGGCGAACTGGGGATCATAAAAGACCACTTCATAATACAAGAAATCAAATTGCTCCGACAAACAAGCCGGTGCAATAAATTTTGAAGGTATTAAACAAAATCCTTTCAACTCGACCAGTATAACTTGACCTCCGGATAGTTCATGCCAAAAATCTATTAAAGGGATCACATTCTTTGTTTGTAATGGAAGAGGTCAGCCTAATTTGGTCATCGGACCCCTAAATTCGATGCGACACGTGTCTTTGCCACCCTTCCCGAAATCTCTATAGGACACTTTTAATACAATAAATATTTGGATGATTTTACAACACATTTTGTCACTTATATTTATGACATCGATAACAAGTAGAACAACAAATATTATACTTGTATAACCACTTTATCTAATTTGATATTTTTCAACAATGATTCATAATTAATATTATGTTTGTATGTTTGCGAATATCTAAAAATATACTGGTCGGATTTTGATGCGGTTTTCACAAATCGACAGGTTTACTTCTCAGGTTACCCAGTCAAATACAATAAAATGAATAAGTACTTAAAAAAAATATAAACCCTTCCCCTGAAGCGGCTTTTAAGTTTATTCCACTGTATATATATATATTATTTCACAAATATAATTTCAGCAATACCTAATGAAACACGTACCACACTATTTTAAAATTGGAAACAGGACTAGACCGGTATGGTCAGGAGATCAAAACATAAAGCTCACTGCGGAAGCGTGGGAGTCAGGTCGAGAAATATTTACCATTGTTATCAGCATATAATTGAGTCCCTCGAGCCTTGCACAGCTCGCTCTTTGCCTTAGAAACTGAACGTGGGTTGTTCAGAAAACGAGTCTTTTAAACTAGGACAGCTTGAGGTTCCTGGTTTGAAAATCATAATACGTTATGTTTAGATATCTTGATGTTTTAGGTGAGACTCAGGTCTAGTCCAAAATTTAAGGGAGTTTGCCTTTCTGGGGCAATGCGGGAAATGTAATTAATGTAATTCTTTTGTGGAGTATTCAATCCTGTGATGTTTATGTTATCATTTCCCAAATACACGAGTTAAACTAAGTGATAATTATCCATTTTTCTTAACTCTACCTCTTAATCGTACTTTTGATTGTAGAGGAGGCCCGTTCCGTATATGAGCTGATACAGATACACAAAGTATAGAGGTTGAAGCACTGAGTATACTGTGTAAATCTTCGCTTGCCATAAAACATCGCTGTTTCTATATTAAACATGTTAAACATTTTGCTAGCCAATAGCCATAGTTTCAATACTCAGTAATTCCACAATTCAATAATGTGATTACTCGGAAAAAGCTGATCACTTCGTTTACATAATTTGGGATAGAAGCTTACGTCACAAACACAACACTACGCAATTTTACCGCACTGTAATTCTGTAACAAACTAAGAAAACAGTCATTCTATATGATACAAAACACACGAACTTGATGGTACATTAGACTAATGCGAGGAATAAATAGTGGCGCATCACACACGATTTCTTCGTGTTTGTGTGTGTGCGTGTGTGTGTCCAGCAGTGTCGTAGAGCTGGTCGTAACGAGCGGCGCGGCGCGAGCAGGGGTGGCCCGCATTGTTTGCCGGCCACGCACCGTAACCAGAGCATTACGGTAGCGACGGCAAAAATGATAGGAAAATGTTGAGCTTATATTTCATTTATTTATTTAAATCTTTATTGTACACAATAAAATATAATACAGGAACAGAAAAAAAAAACAGTACAAATGGCGGTCTTATCGCATAAAGCAATGTCTTACAGACAACCATGGGATGGATTTAAAAGACGGAGAAAGAGAAAGAGAGGGCAGTGTAAAAAAAAGAAATTAATTAAATAAAGAATATTTTATTTACCTCAAGGTTATCTTCTTGTTCCTTTAACTAAGATTATTCAATTAATATAGATTAACATAATTTCAAAGTGATTTTATGTGATTATATGTGTGTCTGCCGGCCTGAAATTCGGTTATCCCTGACACTATTCGGTCATCATTTTAAATCTATGCACGCTGCTCCTAAACAAATAAATCTATACGAAATATATACCGTTACTTTAAGGATTTCAAAATTAAATTGAATACTAACGAAAACATACATTTAATGTATCTTTGTCCATAGGAACTACTAGGATGAATTGAATACATACAATATACGTGGACTACCAAAATGACAGAAATGATAGGTTACTCACAATTGTAGTGTAGTCTAGTGTGTAGTTTTTACACTCAAACGTTTCGTATATCTCCAAGACGTACACCCAAACTTTTCTTCCGACCGTACAAAACAATCACCGCTTATTTTCACTTACATTAGTTTAGTGAAGGATAGTATCAATGAAATATGTGCGCAGTTCGCGTGATGTGTCCTTCCCTTTTGACGGAGAGGGAGTAAGACTTCACCCCCCCCCCTTCCCGCGCGCCGCATCACCCCACTTCACCCCCTCTACTTAGATGATTGGATTTTTTAACATAACGCTGGCAGTGCAAGCATCTTTTGATGTTGGTAAATAATATTCTGCATTGTGCATTATGCTGGAATGTAACGCCTTTTGGGGTAATGGAATCAGCTAAATATTCAGATTTGAGACTTATATTTGTATAGATACGACCATCAGACGAGAAACCATCATGATCTTGATCAAGATGACTCTCATCTTTTGAATAGACCCGCAGAAATATTGGACCCTAACGAAAACAGAAAAGTAAGAGAAAGACAATATTAAATCTTGTTTGAATTCATAGTCGCAATTTAAAAAAAAAATGTTTATAAAAAAACACAGTTACATACAATTTTGATAGAGGTCCAATTCCTCTGATTAATCAAATTTTAATCTGTTTCAAAAGCAGTCCAACAATTAGAGTAAAATGTGTGATCACCGGCATTTATAATCACCGACAATACTGAGGTTATCCAAAATACATCCCACCTCTTCGAGTCGTCTAACTCAATCTAGCTTAGCGCGGTGGACTAAAGGTGTATTCATTCTCAATGGTTAAGATCCGTCTTTCTGTGGAGCATACCTACAAAATGAGCTGATTTTCTATTTATTATTTGCTGTCTGCTCCTTTGGGTCTTGTGGCGGCTTGTACTGTGAAACCAGAGGCCCTTCTATTTTTATTTAAAGAATTAATACATTTTGATATACCTCATATAAGTTGCATGAATTCAATCACCTATAAGGGCACCCCCAATAATATTTACAGGTGGTAGGTCTCTCATAAGTGAGAGGCCACCTGGGTAGGTACCACCGCAATGTCTATTTCTCCCGCCAAACACCAGTGTAAATGCGCTGTTGTGTTCCGGTTTGAAGGACATTGTAGCCAGATTAACTACTGGACATATCGAGACTTAACATCTTATGTCTCAGGATGGCGAGCGCAGTGGAATGCCAAGCATTGCCTTGTAACTCATGGTGTTGTTTGGTTTTGCTACTGTCCATGAGCGGTCGTATCGCTTACCATCAGGCGAATGGCAGGCTCGTCTCGTCATTCATTGCAATAAAAAAAAAATAAGCTGGAAATAACCTACATCTCAATAGCTCTAGCTACACCTCAGCCTAGTCAATTATAAAGGCGAGTTATATTGTTTTCCAAACGTCCACAACAGGTACTAAAAAGGTTCTACTTATGATGGCAAGTAAGGCTCACATGTGTCATCACGATTACCCACCCACGGCGGCACACCTAATATCTATATTTAGCCGTAATCAGTATAAAGCGCTGATTGCGCGTCAGTTCGCCCCGTCCACGATATTATTTATATATTTTAAACGTACACAACCCGATAATGAGATGAGATTGGACTCACGAACGAGAGGTTTCGGTTTAAAAATGAACAGGGGTGTGGAGTCGACGGTTTGTAATTGATATATATATTTTTTGATGAGTTAATAATTTAACAGCATATTTGAAAATGTGATATAAAAGGGGTGGGATTATATCATAGGCGAAATAACTATTGATATCAAAAAGGCAATTATCACCTTGGAAAGTTACAGAATCGTGTATGAATACAGCGGCTATAGTTGAAGTGAAATAAGTTTGGTAGATGTAGCATTCAGTGAATGAAATAATTAATGCCTCAATAATATCCATCCTTTCCATTCTTCAACGCCTGAATCTCTAAAATACAAAATCAAAGCTCGAAAGAATACCAATAATTTTAATCATTCTCACTTTCTAAGCACGCTTTTTAAATTATTTGTTAGACACAAGCCGTCTCCACAGAGCTCCCTGTGCCAGCGTTTCAGGTGATAATGTGGTGATCGTTCATGAGCCACTGCCGCCGGCGCGACCGCTCAAGAGATTTATGTGTGAATGCCCACCGACCACAGCGCCATCCCCGGGCAATGGGGAATTATGTCGAATGCTATAAAACTTTGTTGGTCTATACTCTATATGAATAGATTTGAAAATTTTACTAACAAAAGTAAGCGAAATTTTTGTTATATTTATTCATATGTAGTAGATGGAGACTATGGATCGTCATTGCTCCATCCTGACTTACTTTCTCATCATCAGCTTTCATCAACCTCTGCACGCATTGTCGTCAGTTCAGGGTACTTTTGAACTATTTAATCGCTAAATAAATGCATCCAACAGTCCACACAACTTTCTGACCTAAAACGATGACACAACGCTTATGTTCTCGCCTCTCGGGTATCTTAAAATAACACCTGTTTCTTAGAAGGGATGTATAGAGGTGCGACCAATGCCTCCTTGATTTCTCCTTCAGTTTCCCAGACGTGAAAATGGGCAATCCTGGTCATATTATATCCATCATTCATCATCAGCCCTTATGCGTCCACTGCTGGACATAGGCCTCTCCCATAGCACGCCACTGGGCTCGATCTTCAGCCCATTGTCGCCAACCGCTACCAGCCACCCTACGAATATCGTCGCTCCACCCTGGTTGGAGGGCGTCCTAGACTACGTTTGCCGAGGCGCGGTCTCCACTCGAGAACACGTCTACCCCAACGGCTGTCGATTCTCCGACAAATGTGACCGGCCCACTGCCACTTGAACTTGCTAATCCGTGGGGCTATGTCGATAATAGATGGAATATATCATATGATATATTCCACACCAAAAGACTCATAAACAGTGGATTACTCAACCTGAGAATTGAACCCAAGACTTCATACTTCACAAACCAGTAAACCAATGCATCTTAACAATCTAAGCGCAAACATTTCAACACTCCTAAAAATCCTGATTCACTAATCCCTTTTCCACCTAATTCATAGTTCATACAACAAACAAATATCAGTCTCATATTGATTATCTTAATAACGTGATTACGGGCAACGCTAAAATCTCCGTTGATTACGCAAAGAAAGACATTATCCATTCGAAAGCTAAGTCACGAGCGGGCAATTTGATAGCAATCAAACGCTATCGACGGCGCTGATCGAGCCACCCAGAACGTCTTGGGACTTAAAAATGTTTGCGTGCCTTATGGTTAATTGCTAGTTTATCATTTTCCACACTAGATACTAACGGCCTTATTCATAGACAGATTTAAAACCCATTTTAGTTAAAGTATGTTTTGTCTTCTTCCCTCAAACTGAATTCTAAAGTCGTTCGAAAGGGACAAAGCATTCGTTAACTAAATTTGGTTTTAAATCTGTCTATGAATAAGACCATAATTGTCTCAAATAAGAATATATCAGAAAATATCAAAGTCCACTAGACATTTGTCCACTGAAATGAGAATCTTCTCACAACTATTCAGCCATTTTTACATTTCTCTGATAATTTCTGCTGCCTAATATATGTATTTAAAAAGTCTTGTTAAACTTCTGTTTATTTTACAGAATCTAATTGACGTCGTAAAAATTAAGATTATGGTCAAAATTACTTGATAAAACCTTATCAAATTTGGAGACGATGTAATAAACCGACCCGTCCACACATAGTCCTGACGCTCCACTAATTTTACAGATTTTTCATTCCCACAACATCGACAACCGAAACAAATGTTTGTGAACCGCACAAACATTTGTGTCCGTACGGGGATCAAACTTGGGGCTTCGCGTTTCACAGCTGGCTCTAAATCGATTTCTCCAAGAAAAATTCAAATCAATTTTTTTCCACACAAATGCTTGACTCGATGCAGGAAAATAGCCCCCAGGTTTCCTTTTCACAGTTTCTCGTCAGAATTGAACCTGTACCCCACAGTCAGCGATCTCCCGTGTGGCATGAGAACTAGGTGCAGTTCTAAACACGTAATTATCACCAATGGCCCCGTAAATTATGGCAATTGGACCCGACCGTGGCGACTGCCAATTTTACAACATAACTCCCGTCGACAAATTTGGGAGGATGTGACTGCATACGTTTTATGGAACATTTTGCCGATGTTTCGGGGATGTCTGCCCAGATATTTAATATGAAATTAATAAAATATAGCTTATGTATTTAGTGATTAAATGAGATGAATTAATTTTTGTATTGTTTTGTATTTTAATAAATAAATAAAAAAAATATATGAAATACGGGAGAAATCATGTATTTAATGTTATCACATATCTTCAAAGAAATGAAGGTATGCTAGGCTTTTCTTAGTAAAACTGCAAGTCTCCATACAATTAGGACCTTGGGAATTTATATAATTAAGCTTCTTATAGACTATTATACCTACTTGACTAGCAATACACTAAGTCAGATATTGTATAATCCACTCCCCATACTGAGATACGAGTGTCGTTGTCAACGTAAATTATATCAACAAATACGTTGTTAGCAAAACACAGCTCCCAAACAAATATTTGTGAATTATAACTAAAATATTTTTAATGTATGTCTATTTAGTTTCGAAGACGCTGCTATTGTTTCGTCTAGAGATATTACTATAATAACATGAGTGGATACATTATTAGGAATGCACTACACTTATTATCGGATACACTGTGGTCACTTTGCCTCAATTATAGCGGCCCGGCAGCAAATACATTTTGACAAGGACACCGCTTTTGCAACAATTTCCATGATTACTCCGCTCCTATTGGTTATAGCGTGATGTTATAAGCCTATAGCGTTCCTCAATACATAGGCTATCCAAAACCAAAATAAATTTTTCAATTTGAACCAGTAATTCCTGAGATTACCGCGTTCAAAGAAACTAATCAGCTTTATAATTTCAGTATACATTAGATATAAAATATATTTCACTTTACTTCCATCGAACCCCATCCATACTATAACAATGTCCACACCTCGTCCGAAATTGGCCGGGAATAAAAAACGAAGGTCGGAAAACAAACAAACTGAATATCACGGCACCTACGCCTCGAGGAGTCGAAATTTAATCATACACATTATCCTGTTATGACAGCTGGCCCGAGTATAGCGTGTTCACATAAACAAAAAATATTTTTGTCTATGGTTGAATGTTTAGAAACATTTGATAGATTCTGCAGTCTATTCTCAGGTATGCTGGTGGTAGGTCTCTCATATGTGAGAGGCCGCCTGGTTAGGTATCACTGCAATGTCTATTTCGTCCGTCAAACAGCAGTGTAAATGCACTGTTGTGTTCAGGTTTGAAGGACATTGTAGCCAGAGTAACTGGACATAATGAGACTTAACATCTTATGTGTCAGAATGGCGAGCGCAGTGGAATGCCAAGCATTACTTTGAAATTCATGTTGTTGTTTGGTTTTGCTACTGTCCATGAGCGGTCGTATCGCTTACTATCAGGCGAATGGCATGTTCGTGTCGCCATTCACTGTATTAATATTTTTTAATATATTTCCGATTTAAATTACAACAATATTATTAAGTATTTAATTTTCTATTTGCGATCTTGCAATATTCAATCTTATTAGAGACCATCTAGAAATTCAATTAAAGTGAAGATAAATACGGATGTGGATTTCTATCGTTAACAATTTACATATTAAATAACATTACTTCGATATATCCGGTTTAAGAAGTTCGCAAATATAATTGCAAATAATTGCCTACATATTAGATGCAATTATGGTACCTAATATAAAACATTCATTAGAAGTCTGGTAATTGGAAATTATATCATTTATTGCAGTTAATCTTACTCCTACGATTCTGTCGGTCATTTTTAAGACATTATTAGACAATGATTAGTTTCTTATGCCAATATTCTAACTGTTAGATATAATTTGTTCTTGTAAGGAATGCCTTTTGAAAATATAAATACCCAGGCAAACGTAAACGCATATTAAGCTCAATTTTAGTTTTTTTATTGAAATAGACCTTACATGACACTCATTTTATGTTTTGCAATTAATTATGAATTCTCTGTTTTTTAAGAAAAAAAATATTGTATCGACAACGGTTCAAATTTTACAGGGTTATCTACCTTTTAGCAAACTATAAAACATTTCTAAATAATGCAAAAATATATAAAATTGTCAATAAACACACAAAATTCTCGTCTATCATAATTTCATTAATACACAAATAACAGTACAAGCGGCGAGATAGCCACACGCCCTCACACGGTTCGATTTTGTATCAATCTGTATATTTGGTCATAAGGTAATTTATGACGGACGCTCAGCCCGTATAATTAGGTCTGGTCTGGCCAACGTTGATTGCTTATTATATTGATGTTTCAATTTTATACCCATTTTTATGGTCATCGACCAACCGTGGGGGGTGGCCACCCAGTACGTCTTGCCTTCCATTCACTCCGGCCATAGTCCGCGTAACACCGTCTTTCTCTACTTTTACTCGATTGGATACTCGTCTGTATGTCTCTGTCTTACTTGGGGTATTAGAGTAGCTCTATCCCGCTCTGGTGCGAGATACTGATTATGGCATGTGAAGAAAGTTGTTCGTGATCGAACGATGTACCGGCGAGTATCGGAGCCAGTCGTAACCCGCTCGTCGAAGTGATGACAGATGTTTCCGCATCATTTTCAATTTATATTCCCTTTTTAAAAACACGTTACAAATGCAAAACGAAATTGGCTTGTTTGTCAATGCTTCGGACACCGCAATTAACAGGCATTTTGTTGTCACAAAGCGAAAAGGAATAAAACTTGGGTATAAATGTATCGATCCATTAACCCATCGGGATTCGAGAAATGCAGCAGAAATGCTTGTGACAAATTCGTGCCCGCTCCGTTTCCTAATGAATTTGTTCGAGAATTCTTAGTTCTGCTGGAATTTGTGGCCGTGATGCTGTGGGATTGTTTTTATTTTTATTCTGAATTGTTCGGTGGAATTGATGGCGTATATATCTCATGTCTCGATGACCCTCCATTTCAAGGATGCTCAAAGTTTTTGAACTTAGTTTTCTTACTCAGTTTAAAGAGGTACCATATTTAATTGCAGTTTTTGTCTACATTGCATCGGTAAAGTGAGTATCTACACATAAATAATAACAAATAAACGGAACATTCTACTAATTGTCCTGTACATTTAATGGCCTGGACAATATTTTTATTGCGTTGCGCATAAAAGTATTAATTACGGCTGTAGATAAGGTGATGGGGCCTTAAAGTCAACAACCTAATTGACAAGGCAAATATCCCTTATCATAATATCTATTTATAACAAAATTCCCGAAGAGATAAACGATTTCACATATAATAGAGCTTACATCAACAAAGACCGAGAATATAATGCCTAAATTCTCACAAAGTTAAACAACCCCAAAGTTTGAGGTTCGTACGCGCGGCGCTCGGACGACAATCGGCGGCGCCTGCGCATCGTTTATAAATCACGAGCCGCCATCTTGTAGATCATCCGATTACCTAGTCAACTGTTAAACACGGGCCTTTCCTTCACACCGCCGCAACTGGCTACCATTACATTACGCTTGTCCAGTTCGGGACAGCTTAGAAATGGGACCCGGAAAAAAATGGCAGACCGTAGATAGTATTTTAATTAAAATTGGGTATGAATGTGGTTTTAAATTAGTTTACTGTTATTATTGTTAAAATAGGAGTTTGTGATGGGGGTGCATATAAATAAAAATTAGTGAGCATGGTTTTTCGTTGTTTTCTCGTTGTAGGAGAGGATTTACTTACGAGCTAGTTTGTACCTAGTAATAAGCAATCGTAGCTACGAATAAACACCAACAAACTTAATAGAAGAGTAGAAAGAAATAGGGGCGCGAAAGCACAGACGCAAAAACTACCTCAAAAAATCTTATCCATTGCAATCAAAATTCAACATACCGATAATTTAACACAGGAGCTTGGTTGGTGATAATAGTAGATATTATTTTGATACTACAGGAAGCAAGCCTATTTCCAAGATAAAAATTCGGTTCCATGCAACCCATTAAAGGTTATTTAAACCGAAAAATTCAAGCAAAATGAATTGCCCACTTTGATTCGAAACTCACGAACCACAGTGTATACTTGCTGGCACCAAACCAATGGGACAAACTTGTAAAACAAGATCAATGTATGCTTATCTACCCTATCAAAGATACAAGCGTGATGCCACCCCTATCAACTTGAAGATATCAATAACCACTTAAATGACGGAACTAAAAAACGGTGACAAAAAATATGTCGGCTCTTTAAAGCATGATACACGTCATTCCAATAGGATGTGTTCGGACATGATCGGTTATGATGTCTACACGATTGGTTGGACTACCGGTGATGACGGTACAACATGACATTTACTTATAAATATCATGTTTTTGACAAAAAAGATCACTGGAATAGGAAAGAAAAAAATTAAGCGGGTGTAACACTGGGGATTGCGTTGGGATGGCGACTGTTTTGTTTTTAAAGAGTTTGAAGTTGTTAGTTAACTATGATTGTGTACATGTAACTACTTAGGCTCAGTTGCATAAACTAACTTTGACGATAACTTTAACTTTGACAATGTCATCGCCATACATTTGTGACGTATTTGACATTGTTATTGTATGGGATTGGCATTGTCAAAGTTAAAGTTATCGTCAAAGTTAGTTTGTGCAATTGGCCCTTAGTTTCTATGTAACGACGATAGAATTGTCAAATGAGAAACCGGTAAAGAAGCAGAAATTATCACTGAAACTGACACCCAAGGCTACATTTATAAGAAAAAAAAAAACAATATAAAAGTTGAGTTATAGATAAAAATGCTTGTAAAATTACGAAGGTTTCGAAGAAGAACAACCCAAATATGAATGAAGTACTGACAAACAAAAATAAAAATTGGATGGTTAAAGAAGCGATAGAATTAAATTGAAAAGTAATAATTTAGACAAAATCAGAAAGATAAAAACATAAGCCCGTAGTTTCCTCACGAGACCAGTAAACATTGACCCCCGTCTCGCATATTTGAAAGGATGATGCAAATTTAAACGCATTCATGGGTGGTCCGGTTAAATAGGAAGCGATCAGGTCAATTACTAGTTGACTGCGACAATTAACGCGGGTCAAACAAGAAACAGCGGCTGCACTTGTTGTTAAACCTAGCTGAGTAGATACCCGCGGGTCTGACTGCCTAAAGTTCCTAAGTTATATATGTGTATACGGAGCATCTATTAAATATTATTTTTATTTTATAGTTATTATTAATATGTTTTTATTAAGCTATTGGTGCACTATTGACTGCCCTCTCTTTTATCCTTCTCTTATTTCCATCCCAAGGTAGTCGGTAAGAGATTGCCTCGAGCGACACGACCGCCTTTTGTACTATTATCGAATGTAATGTTTTATTTGTTAAGCTTAAATATAGTGTACAATAAAGGATATAAATAAATAAATAAATAAATAAAGTTCATAGATTTTCCCTTTTTGAAGTGAAAAATTCTATAGAACCGTTGGGCAATTTAAGAAGGGGGTAAATAGGTTCGCGACACCGACATGTATCATCAATTTATGATGATTAGTGACAGATGCAAATGAAATCGATATTTTAGTTACCTATCTTTGTATTTATTTTTCATAAAGTCGTGGTGTTAACAATAGTATTGTATTGGTAGAAGCGTTGCTAATGGAAGATAAAATAGAAGGGGTTGTCAGTGTCGTCGGGCAACTTCGCTAAGACTTTTTTGGCAAATGTTGTCGACATTTACATTAGATATGAAATCGGAGACTAACTATTACAGCGCGGGATTTGTAGGCATATATTCGTAGGCGTATAAACACGGCATAAGGAAAGGCAGGGGAAAAAAAGTAAGAGAAAACGATTGTTGAACTATCGGAAATCTTGCTTTAGTCAAACAACGAGATCGTTTCGCAAAGTACAAAATTATTTGCGCAAACGCAAGTTTGCATCAGTCTTGAATTGAAAATTGAACGAAGTTTGCGCAGTTATTTCCCCACACACATTCCAGTATACTAGTGCAAACTCAGACTTGCACAGTTATATCGTAAGGTAATTGGCGGTCATTAGATTATCGCATTTCATATCCAACATTATTACCACTAACCATACTTTAGTATCACTTATAAATTACGCCACATATTACAGTTGAGATGAAACCCTTGATGTAAGTGTATTACATTATGCATAAATCAGTACTTAGTGCTACCACCTATGTCCTAGGTATTCTGGAGCACAATTTGAGCAATCCTAAGGGAGCATTCCGATCGAAGATAGACCGGTAGCTATAGCAATGCGACTGTCAAAAGCCAATGTCGGGTGCGCTCACCCCACAAGTGTCCGAGCCACTCTACTACCACCCCCGGGGGTGGGCACCCCCTTTCTTGCCACCCTGGCTGACCTGTGGGTGTACTAAGGATACTCGATTGGGATTCGTAGGAAATATCTGTGATTTTATTGTATGTGTTGATATGAATAGTCAATTACCACGCACTTAAACGACGAAGGAAAACATTGTGAGGAAACCTGCATACCTTAGAGATTTTTTATAGACATTATTTTTAAGTCACCATCCCGCATTTGAACAACTATGGCCTAAGCCCTCTCAATCGTAGTCTCGATTGCTGTGGAATCCCGTGCGCTGCAGTGGGACGTATTTGGGGTGGTATTATTATTGTGTGTAAGTGCGTGGTGGCCTGTTGGTAAACGGACCAGACGCGACTGCCAACATGTTCAAGGTGGTCGCAGGTTCAAATCCCAGGGCACACCTCTGACTTTTCGAAGTCATGTGTGTATTGATAGTCAATCACCACGCAGTATAACGGTAAAGGAAAATATCGTGAGGAAACCTGCATACCATAGCGATTTGTAATAATTTCTATGGTATGTAAGTCCACCAACCCGCACTAGGCCGGCGTGGTGAACTATATGGTCTAATCCCTCTCAATCATACTCTCGATTGCTGAGGAGGCCCCTGTCCTGCAGTAGGACGTACATTAATGTATAGGTTGGTATTATTATTGTATACATCAGGGTGATGAAGCTTACCTTATGGTAGATTATGAATCCATGATCATCTACAATGCTGTGTCGCAGGTGCGTTGCCGGCCTCTCGAAATGAAAGATAGAGGAGGAATAGGGTGGGGAGCAGAAAATTAAGATCGGTTTAAAGCCAATTTACCATGTTAGAGAAATACGTAGATTATTGAGAATTGTAATTTAAATTAGTAAAAATTTTAGCAAAAGTACATTGTTACCGCCAAAAAGTAGTGAAAATGCATTGTATTGTTCCGGTTTGAAGGACATTGTAGCCAGAGTAACTACTGGTCAAAATAAGACTTAACTTATTATGTCTTAGGTTGGTGAACGCAGTGGAATGTCAAGCATTGCTTTGATTCATGGTCTTGTTTGGTTTTGCTGTCCATGACCGGTCGTATCGCTTACCACCAGGCGACTGGCATGCTCGTCTCACCGTTCATCGCAATAAAAAAATTGTTGGGTAAGAAGTCAGGTATACATTGAGAGGCTAAAGATTCGTTCCTCGATTGTTTGGTACAAATATTTGATCCGGGCCTGGATGTAGTGAAACAAAAGAAAACTCTAGTTTAATGAAGTAAGGATTATATTTGTGACTATCGGATGTCATTATTTAGTATTAGTACTATACAATTTCAAATGCATTTAGCTTGAAATAGATTTCTATTAATTCTTAATAATTGTGGCGGTTGCCATTTAAAGTTTTATAGTGTTTAAACGTTAATTACTGTTTAATAACTATTCTAAATATCAAGTGAAGTTACTTGTAATATCGTGTATAGATCCGAATTAACTATAACGAAATCCCGCAACAACTCGGCGTATAATAATTAAACTTTATTAAATGATATTCCAATTGGAATTAGTAATTATCATGTAGATTAAATATTTGTTGAATAATTTAACTGTTAATTGTTCAAGTGCATATTGCATATGCGTACAGTATTATATAATTCAAGTATTTTATTTGTAAAAAGTGTATTAATTGAATTTGTTTATTTAAGTGTAGGCCTTAGTCTATAACGGTGATGTAGTACGGGTTAGTCAACATGATTTGCATAAAATAAAAATAAAAACTGCCTCAGTGGCGTATTTGTATTACGGTACGGTAACAAAGCTGAGGTCTCGGGTTCGAGTCCCGGGTCGGGAAAAGTGATATTGGATTTTTCTATTCATTAATTATCAGTCCGATCAGTCCGGAGTCAGGAATTTGTGCTCGATATGGCGATAGGCTCGCCCCCTATCACAGCGTGGGACGGAACATACAAGGAGAAATGTGGGTGTCTTGGTGGCGTCTTTGTCTACCCCTTCGGGGATAAAGGCGTGAGTTTATGTATGTATGTAAAAGTCTCGGATACATTCGCAATAACATAAAGAAGCAATTAAGTAAAACAGTATTGTTAATTGTATAGACTGGTCAGAGGTAAATCAATACTCAATCCGGATAGCATTGTACTTAACATCAATTTCAGTCAAATTGGCCTGCTAAAAAAATATTGAGAAATCCAGCTGTCAAAAGATTCTCGAACTTTCGAAAACCCAGAGTAGCCCATGCCGGACACGTCAAGGTGTCATGGAGACTGTTCAGTGAAGCGTAACACAGGCTGGCTCCACCTTAATACAGCCTAATATAGCCGTAAGGGCCCACGATGGCCCTCAAGCACCGCCCGGCTAAGAGGGCGAAATTAGCACTCGACAATTCCTTCAGGCCTATGTCAATAATTCTTTGAGCCAAGGCTTTTTGTTACTGCTTTTTACTTTTGTTGAAGGGTTTTAGGAATTCGTAGTTCTCCTAATATATTTTTTTTTGTAAAAGCAAGGCTCAGTTTTAGACAGATTCAAAAGATCTTGAATCAAATTGGAAGGAAAATTCGACATTCATTTCAAGTTCATCGTTTCATTTGAAGAGTATCTTTGAAAAGGTATAGTTCTATGAAAAGTTTATGGTTAGAAAGTAAGGTCGAAAATTATTAATCTAGATTTCAATTTGTTAAAAAATCATGCTGAATTGAGACAATGTAATTATAGGACAAGGGAAAATATACGAGTATAAGTAATAGTACTTTGATCGAACAATTATGTTATTGCGAGATAGTAAAATCCAAAATAAATATTGTAAATAAATATCAATAAAATACTTATTTCGATTACAATATTATTCCGTAGAATTGGTGAATCTGCAGTTCATAGTTTCGAGCTCGGGACAACTGACATGAAGTTAATTTCGGGTGTTCGGCCTTACTCAATATGGAAATTGACTATTATAAATCGTAAGCGATATTGTTTGTTTGTGATTTTTTTTTTAAATGCATGGGATTAAATTACTCCGGATGAATACAGTTTATTGGACAAAATAACGAGTATAAGTAAATAACAAATAATTGTTGATACGTCATAGGGTTTCCTAACTAATTGCTATGCATTGGGACTTACGATAGTGTCTACACGTAGCCAACTTCAACGGGAAACACGTCCAATTTCAAACATAATTACACATCACAAACTCCAAAGCAAATATTCAAAATCATACACCTGTACGAACTCGGTATGATTCTTTAATAAAACATGTCGTATCGATTCCTTACACACGCCACTTAGCGTATCCATTTTCGTCCGTACCGAGCCAATTAAAGTGGTATAAACCTCTTATTAGTCACTCCATAGTTTCCCCCTTCTCCCCACTAAACCAACATGGCGTCGCGATTGTCACCTAACCTCAAACAAAGCCGCAAACAATTGTCAACCCCGCAAAAGCAACTTTAACCCCACAGAATAAAGCCTACAGGAATGCACTGGAAAAATTGTGATTTCACCTAAAGACTTATTCTTTAGAATCAAGTGCGATATTACCCCACACTACTCTTATATCTTGTCGGTCAATTTTATATCTTGCCTGGATATTTTAGGGTTCATAATTGATTGGTTCGTTGGTGGTATTGTTAGTTTTGTTGTCCTAAGTACGTGGTGGAGGCGTGACATTAACGCCCGCCGGGATTCTAGAATAATACATGAAGGGTTGTCGCGGTAGGGTTAAGTGGTGTATTTTTAAAAGACGAAGAAAAAAAGGGCGATTTATTATTGATGGGAAAATGGTAGGCCGCGACCGAGGCCTTTTGAAAAACTCTTTGTGCTGCCCTCGTCAAATAATGGTTTCCTTAAATTATAATAAACGCTGGAAAGTGGACTTTATGGGGAAAACTCGTTTTACTTCAAAACTTCACGTCAAGTGTTTATAAATTATTCCGATGTTATCACTTGCGTGTTCAGGTTGTACCTGCAAAATCTTCGATAAGAAATATATATTTATAACATTTGTTCTAAATAACATTCGTAATACTTAAAATATTCAGGAAACAAATTATTTACAAAATTTTCCTATTGGTTTACTTTTAAAACTAAAATTTATACAGGTGTCGGTGTAATTAGCAGGCTCTGTACAAGCACCAAATGTCTACTTAATATTACATACATATTTGTATATGTAACGAAGATCTAATTATTACCTTTGACCGCCTCACCACTCTATCTGTTCTTTGCATTTCGGCTTTTCGCTCACTGGGTTCTTAAGCTTCCTACGGTAATTTATTTATATATTTTATCACCCCACAAATAATGAACCTTTAGAATTAGACAAAACTACAATAATCAAATCGGTTATCGACCCCGGAACTCATTATGGCCGAGGCTACACACCCTAGCCAAATGAAACAAATTATACGGTTTCATACGATAATGACGTCACGACTTGATACCTTTACTTGTTAGAAAAAAACTACTTCTTTAATAGAATATTTTTACACCCACCATTGCCATCTTTCAAGGCAGGTTCAAAATTAAGAATAGCTTTAAACAGCAATGGTGAGCGAATTTCTGAGTAATTTAAGGGTAGAAGTCAAAATCTAATACTTACAATAATCTTTTAACTTTTAACGTAAGACAATTCCGTAACCTGCGACCAAGTGAAGTTACCCTCTAAATTTCGAAAAGATTTGGGTCAATGGTTCTTTTTTTAAATTACGAACATTTATTTGATGCACTTACAATTTACATTTTTAAATTTTAGTGGCCAGTACTTTTTTAAATGAGGTTCATAAATATGTTACATACTCGGCTTCTTCCCTAGACTATGTTTAGCAGAGTATCTCGATAATATCCAAGTTTTTTTACTATATATATTCGGATTTCCTTCACCATTAAAGTGCGTGTTAATTGTGGTTTAGCAATACACATGTCTCCAATCTCTATGATTAAATGTAGTAGTAAACAAAGATTATTTTTAAAACGGGTGATCTGTATTACTAGAACTACAAAAGATATCGATTAATTGAAAAAAAAAACATTATACTAAATCACCTTAATTACTGCTATAATTGTATTCCAAATTACAAATACACAACTCAGTGGAAACTAGCTAGCTTATTGTAATATGTTGATTAAAAAAATCAGGATATTGAATTAATTTAAAAATTCAATACATATCTACATGGGTCATTCTACCGAAACACTAAAATCATCTTCGCATGAAATATGTCGTAGCTCCATACATTTAAACTATTTTGAAAACCCGATTTATCTTGAGTAGGTACCACACAAAATTTATGGATATGCATTTGCGCTGCCAAGCTTGTAGGATAAAGTAAGGGAAAGACGAGTGTCTCACTGGCCTGGAAAACGGAACAATTACCGTGTTACTTCGCTTCTTTTGTAAGATAGATACTTCTTAGTCTAGCTGTAGACGAAAACCGGTTAGAAGTCACCATCATACCATCACAATTACCTAGTAAAGACCTCCCATAGCTGATTTAAAAACAATTAAACATTAAAGAAGCATCCGTAATTAAACCGCAGGATAGACGGAACAAAAAAGAGGATCACATATCTGTAGACATCACAAGTCGACGAGATAAAATATTGATACTACAAAGGGTACGCGTGTAAGCCGAAATCGACTTTTTGGCGAATGCGTTTTGCGGGGTAAGCGAAACAGAACAAAAGAATCTCGCACACGACTCAGAACCACCTATAATAAGGCCATTGTTTTTATACAAATACAATATTGCGTTTATAAATCGGATAAGCCTACAACAGACACTGAATGGAGTGGAGTCGATCGAAAAATATCGTTTTCATATGTACAAACTTATTTGCGCTTACTATTTATGATAAAAAAAGCTCAAAGTAACATTAACCTGAAAGATACATATGTTATATCTTGAGTTAAAATACGAGACACAACACTTCGAGATAATAAACGATTCAAAATACTATGTGTGACCAAAAAAAATATATTTTTATACCGATATTAATTTTTTACTTTATTTTGTTTTGCAGTTCCTCAAATGGGGTTTCGTACTCGAAAATATAACAGATGCCAATTATAAATTGTAAGTACACGAATCTTTATCTTTTTGGAACAATTATTACCTAAAAGTGTATATCTTTTACTTCAAATATATTTTTTAAGATAGCGTTTGTGTTGAGTGCGGTAGTATTGAGGATGTGTTACACGTTTTAACTGTATGTGTCCGGACCGAAGCCGAAAGAGTCTCGTTTAAAAGAAAGTCTACATATTTATGCGAAAAAGCGATCTTTTTAATAGGTTTCATGTAGAAAGTAAAATATCTACATATAGATACTTAAATGCAGATATACTGTGAAAATAATTTTGTTTTCTAAAGTGACTCCTCTGCTTAACTCCTCCATCTTAGTCGACTCTAGACAGAATATGATCAAAAATGTATTATAGAAAATCCAAAAAATATAGCAAGAATTTCTTTTGGCATTTAGGTAACCAAATCCCCACAGCTGCAAAGGTCCTCCTTAACTCCTACTTTGTCGACTTGAAATAGTATATTATTTATAAACCTAAAAAATATTGCAAGTGTATCGAAAGCAGCTCCTTATCTTCCCCTGTCCACATATTGGGCAATAAGAGGAGCGCGCGCGTCGGCGAGTGTGGCGCCAGTAGCGTCCATTTGTATTTATTTATTTATACCTTGTCTGCCCTTATTTATGTATTTATTCATTTCTGTACTGCCTAACATTATAACAGACGTTAGGATTGAAATATATCTTGTATCGATTAGATTTTATGTGATAACACTTTTATAATACGGTTTTTAACCACAGAAAATGCTAAGTAGTAAAATATGATGTACTCTAAGATTGTTATCGTTGCTAAAAAGATTGCCGAGTCACGTGAAATTAAAAAAGCACAAATTATGGAAATATTAGATAGCAAAATCAGGCAATTGCTAAAGGAGCGATGTAGACACTAATGGGTGATACTGATCATATTAATATATATACATACATAAACTCACGCCTTTGTCCCAGAAGAAGACAGGGAAGAGGGTAGGCAGAGGCGCAACCATGACACCCACATTTCGCCTTGTGTGTTCCGTCCCACGATGTGATAGGGGGCGAGCCTATCGCCATATCGGGCACAAATTCCTGACGCCGGGCTGATTATGAATAGTAAAATCCAATATCACCTTGCCTGACCCGGGACTCGAACCCGAGACCTCGGCTTTGTAATCGTACCGTAGTACAACTACGCCACCGAGGCAGTCATATTAAATGTAGCAAGATTAGAGTTTTAAACTGAAATCTTATAGAACTTCGTAACCGAAACTGATTCATAACGAAAAATATGCCCGACCTAAGGATCAAACTCAAGATAGGTATGAAAATATTACCAAGTCTTAATTATAAGACTTCTGACAACAAAAAACACCACACTTTTTGAAGACATAAAATTTTACGCATGTGTGAAGCTGCTGTAATTGAGCGGGGCATTTTGTTTGAGCGACATCTGTCCGGCAAAAAATGTGTTTTATGAAATATTCTTAAGTCTCTTTATCAGCACATACATACTAATTATTAATTAAGGATCTCCCTGTAATGGAAGTAACCTTCATTAAAGTGAAAATTAGTTATTTCATTCAGAGACAAATTATATTCTTATCCTCAATTTTCCTGGTTACCGTCTGGTGTATTGGGGTCACTTTTCTAAACAACTATCCCTATAGAAATATAATATGATCAATAAAGTAACTTAATAGAATATAGATCTCAAATTAAGATAATAATCTAATTTTAATAACCATACTTTAATCGATTATGAAAACCATCGTAAGAAATCCCGCATGTCAGATCTACAAGAACTTCTATATCTATGAGAAATTTACCAGTCGTTTGGATAGACGATTTAGATTGTAACTTGCAGTGGAACGTTCTAAAACTGTTTTTCGTTGACCAAACTCAAAGTAGTTAAAGTGTCAGCATAAGATAAGTGAGTTGATAAGTTAAAACTTATCAACAAGTCTATCTATATCTATATCAGCCCATATACGTCCCACTGCAGGGCACGGGCCTACTCGACAATCGAGAGAATCGATTGAGAGTGGTTAGGCCATATAGTCCACCACGCTGGCCTAGTGCGGGTTGGCGGACTTACATACCGCAGAAATTCTTTAAAATCGTTACGGTATGCAGGTTTCCTCACGATTTTTTCCTTCACTGTTTGACTTGTACCTGCGACACAAGACTTAATTGATCTTAATGTGGGGTCAGGACTATGTATGTGACTGTTGGGTGTATTTATTATTTTATTTATTATTTACTATCAACAAGTACTTATGACTAATTGTTTTGTTGGATTAGTCATGGTTAAAAGTAAGACGATGAGTGAGACTTATAAAGGGTTGTTATAGATAAATATTTAAAAACACACATTAAACAAACATTGACTGCCTCGGTGGCGCAGTTTTAATACAGTACGATTACAAAGCTGAGGTCCCGAGTTCGAATGCCGGGTCGGGCGAAGTGGTAGTGGAATTTGTGCCCGATATGGCGATAGGCTCATGGAACGGAACATAGAAGGCGGAATGTGTGTGTCCTGGTAGTACCTCTGCCTACCCCTTCTGGGAATAAGGCGTGAGTTAATGTATGTAATGAAACACTACAATGACTAATAGATAAGGCTCAACTGTAATAAGGTACATCATGTGTTTGAGTACACGCTTTGTCACACAAACGTCGGTATTGATTAGAACCCACGTACACTCACGTCGCAAACCATTTCTGTAAACTGTGGCCTTGTGTCTAGGAACTCGCGGATATGCGGATATACTTTAAAGGATTTATCCGACTGGTACAAGATGACTTTGAATGTAAAAGTATAAAGTGATCGAAAAAAATGCAAGTTTAAAATGTATTTTAGGATCAATTGATCGTATAGGTTCATAACTAGCTTCATTCTGATTGTTATCTTTTTTGTTCTACTTGGCCTATATACCTAGAATCTGGCTATGAAACTAGATGCCACGTGTTCGATCTCCGAACCAACCAATATCATACATAAATACATAAACTCACGCCTTTATCCCACAAAAGGTAGGCAGAGGCGCCACCAGGACACGCACATTTCGCATTGTATGTTCTGTCCCATGATGTGATAGGGGGCGAGCTTATCGCCATATTGGGCACAAATTCCTGACTCCGGGCTGATAATGAATAGAAAAACCCAATATCACTTTGCCCGACCCGGGATTCGAACCCGAGACCTCAGCTTTGTAGTCGTACCGTAGTACAACTACGCCACCGAGGCAGTCAACCAATATCAGTATACCCAAATATATTTCGGGTCTCTTGTAGTTTCTGATACCCAAGCCTTGTCTTAGTGTGGGATCCGGACTATGCTTTAGTACCAGCCAATAAAATATGTAGCCTATGTAAAATATGTACCATCTCATCGCTTCCTCTCCTCCCGCGCACCACGCCTCAGCGCCGGCGCCAGTGGCATAGGCCGGCGGTCGCGTGTTTGATCCGCCGACAAAGCCGCGCCGCACACCACGTGCCGATTGTACTGTCACCTACATACTCCGAACCGCGGCGTTTTGAATATTCCGATGGAAATGGAAAGAAGATACGGGATCGTGGGTGCGAAGTGTAGTTTAGTTTGAGGGTAGTTTGATTTTGGTGAGTTAGGTCACTGAAATTATCGTGTAGGTATGTTTTTGTATTTATCAAAGCATGGCTATAGTATTGAGGTGGTTATTTATTTAAATCTTTATTGCACACAGTAAAATAACATACAGAAACAGAAAAAAAAACAGTACAAATCGCGGTCTTATCGCCTATAGCAATGTCTTACAGACAACCATGGGATGGATTTAAAAGACGAAGAAAGAGAGGGCAGTGTAAAAAAAAAAGAAATTAATTAATTATAATATTTTTAAGTGACTTTCTTCTAAATTATGTTTATAGAACTATTCAGTACCTATATTTAGTCAGATGAAATTGCTCGCGCCATTGATTCATACCTGGATCGAATTCTGTTTATATTCTTAGATTATATTCTAGTTTAATTTTTTTAAGTGTTTATCGAAGTGACTTTTATTGTTACAATGTACAAGTTTATTGGATGTTGTTTATAGTGTGATGTAAAAAAATCTAACCTAATCTTAAAATTTATAGTTTGTATTGAATGCATTAACAAACATATTTCGCTTGCACATGCATTAGATCCTTTCTCTTAGTTTTATTTGTCTGTAAGCACGGATTGGTTATCTATGTTGTGTGCTTAAGTGTATTTTAGTTATCGAATGTTTTGTCTTTTTCGCTTAAACTAAATTCAAAAGTCGTTTAAGGGACAAATCAATCGACCCAAAAATATGTTTTAAAATTGTTTATGAATAAGGCCGTTCTTATGTAAATATTTTTATTTCTTTCTACCGAACTATTAACTTTTTTAAACCTAATAGAGAACTGCCTAGCCGCTGCACCAGTCGGTCATCAACTGAAGTTTACTGAACGCGTCTAACTAGATACTACAATTAAATTAGTTAACATATTACAATAATTAGCAGCTGATGTTATGCCATTTCTTTATTACTTAGTTTCATTTACGATCAAGTTTCTTTGTCACAAAATCTAAAATGTGCGCACTTGTGACACACGAATTTCCCGAAATGGAAATTACGAGAACAGGCCCCGCATGGGAATATCGCTTCAATTTCATTCTCAAACATTTCGAGTCCACACAACTCTTTCTGGGAACGCGGCGGAACACTCTACAATGCTTAATTTAATTTTCCAAATAAAATTTATAAACGCTCCCATATAAAAAGTTTTAATTATATTTTATCTTTTAATCTACACCACAATTCACCATCGTTAAACTATTAAAAATAATAAAAGTTTCGAAATTCGAAATACCTACTACGTCATAGGTATGGGCGGGTGGTCCACCACTAACATGCCGCGCTGCGCCCCGCTGCGACCGCCTCACATACCGACCTGTCTCACTGCGATAAAATATCTCATAATACCAATATAATATAATCGCTGTCATCAATTACGCCGTTACCAACATCACGGCGTTGAATTGCGAATATTTCTAGAATCTAAGCTTCGGTCTCGGAACACGTAATAATTTAAAAGAAAAAAACGTCTATGGAACGCGAGCAGACATTCAAATAAAGAACATCGCGGCCGCGTTGGCGCCAACGTTCCGTGTTTACTTTTTTTAAATGGGCCACGATTCAATTTGCTGGGGATCAGCCGCTGACGGAGGACACGATTGATGTCGTCCGAGCTTCAACCTCCTTGCTTTGCTAATTAACTAGGAAATTGCTATTTTCAACGAGGATTGTGCATAAACATTTTATGTCTTAGTTTATTTCTTTAAATACCTCAAAAGCTATTACATCGCTTAAAAAAATGCTTGATGCCTATACTTAAAATCCTTTATAGTAAGTAATAGCTAATCGAATTAACGTAACGACTGTATTCTATAACCATTAAGGACTGTAATAGTACGAATTAAACTCCATCGACAATTTACGCTTCAAATACCAGGTAATTCATATGAACAAAAAATGGCGGGCGCAACCGTCATCAAAGATTACCAACTTTGTCCATTTCCAATTCAAATAGTACAAACGAACTAATCCGGGTGCCACTTAAAATCGTACGCAGCTGAATAATTGCGAATGCTTTCAAAATTTGTCGCAGAACGGATGATTGCTTTACGCAACCGAGTATGAAGTGAGTCGCAATGAAATGTATTCTTACGAAATGGGCAAAGGCACCGATCGCATTCTGCCAGGATTGGATTGGTGTAATCCTGGCAAAAAATGCGGGCAATTTGTGCTAAACGTTTCTAAACAGTCGTCGAGGGATGTTTGAGATGTCACTGGCTGTTGCGCGTTTGTATTGGGATTTTTTGTTGGTGTTGCAATCAGAATGGAGAGGAAAAAACCACCCGTTCGAGTGAGTGAAGACATAAAAGTGATTTACAGTTACACACGCCTTTTACAGGCACATATACACGGCACTGGTGGACGTATGCAAGACAAACGTTCGAACGGTAGTGTAAGAGTATCTAGGCGCAAAGCTTATATCGAAGCTATATATTATAACAACACAATGATCTCATATAAAATAGGCAATGTGAACATATTATAAGCTCGGTGATTTTATAGTTGACAAGCAAGAATAAATCCATATAAAAACGCAAAATCAACCTTATTTTAATTAAACAATTCTAAGTAATTTTTTTTCCTTGGCTAAGTTAAAGAACAATTTAATATACCTTTACATAATATTTTGCAGCAGAATAAAATTGAGCAGCCAAATTTTTCAGCTCGTTTCAGTCAAAACGATAACTTGACAAATCTATTTTTTATATAAAATGTTTGTCAAATTAATAATATCAACTAGTTATTGGCATCATCGAAAACGTAGGTTCCCGTAGGAAGTATAAAGGTACACTGTTCGGGCCAAATTCGGAATAAATTGTACATAATTGGTTGATCGCTAACTACGGAACGTAATGCACCGTACACATACGGTGAAAAATTTAATATAAATTGTTAATTCCCATAATTGGGCACAATAAACTTTAGTTCGAAGAATCGAGAGATCAAATTAAAAAGTAAGTATTATTGCTGGCAAAAATCTTAAGTACTTTCGTATCTTGAAAAGCACGTTCAGCTATAAGTCTATAAGCTACAGCTCTCCAAATAATGCGTGAAACCCTGTATGGTTCTCTAGATTATAGTATGAGATAGAAAATTTTGATTGTACATGGAAGATTAAACGATAGGTTCAACACATATTTTAACTAAATGGTTTTGTTATTATGAATAATGAAACCATGGCGCGTCACTTACTGGAACATTTTTTTACCAGCGTCTTGTTTCCCTGGATATAAGTTTACGATTTTACTATTCAGCATTTATAAGCCTTCGTTAATTGTCTAAATGCAACGTTTATTATTTTTCGTCAGATATTACAAAATTGAAAAACAAATATTTTATATTTACAAATTGCATTCCAAATTCTAATTACTCATTCCAATATCATAGGTGTCCATCACAAGAGCCCACAACTGCACCATAGACTATAGACCGTCACATGATATCAATCAGATAGTATGAAAGCACCTTTACAGAACTACCGAAATGTCGCTACAATTCGCTTCGGCTCGTTGCGTCGAGACGGTGCCCAAAAAAATTCGGACCACAAACTTTCGAGTGATTAATTTGTCATTTGAAAGGAACTAGTTTTAAATCGAATACGAGTTTGGTTAAAATGGCGGTCGGGGCTTTGCGATTTGTTGGTTTTCGAGTTACATTATTGATATAGTTTTTGTTTTATGTATTTAATAACAAATAATATATTATAATGTCCGCCTACTGCTTAGAACAAGACTCCAACCGAGAGTGTGTTTGAGAAAGCTTGGCCGTGAAATAACATTAGTTAATTAATTCAATAACAATGGATTAAGTATAAACAAGTTTATACCTGTATTTCCAAATATAGACTTCAGTTTGTATCCAGAGATACAGGCAGAATATCGCATTACTACTGTATGATATAGAGGTGACAATAGCGTCAGTTTATATCCCAATTTAAACTGAAACAACAGAGGATTTTATTGAGACTTAAACCCACTTCACATTCTCAAGGCTGTTTTTTCAATTTCAATTTGAAGGAAATTTCAAGGTTTCACATTCCACTAAAACACTGTATTTAATATGACAAAACCCCTTATAAAACGACAACTCAAGCCCTAAAAACAAGATGGCCACGGGAACCCCAGTGCGCCGTACAAGGGGGGTATTATTACACCTACATGCGTATCCAGGGCTATTTTCCGGATAATTTCCCTCAGCCGGGTCAAGAGAGCGTGTTAAAGACGCCCGGGTTTTGTACCGTCATTCTTTTGTGCAGTGTTACGTCATCTGATGATCCTCGGGCTTGAATGTGGTACATTTCATAAAGGAGAATGCCCATTTTACTTTGAAACTTGGTATCGGTGAGAAGATTTTTGTCCCTCGATGAAACCTACATTTCTTCTCCTTTGAAACAAAATTTTTATACTAGTACGATAAAGTGATTGTAGTGAACGTGACATTGGAGCCATAGTAACTATTGGTAAATGAGACTAAACATCTTATGTCTCAGGATGGCGAGCGCAGTGGAATGCCAAGCGTTGTTTTGTAATTCATAGTGTGTTGTTTTGCTACTGTCCATGAGCGGTCGTATCGCTTACCATCAGGCGAATGGCATGCTCGTCACCATTCCTTGCAATAATAAAACCTAATGAAAAGTGCAGGTACTTTTCATTGTGTATTTACTGAAATACAGAATATCCAAAGAAAAGGGATTGTTAATAACAATAAAGAAGAAAGAAAGAAAAACGAAACAATTATGCCAGTTTCTTCGTATTTGAACCCGAAATATAAAAGGCTTGGTCAGTATGAAGAATTTGTCACCTTCGTGTGGTCTCTATCTGAACAGATACGAATTTCCTACACATCGATTCTTCGAATGTCTTCGTTATAAACAGTCGATGTTCACTTCATCAGGTTTTTCTTTTAAACAATTACATCAGTGCAAATAATTTTTACGAATTGCAATTATTTTGTTCATTGGTTCATAATTATCACTTGTCAGAAGTTCTACCTCACAGGTCTCCATTCGCATAACTGTAATACGAGGCACCCATTCATAAATTCCATTTCTACGCATTTCCCGGAACTTTCCCAACTAAGGTGAGGTGCAAAATCGAGTAATTAATGACAGCACCGATCTCGTGTTAGTTAACAGCGAGAAATGGTTCCAACACCTGGTATATGGAATTTTTGTTTGCATACGCACCTTCGATACAGGAATCCAAGTCTGAGGCAAATATTTTTATTGAAGTTAATGGCGAGACGAGCGTGTCATTTACCTGATGGTAAGCGATAAGACCGCTCATGGATAGAACCAAAACCAAACTGAGTACTATTCGCTGGATATACTCAGAATTGGGTCGCGTCGCGTAGTTTCCAGTGGTAATGGAAGCCCACTGAGTTTGTTTCGCCGGGTCTTCTCAGCCAGGGCCGCGTTAGATCCGGTGGTAACATTAAACCGCTACGCACCGCTTTAATTTAATACTTATGGTCCACTTAGACATCGATTATCGTAAATAATGTATTTCCTAAGGGAAAAAAATTTACCATAAAATACTAATAAGTAATATAATACTTAATATAATAAAATTAATATAAAAATTACAACGAATATCTTGTAAATAGAAAATAAGTACTATGTGTATTGACTTGTCATAAGAGCTATTTAATTGCCTACGTGACCAATAAACGAATTTCATTTCATAAACGAATTTCATTTCATAAACGAATTTCATTTCATTTCATTTCATTTCATTTCAAACAACACCATAAATTACAAAGCAATGCCTCGCATTCCACTGCGCTTGCCATCCTGAGACATAAGATTTAAGTCTCATCATTTCCAGTGGTTACTCTGGCTACAATGTCCTTCAAACTGGAACACAACAGTGCATGTACCCTGCTGTTTGGCGGGAGAAATAGACATTGCGGTGGTACCTACCCAGGCGGCCTGTCACATATAAGAGACCTATTACTTAAATTAATCAAAAAAATGTCGGTACATCATAATTTTGCATTGCCGTTATTTAAACATAATTCACTTCTCAAACATCAAACACGTCAAGATATTCTTGTTTCTTCTTTCTTCAATAAGGAAATTTCCCAAACAAGGTACAAATCGTGTAGTTAACGTTTAACTGCCGATCTCTGTGAACAACGAGTAATGAACGGAGGGTCCAAAACTTACTTTATCGATTTTCATAATGGTTTCTTAGATTTACGTGAATGTTTCACATTGAAATAAAACTATTTTTTCCGGATTTTATCGCGATTTGGTTTAATTTTTACATTTTTTAACTTCCCAACGTTTCGAACGTCGCGTCGTCGGGAAGTTAAAAAATGTAAAAGGTAAACCAAATCGTGATTAAATCCGTAAAAAATAATTTATATCAAGTATCGATTTTTTGTTTGTAAACGCACCTACGATACAGGAATCCTAGTCTCAAGCAAAATAAGAAGAAAAACGTACAGTCGAATTGAGAACCTCCTCCTTTTTAGAAGTTGGTTAAAAAATGATTCGTGTTTCATGATTTTGCCTAATACTTAGTTACATTACAGTATCACTTGGCTCATTATCAGCCTCATTATTAACATCAATTCAAGAAGTATCCAACTTATTTATTTCTATAGGGAAATTCCCTAAACAAGGTGAGGGTTTAAAACCGTGTAATTAACGACCTGGTCCCAAGCTATCTCTTATGTAACAGTCTGCGAGTGATATTGAACGAGGTATCTGAAACTTGGCGACGTTGATGTCTTTGTTCTGTTTTGACATTAGATGTCCGAATTTGTTCTGATTGTTCTTGACGGGTTTTTTGTTTACAATGGTGGTGGAAATGAGAAATAGCTTAGTTAGAAGACTAGAAGATTGCGAGTTCAATCGTCGTGAGAATTAGTTTTTGAAATTATGTGTGTATAATTAATTTGTATTTAGTTTTAACAAACGACAATCATCGTGGGGAAGTCTACGCGTCTTATGGTCGCCACACACGTTCAAGTGCGTTTGCGCAAACGCGAGATTGCATCAATTTCGAATCGAAAATTGGTACGCAGTTTGCGCAGTTATTTGCCCACATAAGTTCCAGTATACTGGTGCAAACTCAGACTTGCACATTTATATCTTAACGTGTTTTGATTTATTGCAAAAATTGAATTTGGAAATATAAATTAAGAGGTCACAAACTACAATGCTACCTGACGGAATGGCGGACTTCAAGTAATATATACTTTCTTGTAAACGTAGTTATCTGTAGTATACAGGGTTTTTACGATGTTTTCCTTCACCATAAAAGTGCGTAGTAATTGCCTACAACCCATACCACTCGGAAAGGTCAGAGCTATGCATTCATTTACAAATGCACCACCACTATTCAGGTGATGTCATTCATTTCAGTTCATTTCATTCAATCCTTCATTCATTCATTCATTCATTCATTCATTCATTCACATATGCAGGTGGTTTCCGTCCCAATATTGTTTATGATTTTCTCTATGATATGAATTTTAACACCCAGTATTTGTTATAACTATTCCCAAAAGCCAAAGACAGTGACACGCAGTACATTTTCATGCCGATGCATGGTGTTACAATGTTAAAGCATACATAGCGACACTGCCCAGCCCGATACAACACGGGGGCAAAGATCACCACGAAGAACCGCCTGTTGTCTGACCTATTATAGTAACTAAAACGAATGCCCTAGTGCAAAGGATACGCTGGCTTCCTGTGTTAAAACTAGTAGGTTCGATTCAGAGTGGAATATTCATAGACACACGTGAAAATGTTAACGACATTTAAACACAAACAGGAAATCTTTGTGCGGTGTAATTTGATATACCTAATCAGTTTTATATTCGGAAAAAGTGTAGTATTAAAATATGTGGCACAGATGGACCACTTAATATCCCCTAGTCATAACTCATATAAGACCTTCTCTGAATATTTTCACAGCAACTTAAAGCGACGAATATCCAGGCGTTTTGCAGTCATCAGCCCGTCTGTCCATCTTGTTTTATAATAATACAGGAAAGTAATTTCAATGTACTTGATGATGAGTGTGGTGCAGTCCATATAAAGAATCCGCCGTCGATATTTGGTTACAAATTGCCACTTGGCACTATTATGCCGGCCCTTTTGCATTTATTATACCGGGTATATCAAGACTGCGACCTAAAACGAAGCCAGGTGGTAGTTTTAGTACGATGCAAATAAAAATATCGCCAAAACAGTGACAGATATTTTTTTAGAATTTTTTAAAAATCATCGTTTTTGGGTGGTAAATACCTAGTTTTTGCGAAAATACTAATTTAAACCCTTACGTACCATTGCGTCTTTAAAAACAAAGAGGTGTACATCATTATTTTAGGAAAACTATGTATAAATAACTCAAATACGACGAAAAGTAAAATATTTTTACTTGCATTTTGTCTGAATTCATTAATACTACCACCTGGCTTCGTTTTCGGTCGTAGTCTTGATATACCCTGTATAAAATGGATATTATTAAAAGATACATTTAAAGAACTATCTCAAGATTCATTCGTTCAATAAAAGAGAAAAATCGTAACGCGTTATACGCAATTAATTCACAAAACAAAAACACAAAGATGAAGGGGCCCAAAGAAAATTCCAACGTTTCGGAAACACTAGTTTTACGTGTCACGTAACATCTGCGTTCATATTCAGTGGTCGCACACACGCGCACACATAGATACACACACACAAACAGGCGCGGCGGGAGGGGGTGTGCGGGGGGTGTCCGCTGACCCGTGGCGCCGCCTCCAGATTGTTACGGCCAAAGAAAGACTCCTAGAGAGTAGGGAAAACCGTTGAGTTGCGGTTGAATCTGAAAATAAATCGAAGTAATCATGGATGAAGAATGAATAACAGTAATCAGGAAATATCTCATACAAATCAGGTCAGGCAAGGCAGCAAGTGATAAATGCTCTTAAATAATGGATATAAAGCTTCAAAGCCCTGAAGGACAGTCGCTTGTCTTAATTATTTGAATAGCTAAAGAGGATCATAACTGTTTCTCACGGGGGTAAACAAGGCTCTTATGATTCTGCTCTATGAAACCCATTTCCAGTGAGTCAATATTGGGTGAAATATAATATGACAAAAGACATTGAAACCACTCGTATTTCATTACATATTGTAGTTAAAAATATCAAATTAAGTACGACTTTTAAGTGGCAAAATAATTCATACTATAACTCATTAAAGTCGCATACATTTCTATGACCCACGGTGTTTAGGACTTATTTTTTTTTAAACCATAACAACTCTCCACTCCGTAGGAATTACAAAATCAAAACTTAATACGAAACAGTTTTATACCTACACGTATTTTTAAATATGGAACGAAGAAAAATTCATAAATCAAAACCGAAGGAACAAAAATCATACAGCCAGCTCCAGCACACTCCCCGTTCCGCACAGAACACATTCGAAGGATCGCGAGTTTCTTGCGTCCAGCGCCACTTTCATTTCATATTTTTATTTTTATATTTTTATTTTATTTATCCAATGGCTGTATTTTTACAACGTCGGCTAGACTGGCGGTTTTTTATGAAGGTACGCTTTCGCGGTTCGCATCGCTCAGCGTTTTTGGATGAGTTTGAGTGTCCACTTCATAGGATATGACCATCGCGAGATCTTTATTATTCATGTTTTGTTTATCTATATACAAAGGATTCTGAAATATAATATCTGTAGAAAATTGGCCGCTAATGTAAAGGCTTTATATTATTATTTATTTGCGATTGTGAATGCCTAGTATATTTAAGTATATTTGTAACTTTTAAGTTTTCTTCCGACATTTACTGTCAAATTATAAACGGTTCATGAATAAATATTAATACACAGGTAAATTCGAGAAGATTAAGAATCGCCTTGGTCGTGAACCTTCGAGTCTATTCACAGAGTAAGCTATCGATTACCTACTTCAAATATTGTGTGAAACACGTTTTACCTCTTGTCATTAGCAGATTGTTATATTCAAATGCAGAGCTAACAGGTGCAAAAAAGTTAAAAAAAAGAAAGTTGGACATAGCGATATCCATGTCTCACAAAAGTGGCGTATTTTTTTCATAAGAAACCACTAAAAAGAAAAATCTAACAATCGAGTTGCACAGGATTTTAAATGATAGAGTTGGAATCGGTTTACACTAATTTAATGTATTTCACAAACTCGGTAACATTACACCTGCTTTATCATTCATACTTAAACACAACTAGTAATCACAAAACAAACTTAAAGGGCAATAGGCCAGCGCTGTAAAACAAAAAAAAACTAACCTTTGGAATTTCATTTGCATTCACCTTTGTGAAACTTCTTAAAAACAAGTAAAGCGAAGGAAAATAAAATGTTGCGAGTAGAGCTGAGACGAAGGCGCTAGTTCAAAGCAGTGGGAACTTTATGTAGGTACTTTTCTTTTATGACAACCTCTTATTTGTTGGACATACAATGAATTGTCGTATTTTTTAGGGTTTAACAATAAAACGGCGCACATTCCGCGGACTATGAGCTTTTCCGTTGTATTTATTGTTATAATTCTTTGTCACACCAATTGTCTATATTTTCTTTGGGATTTTTGAAGTAACGCCATCTTGTGTGGTAAATCAATCAAAACAAAGAAGCTAGATAAAAATGAAAAAAAGAATTGTTGAAAATAAATCGAAAATATTTTTGTAAGTTGTAAAAATTCATAATATTGAATAAAAACAAAATATCACAGCAATAAATATTGAATTTAATTTACTGTATCTTTTTGATTTAAATTAATCCCTTATATACACTCGGTTACAACCCTCCATTCATTGCATGATTAAAATACATTCTTATAACACGAACTTTATCACGAATATTACAGTTTAAAATGATACTTTAAAACAATCACTTTTTAATTTAAATTTCTACGATAAGATCTCTAAAATAGTTTAGTGAAAGATATCCCCAAATATAAGTATTAATTGTAATATAATTTCATATTATCAAGATAATTGCTGACATTTAATTATAATATAAATAGCGTAATAAGTTTACAGCACTGTTGGAGTCTTGATGTTCTATTTTCTTTATTTATAAAAATAAAATCGGCTATTTTTATACTTGATTCAAATATTTTAAATTTATGGCTTTTAGAGGGCGTAATTCGGTATTAATGCCCTTAAAAAAATACTGAATAATTGAATAATATCTGAAAAAGGATTGAGTTAGTACTCTTAGAAAAGCTCGAAAATACCATCGTAAACTGTAAGTTGTTAGATTTCGATCGAAGGAAACGCGACACCAAAACTATCCTTTCGCGTCGTTTTTCTGTGACTCTACTTCTTATAACTTGGATATTCTTGTAAAAAACTCAAAATTCAAAAGTGATGGCATCTATATAGGATTGATAGATATAAATAATTACACCAAACAGTCACATACATAGTCCTGACCACACATTAAGATCAAGTCTTGTATGGTTTCAGAAACTACGAAATTTTTCGGTCTCAGAAACACCCAGACCCGAAAAAAATACTTATGCATCAAACATTTGAACAAACATTTGGAGTTACTTTTTTTAGAGTTTAAGCTTGCGTGATCTGCCTTTTAATTTTGCCTTGTGTGACGTCATCACTAGCGGATAATTATGCGCTTAGAAACGCTCACACGAAACCATTGGTGTGTGTTCGAGTTTCTATGATATACATAAGCTCGCACGTGTTTCCCCTAAGGGGTAGGCAGAGATGCTACTGCTATAGTTCGTCGACCTTATTGCCGCTAGATGTGATGTAGACGAGCTTATTTAAATGTAGACGTGAGACTTTTCACTCTGAAAAGCTCGCACAAAGTGAATTGTTTTAGCTGGGTATAGAACACAGGCGCTTACAGTTCACAGGTAGTAGGGTTTTTTTTCGTATATTGATGTCTTTAACAAATATGCACTGTAAAGGCAATGCTTTCGATGTGGTTTCGAAAATTATACTTTCAATGAGTTTATATTTTCAGAAAATGTTGACGTCACTGCCACGTCACAGACGACACAGACTATCGAGCCTAAACCAATGTCAAATCTTTCTGCATTATAAATAAAATTTTACGACGATTCTACAGAATTGTAGGCTAAGGATTAGTAATCTATCTATCTATATCCGCCCATATACGTCTACTGCTGGGCACGGGCCTACTCTACAATCGATTAAGAGTGATTAGGCCATATAGTCCATCACGCTGGCCTAGTGCGGGTTGGCGGACTTACATACCGTAGAAAATAAGGATTAGTAATAATTATTATTAATTCGCTGGATGCAGGCCGGTTGCAACAGGCCGGAGATCATTGGAGGAGGCCGTTCAGAAGTGCACTTCCTATGGCTGAACAGATAGACAGATAGATATAAGAATTAGTAGAAAAAGTTTATTCTTATCTGTAAATTAAGATACCATCACTGACTCCTTCTTTGCCTATTCTAAATCTACTTTAAAATGATCTGCAGTACAGATCAAAGGTCTAGAAGCGTATAACAAAGTACTAAAACCAACAGCAAGAGTTAGACAACAAACGCCTTAGCAACCATTTCCAAGAAAACCGTGAGGACACTCTACATTGTATTTATAATGATAAAATGTATTTCTCTCTGAAACATTCTTTTCACACCACAAGGAAAATGTGATAACAAATATCCTACGAGCACATTAAATGTTCCTATTTGCTTCTAAAATTTAATATCGGATTTTCAATTTTAGAGTTATTCTATGTTCTTTATTCCACCCTTACGTAGGATCGAAGTGATATAGTATTCACAAATGGTATTAAAACACGCTTATTTTACAATCAGTCGCTTGTTATCCAGGATTATCTACAGAATATAAATCTCGGGCAAATCATAATATGTAAAAACTGTGAAAAAAGTGAATGTGCTGACATGGGTATCAAACCCTAGGCTTCATATTCACAATCAATAGTTCCTAATATCCTTAGTAATGAAGCGACAATTTCACATTTTCAATCTACATTTCATACGAATAAACAAATTAAGATTCTAAACAACAAACGTCGTCCCCAAAGCATCACATTTGCACAACCTTCATAATTTTATCAAGTCTCATAACTCATGCGTACAGTCGCGCACAGCATTATTATGCTCCCGCAAAAATTCAATTTACAACATTCTAAAACTTTTGTTATTCGAAGACATCCGATTACCATCAAAATAAAATGCGGTTTATCGAAAATTCCCAATAAAGTACAGTGGCGTACACAAGTGGCACGCGGGGAGCGGAGCGTGGCGGAGTGGTGCGGGGCGGTGGGGAGACAGGGGATGAGGGGCCGGAGGGGGTGGCAGAGGCGCTACTCGCGGCGCCTGCACCAGCGCCCGAGATAAGCGACGCCCGACGCCCGTCCTATGAAATTATAGCACCCCTGACCGAGCCTCGGGGTGAAGTAGGGGAGCTTTAAGGAATTGCGTTGGATTTAATAAAATTTTATTTAATGCTTCATTTTGAAACGGATACAATTTAATTAATTTATTACGTAAAACAGGCTTTTAAACCAGGATTATTTTAAGTGATTATTTGGATTATTTAGAAAATAAGATGCGGAAATACTTTTTGCTTTTTTAAATATACTAGACTATTATTTTACTTTACACTACTATTTTAATTACATACAAATAATATGAAAATAATATACTTTCATTTCTTATTGTAGAGTTAAGAGTACGACTTAGCCACATAGTATTACAAATTATTTTCGTCACACCAGCAAAACAGACCATAGAAAATGATATAAATAATAGAAGACAGCTCCCCTACGTGACCGGGTGGTTCGAGAGGGAGCCGGGGTCGAGCTCTCCTCCGGGCCATTTGTCAGTGACAGGACGTCGCGCGGGGGCCCCCTCGCCCACATTCCTCCACACGTTTGCGGCTTGTGCATGCGACTGTACTCGACTGAACGTGACACTGGTGTTGCCAGCGTCAATTTGGTGATGTATTTCATGATTTTGTGTGTGATTGTACTTAGGAAGAATATTAGGGAGTCTAAATCTTTAGTCGAAAGGAAGCAACAGATTTGAATTTTTTGCAATAAGTTTTAATCTAGACTGTCTGTTTTATACTAGCATGACAAAGCTACTAACAATACACACACAAATGCACCAGATTGTTTGAAATGAGAAATATGTATGTGAACATCCCATTAACTTTGAACCCAGAAAATGCAAAGAGCGATATCTGTATTGTCTATATAAATACAGCTAGTAGTCATTGTGGTATTTATGAAGTTTAAAAGCTGTTTGTGTGTTTTGGTGTATAATCATTAATAAGTATCATGCTAAATTAGTTTGAATATAAGAAACTATAGTCTGGACGCAATTACTATCTAGTATAGATACACAAAACGAACGTGAAATAACAACTTTGGTGTATGAAAATCCAAGTGAAATAACAGCTTTGGTGTATGAAAACCCACGTGATACATATAACGGCTTTGGTGTAGTTTTGCTTAAACAGTGAGATAGTTTCCACACCTTTTATCGTATGTACTTGAAAGCCAGCACAGAAAAGACTTGAAAGACAACGTACTCGCGCTTCCTCATATATTGTAGGTCCTCTTAATACTGCTATCTGTCTCTCTGTCTGCTAAAATGATAAACATTTTTCATCAGGTATTTTAGAAGATAAGTACTTAAAAGTTAAAATATGAGATCCGATATTGGTAGAATCATAAATACAAACAGCTAAAAACTTTTATTAACCGCTAATGAATAAAGTGGGGTGTTACACGTTTGAAGATTAACCGATAAAGTATTTTAAATATATCTTAATTATCATTACTATCTTCAGGAAGTACTTAAATATAAGAATATGTAAGCCTGCGACAAAGATTTCCACGATGATTTTTCTTTTATAAGCTTACGTGATGTTACAAGCTTTTGTCCACATTCTCTTTCGTTGCGGACATCGCGACACGACATGGCACCTCCAAGTCTACTGAAACTACACCCGCGGTCCCGCGAGAACCGGCAAAGCTTCGGTACTAACAGTTCTGCACCCTAAACAAGAATATAACGCAATAAAACTTGAGGCATCACTTTGTTCATTAAGCCGGAGGTGTGCCTTACCAGAGACCACGTTTCATTCCCAGTTATTAAGTAATAATGCACTTGAACCACACAAACATACGTTTTTTTACAAGTTTATTTGCGCTATTGCACTCAATAACAAACCACCACATTTAATAAGTCCGTTATCATTAAAAAATATAAGTATAACAACTATGGCAACACAGCCAGTGTAAATTACCAGCGTTTTCCCGATAAACGTAGCGTCACCACAAGGCTGGCAACTGGCAACTAATTGAAATAATGTAGTTTCTGTCGCGAATCGTCCGCATGCTAGACAATTTCGAGTATTTGGATAATTGCACGAATGGATTCGTAATGCATGGGATCTGGGGGTGTAGGAATTAGTTTAGGTTTATAAGTAAATCCTAGCTTTAGGCAGTGAATTAAGGATTACGAGTAAATGCTTGCTTAAGTGGTTTAATGACGCAGGGCATTTGGTCATAGTAAATTAGTGTTGGGAAGAATAACTATCGATAATTTTTGAAAATATTTTACCATCAGTTGTCTCAACGGTCTTTATAAAAAAATTTATGGCTGCCACAGTCTGTGAAGCCGTACGTCGGTCAGTAAGGTGAAATGCAATATATTCGTTTTCCTTAAAGTTTTACTAAAAATCAGACGATTCCGAAGAAGTGGGTGTTTTTGGATCGAGGCGATCACTTAGCAACTTGCTCGTTCCGCAGCCCGCATTATAAAAAAGCATTTTACCGTGAAAACCTCGTACCCTAAGAAACACCGATATAATACGAGTACGTATGTACTTTTATATTAAACCCTGCTTACCCAACAAAAACACTTTTACAACTTATAATATGAAAGCCACTTATCGCAATAGAAAAAATACGCCAAGAATTTACCTTCACAAATGCACACACGGTTTATTTTCAAATTAAAAGGCTCGGTTCTAACGGGCTCTTTGCGTATGTACTGATACTAAGGTTTGGTACACGCTAAAAATCGATTCTTGTAATCGATCTTCGCGTGTATTCATTTAATCGATTTTTGAGATGGGAAAATATTTTTATTGAGCCGATATTTTAATATAATGACTATTTGATATTGATTGAGGCAAATATTGATCTAAAATATCAACGAATCATTAAAACGTATACAAAGATAATAAGACCATCGACCATGGAAATCAGATTTCACAGAGAGAGTGAAAATGTAATAAAGTAACCTTAAGGCTTAAACACATTTAAGGACGGAACATGCAATGCCAAATGTGGGTGTCCTGGTGGTGCCTCTGCCTACCCCTTCTGGGATAAAGGTATGAGTTTATGTATGTATATAAACATATTTTTCATAAACTATTAAATATTGCTAACGTATTCCATGCAGTCAAATTATAAGTATATTACAAAATTTATTTTTAGCTTATATAACTATAAATCGATTTACCAATATATTGTAGACCAAATGCATCGATTCTTAAATTAACTACACATCGTACAACCCTACGCTGTTTAACATTCATAATTCGTTTAACGTCACTTAAAACCTTTGGCCTCAACCGGGTCAGCTAAATATTATTCGAGAGTCGACGTTAGTTAATCCGCTTGTAACATGTTTGTTATTATTAATATTAAAACACTTACATACATATATACTTACATATAAAACACTTTTCGTGGACATGCAACTTTTTGTAATCTTTATACTTAAAGTAGAGTGAAGAAACAGTATTAGAATCAGCCCATGCGTCCCACTGCTGGGCACGGGCTTTCTCGAGAGTACGATTGAAAAAGATTAACCAGAAATCATTGTATCGAATGACGACACACTAATGTTGGTCAGGCCAGCATAAGTTGATCTATTGATGAGATATTTCTCAATATTTTACTCGTGTAAATAAATCTGTTAATTTAAACTGGATCTGTATCAGCCCATATATGTCCCACTGCAGGGCACGGGCCTCCTCTACAATCGAGAATACGATTAATTTTAACGCAAATGACCAACGATAATTATGTTCTTACATAATACTAGAAGACCTCAGTAGTACGGTACGGCGCATTATAAATTCCAAAAATCTGAATGATTCCTGGCTTAGACAATTTCTACTACATCTGAATAATCTCATTTCTACTATAACTGAATAATCCTAGATAAGTAATTAGAAATTATACGACACCCCACCAAAATCATTTATTAAGGTGCATAATTATTTTAGTCCCCACCCCACCTACTAATAAAAGACGGAACAATATCCTGCATTATACGACGTCGCGTCTTCGAAATTTTCTATAATAATTTTCCTCTCTCCTTTAGCTAATACTTTAGTTCGCCTTAACAACTAATTAACAAACAGATCAGCAATCCAGATTAACGTTCATAGAAGCCACATCAAAGGATGTTTGACAAAACTCAAGTCCATTTGACCTACAGCTACTGGAACTGCCCACGTAACGACACTAAGGTCCGGTAAGGCGATTACTTCGCCACGCGAGCCGAGAAGCCGCCCGTTGAAATTGATCCCCCGGGGGGCTGACCCCCCCGTGGGTGGGGGGTCGATAGCCGCTTTTCCTTTGTGTTGGCCCTTTATCTACGGACTATCGGCGTGACTTACCGATACGCACGGCTCCCGGAATTTTAGATTGCTACGTTTTGAGGACAGATTTGGGTGTTGGTGGGTTTTGGAAACGGTGTAGGTAGGTAGGCATGATTTGAGCGATACGTGTCTTGTTCGATTAGATACTTACTAAAAGATGTTTTGATCATAAATCTTCTAGACGGTAAATTAATATTCAGGAAGTGTAGCTGAACTATATAAATACACGACGCACTTAATTTCGTGAAATCTATTGGTTTATAACATGATAATTAATTTCAAGTGGAATTTATAGAATCCACCAGGATATAAATTATGATCTAGCATCACTAAACTTATTGGAGGAAATTTTGGTTTGGATCAATAGCTGTAGGGTTGATTCCCACACCGAGACAAATGTTAATGTGAATGTTGACCAACAAATATTTATTTTGACTATCAGTATTGCACGACGAGAATCTATTCGTAGTTATTTATTTAAGGAAATCGATGGATGCACGCCGCTTCCAACCGGACTTTACATTTTTTACATGCATACGTACATAAACTCACGCCTTATCCCACAAGAAGTAGGCAGAGGCGCTACCAGGACACCCACATTTCGCCTTGTATGTTCCGTCTCATGATGTGATCGGGGGCGAGCCTATCACCATATCGGGCACAAATTCCTGTCTCCGGGCTGATAATGAATAGAAAAACCCAATATCACTTTGCCCGACCCGGGATTCGAACCCGAGACCTCAGCTTTGTAGTCGTACCATAGTACAACTACGCCGTCAAGACAGTCATTAGGTACATTTTTTAACCAGAAGTAAAACGGTGTAATTACAGGAACAATATTATAAGACTTTTTTGTTTTATTTTTATTGCATAGATCCAGTTAGGGAGCCAATTTTTCCTCTCATGCTTAATGATCACGGCCTATGAACATGAACGACACCCAGACCATAGGTGCGTTATCAACCTCTCAAAATGTGAAGTGGAAAGACATGCAGAAAAGATTTCCTGATTAGATATATCAAAAGTTAATGCTACGTAAACCTACGCAGGAATATCAAACAGTGAAATCAAATGAACAAATATAATATTTATCTTCCACCGCTTTGATAGTCTGCGATACAAACGCCAAGAAAAACCAACATATTTCACCCATACATACATTTTAACCAAAAATAGCTCTTAGGTTATAGGTGATAGGGTGTAACATTCCGCAAATAAGTTTATATGGCCCCACGACGCGCTAACGTCAATATTAGCACTACAAAGAGAAGGCGAAATAAACGAGTAAGTTAGAACGTACTATGTTTATAAATGGAGACATATTCCTTTACTGAGATTGTTTTACTTTTATAGTTATTTTTGAGACACGTTACTGTTGAAGGAAAACGAAAAATAGTTTAATGGTTACGTTTGCCTGAAAGTGTAATTCTTGTGTCTTTATTAAAAACATTGCCAAATAGTGGTTGGATATTAATAAGTCGATCACCTTATACGAGGACAAAACCCAACTAAATATTTAACATTAAAAAACTATAATAAAATTACAGATAAATTGATAACGATAGAGAAATCAACAATCGTTTAAACTTCAGTTAGTCATTTTGTCACCAACACTGTTTAATCAACCCAAAACAGTCACAACATAAAACAGCCGGTCAAAGTTACCCTGAAATCCAATAAAAACACCCGTGTACACATTTAAATTCTCCGAATTCTCCGGTCACGGTCAATATCCTGGCTGCAAGATGGCGGCTCGAGTGTTCGCGAGCGTGACATGGCCGAACGTGATAGATACGTACGTGCGCAGATTAATCGCTTCTAGGAACGTTCTATTCTTGAATATTATGCGGTAAGTTGTGGGGGACTTTTTATTTCGGCCGTGTTATTTGCGTTTGAATTTAGAATGTTTTTATTTGTGTAATAAGTGTATAGTATTAAACGGTGTTGTTGGAGTATATCTTGAATTCTTCTGCATTCTTAGCTATTTTTTTATGGGAAATATATTTGATTCGAGAATCTTTGTGATATAAGCTTGATATAAAACTAAGAGAAGCTGCGGTCTCAATATAAATGTTTGGGTGATAAACATTTATATTTGTTTTAAGTTTTTGGCTCAAGGATTGAAAAGTTCCCTTGCTTTTTTATACCCAGTTATCGAAGCGTGGCATAAAGGTGCATTTATTTAACTACTTAGATAATAGTAAATAAATAATTTTTAAATCATTGCACTATAGACTGTCACTCAATCGCGGGCCCATGTTCATATCAACTATGGACACCAATAACTCCTCATTAATTATCTCAACGTGTGTTCACGCCTCCACTATTATCGACACTATCAGCCTTTATCTTCAATAATCAGCGACGAATGGAGACCAACACCCGTCCACCAATCAGCAGCCGACATTACGACCCTTCACACCACAGGCGTGAAACCCAACACCTATACCAACTCAGCTTCGATAATGACATAACTTCGACTAAAATGTTTTGCAAATTTATAACTTACGTGCAGGATATACAGTTCAAATTTGAGTGCAGAGTTAGGTGTGAAAATTGACGCCTAAATCTATTCCGTATTGCGACAACCTGAAATCGACCATATTTTGATACGTTAAGATTGATAATGACTTGTGCTACTCTAATGTATTATCCCGAAGGAGCTACTTATGATTACGGATTATAAGGTGTATTTGAATGCGGTAAGGTCTATAATGCGTTGTAGGGTTTAGGTGTTAAACTTAACACCTAGAGATCGTTGTTTGTATATTCAAGTCACATTGAGATTGGTTGGTTATGGTTTGTGTTTGATAGATTTGTCAGTTATGGGAGGTGATTTCTATAGAACATATTTCTTTATCTACATTCAAAAATATTCTGTTTGACTCTTTTTTAAATTAATGTAGTAAAAATAAAATACTAATGAGAAAACTAAGTGACATTAAGATTATTGAAAAATTTCTTAATTACTGGTAAATCATGATTTAAGCCCTATGTAGGTAAAATAGATATTTAGCGTGGAACTCAAAGTTGACAACTTTTATATTAACTTATTTAGGTACATATAGGGATATATAATTTAAACCAACAGAATTGTAAATAAAATATGTCACTCTTTTGTACTTGTCACTCCAATTCAAAATATTAGGTACCTATTATAGGGCTAAAAAGTTATCATGGATAAGGTTTCTTTGTTCACTGTTTCGTCTTTGAAAAGTCTTCCATAGGTATGTTGTAACTACCTATACAATTATTATACGTCTAAATACATAATACCTCTAATCAACATAAACTTTTCGCTTGTTCATTTTCCGAATTCGAAACTTGAAAAATTTAAAAATAAAAATTAATCAAGAAAGGTACATAAAGTATCATTCAAATTTGGAACACTCATTCGGACATGGATACTGCCTTTTGTTTTTTACCGCCACAGAGCTGTCACATTCACGCGCCATTGGTCAATTTGTTTTTTAATTTTCTCATCAGAACTCCTTCGGCGGTATCTAATGTCTATTTCTAGCCATCTCGTATTACGATGTTGATTGAAAAGGCAGGCTTAATACATTTTGAATGTTCCGTACATACGGCGTGCGATTATAGACAGGTCTTTGTGGGAAACACAAAAAAATATGAAAATTTAAAATTAAATTTAAAAAACATTTTTTTGTTACATCAAATTTTAGTGGAACTTAGTTAATAAACTGGCTGATCCATGGGTGGTACTAAGAAAAATTTTAATCTCATTATTTTATTTTATATAAACTATAGGTATCAGATCGTTTAAACAAAAAAATTAATACCTAGTTATAGGTAATGTGAATCGCTCTAATCGACTAACTTTAAAGTTTACGGTTGTTACATTAACTACAAAATGTATGGTCAAGCTAAATTTAATTTTCAATATTTTAACCACCACATAGAAAACAACACAAAAATTCACAGATCCCTAAAACTGATGTTACATGGCCCTTACCGCGGCTACGATACACAGATATATTAATTACATGCTCTAGAAAAAAGTTTTTCAACAGTATCGTTAACGAACCTCTTTGTAGTGATTAGCTATTGTTTACGTGTTTCGATATGTTTTGTTTTTTACATTGGCCGTAACATATTGTCTAATGATACTTCGTTTTTTATAATCCTTTTTTTACCATTTTCAATCGCGCAAGAAACGTGTTGTTTTCGCAAATATTGTATATTTTTATAAACTTGTATAAATAAGGAGTATTATAAATTGATAATTGGAATAAAGTTAATAGAATTTTGTGTAGTTATTCGTTACAAATTTTATGCGACTATAAACTTTCCTCTTTCTACAACCTTAGACGCAAGTTATTAATTATTATTCATTTTTAGTATTTTAACATGATAAGCTTATAACAGAATCAATAGATTTACTTGCAATATTTGCTTTTATTATAAGACACTGAATTAAAAAACAAAACAAAAAAAATAAAAAACCTATTTACCTACTGAGCCACAACCTGGCTGTACAAGATTATCAGTTTATTAATTCGTAATTACCAAAACTGATCATGTAAGGGTAGCCTAAAGACCCGCAACGTTTATAAACACTGGAACATCGGTGTATGATAAAAAATTGAGTTGGTCGACAACGCGCCGCTCGCTGTGACTAGGCGCCGAGTCGAACTGGGGAGCCATGGAGACGGTGTATTATTATATTTAGTAATATTTATTTAATAAATTATTTATTATCGCCCCCTATCATATCATGGGACGGAACATACAAGGCGAAATGTGGGTGTCCTGGTGGCGCCTCTGCCTACCCCTTCTGGGATAAAGGCGTGAGTTTATGTATGTATGTAATTTATTTAAAACTTCATATACTGAAAGTATACAGACTAAATGACCAGTCCACCTTAGGATGGCGAAGAGATAAAGCACAGCAGGTAAAATAAAATATTGTAACGCAAACATACTTCCCGGGGCTAACACCGGGTTACATATTTATGCGTGGTTGGGAACGCACCGATCCTCCGTCCCGCTCTAACGCTCCCCCGCCGACGCGACGGCGCGGGAGTCGCCCCAGTCGCGCCAGGATTACAAGCGCGAGAGGCCGCCCAAGCGCGTCGCGAGTCTATTGATAAATGTACTTGCATGTGCATGTTTTATGTTATGTGGACTTTAATATATATTTCTTCAGTCTTGGATATCGTGTTTTGCTTGAATCATTAGCGTAGATCCCGCTAAACTGACGCCCAACTTGCGGCCGAATCCAAGAAGCAACACACAGGGCGAGTCCATTCTACGCGCCATCTTGGGCGAGTCCATTTTTACGCGCCACGCGGTCGGCGCGCTTTTAACTTAGAAAAACTGATCTATCCGATAACTCGCCTGCTGGAAGCGCACCGTTTTTACACGGATCAAAATGCCACCAAAGAGACGAGGAGATCAAAAGGAAGATGACCATTCCGACGACGAGAAGCCCGTCCAAACTTCGACGCCGTCCACGATCGTCATGTCTGAAGACATGCTTCGAAACCTTTTACGGCGCGAGGGAAACCTGTCGAAGTGCACGGCGCGCTTCGGCGGCTCACCGGCGAGTGCCGAGGAAGTGGACGCGTTCATAGACGCCGTCGAGATCTTCAAAGAATGCACGTGCGTCAGCGACGAGCATGCCCTGAGGGGGCTACCTATGCTGCTGGTTGGCGATGCCGCCATTTGGTGGCAAGGTGTGAAGTCGTCCGTCGCGTCGTGGAGCGACGCGCTGCAGCGTCTGCGAGGGATGTACGGCGCGCCGCGTCCCGCGTACAAGATCTTCACGGACATTTTCGAGAGAAGACAAGATAGTGAAAGAGCTGATGTGTTTGTGTGCAAAGTGCGTGCGTTACTGGCAAAGTTGCCATACGACCTAGTCGAGGTCATGAAAGTGGACATTATTTATGGATTGTTAAGCTATAAAATAAGAGAAAGAGTGTCTCGCGACGCGGTTGTCAACCTCGAGCAACTCATCGTTAAGGTAAGGGCGGTGGAGGAGTCGTGGGCGGAGGTAAGTGCATCTTCCATAAGTCCCAATACCACGCATAGCTATAACCTTACCCAGAGTGTCTCGAATTTATCGCGTGTTAACCCGTGTGTCGGCCCCGGCAATATTAACCCTAAAATGGTCACGTATAGTACAGTTAACCCTTCCGTGCCGGCGTCGAACAACTTCGATATAGTAAAGAAAGGGGATTTGGCGAGTGCAACCTTTGACGACCACCCGCGGACGCCAAAGGTCGATGATGGTAAACGCACACGACCGAAATGCAATTATTGCAAACTTTTTGGGCATACAATTAGTGATTGTCGTAAGAAAAATTTTAATTATAGTAGCAATGTTTTAAGTAAATCAGACAGTAATACGCAAGTACGGTGTTATGGTTGTGGTCAATTAGGTGTTATACGGTCTAAATGTGATAATTGTAGGGGTACCCAAAGCACCAGAACCTCCGATTTTCAAAGCATTCAAATCAGTAATAGTGGTGAAGACGCACGCCCTTTAGTAAAAGTCTATGTGTTAGGACATGAAGGGGTTGCCATTTTAGACACTGGAGCTACGCACTCTATTGTGGGTCCTATGCTGTACCGTATTCTTAGAGACGCTGGCGTTAATTTCACACAAGGGTCACGTTGTTTAACCCTTGCTGACGGCTCACAGCAGATGCACGCCGTGTTGGAATGCGATGTCCCCGTTACACTCGAGAGATCCAGCATACTCACCACTTTTATTGTACTCCCTGAAGCAGAAACGCGGACACTATTAGGCAGGGATTTCATCACAAAAGCGAAGATCATACTAGATATACCTCAGAAGCGTTGGAGTTTTAATCGTGATACGCGACTTTGGTATCCCTTTATCACTCAGTATTCGTTACCTGCCACTGAGACGTTGGAGATCATGAAAGTATCCTCTTCCATGGTAACCCTGAGGGCTGATGAAGGTACTAATTTGACATCAAGCCAGAAGGCTCAACTAGACGCCTTGCTCATAAAAAGAGCGCACCTTTTCGCGAAGAAAGGAGTACCAACCGATTTTGCATCGCACCGCATAAAAACTGATGTGAATCAGGAACCCATTGCTTCACCGCCATACCGTTTGTCCGAAGGGAAGAAGGAACTCCTTGTTCAGGAATTGCAAAAGCTCCTAGATGACGACGTGATAGAAGAATGCGAATCTCCGTGGGCTGCCAATGTCGTCCTCGTCACGAAGAAGAATGGTGGCGTACGCCTCTGCGTGGATTATAGGAAGTTGAACGCCGTGACCGAAGCAGACCGTTATCCTCTGCCTCGCATCGAGGATGTACTGCACGCTGCTAAAAACACCAACTACATGACAACATGTGACCTTCGATCTGGGTACTACCAGATAGCTGTAGAACCCGAGGATCGGGATAAGACGGCGTTTGTAACTCCTGTTGGTACTTACAGATTTAAACGGATGCCTATGGGATTGCGAAACTCCGGAGCTACTTTCCAAAGGCTCATGGACCGATTTAAAACCGGTAAAGACTTGGCAGGCACCAGTCTATTGACGTACCTGGACGACGTAATCGTCCTATCCGAGTCTTTCTCGCAACACTTGGCCGATTTGAATGCGGTATTTGACAGACTCGAAATGTACAAGCTTCGAATAAACCGCGAGAAAAGTTATTTCGCGCGAGAATCTGTGAAATTTCTGGGACATGTCATTGTCCCTGGAGGATTGAAACCAGATCCTGAAAAAACGTCAGCTATATCTGCTATGAGTCCACCAAAGACTGCGAAGCAACTGAAGACATTCTTGCAAACGTCCAGCTGGTTCCGGCGGTTTATACCAAACTACGCCGATGTTGCCAGACCTCTGACGACTCTTCTCAAGAAAGACAGCAAGTGGGTATGGTCATCGACGCAACAAGTCGCCTTTGAGCATATTAAGCAGCTCCTTGTTACAGCTCCAATCCTTCGTCAGGCGGACGAGTCAAAGCCATTCACGTTGAGGACTGATAGCAGTGGCTATTGCCTTGGAGCTGTTTTACTTCAGGGGGAGGGTCCAGATGAACGGCCCGTGGAATATGCCAGCCGACTTTTGAATAGCGCGGAGAGGAATTATAACACTACCGAGAGAGAGGCCCTTGCAGTGGTCTGGGCCGTAACAAAATTCCGCGGCTACATCGAAGGGTCGGAGGTGGTAATAAAGAGCGATCATCAGCCACTGCGATGGCTTATGACCATCAAATCACCAAGCGGCCGATTGGCAAGATGGGCCCTTACGCTTCAGGAATATAATTTGAGGATCGAATATACTCCTGGCAAAGCTAACGTAATAGCGGATACTCTTTCCAGGCCACTTAGTACAGAGGACCCGGAATGTGACGTCCGGTACGCCGAAGTGGACTTGCCGTCGAGAGACCCCAAGGAGGTTCGAGAAAACCAACTCAAGGATCCTGAGGTCCGTAAGATTGTCGACGACCTTGAATCTGACCACGATCCATTTAGGGGGAGAGTGTGGGCAGATCGGGGATACGTTGTTTCCGACGGGGTGCTATACAGATACGCACCAGAAGAGACGGAAGAGGAAACTGCATGCTTAGTAGTACCAGAGCAAGAAAGACCACGAGTATTAGCCGAATATCACGATGCCCCCACAGCTGGGCATTTCGGAGTTGAAAGAACCCTCAACAGAATTAGGTCAAAGTATTATTGGCCTGGCATGAGGCAAACCGTTACTACGCACATCAGAAAGTGTGTCGAGTGCCAGAGGTACAAGGCTGACAATGGGAAGCCAGCTGGCCTGCTGCAGACTCCAGCGACGAACCGACGGTTTGAAGTTATGGCTGTAGATCTTTTTGGCCCTTTGCCAGAGACGTCCAACAAGAACAAATGGATCCTAATAGTAGAAGATACTTGCTCACGGTGGATAGAATTATTTGCATTACAGAAGGCCACCAGTTCAGAATGTGCCAAGATATTGATCGAAGAAGTGTTTTTAAGATATGGGGTACCTAGGCGTGTCATAAGCGACAACGGAGTACAATTTATAAGCGACGCTATGCAGCAGGTATGCCATACTTTTGGCATCAGCCAGTCACTCACACCGAAGTATCATCCGCAAGCAAACCCGGTGGAGAGGAAGAATCGGGATCTTAAACCGCAGCTCGCGATCTTAGTGGGTACCGATCATAAGACTTGGGACGAGCACTTACCTGCGATACGGTTCGCAATGAACTCGGCAACTACGTCGAGCACTGGTTACACTCCAGCTTATCTGACATTCGGTCGCGAAATACGCGCTCCTGCTGACGTCATCACTGACATGCGCGGTATTGTCGAGAAAGACAACGCCATTACCAGTCTTACGCCTTACCTGCGGCGCCTATCTGCAGTGTTGTGCGATGCCAGAGACGTCCATGAGAAAGCTCAATCTAGCCAGAAGCATCAGGCTGATGAGGGACGACAACCAGGTCCGGTATACTCACGAGGGGACCTTGTTATGATGAAAACTCAAGGTAGTAACGACGCTGGCCCAGGTCAAACACCGAAGTTTATACCCAGACGGGATGGACCGTACCGAGTGCGGGAAGCCGCGAGTTCCACGACTTACATATTAGAGGGCGTGCGTAGTGGGGAAATCCTAGGAAAATATCATGTGTCACAATTGACTCCGTACATTGGGGAGGTCCAGTTACCCCTCAATGAGAAGCGTAGGCGTGGTAGGCCGAGAAAACATTAGCTAACCTAGACGCGGGGCGCGTTGTCTAGGTTAGAGGGGGAGGTTGTAACGCAAACATACTTCCCGGGGCTAACACCGGGTTACATATTTATGCGTGGTTGGGAACGCACCGATCCTCCGTCCCGCTCTAACGCTCCCCCGCCGACGGCGCGGGAGTCGCCCCAGTCGCGCCAGGATTACAAGCGCGAGAGGCCGCCCAAGCGCGTCGCGAGTCTATTGATAAATGTACTTGCATGTGCATGTTTTATGTTATGTGGACTTTAATATATATTTCTTCAGTCTTGGATATCGTGTTTTGCTTGAATCATTAGCGTAGATCCCGCTAAAATATAAATTTAAAGTTATAAACGTAAATGATGGTGTGCGTCATGCATACCAACAGGAGCAACACCACTAAGGGCTTATTACTAAGTGCTGCATAATATGGCATTGAACTTTTCACCCCGATTTTAGTGTTATAATTACCAGTAATGACTGACGATAATCTTTCAAAGCAGAATATAAGAATCCTCACCCACTGCTGCTTAGTGGTAGAAATAGACAAAACGGTGGAATACGTTTAAATGTGTGAACCACGCTGTTGTCAGTCATGACTCACCATGAATGGGTAGGCTCGTCCGAGGCGGTACCACTGTCTCATAGAAGATCGAAGTACATAAGTGACAGCTTTGCTGTCGCGTTTCGTTTGGTGAGTGAGATTGCCGGATGCCCAATGCTCGTTTACTATTCCCTCTTCCTATCCTTTTTCTTCCGGTATGAATGGAACGGCAACACATCTATTCCAAAAGTTGTGGATGGTCAATGGCCATGGGAGGCTGTGATCACTTACTATCTGGGGAGCTGTTTGCTGGTTTGCCGGGCCAATTGCATAAAATAAATGTTGCTATTCTTTTTATTTCTTATTATCTTAGTCATTTTAATAAAGCATAATACGTTTAGAAATCCATGCATAATTTAAACACACTAAGTATTCTTTAATAATATTTTTGGACTACCACCCTCTCCACAGTTTCCCTGTGCCGACGCCTGGGTGGCGCCCGCCACTATAAAATTCGGACAGCGGCGCAGAATCCCACAGATTCCAAGTTAATATTAATTGTCGATAGACTAACACAATCCCTCCCCACCCCACTCCACCTCTCCCGGCCACAGGGCGCGGGAAAAAGTATTCATTCATTATGCTGCCAATCAATTTTAGTTTGGAATTTATATTAGGAAAAAAAATGTAAAATGCGAACAAGAAACGAAGACCAGAATTCGAATCGAAAATATATTTACAGTAATATCATATTAGATTAATAAATCTGCTCACAATTTATCAGTTACTAATTTATTCATAAAATTAACCCTTATTCCCTAAAGGGCATGCAATACACCTATATTCCGACAATTTGATTTTATTAAATCCATTGCAAAAACCTACACTTGTTTTCTGAATAGGATTCTCCTTTCATCTTATATCTTCAGTATCCACCCGACATGACATGCTGTGTTTCCTTTAATTATTGAGATTATCGGGGGCCCATCACCTCTTCTCTCTTGTCATTTTCCCTCCCGTTTTGAGCGGCCAGCAATGCACTTATGTCTCGAATACATACCTACATACATACATAAACTCACACCTTTATCCCAGAAGGGGCAGGCAGAGACGCCACCAGAACAACCACATTTCGCCTTGTATGTTCCGTCCCATGATGTGATAGGGGGCGAGCCTATCGCCATATCGGGTACAAATTCCTGACTCCAGGCTGATAATGAATAGAAAAGCCGGGATTCGAACCCGAGATCTCAGCTTTGTAGTCGTACCGTAGTACAACTACTCCACCGAGGCAGTCTCCATTTGTGTTTTATGTCTGGAATACTACTGGACATAATGAGACTAAACATCTTATGTCTCAGGATGGCGAGCGCAGTGGAATGCCAGGCACTGCTTTGTAATGAATGGTGTTAGGTTTTGCTACCGTCCATGAGCGGTCCTACCGCTTACCATCACGCGAACGGCATGCTCGTCTCGCCATTCACCGCAATAAAAAAAACTGGTAATATCTTGGCTGATATATCTATTCGAAAACAAAAATAAAACCTATAAGCTTCCATTATACCAAATAATACGTCTAATATCCCAAATTATGAAATCAAACAAGGAAAGGAAATGATCGACGTGTTCGATTGCGGGCAGGTGATATATCAAATCGTCACGGGGTGGGCAGCGACGTTGGTAATAAGCAGGTGATACCAACCGAATGTATAACTTTCTTCATTAATATAGACTTATGCAAACTTATGTACCTAGAGATTGTTATTATGCTAAGTTATGTATAGAAAGAACAAGGTGGGCAGTGTTAAAATTGTATCTGATTATCGCTAATACAGAAAAGGTGGTATTACTTTGTATTGTATTGTATCAGCCCATATACGTCCCACTGCTGAGCACTTGCCTACTCTAAAATCGAGAGAATCGATTGAGAGTGGTTAGGCCATATAGTCCACCACGCTGGCCTAGTGCGGGTTGGCGGACTTACGTACCGTAGAAATTCTTTTTTTTCTTTGTTATTACTTGGTCGTGGCAAATCGTTCGATGCAAGCCACTTTCGACAGCTCACTTACATTAGGTGTGGACTATGATCATAATCAAAGCATTAAACTCCTCTTTAATGAAGAGGTAATTATAGAGGAGTTCCATGCACAGCAGTAGTAGCAGTAGTAATTACGTGTTGTTAATAAATACACCCAACAGTCACATACATAGTCCTGAGCCCACACTAAGATGGAGTCTTGTGTCGTGGGTATCAGAAACTACGAGACACTTTTCGGTCTCACAAACACCCAGACCTGAAGCAAATACCTGTGGCTCAGACAAACAGTTGTCTCTGTGCGGGAATAGAATAGGCCTCTCGTTTGATAGCCGGCGTCTAACCAACTGCGCCTCGAAGGCTGCTGACAGTACAATTTATTATGGGCCAATGTTAGAGTTTTAAATGAAACATTTTTGTATTTCACCAGTCTTCCGTTTGCATTGTCTCACGATCAATGTCCGTTATTATAAGATTTGTTTATTAATTTTAGCGAATTATTGTTCTTTATTAAAGCTCAAAGACTATCATCAACGCGATGTAACACGAAATATCGTTGGTACCGTTTCATTTGGTCAATAAGATCGTTTTATCCCCTTAAGACCAATGTTGTACCCGTTCAAATATTTCAATCTTTTTTTAAAATATGGTTCTATCGCAAATGCGACAAATTCGCCAATGTCAAGTGTTGGAAAACACAGATTATGTAAAAAAAACATTAATTGTGAAATTTAAAACAAAGCATAAAAAGACTGGATTATTATTGAGAATTCAAAAACTATTACATTGATGAAATTAAGACAAATATATATGTATATTTTAATACATTTAATTAAAAAGAAAAAACTTTCTACACCTTCTATTTTGGATGAATCATCTTTTCTGTACATCATCATTACTACCCACATGACAATAGTATTTTCTTAAAAAGTTCATGGATCGTTTAGTACGTAAAGAGGTTTATAATCTACCATTGTCGGAATAATTACTAGCACAGTTTCCACCGTCAGCCCTCGAGGTGGGCCACGCTGTTTACGTTGAACACAAACGGACATTATTAGTACGAGGTTGCCAGGTCAGTTTAATAACTACACGAAATATGTGGAAGCATTTTAAATATCGTTAAATTTGTGATTTCATTGTACATTCACGTAAACATAAGAGAATGTTTACGTGTAGGTATCTGAGAAAATATATGTAAGAAATAGACAAATAGTGTCATATTAGAATAGTGTAGGTACAGTATCAACTCAATAATTTCTTAATTTTTATTGTAGTCTAACCTCCAAATCAACACCCAAAATATTCCCAAATTAGTAACAACCTTCGCACACTGGCAACCCTACCAATTACGCTCATTTAATTTATGACTTTTTAATACGATTCCAATTTTGAAAAAAAGCCGTTTTGGAACACCGAACAATGGTACGCAGTAAGTACCTACTGTTTGATTTGTGCTTCCCAACGCTGACAATAAGGTGGCGACCCGACGCTCGCCGCAAAATTATAGTAAAATCGTATAATTAGGGATGTAGCCAAGTAATTTCAACGTCTTGCGGTCTACACTTCCTTCCCTATTGTTGTTGTTTTTTAATGTAAGGATGCGAACATGCCGTTTTAATCGATTTCTATATTGTGGTTGGTCTGACGTTTTTTAGTGTTTGTGAAATTATTTTTTGTGAATTTCTCGTAGGTGCGTTTTTAGCGATTTTATTCAATTTGAATGTTTTTGTGTGTAATTATGAGTTTAATCGGTTAGGATTGGAGTTATTGTGTCTGTTTAGGCCACAATTGATAATTATTTCAAACTATTGATTTGTAAAAAAATCGTTGCTTGATTTTAATCGATTAAGTTATGTTCTTTATCTTTGCCTTTGGTTTTGGGAACATACAATGCAACAAAAGTATGGATTTTGAGCGTTAAGACTTATTATAACTTTACTTTCTAAAACCGTACAACGTAGACCTAGCCTAGTGTAACTATTTTTGGAAATATAACATAACACAATATGGCATAAGTGTGATAAAGATTTTTTACCTAATATTATACCTATATTAGGCTGCCTCGGTGGCGTAGCTGTACTACGGTACGATTACAAAGCTGAGGGCTCGTATTCGAATCCCGGGTCGGGCAAAGTGATATTGGGTTTTTCTATTCATTATCAGACTGGAGACAGGAATTTGTGCCCGATATGGCGATAGGCTGGCCCCCTATCACATCGTGGGACGGAACATAAAAGGCGAAATATGAGTGTCCTGGTAGCACCTCTGCCGGCCCCTTCTGGGAAAAAGGCGTGAGTTTATGTATGTATGTGTGCATATTAGACCTGATATCTTTTAATACCGGGTATATCAAGACATAGGTAGCATTAGTCATTTGGGTAGACATTTAACGTTGAGCTTGCTTGTACGTAGATACTGAAGAATATTTTATTTAACTTATTAAATCCATGGACACAGTAAAATTCTACTTTTCTAAGGAGTGACCAATTTGCTTTATTGCGCAGGCCTTGTACGGCCGTGATTGATTAAAAAAACGTAAAACAATACCGCAGATAAAACAATTAAATCGTTAAACTATTGCAATCATTGCCTATGATTGAATAAAAAAAAATCAATTAACCATCGCGTCTCACACGAAATGGTACATCGTTAAGGGGGCAATAAACAGTCCGTGCCGTCCTCCAATTGTCTATGACTAACTGACAAACGTCTTTAATTAAGGATAATGCGAAACTATTAGTGGCCAGTGTTAAATGAGGAAACTGTGCTGTTGCTACCTATGGAGCGCACTTTTTTGTCTATGGTAAAAAGCCTAAGTGTCCTAGGTTAAGCAAATTCCCTTTAAATATAAGGCATAAACTGGAGGACAAACAAAGCATTTGGGTGGTTTAAACTGTGAGATGACGACTGACCGCACGCTTGGCATATCTGTACCTTTATTTCATTCACACTTTCGTGCCTAGCCTTAGTCATATTATGTTCTGCTTTTTAAAGATGTATGACTCCATTGTTGTTCGATGATTTTGCCAATGTCAGGTGGTCGGTATAAAAGATGGTTATAGTATTTATAACTAATGCCCGGGGTCGTAGTCACCTGAAAACATCATGATAGGTTATTATCTTTAAATACGTCATTATAATAATTTAAAAATCGAAACATGCCAACCAACTGCAAAAAGTTTTTACTCTATGCCCACGGTTATGCTTCTATTGGAAGGACAACAATTCAAAAATTGAATTTGGAATACTCACGTCATAACTCGTAACAATATAAAAATCGAATCATACCAACCATCAACAAATTCAATGCAGCCAGCTCAAAAATATTCAATTGAAAAAGTTAATTGTCAATTATGTGCGCGATTATTTTTATGACTTTATGTAGTTAGCGTCGGCCAATGGCGGCGCACAATCGGCCGTTAAATGTTCCGATTGCTTAATTGTTTTGTTATTTCGTTACACTAGATTATATGCTTGTGATTATGATATCGCATGGGCTCGGTGATTGCGGCCGACGATGTGATTGGACGACTTTACGGATTTAAATTTAATGTTCCATTCAAGAGATGGTGAAGAATAATTTGGTTATTCGGTAACTGGTTTATTACGTCACACTTTATCTATTGAGGAATGGGAAGTTGAGTGCGGGGTTATGATATGGGGCTAATAAATTGATATAAAATTTTATGGAAATTGCAGCCGTAAAGGTTTTGATGGCGGTTTGAATGAAAATTGCTCGAAATTAATAATAATGAGTCGAATGTAAAACAATCTTTTAAACATGTTATCTATTAGTTAAAATTAACATTAACATTATTCAGTTTGATCTCTTAATGACCTATGATAAAACACAATTAATATTTCATGCCATTTAGCGCATTCATTTATTTATACAATTTTCCTCGACCATTCCAAGAGGGCGCGACAATCACCATCTCATGCGCAAATCCAATACTCAGTGGCGGCGTAAGGGGGGGGCGATGGGGGCGGTCCGCCCCGGGTACCAAGCATCAAGGGGTGACAACGACAACCCGACAAGCGACAACAAACGAAGAGCGTGGACCACGATCGTGGGCGAAACGATCCTGCTTGCCGCTGCCTATTTGTAAATGCCTACAAATATTTATTTCCTATTTTGCATAGGCTATTTCAAGGAGTACCTTTTTTTCTTTTTTTTTTTTACTCCAAAAAAAATTGGTAGGGGTGCTCTCAATAAGAAACCGCCCAGGGTGCCAACCTACCTTACACCGCCACTGCGGCAATACTAACCCTGGGATCGAACACAAGACTTTTCAAAAATAGGTAAGTGACAATTCAAACATATAGCATCACCAATACTCATACAAACGATTTGGTTATTTCTGCGGCCAAGTGTTTGCACTACGTGGCTTGAAGGAAACTAGGTCTATACCTAGCTAATGGACATATGTGCCCTGGGATTTGAACCCGCGACCACCGGGAACATGTAGGCAGCCGCGTCTAGTCCGTTACCAACAGGCCACCACGCATTACAATTTTCTAATAATAAATCAAAATAATACCGGCCCGAGAGATCGATTCAGGGGGCATAGGGCAAAGTCCGCGCTAGCCTGGTGCGTGTTGGTGGACTTCACATACTTCATTTTCTAATTCAACTGTATTTTACTGTACTGTGTCAGCCCATATACGTCCCACTGCAAGACACGAGCCTCCTCTACAATCGAGAGTACGATTGAGGATTGTAATCCAAATATTTTACTAATATAAACGTGAAAGTATGTGAACATGTTTGGATGTTTTTTATAAGTAAAAGATAATTACTTCAATACCTTTGGGTGCATTTTAACGCACATAACATCATGCATTAATTATTACATGTAGGCTACCGTTTCTCCCATCAAATTCTCTGTAGAAATTCTGTGAGATAAATTTGGCACTGTTATTATTTAATATAGATGGCGCTAGTGTCATAAACTTATGCATCTGCACTATTCGTACCGCAATTAACTGCGATGTTTAAAAATAAAACGATAAGCGTCATGTTACAATACTAGCACCCGGGCAACGCCGGGTGGACCAATAGTGTCTATACACATAATATATACGAAATAGAAAAGGAACTACGATTTCAAAAGGCGAGTACACAATGCGTATCGAGTGACGACAGATGTCCGGGTTCGAATCTGTAGCGTCGGCAAAAAAACTTAACACAACGTACCTTTGTGTACCGTTGACATAAAAACCACAACGTTTTGCGGTTGACGGTAATTTGTATGTTTTAGTGATTTAAAAATACTTACAATATGGTTGTAAATGGGAGCTAAGTACATGGTCCTTTAAATAAAAAAATGACAGAAGTTGATGGGAAAAGTGGGAGTTTACAGAAGCCATAATTGGTGGAGTGAGGACTGGGTTTTCTTATCCTTAGATTTTAAATAAACAATGAATTTGTAATTTAAATGGCAGTTTTTTTATTAATTCGCGTCAATATTGTGATTTATTAAAGTAAATAAAAGAAGGAAATTGAATAACAAAAATAAAATGTTACTTACGGAACTATAATCATAGCTTATTTATTTACCTATAAAAGGTTACTTCGGCCTGACAATTCCCACTTATATTAAGGTTTCTCGCTTTTTCAGATCGAATTCGTCTCACTACTGTAAACGAACGTCTTGTGTCATTTCAAATGCTTTGAACCTAACCGTCCTCATTCTAAATTACTAGCAAAGTAAGCTATTAAAACAACTCAAAATAAACCAAGTAAACTATAAGCACAGAAAACAACAGATGGCGGGACGACTTGCACAAGAGGGCCGGCAGCGACTGGATGCGTAAAACAGCAGACCGGGCTCTGTACTTTGGGAGAGGCCGATGTCCAGCAGTGGATTGCAACGGGCTGATGATGGTAAACAACGCTAGTGGCAGTATTAGTCCTGTCCTCAATCTGTCAATGCGCCTGACGATACTAGCAGTGCAGTTCAGATAACCAAAGGTAAAATATTACAAATAGCGAAACCTTAGACTTCTGCCGGTTTGTTCACCCCACAGGTACAATCACGACACTCAGCAGAGATACGAATCACTCCCCTACAAAATTCACAGGCAATAAAAAAAAACCTTAAAATGTTCATTTCTCATCGGTCTGATCTTCTTTCCAGAAGGGGTAGGCAGAGGTGCTACCACCCACGTTTCATTTTGTATGTTTCGTCCCTCGATGTGATAGGGAGCGGGCCTATCAATATGGGCACAAATTAGTCCGGCCTGATATTGAACAGAAGAATCTAATATCACTTTACTCAACCCGGGACTCGAACCCGAGACCTCTTGTAATCGCACCTATCAGTCATGTCTATGACTATCATCATAACCTCGGGAAACTAAAGCATAGTGAAAAGAAAGGTAGTGACGGCATCCGTCTCTATAATTAGGGTAATTCGACACTGCAACACGGAATGTTCGAACAATATCGAGCAGCTGCCAATACGCTTGGGCTTGTCTACCACAAATATTCGTATTGGTGAAATGGCGTTTGGTTTCCTGATAAAAAATAATTTGGTATAAAATTATACTTAATATTTTTAATGTAAATTTACTGCATAGGTACGTTATAATTGTACGATATAAATAATTATTGTAATACTTAAGTGAAGCACATTGTGTCGGATTAATGCCATACACACTGGCATTAAGCAAAGTAGTATGATTAGTAAAGATGTTAAATGCAACCATTAAACACATCTAGATAAAATCCTTGCATAGTGTTGTGTGCCCATCCGTGTTCATGACAAAAAAATAAAGTCCAGATTATTTTTAATTAGTATACCTGACCTAAATATCTTTAAAATAAAATACATAAAAACAACAGTTTATTGCCAAGAATGAAAACAAATCCTTAATTAAAATAAAATAAAAACATTTGTTTGTTTAGGTTCAACGACACAAAAATAAAATCATCGATACAATTTTTATTACAATATATTTTATTGACGTGTCAACCTGCATTAACAAAACGGCGGGTAATTTACAAGCGTTTTATTTGAATTCGAAAATGGAATTCGATTGCTCGAAATTCGAATATCAGTAATGGCAGAAAAAATCGTCACATGTAAATTTGTTCAGCCATCAAAGATATAAAATAAATCCGCGATATTGACGATAACAATACAGTGCGCTGCGCCGGCGCACCGACCTATACATCATTTCCACTCTCCCTATTAGCTTGGGCCCACACGCCCCTCCTACTTGGAAGCCCACTGAACATTAATTGGATGCAAAATTGGATGTCGGAACGCCCATAAAGTTGCCGTCTCTTTTTAACTCAGCGTGTTTTTGTATCTCCGTCTCGCTTTGTCAGGTGTCGTCAAGCCGTTTTCTTGTACGTTTTGGTGCGCGCGGGCAGCAGTCGTCACAATGCGCGAGCAGTCTCCTTTCCTGAGAAAAATAGAATGTCGGATGATTTTATTTTTACCGTACCGCCGCCGGTCGCCGAGTGCAATATTTGTATCGGATAGAAAGGTTTTTGTTCACGTTTCAGACATCTAATTTGAGACGGTGGGGTTCAAACGATTTTTTTTCTAGTAAGTATAGAATTTTTGGTGGTCGTGTTTGTTTTTAAAGGTAATTTGTTTTAAAAAGTAGCTACTGGTTTATGCAATCTCGTAATGATCAATCATGAAAATCTTCATAATACTGTGCGATGATGTTAAACTTTTCAAATGTTTATTTTTTATGTACTTAATTAAAAAATATTTTTAAAAACAGACACCCATAATATTTAAGCGTAAAAATACTTTCATAGACAAAACTTCGTTTTTAGTTCATGCTACTCTTCCATAGATGGCGCTGATTCGTAAAACAAAAATATGCGGTAGACAACTAAACCCTAGGAGCTATGTTTTTAACTAATTATTTACTTGCAGCATATTATCACACTTTTAATATTAAAATATTCATAAATTATACTTTACATAAAATTTTACAAGCGACAAGACTGAAAATAAAACACTTATTTTTTTGTTCAACTCAAGAATTAACTGACAAAGGAGGTTTTATTGAAATTTATTATACACATAATAGAATCACATATTGCGTATAGCCGTATCTACATCAAAGTACTCCTTACCCGCTTAGAAGCTGAACCCTAGGCTCCCTCCGTCGAGAGGACTTGACTCACAGAGGGCCACCGATGCGTGATGCATACATAGGTACATCTGTGTAACTGCTTTAGATATTCCATGTTCATTACAGCCGTGTTTTAACTCATTGTGCCACGCCATTATAAGTCTTAATGCCGTTTCATGAAATGATAATAGATTTTTAATAAAATACGATTTATGCCTATTATGTGCTGCATTATGCATATTTTTAAATTTGTAATGGAATTTATTGCGTTAAAAATATAATAGTGACATTATAAAGATTTACATGGCTATACAATAAAAAACAATTACAACAAAAATCTTACTCAACCTAAAATATAGTCTCGACAGAAAAATAAATCTTCGCAGAATCAATTTAATAGAAAATGGCCTATTGCTTTTTCTGTGTAGGGTATTTAGCAGAAACCATTACAAGAATGTCCATGGTATGTGAAGCCCACCAACCCGTATTGGACCACCGTAGTGGACAATGTTCTAAGCTCTCTCAATCTAACTCTCGATTGTAGAGAAGTCCACTCCGTAGACAATTATAGACTGACACCGTATATTCTTATTATAAAAAAATAGAACTACACAATAAAATGCACACAACAATACCAAATTCAAAATTAGAATATTTTTCAAATTCGTTCTAATTACCGCCTGTTTTACCGCCACTTTTGAATAAAGAACACCGGACGTAATGTTCAAAACTGGTGCGAGTGGAATTGTTTTAATTCAAAATGGTGGCACCTAATTTGTTACAAATTACGGCAATTTGAGTTCATTTTATTTCACCTAAGAGCCATGAAGATTGTTGATAATATAAAGCGTTGCACGTACGCTAGTATTCCGATGATATTTTAATTATCCCGTGCTGTTGTTTATTAATTCCCATTAATTATTTTCACGGAACACAAAAGGCCTCGTCCGTGTAAGGCTAGGTGTTACATAAGAGTTTTTAATCGATTTTTATAAACTTTTTGTCAATGTTGCTGTCTGTTGTAATTCATGGAAATTTGATAAATGTCTGCATACAAAAGGTAGTGTGGGTTATTTATTTTATGTTTCTATTTTGTAATTGGTTTATTACTTAATTTTATTGTTAGTAATTCGTTTATGTGTAATTATTTTGTTTTTTATAGGTACCTATTACTTACAAGAGAATAGCTGACGATAATCTTCAATAAATACTTACTTCTTTTCTTTATTGAACCTTCACATTTAAAATAATTACAAGTTAAATATTACCTACGTTGCTGTTTTATCTTCCGCGAAATTTATTCATCAAATGAAATGATGACATAATCTAACATCAGTCTTATTGAATTATACACATTTAGGCACGGTATATCTTTATCAACGTGGTACATCAAAATAACTGCCGAAAACGAACACAAATCTCAACTCCAATAGTCTAAAATAAAATCTCATAATCTTATTACATTATTGTCCAATAAAATTATCTAATGCATTTAAAAATTATTTTCATTTTACATTCCAAGTATAGACTTTTTTGACATACTCTTATCTTCCAACCATCCACAACACACGAAACATCTCGTCGTGAATTCTCAAAAAACATTATCTTACCAATAAAAACGCGAACAATTCCAAATGGGCAGTTACTCAAAACTGAACATTTTAACAAAATTACCTTTACACTCATATTGAAAACTATTGCATACATTTTAGACGCAAACTCGTATTTATGGAGCGCACAAATACGTTTGCAGTCGAAAGGCCACCATGGTAGTTTTCTGAGAAAATGCCGCATAAAAATTACTCGCTTTGTAATAGTAAGGGGCGAAAGTTATGCTAACTCAATTAAATTTTTGTAATTAAAGCTTATTTATTTGTATTGGACAGTTTAAATAATGTGCTTAGTATGGTTGTACACAATATTTTAGTTCTTGGTTTTGTTGATGGGTTAATTAAATATTAATATAATTATGACACATTAAAGATTTTTAGAGTGAAATAACGCTAACCCGCAGCACTAGGCCAGCGTGTTATACTCTCGATTGTAGAGGAGGCCCGTGCCCTGCAGTGGGAAGTATATGGGCTGATACAGATATTTCACACGACAAGACACATACATCGAACCTAGTACCTAACGTTTCAAAGCCTACACTCACGAAACCATCAGAGCACAAACAACGGCAGCGGGCAAGTGTTACTTCTAAATCTTCTAATGCACATTACAATTACCCGCCTGGGAGCTCTACCACTGCAGCCGCGCATGAATAGACTGCCTCGTCATATTTCCATGCTTATAACTAGCAGTTTTTTGCGATGAATGGCGAGACGAGCATGCCATTCGCCTGATGGTAAGCGATACGACTGCTCATGGGCAGTAGAAAACCAAACAACATAATTACAAAGCATTGCTTGACATTCCACTGCGCTCGCCATCTTGAGCCATAAGGCCAATTATGTCCAATAGTGACTCTGCCTACAATATCCTTCAAACCGGAACACAACACTGCATTTACACTGCTGTTTGGCGGGAGAAATATACATTGCGGTGATATCTAGCCAGGCGGCTTCTCACACATGAGAGACCTACCAACAATAAAGTGGACGCTATTTTGGCTAACCTACCTAACCTTGATTAGACAGATTTACCCAACCTGAGAACTGAATTCCGAATTTAATAAAATATATTAAATGACATCGACTCCTAACGAAGTTAACTCGATTAAAATGCGTTCCAACCCAGCCATGGCAATATATTTGAAAAATAAATATTTTGATTGTGTATCAAATTAATTTGAACAATCCGACATTTCGCGTGGCGTAACAATGGAGTCGTCGTAATTGGTGTAATTGAAACGTTCTCTTCATTGTAACATTTTATTCACTCGTCTATTAGTATAGGATCCCGCTATAGAACGACCTTCACCGAGATGCTTATTTAATGAAACGTAATTTATATATTATTTAATATGCCAATAAATATATTCCATATAAATTTAATATACGAGTCGATCGCTATCCTTTTCATTTCCAAGCACAAATAGCATGCGCACTCTCTTTCTTTAAATGGGCGGACTTTAAACAGCTGCTATGCTGTGTCATGCTATCACTCGCAGCGATATTTTACTTTTTAAATTTCGACAACCGGAATTCGGGACTGATTTTTCGCAGGCAACCCTATACCACCGTGTTCATAATAAAATAATCTTTCATTTTATTAAAGTTTGATTCAATAATCAGACCGTTGCAAAATGCTAGTATAGATTTACCTGTTTACACCTGGCAACCCGATAGTTGTGACCGGAAAAGAATAGGCAACCTAACGTTTGCATATTCTATGGGCTTCATACTTTCGATTGGTATCGAATTTAACTAATAATCGAACGGGTGGAATGTTTAAAAAAATTTTTTTTTTAATTATTAATTAAAAATACTCTGGACTAAAATTTGTTAGGCAACCCATATGGAATATATTTATTGGCATATTAAATAACATATAAATTACGTTTCATTAAATAAGCATCTCGGTGAAGGTCGTTCTATATCGGGATCTTAGACTATATATAAAATCCTAGATTATTGTATATTCCTCAAAATCTACTGGATGGATTTAAGCGTTTTATGTTGGTTTCCTATAGAAGATACCAATTTTATACATACATACATACATAAACCCACACGTTTATCCCAAAAGGGGTAGGCAGAGGCGCCACCAGGACACACATTTCGCCTTGTGTATTCCGTCCCACGATGTGATAGGAGGCGAGCCTATCGCTATATCGGGCACAAATTCCTTACTCCGGGCTGATAAAGAATAGAAAAACCCAATATCACTTTGCCCGACCTGGGATTCGAACCCGGCACCTCAGCTTTGTAGTCGTAATTAGGTCAAAAGGGACTGAAATGATTTAAAGGGCTAAGAGTAACATTTGTACTTACACAGCTATGTACATTTAAAATGTTTATATAGGTATACTTAATATGTAATTGGTAACAATAAATCGACCCATTTTGGCTCATTCCCGAACACGGGACTTCTCTGTAATCGAGAGTTCGATTGAAATGTTTCAAGCCATAGTGTCCCATGCCATTAATGTTTGGTTATAATAAACGAAACAATATAGGCCTCTGATACGTATAAAGTCTCTCTACATCTTTTGGGAGAGTCTAATTCGGCTACAGTCTTCCTGTGGCAAAAGATAAGGACGAAATTTATGAAAAATTATAAAATTTATATACTCCACTGTAATTGAACACCCGAAACAACATGCGAGTCTTTTTTTTCTCTTTATTAATTTAGAGGCTTTTAATCTACTCGATCATGTAAGCCTCATCATACCTTAGAAATAATTAGTCCCCAAACAGAAAAACAATCATTAGCTCTTCTTTAGGTTCATTACAAATTTATAAATTCTAATAGCGTCCTCACTATAAGGCGTGGACACAATTGTTTGAATAATACCAAATTCTAAGATATTGATATCTAATTCCCGCATTAATGATTCTCTTTTTGCTTTATATCGAATAATGCGAATCTTCACATACAAGAAGTACATGTTAATGAAAGTTGTAATATACAATGTTGCACGAATTAGCCATTTTTTTAAATTAAGTTAATTCATCTGTCATGTTAATTCTGCTTATTCTACATTCTACGTACTCAGTGAACTCATTGACTTTCATCATCCTATTACTTCAAAAGTGTTGGTCTGTTGTAATGAAATCCAAGAGTCTTATTGTAAAATGGTGCTTATGAGGCCGATATCGATGTCCGTTTACGTGAATTCTGTGAATAATAAGTTGAAATAATGTTTAAAATCAAACAAAATGATCCAAATTCACCTAACCTGGGACCTTTTATTTCAAGACACATCGATAATTCGAAGCTGTTGAAAAACCTATAGCGAATGCTGTAAGGACGACCTGGTTAAGATTGCAGGAAGTCGCTGGATTCAGGCTTCCAACAGGTCGACGTGGAAATCCTTGTAGGAGGCCTATGTTCAGCAATGGACTTCCTGTGGCTGAATAGATAGATAGATGGAATGTTGTAAAATCGTACAAACAAACGATACAGTCAAATTCGCGGCAACCGAATATACTGAAACAAAAATAAAAAGCATTAGAAACGAGGCATCGGGCCCTCAGACACTCTCCACGGAGTGCTCGAGTGCTGCCGAATTTACAATGTTACGCTTTAACTGCCTATTCGTAGATATAGCTACTAGGTTTACAGTACTAAGCAAATCAGCACGGCAAACAAAAACAATGCCAAACTATTTATTTACTTTAATGAATTTTAAACAGTGACGTAATATCAAACATCCGACAGCATAACATCCTGGCTTTGAATGCCACGTCAGGCGTCACTTTGTTTTTGCATACATACGTATGTACACAAACTAACGCTTCCCAGAAGGGGTAGGCAGAGGTGCTACCAGGACACCCACATTTCGCCTTGTAGGTATGTTGTAGATTTTAGGGAATATTGACCTACCCCAAACACTTTCACAGTCCACAGTGAGTAGTTGAAATCAGCCCGCATCTATAAATCATGTCTTTTTTTAAATACTACTGGACATTTTGAGACTTAACATCTTATGTCTCAGGATAGCGGGCGCAGTGGAATGCCAAGCATTGCTTTGTAATTCATGATGTTGTTTGGCTTTCCTATTATTCTAGTTTTCTACTGTCCTCGAGTGGTCGTATCGCTTACTGTTAGGCGAATGGCATGCTCGTCTCGCCATTTATTGTAATAACAAAATATTATGTTGCTACAAAAATAATCACTAGTTTAAAGTACATGCAATATACGGGTCGAATACCGAACCTCCTTTCTTGAAGTCGGTTAATAAAAAGTGCCAACCCTGACAACGAATTCTAATAAAAATATAACAATTTAGTGGCCCTCAGACACCCTCGCGGTTCGCTGCTAACCGAATTTCCGATGATTCGCTCTGCGGCTTACTTATCCAATCCTCTTGGAACCAATCGATATCTTGTCGCGTACGAGTGGAGTGTCGCCCATTCTAATTTTAAAATTGTGGCTGTTTTCGATAATTGGTGCTTGTTTCTGCTGGGTGATTGTGGATGCAGATGAAAATGTTGGTTTGTTTTGATTGGTTTTCTGTTATAATTTGTTGTATTGATATCCTCATCGTGTCTGATGATAGTATAGCTCATCTACGATCTTTTGCCGTCCGAATGCGTTGTTATGCTGTTGTCAAAATACTATGAACAGTTTTTCGCTCATCACATTTTACTATATTAGTCATGCTTATATTATTAGATTACGAGTATAAATGGTTGTTGTTTGTATTAAAATACATATCTCAAAGAATGAGTGAAATAGATATTTTAAAATTTTATTTGTTGTTCCAAATCTTGCCAAACGCCAATAGAATTTAGATGAATTATACTCACAGTAACCTTTTCGAGCGGAAAAACTGATATCATAATTTAAATTTACTGAGTAAAGATTGATATCTATTAGTTTAGTCATTTTTAATATTTTATAATCGATTTGAATACATAATATTTTTATTAATGTTATTATTCCACAATGATATAGATAAGCGTAAAAAAAAACTGTCGATTTTATAATTTCCTTATTTTACTGTACAGTGGCGATTTTTTAAAAGACCTTTTTGTTTACTTTTAAATAACTTAATTTTAATTTTTTTAAATACCTATTTTAACATAAATAAAATCTTAACATTTTCTCACTCTAATCTTCCTTCGTACACCCCTATTCGAGGACATCAGAGGTCTCTAAGGCGTGCTTTCTAAAGAGATTCTCGCTTGTTATCCGAATCGAGACGTTTCGATTGTTGAGTCCCTCTTACGCACAAGCACGCCCCTCCCTGCGGTGTCATCCCGAATAATTACTTTTAATACCCTCTTATAGATTTGCGCCACTTGAGAGGGTTTTGCTGTGGTTAATGTTTAATTGATTTTGAATCTGTAATTTAAAGATAATATTTTTTTAAGAAGAAAGAAAAGTATTTATTTGTAGCAAGTAGCAATAACATAACTAAACAATTTTATACATAGGTACAAACAGAGCTCGTTACAAAAACGGACCACACTCAGCATGTGCTGGTTTACCAGGGCTGGGCTTCCGTGTGGCCGTGACGTGATGTAGGTTGTAAAAATGTAGGTTGTCACATTGTAGACTATAGTAGGAATGAGTCAGTTCGACCGTGGTGGTACACTATCTATGCGGTAAAGCCACGTTGTTGTCAGCCATGACTCAGCGTGAATGGGCAGGCTCGTTCGGGGCAGTACCGCTGTTTAACAGGAGATCGACGTGAAGTGCCAGCTTTGCTGTCTTGTTTCGTTGAGCGAGTGAATTTGCTGGATGCCCAATACCATTTTCCTCATCCCATCCTTTTTCCTTCCCGCTCTCCTCCTGATTTGATGATCCGGCAACACATCCATGATCCATCCATGATGATGATGAGCGTTGTGTATTTTCATGGGCGTAGTATTCACTTACCATCAGGTGCCCTGTTCAGTTGCCGGTTGAAAAAAAGGCAGTGAGACAAACCGTTTCACCTGATGAGATAGATCTTAAAAGACGTCCAGAAATTAAAACCAGAAGGCCAGAATGGTGGTCGTGGTTTCTCGCCGGACGATACTTTGACCGCACTTACTATCAGATGTCAGTGCGGCCGCTTTGACGTGCCAGTGTAAAACTGTATCATTGTTTTTTATTTATTTATGTACATATATAGGGTCCACCAACAGCGCCATATATCATACAGTGTAAAAGATACGGTAGCAATGTTTAAGTCCGATATGCGCCAATCATAGGTTAAAGGTTTACACATCGTTCATAGAAAGAGAACACAGAAACAGCTCAACATAATTACTCAAATAAAATTAAAATTAGAACAACAAAAAATGTGCAGTCTTGTACTACAAAATAACAAATTATAAGGAAAATGAACATAGAATGATGAAAACATTGTTTTATATTATGGCGTATATTTCTATCTATCTAAAGCGTATTTTCCACAGATCAGTGTCGTCATAGATTAGCATAGTGTCTGTAATCTACGCGAGATAGAACACGTGGTCTCGCCACGCGGGTCAGTGACCCCATCTGCCTGCTCATTACATAATTACATCGCCGGCTCGTGAATGAAAATAATGAATGGAAACTGGGAAATTTAGTACGAATTAATAATTATGTATTTTATTGTACAAATCTTTACGAACACGGATATTTAGTGTATATTTTGTTTAAAGAGGTTTAATATAAAGTGTTGTTTCTTTATATTTGCGTGCGAAATATTTATGTGATTATTCATACGGCTTGATGTAATTTGCATTGTTGTTTAAATCTAGTTTAATTCATTCACATTTTTAATGAATATGGAAATTTTTTGTAATGTATAGATATATCGTCTTTTTGATCTACTAGCGATGATGGGAGATAATAAATCATGAGGTTCTCAGTTTTATTATTTTGTTACGCAGTGAAATTTATTTAGTTTTTTGTAATCAAAACATAGACTAGAAAATGTGTGATTAAAGTGATATAATAACGGTATACCTGACTTTATTTTATCTTAGACTACTATAGGAAGAGGCGGGTTCGAACGGAGTGGCACCGCAGACCGCTGTCTCAGAAAACCGACGTGAAATGACAGCTTCGGTATCTAGTTTTGCTCTCTAAGTAAGATTGTTAAAAACCCAGTTGTCCTTCTCCTTCTCGCGTCTTTTGCCTCCCTTATCTTCTCCCCAATATCTTCATATCCTCGCGGTGCGTTTTCGTTTGGCATATAGTGATACCGGCAAAATGCCTACAATATGTTGGGCGGCGGTTACCACTTGAAATATGAAGCGGTTGTTTGTAATCTAACTTAGGTTATAAAATACGTACTCATTAGAGAACAAAGGTAGGCGACTGGTTCTCTCTCTCTTTTTCTTCATCTAAAGGAAATCCAGTGCTGAATAAGCCTCCCTCATGGATCGCTAGACGATAGACGCCTAGTTAAATCGTGGCATTACCTATACTTTACATAAAAAATGTAAGACAAGTTTAGGATAAAAATAGCTAGATATATTTAGGAATGGAATGTTAAATATGTTTTAAATACATTAATATGTTAATGGCAAAGCAATGATGAGTCAAAGCCACGGTCACACGAAATATGCGACATGTAGGTGTAGACTGTTTGGCTTTGTTCACAACTGTTTTAAGCATTTGTAATGCGTTAGAACTATTTGTGTGGAAGTTTTATACTTTATTCATTCAGCTTGTGGTACGATGTTTGGTGTCGTAGTATTACAACCTACTTACAAGGAAGCTTTTTGGTCGAAACACCTAATCCAAAACCATTTAATATTCCTACAACATATTGCAGATCAGGATTTTTTTTATGTCATTCACCTGATGGTAAGCGATATGATGATGGTAACCGCTCTTGGACAGTAGCAAAACCAAACAACACCATGAATTACAAAGCAATGCTTCGCATTCCACTGCACTCGCCATCCTGAGACATAATATCTTAAGTCTCATTATCCAGCAGTAACTCTGGCTACAATGTCCTTCAAACCGGAACACAACAGTGCATTTACACTGCTGTTTGGCGGGAGAAGTAAAGCATTGCGGTGGTACCTACCCAGGCGGCCTCTCACATATGAGAGACCAGCCACCAGTGATCATTCCTGATCTGCAATAGGTAAGAACCTATCAATGTTTAATAAGATAGTCCTTCAACCGCAATATAAAGGAATTAAAATATAGGAAAAATCCTTTCGAGTCCGTTTAAGTAGTGATGACGTCTGGTCTATTTATAAGCAATGGCAATAAAAATCCCTTGACGCAAGCAATCGGGAACATCTGCTGGGTCGCGCCAGGTGAACACTTGATTGTATTTGTGACGTCATTTGATGACGACATCGGATGATTACTGACAAAAACATTTAATTAAAAGGAAATAGATAAATACGAGTAGTACCTACCTATAGTAAATTTTGTAAATAAATCCATACCTTTATTTGTAAAAGTTATTGCGCTTTACGAGACGAGTAAAATAATTTAAAGGCTGAAATGTAAAATTGCGGATTTGATAAGAAAATATGTTGTTTTTTGCTAAACGGTAATCATTGGGACCGTTGAGAATAATTAATTAAAGAGATTAACGTTAGATATAAAATTGGCATTCAAATTGTTCCATATTTCATTTTTTGAATAAGCTATAAACTATCTCATGTCATCCATCAATATTCTGTTTTCAAAATATTTAATTAATTACCGTAACAGCATATTCTGCTTGAAATTCTTATCACTGCTTGTCAGAAACTGGAATAATCATTCAAATATGTGTATATTTTAATCTTATATTACAACAGGAAAAATAAATATTATTACGTGTGTAAAAGTGACAGAATACCACGTTAATGGCCTAATAAACATAACTTATTTACTTAATAAAGCCGCTTGCTTGTTGCCCGCTATTCACCGCCAGATGGCGCTCAGCATAGTCCGAATATCGACTAAGTTTTACAACGAAAGGTTTTTCATCGGATCATTGTGTATTGTTTTTAATGCGATGGACGTGTTTACCTTTTTAATAGAATATAATTGAATTAAATACTACTTAATGTGCTAATTAACCGATATCGGAAGGAAAAATTTTGACGTTTTTCAATATTTTGTAAATATTATCTATTTCAGATTAGTTAAGTTTGCTTTTATAGTATAAAACTCAATTTTTTGTTACTCAATTGATGAATGTACACAACAAAAGAACACTTTGAAGGACCATTTACGAACCTACGTGTTTTTATTCAATTTTATATCTTAAAATTATTTCTCATTACAATATTTTGCCAACATAAAAGGTTTGTTGTTATTTTTTGCATATTATTGCATTGCAGTAATTATATTATGTTTAACATTTGGATATCTTGCATATACTTCTGTGGTTCAATGTGCAAATAAAATAGTTTGGATAAAATATCCAATACTTGTACCATAAAAAAATTGCCATCTGATTCAATATTTTTAATATATATTTGCCGCTACGCATACTCTTAGATGTTTTGCAGTTTTTATTAATTCTCTAAAACCCACAGCTTCAATGTTTCCCTTAGACTTTGGAGATCACGCTCATGCTCTTTTTGACATAACTGTGAAATGAACGTAGACTGAATAGTACTATTACAATCGCCTGTAACAATATCCTATCTATCTATTTATGTATTCAGCCATTGGAAGTCCACTGCTGAACATAGGCCTCCCCCATGGACCTCCACATCGATCTGTTGGAAGCCTGCATCCAGCAACTTCCTGCAACAACAGCCGTATCCTATGCAGTGCAAATTACAAGCTATAGTAACAATATGAAGAACTCTACCCTTACAAAGGCCCAAATAGCTATTTACTCCGTGTATTCTTCATCGTCATAATTCGACTGGATGCGTAAAGCAGCAAACCGGGCTCTGTGGCGTACCTTGGGAGAGGCCTATGTCCAGCAGTGAACTGCAACGGGCTGATGATGATGATAATTGCATATTTTTATTGCGTTTCATATAATCAACTCAACTAGAGGATTTTTAACGAGTGCCGAACTACGTATTCTTAAATGACTGAGGTACTGATTTTCTTTTATTTGCACGTCTCTATCTATATGTATGTACAATATCTGAAGATGTATGAGAGCAGAATGTTCATTGGGCAGAGGAAGCAACGCTGATTGTGTCTATATTTATCCCGAGCACTTACCGACTGTCCGGCGACCAATCATCTGAGACTATGCACGAAGTATAACAATCACACCACTTGAAACTTTTGTATCTGTATCTGCTCATATATGCCTCATAGAGAGTACAATTGAGAAGGCTGAGGCCATAGTCTACTTTGGCCTGGTGAGGATTGGCGGATTTAACATACCATAGAATTTCTTACAAACCGCTATGGCATGCAGGTTTCCACACGATGTTTTACTTCACCGTTAGAGTGCGTGTTGATTGACTATCAACTATACATACTTGTAACTTGATACAAGATATGTTATCATACTAAACGTGGATTTAAAATAGGATAGGAAATTAAAGGACTCGTGCCTTTGAATTAATTGAAAATGTAACGTAAAATAGGCATTGGAATATGTTATCGCCAAGGATGCCAGTGTTCATTTTTCACAGCTATCTGAAGTGGTCATAGAATTAACTTTACGAAGTAATTAAACTACACGAATACGAAATATTTTGATTTTCATAACCTAATGATTTCTGATGAACTTTGGAAATGTAATGGGATGATCGTAATTTTATTTTACGTCGGTTTTGTGAAAGCCAGTGGAATAAAACTGGCTCTATCACTTAGTTAAGAAGTAATCCAGATATACCTACGCAAATTGTCCTTAAAAGGACCTCAATTAATTTCATTGCACTTCATTTCAAATCAATATGCAGGATTTCAAGATTTATGCACCATATAAAGTGATCCGTTACGCACGAATTTAAAATAAATCGTTCATTTACTGGCCTGTTAATACCAGACACTCGGCTGTCGTAAATATATAATCATAAAGAATTCATTAACACCAGATTACATCTATAGAGTTTTATGGGCAAATCTTTTAGTTAAACAAATATTTAGTAAATAAATGTGGCTTGATTTTATTGCCTACTTATTAGTGTGCCCTTTGGGATTTTCCAACGACAACATTTTAGAAGCGTTGAAACCAATTTATATATTTCTAATTTTAAATATGACGATTAATACAAAATTTCGTTATTTATTTATCATCTAAATCAATTTTTAAAAACAGCTATGCAATTGCACTGTTGTGGTTTGAAGGACCTTGTAGCGAGAGTAACTACTGGACATATTGAGACTTAACAACTTACGTCTCCTGAGACATCCTGATGGCGACCGCAGTGGAATACCAAGCATTACTTAATATTCATGATGTTGTTTGGTTTTGCTACTGTCCATGAGCGGTCATGGCGCTTACCATCAGCCGAATGGCATGTTCGTCTCACCTTATTTCAATAAAAAAATAGAAGAAAATAGAGATATAACTCGGTGAGGGAACAAAGTCTTAGGTAGAAAGTGTTTATCATAGGTACCTATTTCGTTTTTCTTCTTAATAATTTTCATTGTATTTATGATGTAATTTAGAACACTGTAGAAATAAGAAGAAACAACTTGTACAAATATAAGTAGTGCCTACAATAATCAGTAATTTTATATCACCATTTAATTGAGATCTTCTTTGGAAATCTTGAAAAGCCAATAAGAAATGATGATTTATACTCAACACCCACAACACAAGCGAGAATGTAGATAGGTATATTTCAGCCTTCACTTTGAGGATGGAAAGATTAGTAGATATAACTCTATCTTCCTATGCAAGGAAATTTGTAAATTATTTATTCCCAACTTCCTCATTTTTTCGAATTAATTTAGTTGCGGGTTTAAAACAATCAAGTATCCTTAAGTAATTTGGTGCCAATAACTTCCCTGATGATCCTGGCTGTCAGGAGTTGCAGTGGGTGTGTGGACGGCCAGACTCCAACCAAATAAACACAATTTATTACTAAAAGCTAAATCAATAAATCAAAGTGTCTCAAACGAGCTTCAGTTTATTAAATAAAGGTTTGTTGTAAACTTATCATTAAGACCTTTTTGAACTTGTGTTTATTGCGGTCGATGCTTAAATCATAATGGAGATATTGGCTTCGATGTTCATGAGAATTCATTTTGTTATAAAGGTATAATTTATTCGATGCTGTATTAGTATCTATATATTTCGCATTTGACATTCGCTTGACAACCTCCGTGCCGCAGTTGGTTAAAACTCCGCCTGTGAAACGAGAGGCCGCGGGTTCGATCGGATTCGGGTTCGGAACAACTATTTGTGTGAACCACAGGTATTTGTTTCGGGTCTGGGTGTTTGTGAGACCGAAAAATCCCTAGTTCCTGATACCCACGACACAATATTCGATCTTAGTGTGGGGTCATATGTATGTGACTGTAGGGTGTATTTATTTATTTTATTTTATTTACCTAATACATACATAATTCTATTTAATTTAATACCAACGTTACGTGACTTATATTTGTAAGAGAAAATTTTAAAATCCCTTAATACCTAATCCCATGCGTAAATATGTCTTATGTTACTTTGAAGGCTATATATAGAGTGCTATTGAATTCCAGAGTACTTAGTAATCATATTTTTCAAAGGCATATTACATTAATAGTGTTTGAGGCCATAGTATGGCTCTATCTACATAGACTCTTTCTAAGGATTTGCCTATAACCTACAATATTTTTGTCTGTAATGATACTGTGCAAGTCTGAGTTTGCATCAGTATACTGGAACGTATGTGAGCAAATAACTGCGCAAACTTCGTTCGAATTTTCGATTCGAGATGTGCAAACTCGCGTTTGCGCAAACACACATGAACGTGTGCGGCAGGCTTAATACACCGATTATGATGGTGTTATAAAATTAGCAGAAATTGAAATTTTACTTTTTTCTAATGCCGTAACGCTTAGGTCTAAGTACCTATATCACGTTTTGTATGATTAATATCTTTTAATACAATTATTTTAGGCAACAATGAGAACGTAGGTTTAACTGGTTCTCGAAAGAAGAATCTGAAAAGACTATTGAATAATATATTTTTTACGAAGCACTCTTTTGGCTGGTCAACATGTGCATGTTTTCAGAAATTCCGAGTCATTTTCTTGAACATAGAAGACATTTTTCATTTATGTTTTTACTTTTGATTTGATTCTTTGCTGGTAGTTCGATGGGTGATATTGCGCGAGGCCTAATACCCTTTTCTTTATCTTATTGCTTTTCCATCCCTTCTCCTTCCATTTTGAGTGTTTAGTAATGCACCAAAGATCTAAGTGTTCAAGATATTCATGTGTCACCCGTTTATTTCTTTGACGAACCTATGCAGTACAAATATAAGGGTGACAGGATTCATTTTCCATTACATCGCTATATAAATAAAGAAAAACGGAACGAAGTAACATTGTTAATTAGAACACTACAATCATATTTAGCGAAAATATAAAAAAAATTGTATTCACAATCTCTTTTAAAGAAGAGGAGGAAGAAACTAAATCATAGCATCATTTTGGAAACGAAACCTGTACGCTTTTTATACAGAATTAAGTTATAATAAAAATATTTCTTGTTTATGTACATCAATATTGAAACTTACAGAATCATGCGTCAGTCGAATTTAACGTTAAACTTAGTGGTAGAGTCGACGCACGGAGAGCGAATTAAACGCAGCGAGCGACTATAAATACGGTCCCACAGTCTTCTAATATTCTACCGTTCCTAAAGTCTTTATATGGGTATTTAAATGTTAGATTGGCTCACAAAAATGAAAATTGCGTACAAGTAATGGAATAATCATAAAATAAAGCAACATTCCCGCGGCCTGTCGGCTATAAATAAAATAAACACGTCCAAATAGGTTTGTCTACAACCTGTTCACTTATGTACAAAACAAGTAATGTGCGTTACATACATACGTGTGCGAGCGCGACGTGCGTGCACATTACAAATTAATACCCGCGCAAATAATACCTCCGCGCGCTTCTCTTTGAGCGCCTTATACATTTACTGTCACGAATTAGTCTATTAAAAAGTAGCCTATCGCGATGCAATCTACCGCCGTATTCTTGAAACAATTCTTTTATCAACATAATGCGCGTAAACTATAAACAAAGTTGAAATAACTTGCTGTGCCTTCGCGCAACTACAAATATAGCCGCTGAAGTCGCGACCAAACAAAAAGTTTCGCTAAACTAGGAGCGGGTGCGAGTAGCGGCGCCGGTGGCGGCTGCAGCGCTGTACAGCAACCTACAGCAACGAACAGCGAGCGGCACAACACCGCGCCACTCGCGAGGACTCGCCACCGCGCCGATACATACGCCAACAACGTAACGAGCTCAATTGATGAACGAACGGAAACGTGTCCAATTAGAAGGAGGCGGCGGGCGCGGCGGCGGCGGCGGGCGCGAGTGTCGCCCCCGCGCGCCGCATTAACCAGATTAGCCGCGCGCCGCTCGCGCCTCAGCCCCGCGCCGCGCCCGCCAGCGAGCCGCGCGCGAGGTGTGGCGGCGGCGGACACCTCGCCCGCGACCAAAAAACAACGCTCCGCGGCGCCGCCACAGCCGCGGCCCCGCCCGCCGCCGGGCGCGCGGGCCACGCAGGGCGCCGGCGGGGGCCGGGGCGCCGCGCGGCGCGCCATTGGGCGGCGCGCGGCGGGAGGGGTGTCGGACGCGGCGCCGCCGGCGGCCAGTCGTTTGACGCGTGCCGCGCGAGCGGGTGTCGCCACGGGAAGAGCCGGGCTGTTTCGCGCGAACGAGCGTCGCCAGGTGTCGCCTCCGAGCCGCCGCCGGCGCGTTATGGACGTTGCATGAGCGGGCGCGCGCGCGACCGCTGGAGCCGACGGGCACGGGTGCCGTGGAGCGCGCGCCGTGGGCCCCGGGCGGCGCGGGCATGCGCTTCGAGGGCGCGGAGCGGCGCGACGCCGTCGCCTTCCATCCGCTGCTGGCGCCGCGGCCGAGCGACTTCTCGGTGTCGGCGCTGCTGACGGCGGGCGCGCTGCCGCCACCGCCGTACCTGCCGGCCGCTCTCGCCGCCGCCGCAGCGCTGTCCGCGCCCTGTCCGCTGCTCAAGCCGCCACCGCCGCCTTACGCGCCGCTGCCTCCCGACGACGACGGCGTCGTCGACGACCCCAAGGTCACGCTCGAAGGCAAGGACCTGTGGGAGAAGTTCCACAAGCTGGGCACCGAGATGGTGATCACCAAGAGTGGCAGGTCAGTACGGCTCCGGCGCCCCCGCTGGGCTGCAGCCCCGGCTCTGCTGCTCGTCACTGTGTCGTGCTCGTTGTCGGAGGTGTGAGTGTAGTGAGTGGTGAGCCTCGTAAAGTAGCTAGCGCCGACTCCGGTAAGTGAGGACCCTGTCCACGCCGCGGCTCGCGAACCGAGTGTCCAGTGTCTACTGCCCGCCAGTAGTGCTAGTCAGTCAGTACAGTAGTAGAGCAGTAGGAGCGGTCACATGGACTTGTTTACAACAGACTCTCGAGCGCTGTATCGTACGGCCGCACGGTATCGAGTAGAAAAGTGCTCTATATTTAGGTCCTTATCGACGACAGAAATATTGTCTGTTCACAACATTAGATAGGTGCTCTATAAGTTACGATTTTATTTAGAGTCGCGCTGACACAAAACTGACACGGCATCTTTTTGCGATAAGGAAACTGAAATTTATCACTTGTTGTTTTATTGTAATCACTGCATTTAACGTGCCATAAATCATAGAACAGTGAACAGACTTTGTGTGTGAGGCTTCTAAAGTTTTTTCTTATATCTGTGGGATAGTTTGCGAGCGGGCCTCTTGGCTGGGGTAGTTTGTCGTGCCGTCATAGGCGCATTTTTTCGCCCAAACATTGCACCCGACGGTACGTGTCCACGCATTAATTACACACCAAACTCCACCACCAGTTGTTTATTTTGCATAATTATGATTTATTTGCAACGAAAAACTTTGAAAATTTCGGAATAATGTGTTTATAAAGCTCAGTTTCTTTTAATTACAAGTCTTTTCACAAGCAAAGACAACAAATCACTCGGCCAAGTTACGTGAGAAACAATCTTTTTTTCGATCACTAATGTTTGAAATGAGAAGAAACAAATAATACCGGCATGGTTATAAAAACATCAACGAATTTAAAAGGTATTTTCGTAAATTTAATTTTAACAAAATAAGTTTTAAACTGCCAGTGTTATATTGCGTTTTGCGTATTACATCCATTGGACAATTTGTATACAAATTCCAGTGGAAACACGATTAAATATTCGATATTAAAAATAAATATTATATCATATTCTTTTTTTAAACAAAAACACCAAACACTTAATCATGAACTAGAAATGAACATGCATATTTAATTAATATAATGGGAATGAAACAAGATAAAAAACAACAAAATTATCTTGAATAAAACGAGTCTATTCTACGTTAATTACGCTCGGTAGATTATTAAGCAATAAGTCAAACGCAGCCCATAGAGAATTAATCACGAGGTAACTAACACTATATGGCGGCTATAAAAAACTAATGCCAAAAATAGCTTAATTGTTTCCTCGATCGTTAGTTTATTTGTAGGCAAACGTATGTAAAACATAATGGTACGTTAGTTTGTTTATATTTAGTTATATTTTTTCTATATTTTTTTGTAAAATTTCACCTATTTTTGTTCCAATTCCTATTGGTGTTATAATAAAATAATTTCTGAAATAGGGCTTTTTTTTTCATATATATTTATTTAAAAGGGATAATAATCGCGAATGATATAATCTCTGTCCGTAAACATAAAACAATTCACATCAATAAAACGTTTATTGTTAATTTTGTCTGTTTTAAATATGTAATAATTGTTAGTTAAAATGTTTATAGTTATTAAAAAAGGGAATTTGGTTATTCAGTATTATACAATATACATTCATAATTATAAACAGTTATTATAGTTAATTAGCGTCTCTTACAATTAAATAAATAATAATAAAATTCATAAGAATATCAGATAATGCTCTGATAACATTGTCAAAGCCTTATTTCACATACAAATAATACATAGATATTATAATCATATCATAGTTATGTATGTTATCTTAAAACATAGTTAAATGAAACTGCAAAATGTAACATTAAATACCGGAAGGTTATAACAGGCCGGCCATTAATTAAAATGTACAATGCGGCCCAATTAAAAATGTCGGTATCGCATTTTGTCAATACAACAGACGCGTCTTTCAAAATCGGTAGCATTATCTTACTTATAATATTGGGACTAATAATTATCCAAAAAGATTTGCTATACGTTAAAAGAGCTAAATGAATGCTTATTTCATGTAGTTTTTATAGAAAGATTTTGTAGTATTTCGGATGCAATTCTTTAGAATCCAATTTCGAGGAGTAAAATTATCGAAAATTTTCCGTGTATGAAAAAATAATAACTGCCTCGGTGGCGTAGTTGTATTACGGTACAGTTACAAAGCTGAGCTCTCGGGTTCGAATCCCGGGTCGGGCAAAGTGATATTGGATTTTTCTATTCATTAATTATCAGCCCGGAGTCAGGAATTTGTGCCCGATATGGCGATAGGCTCGCCCCCTATCACATCGTGGGACAGAACATGTAAGGCGAAATGTGGGTGTCCTGGTGGCGCCTCTGCCTACCCCTTCGGGGATAAAGGCGTGAGTTTATGTATGTATGAAAAAATTATAATATAAAACACGCGTTTTTCTGTCACGAGCTAATGACATCAAAGCACCTGATGGCTCATAATACCATCCTTATAAATAAATCAACCCGTGAGAGAAGTTTACTCTCGCCAGTCGAGATTACTTTGCCGGCTTATTCGAAACCAGATCTACACAGTTTGAACCTAAAATAGACACACTTGCGTATGTATATCACTTTGATGGATTTATCACCATATACTACCATGGTCGGTATCATCTACACTCTTCTGGGTCTCCGGCAGTCTTATTCACCGAATGAAAAGCAAAATACATTCACGAAGGCTTTCTCGGAGAAAGTTGTACCATCTCGGTCCAGCTGACCCATTGTTGCAGAAGCTTTGACGAGAATATATGATACCAATTAGAAAACAAAGTTATAACTTCTTAAGTTAAGCAAGACTCAGATTTTAAAAGTGCACTATCTTTATTCTTTACTATCCACGGCTTAATACGTTGCTAACTAACTGCAGAACACGGGCAGCTCATCTCTACCATCAAGAGTAGGTACGATTGAGAGGGGTTAGGCCATGTAGTCCACCACGCTGGCCTACGGGCTGGCCAACTTTACATGCCGTAGAAATTGTAACAAACCAAAGTACTACAATAATATAATTTAATCTTATGATACAAATCATGTGCCATTATTTATTTGTCCGTAATAGCCGTGTCAAATTTTGATCGCATAATTACATATTATCAAGTCTTTACCCTTAAGGGGTAGGCTGTGTAATGGACCCGTACTTTATACAAATAATTTTAACATCAGACCACCAATGAGATTTTTTATTTCTATATTTATAAATTATTTACTCTAGGACTGAACTGGACTCGGTGGCGCAGTTGTACTACGGTACGATTATAACGCTAAGTGTCGGGTTCGAATCCCGGGTCGGGCAAAGTGATATCAGAAATTTATGCCCGATATAGCGATAGATTTGCCCCTTATCACATCGGTTATTTATTTTGTATAAAATGCATGAATCATTTTATGATTTATTTATATCATAAAATAAATTATAAAACAACATAATACCAGGTAAGTGCATATATAGTTTTTACATAGATACGGATTTATTCCTAGTTAATCAACGCCCGCTTTAACAGCGAAGGAAAACTTCGTGAGAAAGCTTTCCTCAGAGTTTTGCCCCAAAATATCCAAATATTTGAACCTCTTTTATCAAGGTCAATAAAATGAAGTAATTCCTAAGGTGTAGGTTCTAAATAAAAAGGCCCATGATCAGCAGCGAAAGAAATAATTTAATAGAATTTAATAGTTATTATCCTTTGACAAATAAGCGTAAAGTCCTTACGGACGCCATTTTAAACTTCACATTTAAATAGGAACAACCTATCATTTTTTATTTATAGATAGAGTATATTATAATGAAGTGAAAAAAAGATATAGGTAGTTATAAAGTAAAATGAACATAGAAAACCTACGGAACTTACGAATTAACAGTACTAAAAAGTTTGCCAAGCATATAAATTATTCCACACTCGATAGCGTTCGTGGTTGATGTTAACTGACAGACAGACAGACGGACGACGTGGCACTATTTTTTTAATATATTAGCAGTTTTAAAACACTGTTTCTTTGCGCACATTTTCTGTGGGAATGTAATGTCTAATGATGTTTTACTAGTGTTATCCGATTTCGTCACTTTAAAATTGTGGTTAATTTTTATTTTGCATTTTTTTCGATTTAGTGTCTCTCTTTTGTATATATTATAAGTAGGCACCATGACCGTGCTATGAACGTATCAGACACAAAAATATTTTTTAAATGAGTTACTAGGGGATGCTGCACTAGACCGCTTCATAGGCGGGTGACACTTTTTCGGAATAATAATTCATATTAAAATCCTTTTTCTGTCTGATATGTTCATAGCACAGCCATGGTATGGTACGTTGTTGTATGTTGATAACTTAAACGTAGACACTATAGTTCAATACTTTCTTTTTTTATTAACCCCCTTTCACAAGCTAACTTATTAAATTCCTCGCAAAAAAAAATGTACTGACGCCATGTAATGTTTATTTGACTAAACTTGGTTATTATTCATTTTACTAAATAACATACGGCTTACGGATGTTATATTTATTTTTATATTATTATTTTGGTGTTACAATTTTAAAATATTTTCAATTATTGATAAACGTTTCGAAGTTAAAGGGATAAAAACCATGTTGCATAAACCAAGAACAATCTCTACCAACCCCACAACGTCCGCATAATCCAAAGTAAAAGGCCTAAATTTGGCTAGAAGATAAAGCTCATAAATTACTCTTAAAATAGACAAATAAATCTATTGACAAACTGGAGTACCTACCTACAATCCATTTCGCTAAACGATTATAAAAAAAATATCAGCCCATTTCCAGGAATTTAAATATTTTAATTAAGTATTAGTGAATTTTATTCTCTTAACTTTCGAATCGGCTGGCCGTGTCATTCTAATACAAGAATGAAACCCAATATTAAAAAAAAAACCGAATGTAAAATTCAATTGAAAATGTAATTTTATAAAGAACTTTCATGTCAACCTGAAGTATGTTAAGTAAATGGTTCTTTAAGCACGTATATTATACATTTATTTAATTAGCTTTTGCATTTTTAAGGAAAACATCGTGAGATAACTTGCATAATATAGAAATTTTAACATGACTTTCTATGGTGTGTGTAGTCCGCCAACCCGCGCTAGGCTAGCGTGGTGGACTATAGCCTAACCTATCTCATTCGAACTCGGTTGTAGAGGAATCAGTGCTCAGCTCGCTCGCTTATACATTGCATTTAGCATGGATAAGATTGGCGCAAGACTGCAAATTGGTGTTATAACGAGGCCGTGTTTGAGGCCTACGTCCAGCGGTGGAGAAATGCAGGCTTCATGTTTGTATGAACGTATAGTATGCGGATGCCTGCATGGCTGTGCGAGTAATTGGTGGTGAAACGAAAGACTACAAATTCAATCCCCGCACTGAGACAAATATTTGTGTGGTCAAAACATATTTGTTTCGGCTGCCAGAGCCATTTGTTTCGTGAGCCTAATACGCCTCTGGCTTATGATAGGAACTAAAAAATGTCATAAGAATGGTGATGGACCGTACGTTACTACGGTTGATAACGTGGTGATAATTGAGGTTTTTTAAAAAGCTACATCAACTTGAATGTATTCTAAATATAATTTATTTATGACCTAACATAAAAAAAGGTTTTTTTATTATCAACCTCAACCACAAGAAGTCTCCAAAAATAAAATTGCAGAAAAATATAAAGTATCCCACACAATTTTGGGATAAGGAAAGAACAAGCATTGACCTAGACAATCACCCAGATATCAATTACCCACGCTAACGATATTAGAACATATGATTACCCATTCTCATTATCAAATACAAAAAACAGATGTGTGAATGAAAAATATATAATAAAATTACGTTATTATATTATCAGTTACATAATTATCAAGTTAATTAACATATAATACGCTCTTGAAATATTTTTTTATGTGCACTCGGTAATTATTATGTGCTTATGTACATTTGGCAATTTATTTTAAGCAACTTTTTATTACTATAATGAAGCGACTATACGGCCTAGTAACTGCGCGTTAACTGGAAGGTCCGAGGTTCTAGTCCAGTTCGGATATATCTTGGTCTTGGCGTTTTTCACTATAAAATATTTTACGCTAGGATGGCATAATAAATCAAATATGTCCATAATATGTACATAACTTCTGTTGACTTAAAATAAGTTTTTCATGTCCTTATTTCACACCTACATAGAGTCGGCTTTCAGCAATTACACATCTGTTATTATTTTACTAAAAACCACAGTTAAATCTGAAACTGTATGCGTTGACAAATTACGTAATATTTATCGTTCGAATCAACGAAGTATTTGGGGCAAGAAATATTTCATTTATTGGATAATACGACAAGCCGTAAGTCCCAGTTTTTGCGACTTGGTTATGATCATCATCTTTACCAATAAAAAGTTCAAAGCTGAACTTAGGCCTGTCAAGAAATTCCATAGTAAGTTTTTGGACGCCATCTGTATTTAACGACTTCCTACCTATCCCTGTATCACTTCTAGCAAATAAGCTATAGCTATAGCTAATAAACCCCCTCGGGGATGTAAGCGTGAGCACGACAGCCTCCGTGGCGCAGTTGGTTAAACGCCGCGGGTTCGATCCCCGCACCGAAACAAATTTTTGTGTGAACCACAAGTATTTGTTTCGGATCTGATTGTCTGTGAGACCGAAAAGTCTCGTAGTTTCTGATACACGACACAAGACTCGATCTTAGTGTGTGGTCAAGACTATGTATGTGACTGTTGGGTGTATTTATTTATTATGTATTATATACCATGTAGTTCTTTTTGCGTCGTACGTGAGAAAACCCATGTACATGTAACACAATATGACTAATGTATATAATACGATTATATACTTTTAAATATTGTATGTTGTTAAATAAAACATAACTTATAAAGACATAAATCGCCTCGGTGGCGAAGTTGTATTACGGTACGGTTACAAAGCTGAGGTCTCGGGTTCGAGTCCCGGGTCGGGCAAAGTGATATTGGATTTTTCTATTCATTATCAGTCCGGAGTCAGGAATTTGTGCCCGATATGGCGATAGGCTCGCCCCCTATCACATCGTGGGACGGAACATACAAGGCGAAATGTGGGTGTCCTAGTGGCACCTCTGCCTACCCCTTCGGGGATAAAGGCGTGAGTTTATGTATGTATGTATGATTTATTTATTGGCTTATTTAATAGAAATTAATTGAAAAATGACATGAAATGCGAGTTCGTATTTGTAGGAATATGATTGATTTTTTAAAGGCGCTTAAATATCAGGGTCAGATTGGTTCATGACTGTTAAAAACCTAGATATGTCCAAAATAAGGGACTATCCAGCCCTCACACCCGCCACTGCAACTCCAGCCAGGACCAACAGCGGCACGCATTGTAATGACACCGAGCATTGAATCTCAGCGAGTTACTATGTATAACTCGTTTTCAACACAAGGCGATAATTATTTTAATTTGATAATTTATTTATTCAAAACAATATTCTCAGCATAATTACATTGAATAATAAACAAGAGTTCAAAGTTAAGCATAAAAAATAGGTTCTTATTTTAAAATATGAGCCTCGCGCATGCCATAAGCAACGCAAAAAGTGTTCAACATACTTTTTAACCACAGACAAATCAAAATCAAACGCATTCCGACAAAACATTTCCCCGTAATTACTCTTATCCTTTTAAATTACAAAAAAAGATTGCCACATCCTCAAAAAACTTTTGCAAAGGCATTTATCTATTCAGCCAAGTTCATGAATGGGCGACACCTCGAACATCAAAACTGGAAAATTTCGAAAAAAAAAGTAAAAACAAATTTTCAAATACAAGAGGCGGGCTGTATTATGCGCTTTTCCCCCGAAAAATCCCGTCCCACCGAAAAGTTTACGCTGTCATTTTCAACTTCCAAATTGTGAGGAAACCGTCTTTGAACGTACTTTGTTTGTTTTCGTAAACTTTGTCAAGTTTGGACGCTTAAGTTTATTTTTTTAAACTTCCATTAAGTGGGGATTTCTTGTGTAATTTCCTTCTATAAAATAAGTGCCTACATATATAGGCTAAAGGTACTTTTTCCGGCATCGAAAGCGCGCAAAAGTTTGTCTGAGAGACATAATGATCGTGCGTTCAGTGGGTAATATTTGTTCCACCATGTTACCAATGCAACTGTTCTTTTTCAAGGAGAATTTAATGTTATGAAGTTTTTGCCATAATTTTATCCCACACATTGGACCTTATTTGCCATTATAGACAAATTACTACATTAATTTATTTATCGGCTATGGAAATCCAATTTTCTATTGACAAACCAGTACAAAAACTAACAAACAATGGAAAACTAAAAATACAGTATTTGTAATTAAACGAAGTTCTCACAAATCCTTAATTCTTGATAAGTATATGAAGACTACAAGACTAATTATAGAACATTACACTGTAAGATGACGAGGCAACACCTATGAATTAACGGTACAAGTCATCATACTAAATAATACGCTGCCGACCTGATACTTTGTCGTGCCAATATTTACTAGAAGTACTGAATTGGCAGTTTTACTCGTAGTGTTGTAGATTTTTTTAAATTGTTATTTGTAAAAAGAGTTTCTATATTATTTGTGTTGCTAAAGGGGTACAGCACAGGTACGTGTATCCGAACGAATACTCTTAAATTATTTTGATTTCATTTTTAAAATTACGGCGCCCGAATTGCCAGTTTTGTTGAAATCTCATAATAATTTCATTTGACTCTGACAATAGAAAATATTTTCTTAGAAATTATTCTTATATACTAAATAAATAATTTAAGAATGCGGGGAGTTTTGTTATTTTTTCTTAATAATACAGAGTTTCATGCAATTTTAATTTGTGCCTCATAATTGAAAAAAAAGTCTAGTAGATCTAGAAATTACGCCATTAAATTTCATCCATAATATCTAATTTATAATCGTTTGGTACAAACTAGGGACTCCAGTGGCGCCTAGCCTTCGTTACCACAACAAATGCCCTTATAAGTTTCACACAATTTGTCTCACTTAGCACTTGATGTCTAAACTGCGATAAGCTTATTAATCTCACCAACCAATTTATAAGCCTTACAAAGGAATTAATACACATTAATAAAAAGAAAGTATGTTGTATGCTTCATCAAATTATTAAGATTAAAGTATGTTACGTATTTTTTTATGTACTTTTAGTCCAGTCATTATATACATTTAAAAGTGAAAATGAACCGAGAAAGCCAAATTTTGGATATCACGTGGGGGGTGGCTAGAAAAGCTTAAGTTCAAATTGTCGACCAAAATAACCTTGTGCAATTTCCGCCATCTTGAAAAAAGGGTTAAATTCATTTAGCCGCTCGCTCGGTTGTATCCACGCGTCAAAATGGATGGAAAATGGTTCAGGGAATTATTGCAATACAAAAAAAAAATCATAAACCAGCCAAATTAGAAATCAAATACATGAAATTTATTGATGAAATAATTTTTATGCAGCAAACATAATGATTACAAGTAGTAATTTTTTTCACACGTTTTTCGTCGTTTGGATGGTCCTGGCTGTTCAAGTTCCTCCTCCGTAGACTCTTCGAGTCGTGAAACCTCTTCAATCGCAGGAAATTATATTGTGACGGTCGAAAAATCGTAATCATCGTCATCGTCGTGATCGTCGTTGAATAAAATTTCCACACTGGCGACATTGTCACATGTCTGTCCACTGCAGTGCAGGCAAATAACGGAGCAATGGATTCCTGCTTTCCTGCAGCCACAAGCAGCTCCACACTTTCCTTTGCATTTGCACGAAATGAGTTTCAAAAGTTCAGGTGGAGCGGGTGCGGCTGTGGTGCAAAATGGGTTCGAGCCCGTTATTTGTTTGTCGCCAACACCATTCTTGAGGATCTTTAAAAATTCCGAGCCACGTTTGTACTTGTAAATATGTCCGGAAAACGTGTTGGCGGACTGCACTTTCCGTTGGTGGGAGCAGTGAAAGATTATTCGTCTTGCTTGTCGTCATTGATTTTGCGAAGTGATGGAATCGCAAAATATCCATCGTCGTGTCCTCTTTACGACCACCATAAAGAGCGATAATGAACAGCTTTCCCGCGCAAGCTAGCATCTCCGGATCGACCTTTTCTTGCTTGAATAATTCTACCGATGACCGGAGGTTCGGATTCTTCTCGAGGGTGCTGATGAACTTCGACTTTCCAATGTTATAAAAAGATGACGTGGTGTCACAACCGCTGAAAGCATGGATGAAAAGAATGTTCTCAAGAACAAACTTATCATGCTTGTCACAAGTTTTATTTTAATCATTTTTCGATATCTTACACCAAAAAAAAGTAAATAGCGAAAAAAAAAATCTCCCCAAATTTTTGATATTTTTGATCGATATCTCGAAAACGACGATCGATACGTGAAAAATGCATGGGACCTTAATTGTAGATCGCGAGAAGAGAAACAAAAAAGTATTCTATAAAAAATTTCGTATCTCAACGGGGAACCAAGTTATGATGAAAAAACTGAATTTAACCCTTTTTTCAAGATGGCGGAAATTGCACAAGGATATTTTGGTCGACAATTTGAACTTAAGCTTTTCTTGCCATCCCCCACGTAATATCCAAAATTTGGCTTTCTCGGTTCATTTTCATTTATTTCCCGATTTTTCCGACGTAATGACTGGACTATTTAAGTAATTTCTGTGAAGAAACGAATGCCAAGTTTATTAGTTAGTAAAAATGTTGTGATTTTTCCATATTATTAATTTCTTCATCAAAATTAAATATCTTTTCATATTCTGTATAAAATCTAGCAACGCTCATTTTAAAATGAATTAAACTATCCAAAATGTTTAAATCAAATAGCTCCACTTTAATATAGCGACATCTAGCGGCAATCGATTAAACTTGACTCATGATGCAATGCTACGATTACGTGTATATCATTTCCTTTATAATTAAAACATCTGCCGCTATTAAAAGTGATTGTAAGTAAACTATGTTAGCATAGCGTACAGTGGAGCGACGTCTTGGCACTTATTACGTCTTCCCGGTGCACAATTAACGTCACGTAATTGGCACTTGACAATATAATGGCCAATGGGAATGACAGTCAATTTCCGCGTGATATTTGCGTATACCCTTATTGTAATTTCACCAAGGTTAACTTGGATCAAAGGTTTGCGCATACACCAAATGGTTGTGCAAATATTGGTTTTAAATCCGTGACCGAAATTTTAAGCTTTGCTTGTTCTTTAACTGAGCGTTGCCAATGTCAAAATCAAAGTCAATATTTGCTTTATTACACGACTTCGGCAAAAATATAAAAGGATGAATTTTTAGCGGTCTATAGTGCGTAAACTACTCATTTTTTTCTGACACGGCAAAGTGACCGCAGTAACTCCTTTTCACCTCATTGGTATAATGACAGCGTTAGTGGTACCATTACGTTGTGGAACAGTTTTCGGCCCACGTTAGTTCTTCCTATAATCCTTGGTCCTTATATGAGTTGCCACGGACCATGATTCGGGTCCAACATGCCGATAGGCTCGACTTTATCACTTGTGGCAGGAATATCCTCGAAACTGGAAGTGAAACTACTGACCTGCCTTATACTTCAATATACCTGAGCTTAATGTATGTATTTTTATTATTACATACATAAACTCACGCCTTTTTCCCGATGAGGTAGGCAGGGGTGCTATCAGGTCACCCACGTTTCGCCTTGTTTCCGTCCTATGTGATAGGGGGCGAGCCTATCGCCTATTTTTATTATTACATAGGTACATACATACATAAACTCACGCCTTTATCCCAGAAGGGGTAGGCAGAGGCGCCACCTGGACCCACATATCGCCTTGTATGTTCCGTCTCACGATGTGATAGGAGGCGAGCCTATCGCCATATCGGGCACAAATTCCTGACTCCGGGCTGTAATCGTATCGTACAACGACGCTACCGAGGCATTCAGTTTTATTATTATTAGCCAATAATGTTCCACTGTAGGGCAAATACCCCTCTTTCTTCTTTCCATTCCTCTCTGTTAAAGCTATAATCTATATAGAATCTTTTACATAGGCGTTCGAAGTATAAGGAAAATATGTGCCAACTACTGTCATATTAAATCGTTTCTCATAAAACATAATAGTTACAATTAGCAATTTGTTAACGATTTACTCAATTTTGTATCGGAGATATATCGGTAATGGCTTAATCACTTTGCAAAGCCAGAGGCGGAGTTGGGAGGTAAGGTATGGGGGACATAAATCGCATTAAACTTGTATTCATTGTAATCCATATCTATGTATGCGGTATATTTACATGACGAAAATTATAAGATTGGATTCACTATAGGGTATTTGGTCTTTGTCCATCATCCTGCCATGATACTAGTTTGTTGGTAAAAAATTGAGCGCTATAATTTTTGCACTAAATATACCTACTAATAATTAAAATAAATGGTTAATGACTGAGAATTCTTCTTAGCAGTAGTAATTCAATCAGAAACAATAATTCCCGACTCAACTCTAATCAAATTTTTGGAAATGTTAGAGCCACGCTGTTGTCATGACTCAGCATAAATGGTCAGGCTCGTCCGGGGCGGTCCCACTGTCTCACAGGAAATCGAAGTGAAGCGACAGCTTCGCTATCGCGTTTCGTTCGGTGAGTGAGATTGCCGGATGCCCAAACGGCACATAGGTATTGAAACTTGACCCCCCATTTTGTACCACTGTAGGGCCCTGCCTGAGTCCGTCCTTAGGGTATGTTCTACATACAAGTGAAACGTATCATTACGTAAATAACATTATCATTTAAATACATAATTATGTACATGCGCATTATATGCGACATGGGCTTAAACAATTCTCTTGCGGAATAAATGTCTTGTAATCTGGGGTTATTTCAGTCTAGAGGTTGAACGGGCTGGGAACCGATCGGTCCAATGTTCGAAAGGCAAGTATTTTTTTTATACGAGTTAAGATATTCGTAAATAAAGAACAAAGTCCACGATGGTGTGAAAGTCGTGTTTTGTGATGACCCATAATCCATATAAATTTATCGAGCGTTCCGACATAATTATATCAACCAACCATATCCTGACTGGACAATGTCTTAACTGTATTTACCATCATATTCATTGTAGTTTCTTTGTCGCGCCAATAACTTCATTTGTTTAACAGGTCACTTCTAACAGGTCTCCAGATTTTTTTGAGGAGGCGTATATTGTTCCTATGGCTGAAGAAGAAGAGCTTTTCTTACATAGATATTATTAATGCCAGTAAGACTGCCTCCTTGGCGCAGTTGGTTAGACGGGGGTCGGTCCCCGTATTGGAACAAATGTTTGATCCACAAATATTTGTTTCAGGTCTGGGTGTTTGTGAGACCGAAGTCTCGTAGTTTCTGATACACGACACAAGACTCGATCGTAGTGTGACAGTCTCTATGGAAATGTTTAGGGGAAGTCTTTATTTACTGGACTTTCTGTAGTTGAAGAAAAAGAGATACAGCGAGAGATCTTTATTAGTACATACAGGGTATATCAATACTGCGGCCGAAAACGAAACCAGGCGGTAGTAGTGAATTCAGACACAATGCATAAAAAAAAATCGCTAAAAACAACTGGCTTCGTTTTCGGTCGCAGTCTTGATATACCCGGTATATTATTCTATATAATAATGATTTAATTCATCCAAAGGTTGCTTGGAAGAGATCGCAGGTAGCGCTAAGGCTGCTAATTGTAACCATGACTTTAGTTTTAAGTTATTTAACTATTGTGTTACTCCCTTTTATTGTGGTTTACAATAAAGTATGTAAATAAATAAATAAATTAGTGCCAATATTTGCAATTGCTTTATTAGTACATATGCTAGATAAATATTCACATATCAGACACTTCGTTATCGCGTTGGTAATTATATGGAGCGAACTGTCAGTATTCTGGCGACGGTACACGCGTATCGTAAATATTGCAAGATTAATTTGTCTGTACTGCTATGATAAATTGGACGATGTATTGGATGGGTATGTTCACGCCTGTGTGTTGTAGGGGTAGGTAGAGACTATGACTGGCTTAATCTTCGTCGATTTTGCAAAGTGACTACATAGCTACACATTTTATAGTAAATCAGTGAAATCTTGTAACTTTACAGCTTGGGAAGGTTGTTTAACAGAAATTGTTCATCAGAAACCCTAGGCCTGATGATAGGATTATATGAGTAATCTACTGCAACTCGCATGAAGATTCTCCCATTCTACATTCACATGGCTTTAACTAAATTCCACAAACCATCACCGGTGGATGTAAGTATAAGACAAACCAAATGATGTATCCACGGTCGATCCTATTATCCCGGCTCTTTGTTAGACGCTGTGATGAGCTTTCGACAATATTGGATGATATACATTTTAAACTTTCCATATTTCCATGCTCTATAAATAAATAATTTATACTCGATAAAATCGTCAACGTTAAATACAGGAATAATCAAAACTATCCAACTATCCGAGAGCCGTCAAATAAAAACGTAGCTTCAAAACATTGCTTCAATAACAGAAGCGTTTGGAAACCCAATATCTCTACTGATCTAGAGATAAAAAAATAGTTCAATGAAACTATTCCACAGCCACCAATGTGAGAGGCACGTTCAGAAACAGTAGCCTATTGGAACCCAACACCAATAATGAAACCCAACTAAATAGCAAGTGACAGTAATTAAAAGATTACAAGACGTGTATTATGTCATCACGATCTTCTGTCACCCGACAGCGTTGTTGTGCAAAGTAATAAAATAGTTTTCCTCTCTTCACTCTTTATTAAATTGATGTTATGATATGTTATATCAGATTACATGTAAATGCTCGTTGTTTAATAATAAATAAAAAAAAAATACATACATACATAAACTCACGCCTTTTTCCCAGAAGGGTTAGGCAGAGGTGCAAGTTGCAACCAGTACACCCACGTTTATGATGTGAGAGGGCGAGCCTATCGCCATATAGGGCACACATTCCTGACTCCGGGCTAATTATAAAAAAAATCTAATATCACTTTGCCCGACCCGGGATTCGAACCCGAGACCTCAGCTTTGTTATCATACCATACAATTGCGCCACCATTATAAAATATTCCAACAATGCGTTAAATAGATATTTTTATTTGTAGTTCCTAATTTCGCCACACGCTACTTATTACAAGTACATTAATTAGCTCGTTACGCGCGGAGCAGTGGCGGCCATCTTGTGGGCGCGCCGGTAACGCGATATGTAAACAACTGCTGTCTCCTCGGGTTATCAGCACGTAATGATAACGCTAATGCGACGCCATTGTGATCACTATTGACAGTTGTGACGGCAGATTTCAGAATTCGCACAAAAATTTCGCTGACCCGAAGATCAAATAAATAATAAATACACCCAGGTTGTTCGGTCCTGGGCAGTCCTCATCCAGCTCCTCCCCACCACATTAGAAGAGGCCTACACTCAGCATTGGGTGGATACATAGGCTGAAGAAGAAGAAGAATAAGAAGAAATACACCCAACAGTCACATACATAGTCCTGAGTCCACATAAAGATTAATTAAGTCTTGTATCGCAGATATCAGAACTACGAGAGACATTTCGGTCTCACAAACACCGAGACCCGAAAGAAATATTTGTAGGCCGCACAAACATTTCTCTAGGTGCGGGGATCGAACCCGTGGCCTCTCGTTTCACAGCCGGCGTCCAACCAACTGCGTTACGGAGGCTGACAAATATGATCATAGATGCTACTTAAAAATACACATAGGTACATAAACTCACGCCTTTTTGACAACAGGGCAGAGGTGGTACCAGAACACCCACATTCTGCCTTGTGTGGTACGTCCCATGACGTGATAGGTGAGCCTATCGCCATATCAGGCACAAACTCCTTACCGGCTGATAATGAAAACTCCAACATCACTACCCGACCCGCGATTTATAACTTATTTATAAATCTCATCATCATTAGCCATAAAGTCCATTGCTGAACCAATAATTATTTCTACAGTAACGGTGGAAGTTCATTGCTTCTTGGATTTCATAAATAATAGTACAATCCATATATGTATGTAACAACAGAGCTCAGACCTCGTTTATGCCCGCCACACTCGTTCAAGTGCGTTTGCGCAAACGCGAGTTGCACCAGTCTCGAATTGAAAATAGGACCAAAGTTTGCGCAGTTATTTGCCCACTCACTTTCCAGTATACTGCTGCAAACTCAGACTTGCACAGTTATATCGTTACGTGTGTGGCGGCTATTACGGTTGAAAGGGTTTAGGTTTTTCATCACTTGTCTAGTGCTGGTGAACTTCACATACCTTAGAAATTCTTATTCACAATTCTCTGGTATGCAAGTTTCTTTGCAATGTCTTCACTATTTTAGTGAGTTATATATTTAAAAGTCAGAACTGTGTGCTTTGACCAATGTTTTAAACTTGACAAAATTACCTAAAATAGTTATTACGAGTCTATTGATAGATCTATAGTTTTTGTTTTGGCAAGTTTAAAATATTCGCGGACGAGACCAATAAGTCATGTTAACCTTTAAATATTTAAACTTGTTGTCGTGCTACGCCAACGTACCATATAAGCAGTACTGGTTTATTTTCACGCCATGCGCAGAAGGAGGGCGGGCAGAAATACATTAAAGTTTAATAAAAAGTAGCGATCACGTGCGAAACAACGTACGCGAAGCTAATTAATTGTTTACACGAGTTTCGTGTCGTGTTTTCTATCTTACTGTTATTGTTAGGAAATGTTGTAAAAAGGTGTTTGTTAGCAACAACATGTAGCTGTCTAGGTGTTTCTCAAGTATTATTGAGTGGTTGAAGTTCAGTACCTAGTGCGGGGCTTGCCTTGTCCTTTATCTTAATATGTAATGAATTTGCGGATATTATTTTGTAAACAGCAATCTCCTCGTGCCTCTTCGGGCATAATTAAGACGTGGAAAAGTTTGTAGATCCATGTGACACCCTCCGTGGCGCAGTTGGTTAGACGACAGCTGTGAAATGCGAGGCCGCGGGTTCGATCCCCGCACCGGTACAAATATTAGTGTGCTCCACAGGTATTTGTCTCGGGTCTGGGTGTTTGTAAGACCGAAAATCTCTTGAAGTTCCTGATATCCACGATACAAGTCTCGATCTTAGTGTCTGGACCTATGCATGTGATTGTTGGGTGTATTTATTTTATTTAATAATATCATTAGTCCTCGGTACGCGGATATGTTCCGCATTTCACATTTATGATGCGGTGAAAAAAAAAACTGATTGTATATTCTCAGAGCATGTCAGCGATACATATGCAGTAACCTTGTATGTAGTCATAGCACGGAGGCTTCTTAGTCATCGCCTTTGCAGCAAACACGGTATTTAAAGGAAACGGTCCAGTTTCAATATTTGAAAATGTTGTACAGAAGTTAATTATGAATTATAAAATAAAGACTCAAAATGGTAACAAATTTAATTGAGAAATAACTGCAAGATAAAGCGTTTTTTAATAGCTCAAATACATTGTAAGTGACAAAAAACGCTGGGTGTAGTAAGATTAAATGGGAAAACAGTGCTAGCATAACCCCAAGTAGTTTGAAAGATTTTTGTACGAAAGTAAGGGTATAAACATTCAAGCATCTCCTAATTTAAAACCAATACAGCCAAGCGTCACACATAAGTCTATCTTTTCATTTATATACAAATCCATCGAGTGTATCGGTAACAACGAGACTTCGGTCTCATCCAGACCTAAAACCAATTTCTACTTCACAGTTCTTAGTGTTTGGACCCCCTCGTTTCAGTCTTCTTAACCAACTGCTAACAAAAAGAAAGTATCAAAATTCACACATAAATCCTGTTGAAATGTTAACTACAGTGCATTTTATTTGCCGAAGCGGCACGCGCACAATAAATCAATTGCGGACAGACGGCGCATCTGACATCACTCGCTCATTTAGCAGCGCGTTTAATTTTCGCTTTTTGATACACGAAATTCTAGAAATTTCTAGTTTTTTATTTTTTTTTATTTTAATGGGAAATTGCATGGATCTTTTGTGCCATACATACTTATTATGCCTAGGTTTGTATACTCGAAGGCAGAGGGGCAGTATAGGTGACTAGAGCTAAATATAATTCATCACACTTATTTCAGTACGCTGGCAGCGACTGGATGCGTAAAGCAGCAGACCGGGCTAACAGGCCTATGTCCAGCAGTGGACTGCAACGGGCTGATGATGATGATGATGATGATGATTTCAGTACCAGTCAAACTTCCTTCTGCCTGCGGAGCTGTTATATTCCTATACAAACCTTCACCGCTTTTAAGCGTAGAAATAATATACAGACCCGTCATATATATATCTGCCATCTCTTTCTCCTCTTAAATCCATCCCATGGTTGTCTGTAAGACATTGCCTAGAGCGATAAGACCGCCACTTGTACTCTTTTTGTTATTTTTGTATATTGTGTATTATTGTGTACAATAAAGACTAAAGAAATGAATAATTCAGACCTTTCAGGTTAAATTTGTAATTACTTAAAAAAGTTTGGTTCTGTCTCGCCTATAAAAAAATTATTTCGCTAATCACTCGCGGCAAGTCATTTACCTCTTTGCGCCACTCGCTACGAAGGCAATGTGTTATTCAAAGGAAATAGGTGAGAGGCGGCGTGGTCACTCGCGCCCCGGGCGTCAAGCACCTCCTCAAAGAACCTATTCTCCTCTGGCCCTTTAATACTAACTTTCTTCACTATATCCTCTTTATTTGTACATTTTCTAACGCCAGTAAGACAATTATGAACTACATGTTATAAGCTTGATGGTGACCACTAACACCTAGTCACTCGCGAGCTTCCTGAACTGTTTTCTGCATGCCGGTCCAAACGACCTACCCCTAATCTAGTCCCAGAATACTACAGAGTAACAATATCTCTTTAAACCTTCAAATTTTTTACGGAAAACTCTCTAGTTGAATTTATAATAAGTTGAATGAAAATTTTGTCTCATTTATGCTGTTAAAAAATGGTTTTACCTAATCAGTCGCGGCCTGCCATTTACCTATTTACCACACTCGCGAGGTGAATAGGTATATATTCAAAGGGAATAGGTGAGGGAGTGTGGTCAGTCGCGCCCGGGGCGTCGCGACTCAAAGAAACTTTATGAAACGTTAAGCGCCGCCTCGCGGGAGTTCGCGGAATGCGGTGTAAGCCACTCTACTTTCTTGATACTTTTCATTATGTCGCTTGGAAATGTATGAATGAATGAATGATTACTGGCTTATCTTTGGATAATCTATTGATGGATTCCGCCTTTCCCCACATGAATAATTGTGACTTAATGTATGAATCAATGTTAATTAAAAGCTAGGCTTGTTGAATACGTTTAAAGTATTTAAGACAATACCAAAAATGGTCTTGTAATTTCGTTAGGAGAATGGGTAGAAACCATGACTTATTTAAAAGAATGCTGTAAAAGTTGTCTTCAATTAAGTATTTGAATTTTAAAGTTTATTAAATGCCAGTAAAACCCACGGAGTTTTGCTGCCATATAAACTTTTCTCTCACACATCCAATATATTAAAAAACTAGCCTATGCAAATAAAGTAAATACCAATCTATAAACGTGAATACACAGACAATAATTACGCTACATTAACTTTTATTGTATAATAATAAAACGTGAAACATTACTCCAAATACACAAGCTAAAAAACAATGGAAAAACATACTCCGTTTTACCTCGACGCTGGTTGGGGCAAAAACACCGATGTATTATACATACAACAGTTTACTACGGAGTCAGGCGGTTTAATAACAATTTCCAATGAGCTGGACAAAAAAATCACAGCTAGAAGAGAAATTTTTCTTTCCGATTATTAGGCTAGACGCGGACGGTCAAGTTAGTGTTGAAATTATTATCTCTTAGGTACATCATTATCAAAAGTCTCTCGTAGTTCCTGGTACCTACCTAGGACTTAAGACTTAATTGACCTTAATGTGGGGTCAGGACAATTTATGTAATAATAACAAATAAATACACCGAACAGTCATATACAAAGTCCTGACCCCACACTAAGATCGAGTCTTGTGTCGTGGGTATCAGAAACTACGAGACATTTTCGGTCTCACAAACACCCAGACCCGAAACAAACACTTGTGGGTCTCACAAACATTTGTTCGCTGCGGGGATCGAACCTGGCCTCTCGTTTTACAGCCGGCGTCTAACCAACTGCGCCACGGAGGCTGTCAATGTGGCTGTTGGGTGTATTTATTTATTATAAGCTAAACACTGGCTTCTACTATTGAGTGGGGTTACCTAATGGTGTTACAGGGGCACTGGGTGTACAGCACGGGCGGTGCGCTTCACCTTTAGCGACTCCAAGATAGACAATAGAGCGTATCCCCGGTAATGTTCTGTATGTCGACAATACCTTAAGACAAGCCCATCAGAATGCTTCTGGTCCTTGGATATCAGTACAACCTGGATACCGAAAGGTTTTAGCAGGAATGCTGCCATACTCCCTCGACATCCCTCGCCTGCCTACCCGAAGAGGAGCTTAACAAATTTCCTCCCATTCAACATGTCCTTTTTAAATTATTAACATGGCAAAAAAATTACACTGATTCAAACAGATTATGTCATTAAGAAATTAAAACAAGTGCTTATAACTTGACTTGCATTAATGTCCCTCTGCGGTAAGCTTAATAACTTGTTCGTTATACTTGACCGTGTGCGGCCGGCCTTCTCATATGAATCGGACTGTGTAGTGTGTACTTTTTTCATGCGTCAGGTTGGCGCGATGAAAAATAATGCTGATCAATTAGTCATGTCAATTTCAATTATCGCTTATTGTGTTTATGGGAATACGGTAGATATTAGCATTTTTATAACGTGGTGTGATCTATATTATATAATAAAAGACGTACATTTTAAGCCGGTGCGTGGATGTGGGGGTGCAGTAGTGCCCGGGACAAAACGAGCCAGACAAAACTTCAGGAGTAGGATGTTTTGAAAAGACGCTGTGTTTAGGGACTAACCCTAAACAGTTTGTTTTAACTTAAACTGAGCCTTTAAAACCTGATTCTAATTTTGAATATTACTATTTATTAATACTTTTCTTTGTGCATTTATTGATTGTGATAAAAGTAATTTATAATTTAATTCTTACGAAAAACACTTATTAGTGTTCTATCTATTTCTCTAATTTTTATATAATATATTTTTAAAACGTGATGCGAATGTAACTCAAAGCCTGCCAAAATTTTTATACGTAAACTCACGCCTTTATCCCCGAAGGAGTAGGCAGAGGCGCCACTAGGACACCCACATTTCGCCAGTCGCCTTGCATGTTGTGTCCCACGATGTGATAGGAGGCGAGCCTATCGCCATATCGGGCACAAATTTCTGACTCCGGGCTGATAATGAATAGAAAAATCCAATATCACTTTGCCCGACCCGGGACTCGAACCCGAGACCTCAGCTTTGTAACCGTACCGTAATACAACTACGCCACCGAGGCAGTCGATCAGTAAAATTTTATTATATTTTAAATCGTATAATAAATACTTACTTCAATGTGAATTTTAAAAATAAACAAACATAGCGGTAAATGGAGTAAAGCATAATAAAAAAAAACACTGACTATAAATCCTTATCTATGGCACGTCAAATTTTTACGTCAACCCAAACGTAAGCTAAGTACTATTTAAAATTAAATCGTAAACAGATAACAAACAATTAAGATACCGTGTTTATTTTTAACTAGTTAACGGTTTTAACTGTTGCTAGTTGTAATCAATGTTGAGCATTAACCACTAAAGGGTGCTCGTTAAATTCAGATGATAAGTGGCAGGTGCTAACTGGCAGTTTAGTTGGTGAATTTGTGACAGTACTGGAGGGATATAGGTTCGAATCCGGGCTGAGCAACCGCTATAAAACAAAAACCAGACTGCATAGTAAAATATCAAGATAGGAAAGACTTTTCTGTCTAACAGCACTCAGACACTATTTGTGAGTTACAAAAACAATTGTCTCGTAACATGGATCGAACCCGTAGCCTCTCGTTTCATAGCGAGCTTGAATAATTACACCAAGGAGATCGTAGACTTACTAATTTCATATAACCAAAAATCTATTGTACGTATTGTCTGACATCTATGACAATTTGTTTCTGCGTATTTCGAAGCAATTTTATTACCTATTTTAAATGTTAAATGCAGTTCATTTTATCAATACTCACGCAAACTCGCGACCCATTGCTCAATTCGATTTCGCAGTTACCAAACGTTAACTGATTTCGATATTATTTCGATGTAACATCAATCATTTGATCATCATTTAGTTTGTAATTCATGCTGCTTTTACTCGTGGCTTTGTCAGTGTAATTTTCGCTGAAAATAGGACCTGATATTTTTCGATAAAATTCTAAACTATATGTGAAAAGTAATGTCGATTTTTATGCTTAAAAAGACAATAAAACACTTATATTTATTTATGTTTTATGATTATAACTTTGCTTTTTTTATTAAAAAAGATGAAAGGTAAGTAATTACATAGAACATTTAGTAAAAACCGCCTTAGACCAAACCCTGGTAAAACATTATAATATTACGTAGCGGAATGAAACCAGATTAACGGATGAGAATCGAACCCAGAACCTCACAACTCTGTCCACGCATGCCACTGAACCAAATACTCCAATAGATAAGACAATTAAGGCCTGACTAAAATCATCAATTGTATTTATCTCACCAAAAATTCAATATCCGTTACGGAAAATTTAATTACGCGGATACGCTAAAGTGAAAATCTCCATTAACACGTATGTTAGCCGAGTTTCGCTTGCAACCCTAAATACCCTCCCGTCCCTGGAGGTAGCGCGAATTAGAGGGCGCCGGATGATAATGAACCTCTTTAATTAATTACCCGGGTTATACCCACTTGTAATACGGATAGAAGGATTGCTTTTAGGATATATTTGTATCCTAAAAGAAGGATAAAAGTACAATATTGTCGAGACTAGATAATCATACATACATACATAAACACGTCACCAGGAAACCCACATTTCGCCTTGTATGTTCCGTCCCACGATGTGATAGGGGGCGAGCCTATCGCCATATCGGGCACAAATTCCTAACTCCAGACTGATAATGAATAGAAAAATCCAATATCTCTTTGCGCGACCCGGGACTCGAACCCGGGACCTCGGCTTTGTAACCGTACCGTAATACAACTACGCCACCGAGGCAGTCGATAATGGCATGAAAATAAATTGCGGAGCGGCCATGCATCGCCCAGGAGGATATTCCTTTATTTCCTCCACACCATAAACTTTAATAAAAAATATACGTATATACCTTCCACTTGAATCATTCTATCTTTTGATGACAACTACATTAAAATCCGTTGCGTAGTTTAAAAGATCTAGGCTTTCAGACGGACAGCGGGAGGCAACTTTATTTATACTTTGTCTAAATGCGCCCAACAGTCATATCTTCTTGGTCTCACATTAAATTCAATTAAGTCATGTATTATGATCAGCCCGTTGCAGTCCACTGCTGGACATAGGCCTCTCCCAAGGCACGCCACAGAGCCCCGTCTGCTGCTTTACGCAATAAGTCAATAATTGCTTTAAGTCTTGTATAGGTATCAAAAACTAGAAGACTTTTCGGTCTCACAATCACTCGAAACAAATATCTGTGCTTTACACAAATATTTGTCTCGGTGCGGGGATCGAACCCGCGGCTTCGCGTTTCACAGCCGGTTAACCAACTGCGCCACGGATCTAAGAATTACTAGGCATATACTTAACATCCAATGACGACGGCGGCGTCTCATCATATTTTTTTATAATTAATAAAATCTCTTGCCGGTTTTTTATCTGGACTGCACTTAGGCAATGTGTAATTAGTAATTAGTACTACACTTACAGTCAGATGTAGTGTAATTACTAAGCTAGTATTAAAATAAAATTATGAATATTATTTTAAAATAACTGGTTTACAACCTAACGACGTAGATATAGTTTGTATGAAGTCTTGTAATCTGTGCTTTTCTATTAAAGAAGTATTTCTATTTGTACCAGAAGTTGCCAGTATTATGATGCCATAGAATCTTGTAAATAGTAATTATTTTGGTAGTTAATTTTGGCAAAAAAATGATAGTCGTTATGCAGCACCCAAAAAGTTAAGTAAGTTAAGTTTGCCGCCTTCATAGAAGAAGAAATATATGTAGTATAATATTTTGAATTAATTTATAATATCAGAATATTTGAATGCAATAATTAACGACGCGTTTAATTTTACCACATATTTTTCGTAAAACGGCGGTCATAATTTTATAATTCCATATATTAATTATTTATAATATTCATGTTTAACTACATATAAATATTTTGAATAATTTAAACTACACTTTTTTTTAAATCATTAGGCTTAGCGGAAATGTAGTGCTATTTTTATGAGACCTTGAGAACCTATATAACTTGAAATATTAGATTTATATTTATAGAATAGAATATCAAATGTAAAATATGAAAACAAAACTCTTTCGAGAGTTTTTATGTATGTGAAATCCACCATTACGAACTAGAGTGTATAGACTTAGGCCTAGGTAGGTAGGCCCACTGTAGGGCTCGGGCCTCTCCTACAACTAGGAGGGCTTAGGCCAAACTCCTCTAAGATGGTCAATTGAGAATTTACATCCCATAGAAATCTTGTAAATCTAACATACCTCTGCAGGGTTCCCTCACGATGTTTTTCTTTGTCGGTTTACGTTTATTACTTTCTTCAACTACATTACTCTCGTAATCGAGGAGAAATTATCAGGAGATATTTGTTTCACATCTCAAAGTGTGTCAGAAACTGCAAGACTATAATAACACACAGATCTGTAGCAAATATTTATATCACAAAAGAAACTTGCAGCCGCTCATTTCTCAGTCCTTCTTTCATTCACCTGTCAAACTATTCTAAAATTAAAAGGTCATAACTCCAAATAATGACTCCTAGATACTGCATCCCCTAAAATCCAATCGCTTAAATGTTCAGAGGTAGTTTTCAATGGAAAGATGCTAAGCGGTTTTTATAATGATCGCTACCCAGGCCACGTCTCGGCTCGCGTATTGATTGGCAGCGCCCTCGTACTTCTGTTTTTGTCATTATTTCCGCCTTGGTGCGGCGACACACGGCCTAAAAAAAGTAATTAAATAATTGCGCCAACCGGCCAGTTTTTGAGTGGAGTAATTTTTAATTGTTAAACCTTCGGGTTATGTGGATGCGGTTTTATAATCTGTTCTTGACAGTTCAAATTTGGAATTGGCGGGGAATTGTTTCGATTCCGTTCTTTTTTTGGATTGAGTTTATAAAAATTGTCGTTGGTGAGATATTCTTAAAAAAGTTTATTTTGGCAGTTTCAATAAAGTTAACGGAATGACTCTTTGCGTCGTATACTCATTTTTTTTCTAAAAGTGTTGTAAAGTTATTGTTCTGAAATACATCAAAATTATATTAAATTGTCCTAGATAGATGTAAATTGTAAAGATTAGAAGAAGCTAATATTTTTAGCATAAAAAATCGAACCCACTATCTCTATCACAGTTCTCTTACCACGGTACCATGTGGTACGTCTGAATGTCATTCATATTGCAGGTTACACCAATCACAATTCATTACCGCAATGAATTCGTCATAGTTGTACAGGACGTCCAAATGTCAATACATTTAACCTTCAATGAAGTTCGATGACATTTATACATGTATTTTAGGCAAACAGTGTCAAAATAGGCTTGATTTGTCCAAAAGGAGTACCTTTTCTGTTAACTGCAAAGCTCTAGGTCCGAATCCCGGCTCGAAAAATGTACTTTATGTGAGAAAATAGGTACATGATTTGTCTGAAGCGAACATTTGTCAAAATAAGTGATGTTAACAGGCGGTCAGTTATTAAATTATAAGAACTCTTTTAATAAGCAGTAAGGTACTATGAGATATCAGGTACCACAATTACAAGAACTTATTAATAACGATAAAAGTATTATCACTAAAGCTCGACAAAAACAACAATACAACAACAAGAAAATGCTACAATAGAAAAATAGATGCAATTACTTCCATTCCGTTTCGCTTGCACACACCTTGTCAGAATTGATTTAATGAATTTCATAAGGGGCATGAGTGGTACAGCCACACTATAGTATTGATGTAACGTAAGAAGGTTGAATGCACGTAGGTCTGCACTGTACATGTAAAAGAAAAACAAAATATTCTTTATTCAATTTCGTAGAAAACAGATGTCATCAGTCAGTTTGCTGTTTCGTTCGTTCAATAATTTATTGCGAATAATTGTTATTAATTACAGAATACCCTTTTTTACTTAAAAGCTAGCAACTTTAGAATTCCCAGGCCTCTTAACACCTTAGTGATCATAATAAGTGACTAGTAGAGTACATAATTACCTAGCAAATAAAAAAACAATCTACGTTACACATCAATGCATAAAATGCTCCTACGTGTACAAGATACGCGCCGAAACTCATCTATATTGGCGGGCGAGTCGACGCTGCCAATAACTCACGGTTGCGCGTACATTGATTGACGACAGGGCCGCGCATTTTACGAGGGGTTTAATTAGCCCGACACGACCGCCTTGTCCTCATAAAACCAACCGGAGCCCTAATGGACCTAAGATCCTGTGGAGTTTTTTCAAGGAGTTTTTAATGCAATGGTTTTTCTCTCCATGATTTGTGCATTGAGGTATTTGTTTTAGTTTGGTAATTGTTTTATGGTTATATTTTGTTACTACAAGTGATAGGTTTGATAAGGATTTTTTATGACATTTAGTACCTACTAATAATATTTTTAATAGACAGTAGAGTCAAATTCAAATAAATAAATGCCAACGCTTATTGCAATTATTATTAATGCAATCTTAATTCATTACATGAGCCCTACAAGTCGGAGGAGTAAATTATAGATATTTATAAAAATGGTTGACAATGTTAACTTTAGTTTACTAACAATTTTCCAACCATTCATAGAATTTCTTCGATTCCTTTTTCAAAACATTATAAATGGATCTAAATTAAGCTACTAATAACACGAGAATGAAAACGCCTCTGTCTACATTATATTCGAAGCCTCCTAAAAACATGAAGTTAATTCAAGGAATTGAATCCAAATTCCTACCTTGGCTTCAATGTAACGCATTCCTAGAACATAATGAGCGTAAATACCACACAACGTATTTTTAACATTTTGCTTGTAATTTTATTCATGTTTGTCATATTTTACGGCGTGTGACGCTCTCCGCCGACAAAGCAATTAGCAATGCATTAGCCACTTATTAATTGGCCTAAAATAATCTTGATTTATATTCTTTACATTTTGTACGGTTTGGTATTGAATAACTTTAAAACTCGTTTACAATGTTTACATAGAAAGCTTTGAGCCTGTGAGTGTAGTATACCTGGATGTAAATGTTTTTAATTTTTAATATTTACCCCTATTTTTTCCTGTCTCATCCTTACTCTCCTGTCTTTCTCTAAGACAACACTCCTACGATGAGCCCACATGAGTTTTTATCATTGTCTAAGCTTGGTAACAACAAATTTTAAGTATTTTTAAAACTGGGACGACAAAGAGGCCGCACTCACACCTGAAGTAAGTTTTAAATTAGATAATGAAAATATACAATTGATTTGTCATCTTTACTAATAGAGCACATAGGTACTTACTATACTTTACTTAGACCACATAGGTACTTACTACTTTATAATAAATGCGCATGTGTTTTTATTATTCTGTTAACCCATTAATAGAGCAGGGAAAGATTATAACTTTATCGAAAAGACATCTGATTGGCCGGGACGTGCCTTAGGCTTTTTTTACATTTCGGCAAATTTGTGTTTCCTATGGAATATATTGCGTAGGATATAATAGGGAACCGCGGGATATATGTATATATATAGTTGCTAATGAATAAGCCTACTTCCACATTCCACTCAACAAAATTACACAGTACTGAAGGTCGCAACCTCAAAAAATCCATTAATAAACGGCGCAGTTGAAAAACATCTTATCTCTCAATAAATCATATAAGTTTAGTGCTCTTTAAGTGGTGCGTATCTCAACTGATTAGGGCACAAAGATTCTTTGCCCGCTGGGACTGACCTGAGGGTCGCGAGATACCAATACAGACTCCCATTGATACTAGTGCTCTGATCTTGCCGTATGAAAGAGGTTGCTTCATGAAGATTTTAGTCACCAAACAGTACAAAGATGGTATAATTTCCATAATTACTTTGCATCAAAATTAAAATGACATTAACGATAATTTGAAAAAACATCAAAATAACAGCAATTGGTTTTATGGGAATTAATTCGTGTACACACTAATCCGTGTACCAAAATAAAGTTGTTCTGAATATAAAAACATTAAAAAGAAAACATTTATAAAATAATAGCATAATTTCAAATAGGTATATTACAATTTTCGAAAATAGAACACAATCGGACGGTACACTCAATGACTAAACGTTTAATACGTTTCCCCTAAAACTTCAATATTTCGAGCCAATTGTAGCAAAGGCATTTGGGTGAGATCTCGACAAAGTCAATCGCTCGTTCAACCCCTTGCCTTTGGTTTTAAGTGGCCGAAATTTTCGGCGGTTGCCGAGCAAGCCGGCCAAATTGAAAAGACATTTGTGCCTCCCCTCTCATTGCGGATGCGGCACTTCTAAAACCGTTTACATTTTATTGTGTTATGCCTATTCGTTTGTGTTTCCTGTCGGCTTTGTTACTCTTTAATACGATTATGTCCTTTTCATGCTCATGTGTTTCTCAACTATTTCATTTTGGAACATGTTAAGATTGTGTTCTGTATTAAACCGTATTAATATAAGTTTTAATTCTCATAGTCTAGTGGCAGCTTATATAGGCAGTAAACAATGCGAGCCTGTGATCGATTCCCTGGTCGGGCAACTCTTTAATTTTTTAATTTCCTTATAGCCCTACTTTGGCTCAAAGAAACAGTTTAAGGACCAGTCTAACCATACGGGTTCATTATCCATTATAGTTCAGACTCAGTACTCATTATGACATCATAATAGTCTGACATAGTATAAACTTCAAAATGTGCAATTTATATGCAGTATGGTGTAGTATTTGTTAGATTTTCCTTAATCGCTGCTTGCTGTGTTATTTCTATAGTACCTACCAACGTATTTGTATACATTTTAGTGCTATTGTTTAGTCCTCCAGAAACACTATGATAACATTCATGTTGCAGATAAATTCATAATTCAAAATTGGTAAATCGACTAGTCAAAATTAACAAATTCGAATTTCAAAATAATTGTAATTAATTTTAAATTTCGAACAAGTCGAAAAAACAATTCCACGGCGCAATACATGCTCGTTAGCAGTACATAACATAGTGTAACGCAAGGCGTGCGCTGCTCAACGAAGTGTGACCCTACGTGCGCGGCGTACTCGCAGTAGCAGCCCTAGCGATCATATTGTGTTCCACGTTGCCCGCGACCACCATCCGATGATTTGTGAAAACCCTAATGCAGCGTACCGAGATCTTGCCACACGAGCGTTCATGTGTGAACTATGAACCAAGGAAACCATTAATTAGCAGCCAATCTAGCGACCAAATATGCGTTTTGTGATTTCAATTTTATACGACATTTTACGATGCTTTTCCTATGATTTATTGGAAGAAGGATTGCGTTATTACTAGTAAATAGGATCCCTTGGTTATAAACGGATAATCGCATATTAATCTCAATTGCCAGGACATCTGTTTTTACGTTTTATGAACCTATTTGATGAATGTAGGGCATATTCTTATAGAAGTTAATCTCAAAAATCTAAATAGGTAGTTATTTCCTTATCACTATTTTTTACACCACCCGTGAGAAACGCAACACCAAACCTAATATAGCAGAAACAAAACGTCGCATACAAAGCTATACAAAATCCGTGTTACCGACGCGTCCATCGATCACCGAAACAGACAGGCAGACACACAGTCTCCGAGAACTAATAACAATTGCAAATCACAAGGAAGCGAAATATTGTAATACTATATTATGAATTCTTGTAGCGTGTGGTCGTGCGTTAGATCAGACTGACCGAAATAGTAGGGAAGATTGACGAGGCGTCGATCGGGGAACATTTAACTCGTGGCTTGAATATAAGTTGGTGATAAACCGGATGTAGCCTGGGATGAGTGTTCCTGGTGCTAATCTGATGGTAGACTAGGTCCGATGGCATTATGACGAGGCTCATAGTAACCCTGAGCTATTTATTATCATTGACAGCCAGTAGGGTCCCACTGCTGGGTATAGGCTCTCATAGTATGTGAATTTCGTGTTTTGCCTGTTCACATCCAGCTTGGGCTATTGATATAGGAAAATGATGAAAGTAGAATAGACGTCTTCAAGTTAGGTAGAGACCTAACTTAAAGACGTCTTAGTTATTCGGATAGCTAGTAATAAAATATCTAATAATTTCTAACTTTGTTCAGTTCTTTTTATTGTCATATCCTTGCGACGCATTTACAATACTTCACATGATTACTACCTATAAAGTTACAGGCAGTAGTAATCATGTCACATCAGATTGACGAGGCGCCGATTGATGAACATTATATTCGTGGTTTGAATACAAGTGGATGCTAAACCGGATGTTAATAGCTCCTAGAGTTCCTGGAGTTATTTCAGTGGTAGATCAGTTCAGTCTTAGATTCATTCTCAGGTGATAGAAGTGTCACAGTAGGCTTAAGTTATTAAAATTGGAAGATTTATTTAAACAAATTTAGGATGACCTTGGTCTATGTAGCACTGTGGGATCATGATCTTTGCAGTGTTACGGGCTGGTAAATAGCGACGGATCTAATTAAATAGACCTTTTTCTCTTACCTTCTTTCCTTTTGATTTGTACGGTACTGGCAACGCACTTACGATCCTTCAAATTGGTTAGGGAGATATCGCTCTGATCGTTCATAATGATGGACTGCTGGAAACAATATGCATAATTTTATCGGCCCACCAAAGAGTTCTGGTAAAAAGTAACTGTAAAAAAAACTAGGTAGATAGGCTCACCCCCTCACATCATGGGACAGAACATACTAGACGAAATGTGGGTGTCCTGGTGGCGCCTCTGCCTACCACTTCTGGGATAAAGACGTGAGTTCATTTATACATGTATGTCAAAGAGAAACTAAATGAACTATACGTGTGTACAGTAAATATTGAAAGACGTGTTCGCAACTCACATTAAACAAATCAACATCGCGTGCACTTAAACACCACCACAAATAAATGCAATCGACGCGGACGCACCAATTGTACCCGCAACGCACGCCAGTTACACTTTGTACCAGTGCTCATTACATCCACCATCTTAAATGTTTTTACATAAAACTCACGCATTTTTCCCAGAAGGGGTAGGCAGAGGTGCTACCAGGTCACCTATGTTTCACCTTTACGTCCCATGATGTGATCGGGGGGAGTCCATCGCCATATCACAAATTCCTGACTCCAGGCTGATAATTTGCAGTCCGGAGTTGCACTAACCATCTCATACCACCACGCTAAAAAGTATACACATGAATCCCTATAGAATTAAACGGTCTAACGGGCTGTCCTACTACCCAGGCCCAACATCCCGGTAGCCAGCCTTATCTGAAACCCAAAGACAGCAAGATGTTATCTGCCGCTAATTTTCCTATCCTGACACACCAGCTACGTGAGCTGCACTCATCATGCGGTTTTTTCGTGTTTTTCTCACACTACCTGGTCACTTAGCATTCTGTTCACCTCCACACAGTTCCCCATCTCATAATACGTGCAATGATTTGTTCAAATTTCGAGAAACAGAATCGGTCCGTTTTAACCAAATTAGTACGAAGCTGCCTCTCAAGGACTTCTCGTAACACTGATTTAATTGTCTTTTTTCACGTATTTATTGTCTGGAGGTTATTAACGTGTCATTGTGAATACAGAAAAGGTGTGCTTCGTATACGGCCAGTGAGTCATGGACCAATTCGCGAGAATTAGTTCGAAGTGATGTCAACAGTTTTATTTCTGGTTTATGACAGATTACACAGGAAATTAGTCTAAAGATGCACGATCAGAATTTTAGACTGAACAAATACACCCTATGGTCACAGGCATAAGAACGTTCTGTGTCGTGGATATGAATAACTATGAGGGACTCTGAAACTAAAATTTCAATCCTTTTAATATTTTTCATCGCGAGGATCACATCAATGCACTTATTGCACAGACATTAACTACACTTCGGAGGCTCCCTACATTAATACAATCTAAAGTTTTCGAAATAATGACCACCAACTATCCTGCAATTTGCAAACATCATACCACATGCTACAGTGAAGTGTATAAAGCCAAAGCCTCAGAGTTAATCATCGCCAAAACTAAATGTATTAAGACACTTCCAAAAAGTTAACTATCACCCGAAGAAACAGTAACAAAACCAAACGCCATAACTGTAGATCTAGTTCGGAAGGCACGTGTTCATAAGGATCATTTTCCACGATCGCCATTTCACCGGGTCCGAACAAAAAACCCGATTGTAACTTATAAGTTCATGTCGCGACGGATTCCGAGGCGCGTTCGATTCCAAACTATGTTATTAATAGAGGCTGTTCACAAACGTTTTATTACTAAATTTATTACACTTAATACGTCTAATTATCATTTACGATGTTTGGTGCATTTTTGATTGAAGGCTGTATACTCGTTGTTCCTTTGCTCGCGTTTTCCTTTTTTTTTAAGTTCCTTTTTTTGTGAAAGTAAATTTCGTATCACTGGTGCGTGAAGTAAAAACATGAAAGGAGATGAAATGTAAAACAAATGTCAAAGTGTTTCTGCGCGTCCTGTATACAGAGAGATGGTTTGTCGGTGGCGCCGTCCCGAAATTCCCTGACGGCAGCGATGCCGCGATACGGGCCTTACATGTATTATGTATAACAAATGGGAAACATCCAAAATAAAGCAAAGAGCGGGAGCCTTCCATTCGGCCCTGAATTCGTCGGAGCCGCACCACGTGGCCACATTCCCGACATATCGTCGTACCAAACGTGCGCCGCCATTTTCTTTTTTATTTTTCGCTCGGGATTTAGCAAAACTAGGATCTAGGTATACGCACTATTATTTTGATGTATAGGCTAGTCGCGATCCGGACGATAAAGTTTTGACCCGGCTGGTTGCTTTACGATGAGTAAATGTATTCAGCGGTTGTATTAAACAAATTAGCTGGCCCGTACATCAGTTTAATATGAAATTACGTTGGATTTATTTGACGGCCGTGGCTGCGTGGCGCGAGAGCCTTTGTTCATACTTAAAAAAACGAATGATTTATTGATAATGTGTTTGCTTTTGTTTCAATGGTTAGTGATGCTAACAAGACACTTTAGGTACAAAATAAGGTGTGGAATTTTAGATGAAATATTTTTAGGATTTTTAATATATTTAATCGTGTATCTATATGAACAATTTTCGATAAATACTCACCGCCTAAATGAATGCAGTAATTGTATTCCCACAAGGAGAAATCGTGTCTAATTCCACTAATTTTATTCCATGCAACAAGTCGTACATCCGCAACGGTTTAGTAAAACCACAAACGTAAAAGTAATTGCTCTCGTTGCAAGACTTGCAAATAAAAAATTAACGTAATTTGTAGTGTAGTAAAACGGTGACCATAAATCCTGTCCTCTTAAATCGCGCTAGACAAGTGCTGCCAACCTGACGGCACACATTCCCAATTTTATCACGTATTACCATTCTCACCACACAACGTTCGGGCACCCACGTCACGTATATAGAGCGGCCCGTCATTGAATTCGTATGTTTGTTTAATTGTTTACTTTCAAGTAATTATTGGCTAATTGGATCAAACGTTTGTAATCCTTGTAATTATTGGACGTGATTTGCTTGGGGATGTGCGTGTGAAGTAATTTAGGTGGATGCTTCGAATGTTTCCTGAGGGAATGTTTTAGTTTCTAATTTCTCTTGTTCTTTCCCTATTCCATATTCTCATATGAGAGTTCGCAGCATAATTTTCGCTTTACGGAAAACTTTGGTTAATATTTATATGACTGAACTTTTGCCTGTTGTTGGGAATCTAGCCTGGAAGCTTATGGCTTATATACTGCTACTATTTTTTCTGTTACATAACATAATTAAAAGATAAACATATTTATTAATAGACCAATAATGTGAATTTTACATAATTTTAATATTTAAGTCCCATTTAAATTTGTCATCAAGTTATTTTCGGGCTCCAATCTATAGACCTTTACATACATGTCTATCAAATGTCAAGCCATTAAATAGCGTTGAAATTCGCACGGATATTAGTTCGCAACTACCACCGGATCCATGATTGGGCAAGCGTACTGCCCGCCTGCTTTGGCCTCTTTTTTCACAGGAACACTCATCAGTTCCTCTAGTTTTATTTTTATTTTAAAACGCTTAAATCCTGAATATTGATATTTGTTACTGGCCAATACGATTTTGAATTTTTATCGTTCCAAATTCAAATGTTCTCTTTACTCTAGTATTCGTTTTATTATTAAACATTTTTGTTATTAATGCGTAAATTTTCAAGGTGATATTTGTTACTGGCCATTACGACTTTATTTTGTTATTATACCAAATTCAAAAATGTAAGTTTTTATACAATTTCCACTTAGATGTACGGTTGTATATTTATAATACGATTAAATTCCCAAAGGTGATATTAATTGCGACTGGCTATTGTAATTTAATTTTTTTATTATTTCAAAATGTTAATATTGCTGTAGTTTTTCATGTTTTTGTTACGTTTTATTTTAAAGTGACTATAAATTATAACAATATGCTTATTAATATTAATTTATCTCATGCATTTTTAATTTAAAGTTCATTGTTCTGTTACACGCGTATTATGACACTTCTTATATTAAATAGCTATTGTATACTACTTTACACACATAGTTAAACTCTATTTAGACAGTTTTCTCGATGTAAGTATAAACGAGTAATCATATTTTAAATGACTACTCTCTTTACTATCGGACCTTTCTATAAAACAAAATACATAATTTTTGAACCTTCATACATACATTCTTACGCCAGTATCCCCGAAAGTATAAGTAGAAGTCATAGTATCAGCCGCCGCATACGTAGCTTTTTTCCTAATGATGCAACATGAGGTGAGCTTATCATTATCCCGGCACAGCTTCCAATCCTGGGTAACCCATACAAGACTTCCCAACCGAAAACTCCGTTTTATGTCCGTGTTTTGCCGCACCTGAGTGGGAATCGAACCAAGAATAGCATGGTTTAGCATATACCACCACATCACCAACAAGGCTACATTTTGATATTACTTTGAAGTTGATCACGGCTTAGAATATCTTAAAATAAACTGCAAAATCTTCTGATCTCTCAAATAAGTTCTGTTACGTAGGCGAGTCGTTTGGTTCGGTGCCAAACAATCACCCAATGGCGGGATCCTTTTGTTTTCGTGCTCTCCAAACAATCCGACTATAAAACTGCAAACTGCGGCATACAACGGATTGGATGTATCTTACGCCTACACGGGGTTCAAATGTGTGTTTATTACTAAACTTGATGTATCTGACATCTGGAAACAATTAATGTGTAGATTGACTATCGAATTATTAGGGAATGATTATCGAAAATATTAATACGAAAGAAAGGTACCAATTAACAGTAAGAAAAGGAGCCCTAGATTTTATCTCTCAACTGAGACAAATGACACAATTCGTGCTGTTTTACAACGTGTGTTACACAAACACAAGTTACATTTTATCATGCAGTTTAAACTTTGAATCTTTTGAGTGTCGAAAACGATGAATTACCCGAAGCTAAAGCCCACACAAAATATTGAATTTGAAAATTCATAGTAGGTAAGATTGTCAGATAAATTGTATGTTAAAACCATCTATTTCACACAATTAAAAAATACATTTCGTTGCAAACAAAATAGGAAATTATATACAAAATTAGATTCAATTTCGAGTCAAAATCTGTTACGTGGAACTAAGCCAAAACGTTGTGCCAAGTTTCACCGAAATTAGTTCAGCAGTTACAACTTGTAACATACGGCGGTTTGGCGACACCGTTTACAAAATACTTGTATCTTAGCTTATAAATGCTAAAAAAACTGAAGTAATATCGAATTGAGGAAATCGACCAATGAGGAGATTCGTAGTACAAGCGTATATGAGAGGATTAGCGATTTAAAGTGGCAGTGGATAAGGCATAGCACAGTGGAGTCATGGCAGATGGAGCCTAAAGGTCAAGGATGCCACATTCTCATTTGGTAGGCAGCGATCTAGTTGTACTGGACCCCTGGCAATGCGAAGGTCCATTAGCAACGGTGACTGCTTACCATCAGGCGGGCCACATGCCCGAGAAGCGAAGGCAATAAAAAAGTTGACAGCCGACGTAATAAAGGTTGCGTAAAAGAAAGACCTGGAAGATCCTATGGGAGGGCGTTGATCAGCACCGGACCTCCTGTCGCTAAAGATGATGATAATATTCCTCAAATATTTTCTTAAATTTCAAAGACACAAAAGCTCGCGTACAAAACTTAAAAACTCAAATCTCCGTGTAGATAATTATTCAAGCGTTATCGCTGTATCTGTGCGCGACAGCGACATGACAGCGACAGCATGTCGACTTTTTGTCGCGGGACTAATCGACACTTGTTGCCGCGTCACCACCGCTCGATCAAACACACCGCGTTTTTTTTTTACGAATGACCGATCATCCGCGCTTTTATTGATTATTTTCATCATAAATTTTTTCGTTGATATTATTGTATATTGATATCTCTTTTTTTTTGGGTCTTTGTAGTGTTCTTCTTCCTTTAGAACCATATAGAGTGCGGATTGTGCAGTATCGTCGTGTACATGTCATGACATAAAGATGTCGGTTCTTGTATCCTAAGTCGACAAATATAAAAATTGCTAATTGCCTTATTTTCAAACAATTTCGGTCACTAGACTGCACTGCTAAGTCAAAGTTTTGACATCCGTTTCTCAAAACAATCACAATCAGTCATAACTCTTTTCAGAATTAAAATAACAGCATGAGGGCAGGTACCGTTACCCTATTAACACAAAAAGCCCCCTTAAATCATACAAACTCGCCACAAATCAAAGTTTCAAGGAGTCTAACTTGACAAACGGAAAGTGAACTGTAAGGTAGCGTTTACCGGCGGGGCAGGGTTAATTCATATAAAAACTACAGGATGGCAGGTGGACCGAGCGGACCGTTTTTGTCGGCCCAAACGGGCGCCCGGAGTAGGGCTGTCACTCGGCCGACTGATAATTTGACTGGATATTTTAGGCCTAAAGAATAATCTCTAGTCACTCATTATGACCCACTAATAATGTGCAACATACAATGTAGAGAAAATACAATGTTACAACATTTTTGGTACTAAGAGCGCTATACTTAAGGAAAATTTAAAAACCATTTCCGTCGTTCCAAAACCAGAATGAGTCTGGTCAATAGTAACTAGACTTTTCAATCCTTTCCAAACGCAAAGGCCTACAAAAATATTCTTGCTGCTTTTAAGAACTTTCTTCGTATCAGCTAATTCCTAAATCCATGACTTAAGACATTTATCTCAGTGTGGAGTGATAGGAATTATGTATCGAAACATGGGCTTACTTAACATGTAAAATATTCTATATTTTATTGCGTGTTTTTTAACAATTCTGAAAACGATAAAGTGCCAGCCCTATAGGGGAACTGGGTCTTTTCAAATTAATTACAAGTTTGTAATTAAGAGTCGGCCATCATCAGGTATTCTTAGTTTGTGGATATTTCTTTTATATTTCAAGTTAATTCGGCATTTTGACGCAGTTAAGCATAGATAAAAGACTTTGTTCCGTTCTGGTGAAAGTACTTTTATAAATAATTAAGATAAGGTTTAGCTATGAGTAATTGTTAAACAGCTCATTAAATTTTAATTATAGCAGATTATAATATGTTTTATAATTGTTTATTGCACGAATTACCTTATGCATAAGGGAATAAAAATTAAAAATTAAGAAAACATAAAGGTGTAAGTGATTAAATTCTACCCTAATAAATCATAGGTTCATTGGCCTATTGGCAGGGAGCATGCGCTGTGCACATCGTCAGGTGCTGGGTTCGAATCTCAGGTCGGGCAATAGTACACAAGTCAACTCATTACTGATCGGAGCGTATGTATGTCAATAAAGCCATAACAGTATTCGAAAAGTAAGTAGAAATTAATGAAATAATGGAAAGTGGTCCTTACCACGTACCACGAGCTCGACCCCTTGGTCGAGCTCAACGGACCTACATCAGCCAAATCGAAGGCATTCACATAAAAGTAAAAAGCGCATTAATAGTCAATCACTACCCATTATAATGGTGAAGGAAAATATCGTAAGGAAACCTGCATACCATAGCGACATGTAAGAATTTTTTGGTATAAAGACTGCTAACCCGCACTAGGCCAGCCTGGTGGACTATACGGCCTAATCCCTCTCAATCGTGCTCTCGATTATAGGAGAGGCCCGTGCCCTGCATTGGGACGTCTATAGGATGAAACAGTAGGTACAGTACTGAGCAAAATAGGCATCCATTGTCTCTGCCTAGTGCCCACCCGTATAGGCGAGGTGTTTTTTTTATTGTCTTGAATGGCGAGACGAGCATGTCATGCGCCTGATGGTAAGCGATACGACCGCTCATGGACAGTAGCAAAACAACACCACGAATTACAAAGCATTGCTTGGCATCCCACTGCGCTCGCCATCCTGAGACATATGATGTCAAGTCTCATTATGTCCAGTAGTTACTCTGGCTACAATGTCCTTCAAACCGGAACACAGTGCATTTACACTGCTCATTGGCGGGAGAAATAGACATTGCGGTGGTACCTACCCAGGCGGCCTCTCACATTTGAGAGACCTACCAGCATTTAAAAAGTGTATAAAGAGAGCTCCAAAGGCCTTTTTACAGTAAACTTGAACATCTTTACAAGTTCGTAGCAAGCAGCGGGTATATTAAGAGTATCACAAACACCATTAGTTGGGAACAAAACGATATTATCGCCGAGATACGAATAATAGTGGGCTGGTCGCGCTAGGTGGCGCCGCGGACGGGCTTACATCACGGACTTCTTATCTATATCGGATAGTGAAACTGTGGAGTCGAGTTGGTACTACAAAAACTAAAATATATAAAAATGATTAAAAAACATTTACTTAACTGTGTATAATGTATGCTTCACTCCCTCTTCAGTCACACAGACCTCCCCAAAGATCTCCATATCGACCCGTCGGAAACTGCCTACTATTTGGAACCTTAGAAACGTAATGCATAAAGTAAAATTCTAAATAGCAGAAAAAATAAGAGAAACAGAGTAAGAGCCTTTGTTTATTAACCAAAAAGTATTTTTGGTTTGAATTAGGTACCAAGGCACGGTCATTATTAACGTTACATAATAGAAAGGATAGAAATCTAAAACAGAAATTTTTATTTCTTCGTTTTATCTATATCAGTGATGCTTTCAAATAAAATCAATGTCTTAAATCTATTGATAGTTCAAAAAGGAATTTAAATTATTGTAAATTAAAAATAAATATAATGACCAGGTAAAGGGCTCTTTTCACATGCAACATATTTTTTATTCTCTTGCAATCAATTGAAATTCCATAATAAATAAATACAGCTTACAAAAAAATATAGGTCGGTTCGACTCCACAGCCTTAGTGTCGATTAGCCGGGCTACCGTGGTCGGGCCACGCTCGATAAGAGAAACGAGATGACATCGCTTTTTGTTAATCGTTATTTATTGTATTTTTTACTCGTTTTTACTTTACAATGCCGACTTTTGTCTTAAATCACATTAGGCATAAACGCTTGCCGACAAACACTGTGTTTTTTTGGGGAAGTCTATTTTTAAATGGTGATGTGCACGTAGAATGTCTTCTTATTATAAGTATTTTGTTATGAAAATATAACGTATTTCAAAATATGTTTTATGTTATATTGATGTTTTGAAAAATTATATTAATTATGTTTCTTAAATTAATCAGCCGATGCCGAGACTTGAATTATAACCATATTTTTACATTTTAATAGTCATTTGTACGCAAATAAAAAATTATCGCAAAGTAAAATTATTTCAAAACAAAAGAAATGACAGTCGTATTCCGCAAATACAAATGACCAAACACGAAATCAAGGCAGTCCACTCTGTTTCCTTTGTCATTAAAAAAATATTTAAAAAGTTTACCTCTCAAATCAATTCGGTAAGTAAGGTGTTCCGTTCAACATGCGACCGTTTCGTTTGTCCGAATTCTTTAATTATTTTTTTATTAATTAGCTAGATGTGTTCGGTAGCGGAATTTGGTTTATCTTTATGGTCGATCGCGGTACTATATTATTTAGTCGCGTCGTCGGATGTACCACACATGACGAGACATAAAACCACTGGAAGGGACTCCTTTTAAACTGTTTTTGGTATTCATAAAGGCTTTAATAAGTTTGTTTACAGTCTGAAGTATGCTCATTAAAATTAAGACTGGTGTGATATTTTTGTCCAATGTTGCATTTTCCTTAGTAGGTAAATATTGGAAGGAAAAATTGTAATACATACATATGTATATTTTATTTTTATCTGCATCAGCCCATATAAATCCCACTGCAGGCAAGGGGGCTAATTTACAATCGAGATTACGATTGAGAGAGGTTAGGCCATATCCTTTATTTTAACCCCAATGATATGTAAACAAAATGAAGGTGATTATTAATCGAGCAATTATACAGGGATATTAATAGAAGCCCTTTTTCAGCTGTGTATGTGACACGGTTGTTAAAATAAGTCTTTGTCAAAAGACAAAGCCTTTGACATAGTTAAAGTTATCGCCATAGTACGCTTAAGCCTCCTCCACGAACCATAACCCCGCGTAAACAAACAAAGCGTTTCTTGACGTTTCATAGATATTTGTTCTGGAATGTTAATTTGGTCAGTTCACGTCACTTATTTCACTTTTTTTAATTATACTTACATCTGTTAGCATACCCATGTCCCTATTCACCTTGTATGCTAATATAATTTCCTGGTTGGCGTTATTTCTATTAAAATAATTTGTAAATAATGCAAATTAAAGTCGTAAACTATTAAAACTATGTATGGCTGACTAACATTGCAATTAATTAAATTTTAGAAATTATCGTATGTGTACGTTTTGTTTTCGCATTATTGAAATTGTTTTTGTGAATTAAGGCTGTTTGTGCCTGTTTCCTTTCATCAATGTATTTTTGTGATTCTGTCTACGTGCGATTGGTAAAAATAATGGAAAAGAGTTGTATGAACCATCAATTAACTGTGGAATTACCTACCATATATTGTCTCGAATGATATATTTAAAAGAATTCTCTTCTATAACTTAGAGCTTAACTTAAATCTAGAAATCAAGCCTAGGTACATCACGTTGCTTAGTACAAATATGCCATGACTTCAACGATGGAAGGTGGATGAATTTAGAATGCTTAAGCAATCTAAAATGTATTTTAATCAATTTCATGACTAAATGCGCTATGACCTGTCCTTCAAACGAGGCTTAAAGAGAGTACTCTCCTTAAGGTAGGCAGCGACTTTGTTGTGCTGGACCCCTGGCACTGCGAAGGTCTATGGGCAGCGGTAGCCGCTTTCCATCAGGCGCGCCGCTGGCTCATCTGCCTAAAGCGGCAATAATAAAAATAACACGACTCTACAAAAAAAAATTCGTTCGTTGTCCTAAAGTTTATACTATTATTTTCCAGTTAGTGATGCACAAAAACGAAAAGAAAATACCTTTTTTCGGTATAAAGTTTGCTTTTGTGATAGTTATAATAATAATACTTTTTAATTTAATTTTTGTTGGTCCGCAAATAAGACAGATTTTCGCCGATGAAAAATTTCCAACGTTGCTGAATCGTACTCAAAAAGCAAGTTGGAACAGTTTTAAAGCAGTAGTTTCTGGATTTTTAGGAAATAATAAAGCTGAAAACTACGAAAAGTTGGTTGAGGATATGCTTACAAATTTTAAGGCCATGGGCTGCAGGATGTCATTAAAAGTACATATGCTGCATGCTCATTTGGATAAATTTAAAAACAATATGGGAGCCTATTCCGAAGAGCAAGGAGAACGTTTCCATCAGGACATCATGAATTTTGAACAACGCTATCAAGGCCAATACAATGAAAACATGATGGGCGACTATATTTGGGGTTTATTGAGAGAAAGTAGCTATGAACATAAAAGAAAAAGTAAAAGTGTGCACTTTTAAGTTATTTTCCACTTTTCTGTAAGCTAATTTGATAGTAAAACTTAATAAAAATAATAAACATTTTTATTTCAATAGTTTTATTTTCAATCAAAAATTAAAATCCGAGATTTTTAAAAATTTCGTTCAATCAGTCTTCTAAGCGCAAAAGCAAAGTTTTTCATGCCATATATTTTTTTTCCGTCTTATTACAACCTAAACTACCGAAATTTAATGCTTTGCAATCAAAGTCAAATTTCATGTTGACCCGTGTAATCCATCTACTATTACCAAGAACCCCACATGCATTACCTATTACGAAATATCAACCTCAAACTAAGATACTAGATTTAAATCAAACTATTACAGCATTCTTCTAAGCCTCTACCCCGCGTCACACCAAGTTTAAAAAGAGTTAAACAGTATTTACATTTGTAAACTCATCAACATCAACCGTCTGCCAAGTCACGTACGGGTAGTGTCATCACCGACAGTGCGCCTTCATTACCCATCGAGGGAATTTCACCTACCACTCGGATTTCAACCTTATGTAGTTGTAATAGGGTTAAAAATACAAATGGTGGGGCGAGCCCGGAAAATACTACTTTGAGTAATTAAAGGTGAAACTAGTTATACAATTCAGGAACGATTATCTAAGTCACCTTTGTAATGGAATGTTAGGGATGATGGGTGAAGGATAGTACGAGTTTTTTTATTTTGGTATGACAAACTGACTAGAGGACTAACGGCCTTATTCGTAGACAGTTTTAAAACCTATTTCAGTTATCAGTCATAGTTGGTGCAATGCAGAACCCATTGAAAATGATTTTTATTCGACTAAATTATGTCGGCTTGCTAAAGACGTACGTACAGGCTGAGCCTTTAGATCACTATGGATTTTCCACAATTGTGTAGGTATGGTCGCCATACAGTATGATATGAAAATTCCTAGATAACTTTGGATTCGAAATAATGTTTTTCCCACTACATGATTTTATGAAAAATGTATTTAGGTAAATGGTATAAATATTGAGACTGGTATAAAATTTCTGCAATATGTATAAAAAAATATTCAGCTGACCCCAAACAACAGTGGTGACGAACAGAAATGATTAATAAAAAAAATCGCAACTTTTAATATTATTTTACTATTTTTCGTCATCAAAATACATTCAAGATAATAAGACATGGTTAAAGTAAAAGAATTCCCAACATATAGCATTGATTTGCCAAGTAATATACTTACCATAGAAGTGATGACGGTGTCGGATGCTCGTGAAAGACGACCTGCACTCACAGAGCCCGGCTACACCGACGCACCTACCGGCAGTTAACGATCTTGATTTAAAAATATAATCGTTATTCTTTTTTTAATTATTTGATAAAAGAATTCGTAAATCAAAATTTGGTGTAAAAAATAAATTGATTATAAAAAATAAATTGATTGATGACTTTAATTAAATCACATCATCAATTTAATTAAAGTCACTTGACAGTTATTTGAATACCTAACAGCAGGATCATTTTAAAATCAATTTCAACTATGTTTTAATTCGATTCTCTGGTAAAATGACTTGTTTGAGAATGTAACAATTAACTTATAAAATCATTTTCCAGATATTTCAATGATAAAAAATTCCTAATTATTTATTGCATTCAACGTCATCAGCCAAATTTTCACTTTATAGGTGTGTATTTATGAAATTAGATTCACACTTGATATGAAGTTTAGGGTTTAATGATTATTGGTTTTTTAAGTCTCCACAAACTGCCTCGGTGGCGTAGTTGTATTACGGTACGGTTACAAAGCTGAGGTCTCGGGTTCGAGTCCCGGGTCGGGCAAAGTGATATTGGATTTTTCTATTCATTATCAGTCCGGAGTCAGGAATTTGTGCCCGATATGGCGATAGGCTCGCCCCCTATCACATCGTGGGACGGAACATACAAGGCGAAATGTGGGTGTCCTGGTGGCGCCTCTGCCTACCCCTTCGGGGATAAAGGCGTGAGTTTATGTATGTATGTATGTATGCACAAAATATTTTTTTTTTTTGTTATCAACTTACTACAATTTATGATCAATCGGAGTATTGAGATACCAAGTGATAGTCAAAGAATTTTGCTCAGAAATGCATCCAATTCAGCGGCTTAGGAGCCACTATGCCTTGGCTATAAAATATAAATACCCCGGTTACGATACAAAGTATAACAATGTTACACAACTCAGATCACAGTTTAACGAGTTAGTGCCACCGGGCGGCACTTCGCACGAAGCCGCAAGAATGCGTCAAAGTGTGCAGATGCGCTCACCCCTTGCCACCCCTAACACCCCCTCCACCACCACCGCAGCACTTTTAAAAGGAATTTCTACCCCCCCACACCCTCCAATTAATGTCGAACGTGAAAAGTAAATTGAAATGGGACCGGTTAATTAATAGTTTTTTAAAAGGTGACAATTTTGACATGTAAGTAATGGTTCCGCGGTTTTTACTCGGATGAGACTTTTTTGCGTTGCGAATTTCAGATCTTTTGCGGGTTTACCTAAATTAACTTGTTGAGAAGTTTGTTTGTGGTGTTACGCAGTTTTAAGACTGTTATATGTTCGCATAAAAATGATAAAAACATATAAAAATAGTTTGAAAATTAACTGCTGTAGTTAAAATGGGTAGTAACAGACAGATATAACTTGGTAAATTGTATCTACACAAATTACTTTAAAGTTGTAAAAAATAAAGTAATATAGGTATTTTTTAAGTTTATTATTTTTCGTATAAATTCTGTAAATATATTAGTACCTAGATGTGTCCACGACTTCTCATCATAAGTGGAGGCATTTTTATGGAGTTAAGAGATATGACAATTTCTCTTATTTATATTATATTTTGAATGATAAAAAAAACAATAGAATTTCTTTGCAACATTTTAGTTACTATTATCAAGATTAAAAATTAAATCTATATTAATGATTTTTCTCTGATTCTCCATGTTACAGTTTTAAACACTTCCATACCTAAATTCAAAATTGAATATTAATTCCAAATTAATTGTCTACATAATATCAGTTCTAAATAATTCCATCAACATTCAAAATTAGAAATTGATTCCAAATTTAAAATTGTGTCCACATTTATATTTGTCCGGTAATAAATTAAAATTGGATGCGTTGAACATGATCCATCGGGCCGGCATAAGTCGAGGGCATCAATCAACTTTAATTAATTGCTGACAACAGGCCCGTTGTGCACTTATCGTATATTTTAGCAGTAAACTCACAATAAACCCTTATACGTGTAGAATAGAAGTATGGAAGAATTCTTGTGATTGCGTTTCCTATCTCGGGAACTTTGACTTTCATCTGACTCATGCCTGTTGGTGGCTGACTTTGCCTTTCAATATATTATCTATTAAATTGTCGGAGATAATGTTGGCGTTTTAATACATTAATTGGAATGGAAGAATATAGGAACTGAGTCGGTGAAGACGTTAATAAAATTCAAGACCATCGTTATTAATAAGGCAAGATCATTGAAGGACATCAGTGAAGGACATTGTAGCCAGAGTAACTACTGGAAATCATGAGACTTAACATCTTACGTCTCAGGATGGCGAGCACAGTGGAATGCCAAGCATTGCTTTGTAATTTATAGTCTTACTACGTTCCATTAGCAGTTATCGCTTACCATCAGGCGAATCGCATGCGCATCTCGCCATTGATTGCAATAAAAAATAAATATAATATAAGTACAATATCTTACTTTTCTTTGTTCAAGTCATACTAACTCTCTGTAACAGTCTTAAAAAGTCACTGCCCCTTTTAAAACATAAAATGTAAACAGTAGCGGCCGTAAAATGCAAAAACACATGTTTAGAACAAAACCGAAGCAACGGTGTTAGTGCATTAGCATTCTGGTGGTGCCTAGACTGGGTATAGAAGTATAGGTACGGGATTTGGAAACCGGCTCTGATATCCGGGTGTGTGGATTTTAAACCTCAGCCACCGTGGCTTAGCAAGAAGTCCGAATGAGAAGCTGTAGGATGAAACTTTATAGAAACAAAGTTTTGTGGAAAAAAAATGATTTATTTTTGCATCCAAATGTTGCTCGAAGCGTCTTTTTTCTAGGCCCAAGACATCTGTTAAGGTTAAAGTTTTCCTTAGGTGGAAAGTTCACTTTTCGGTTAAATGTTGCTATCTGCGCATCTGAAATGTTCTACCAAACCTTAGAAATAAAATTCCTTGTCGATTTAGAATAACAGCAATATAAATAAAATATTACAGGTTTATAATCCGTTTTTGAAAATGCTTTTTGAATATAAGAAAACTATTGAAAATACGATATACATAAATCACACACAATTTCGACACTACCACCAGACAAAAAATAAAAACAATCCATCATAAATTGCTATTGAAACACAACTAACCTAAACAAACAAACATCGGCGTTAATATCCCTTCGAATTAAATTCGATACGGCCGACCTTTTCAATGCAAACCGTTAACATCTTTTATTCTTACTTTGCCAATAAATCTATAAATAAAATTGTTTTTATCGCCTATTTAGCGTGCACGATCATAAATCTTCTCAGACTAATGGACATCATTTGAGACGGAGGATAAAACCATTAAAATTGCTACAAAAACCTTAATCAGAGGTTGAGATGCATTCTCGGCTTGTTTTAAAACTCAATTGGAACGTATTGCGAATAAATTAATTTGGATAGTGAGTGTGTTAAGATTGAGTGGAGGTAGTTTGATCGTGTTCTGCTAGATGTCGCTGTATAGAATTACCAGTCAGCTCTGGTAGTGTCCGAGGTAATCTCTATTAAATACGGGTAATCAATCCTGAATTTTTCTCAAAAGAATGGTTGAAGGACCAAAATGAGCTAACTTAAAAATTAAGCTATTCATAATTTTCTTCTTAAAGAAAAAAACCTTAACAATATAAATGAACGCTCGACCGCTCTGTCAATGTTCCCGTCTAAGCTCTTTTCTCTTTTTATAAAACTACAATCCACATCCTTAATAAAAAGGATATTATTTAAATTGTTATTTAAAATAATAAAACAATGAACAGAATATATGAGGGTAGTTAGCCTACTATCATAAAAACTATTCTACTACATCACAAAATTCACAAATTCATTAGTTGGTACACATAATATTATTAAGAAGTACAACCAAAATTGGCAAAAGGCGTCAAACACATCAGAATCTTATACGACAAACTGTCAATACACTTTATTGTAAGTGCAATATAGATACAGTACCCACCACCTAGAGATGGTTGTATCCACAGGGAAATATCTCTTCAAAATAACACGCAGGTTCACCCATCTCTAGATATATCACACCCACTTTATCTCGACTATGAATTTTCCAAAGGTTGACTAGTAGAGAATGCCTGTGGCATGAAGTACGCCTGTATACAATTATTTACATGTTTGAGAAGAATTTATGCCCGATATGGCGATAGGCTCGCCCCCTAACACATCGTGGGACGGAACGTATAAGGCGAAATGTGGGTGTCCTGGTGGCGCATCTGCCTACCCCTTCTGGGATAAAGGCGTGAGTTTATGTATGTATGTATGTATGCACAAAATATTTTTTTTTTTTTGTTATCAACTTACTACAATTTATGATCAATCGGAGTATTGAGATACCAAGTGATAGTCAGAGAGAGTTTTAGAGTTTTAGAGTTTATGTATGTATGAGAAGAAATCATCTTTTGTTGAAATTGCATCGTTTTGGTATTAAGTCTAACTTAAGCATTAAGATTGCTGCTGCCTCTTTAAGCATTACATTAAATACCGTATTCCACGTAACAGTACATTTTGATACGTACAAATCACAACAAGGAACTGTTCGGCTAATTTGTGTGTTTGGTATTCCTCGCTTGCGTCCTCGGCACGACATACATCAGTCGCGGCTCTGTGTGTGCATCACGTAAATACTATAAATAAACCGCCTAATGAGCGTTAGACTTCGCTGATTACCACAAACGAAGCGGATTTGGTAAGGAGTTGGTCAGAAAAAAAATCGTATTTTCGAAAGTTAGAACATTTATAAAAAAAATCTAACTAGTTGGAACCTTGGAGAATATGGTCGGTGATGCAATGTCTGAAAGATCTGAAGTAGCAATCCGTATTAGGCAAGATTGAAATGTTTTTAATAAAACCTTTGTAATATTTCTACCTCCTTTAACGAAAACAAAGTTTTAGACTAGACAATGTCTAATCCAACACATTTACAAGCAGTCTTCACCCAAAATATGCTAAAAGACTGCACGTAGTCTGCTTACCAATTAAGTGGATCTTGTAATTTGGCAATCAACGTTTTAGTTTCTACATCTATAATTACTACACTTTCCAATCCTAGACGTCTAGCAAATCTAATTAACTCAGTCTAAGTAGGCATTGTCTTAAAGCCTAAATACAAGTCTGATTTAGCTCCACACATGATTACTAAATACGGTCCAGTTTCTGCAACTCTGCTTTCAAACTTGGCACGCACCGATAATATCTGTTTAGTTTCCTTGTTCTTTTCTGCTCTCTGCATGTTTATGTCCAACATATACATGTGTTTGTTCCAACTGCGTTTGATCCAATCTTGGATGGGATGTTGACGTCATGATCTTAGTGTTGATGCTGGTAAAGGGATATATTTTACGAATTTATACTATTTTTTAGAATAATTAAAAATTTAATAAGATATCGGAGTAGTTTTTAATTTTACTTTTCTAGCAACATAGATTAGTTATTCAATCGAAACTTAATAGGGATGTGTTAGAAATGTACTATAATATCTCTAGTAAATCATTGTGCAACCCAAAGTAGTACGATACTGCTATCTACAATTACCAAATTTAGTTTAAATTCGTTATCGTGTACTTTAATTGTTTAGCCAATGCTTACCGCGCCAATATGACAGTAATTTCGCGCACTATAATTTTGGGATAGGTCATTGAACTTTCTTTATGCAGTCTCAAATTACTAAGGCTGTGTGAGCCGCGTTAGATCCATATCGACCATCTGCTATGTTATACAAACATATCGCAGAATTTAAGTAAATGGTAAGTGATTCAATAACAGAGGCGCGGCGTGACTACTGATCAGTTGGAGTACCTTTGTAAACGGTTCCATACGAAATGTGACGTCTTATTTGAAGTAAAGTTAGGTGAATTTAGCATCGATAAGTACCAGTGACGAGCAGCGGTTTTATGTTATGTATGAAGCGAAATTTCTGTTGTGATAAGCCCTAATCAGAAAAGTCTTTGATACCAAATGGAGTTGGAAAAATTGAGAAACATCAACAGAAATTTCGTTTATGTGTACAATTGTGTCTTTATGTACATTTCCAGATTCTCTCTAGCTATAAGAATATCAATCACTGCCCTACACACCTGCCGGCACATCAAAGTTTATTCCCATTTACAGACAAATGTTCCCACAAATGAAGTTCCGCGTGTCCGGTTTGGACGCGAAGGCCAAATACATCCTCCTGCTGGACATTGTCGCCGCAGACGACTACAGATATAAGTTCCACAACAGGTAGACCCTCAAACATTGCCTGGACAGCACGCCCTCACCCACTGGTCGCCGCCGAGCCGGCCGCTGCGACCCCGGCGCGGCGGCCACCACTAGATATCATGTTGATTGGAGATCATTGCATTCTAACAACGTTCGGTCAACGCTTGCTCTCATTTAGCTTGTGATTCACTGACTCGCCCCACGCAGCGCACTAGTTCCATCACACCGCCGCGCGATCCTTAATTGCGCCTAAACAATTTGTACGAAACACGCTTCGTTTAAGGGCAACGACATCGCGACGTCGTGACGAGAGCCGCTGCAAGCGCACCATTAAGGATTCAACTCGCATCCGATGGGTAATATCATTAAAATATCTTTGTCTCAAACGCCGCAGCGGCCGCGTAAAAAGCCGCGCCGACACCAGAGGTGAGAAATGCCGCCGCGTCTCGTACTTCACCCAAATTAACCTAAATTGGGATTAAATGCGTCCATCTTTACTCGAGCCGAACAAAAACTACAATCTTCCGGGTGCTTTATCGCCTCACCCCGGGCCGGTGTTGGTCGACAGCCGTGTTTGATCGCGTACACTGTTTGATTCCCGATGACAAGCGCGATAAGATTCGGCGCGGGGCGCTCGGACGCTCGGTCGCTCTCAAACCCGCCGCCGCTGGTTTGGCAGTGAGATGCAAACGATAAACTTCGATTTAATATCCGTTAATTAATACGAGCCGAGCATACCGGTCGAAACGCGAGTGTGACTCAGGCGGGCCGACGCCGCCGACAAAGGCGCCGGCAGACTAGCGCCGTTAATATGGTAATTAATTATTACAAATCTCTGTTACATAAATTACTTAGCAATTACCCGGTCGGATGTTTCTAAGCGCGGGTTCGGTGTCGTTTTTGTGTGTCGCGATGATCGGGCCGGTGGCTGCGGGCGCTGCGGGCGCATTCGCTCACGTGTGCAGTCTCGGTGCGAACGACGCAAAACCGCACAATGGGCGCGTACACCGCCATTTTTGGCCGTGTATGGCGGAAACACGTACTTTTTGTTTGTCGCATATTCCGTGACACCCCATTGATGGCACAAGACACCGGCCACGCCGCGGCCGCTCTCGATTCAATAGAATACAATCTAATTAACACGGAGATCACAAGCTAAAGCGCTCGCTCCGCACGAGTTGTACAAAAAGTGAAACTAGTCCAGCGGCATGTCTCAGAATCGACGTGATGTCAAATCGTTGTCGCAAAGAACGAGTCCCAACCCATGTTTTCTCTCGTGTTGCTTGCAGACGTATGTTTCCTGCCTACAAAGTTCGCGTTTCTGGTCTTGATAAAAAAGCAAAGTACATTTTGCTAATGGACATCGTAGCTGCCGACGATTGCAGATACAAATTCCACAACAGGTATAAATAAAGAAATAACGCTGAGGAATTAAATTAAAATAAGAAAGTAGACGTGACGGGTTGACCAATTAGTTATCTTATTTTAATGTAATTCGGACTATGAAGGCAAGAAGCATGCGCGTATGTAGTGTGAGTCGGGGGATCTGCGTGGTACAATGTCTCATGTAGGAAAATATTTGTCAAGTCATCTCTATATGTACATATCCGAATTATTTCATGCCCACGGTAAGTATTTTGCACGCAGATCTCTTTTCGTTCACGTTTTCGTAGTTTTCATCACCTGCTTATATACCGCTCCTGTATATCATAGCATGACCTGTCACCTACATTTACAATATTGCATGATTTTAACCGCTTTTAGACGGATGGTAAAAGGTATTGGCTGTTTTTTGTTATACCTCCCATAGTTAATGAGCATAGATTGAATACCTACCCTCATACATATAATTAGGCAATCTTGAAAGAGACAATGCAACACCCTCTATTTCACATCTTGTTGTTACTACTCAGTTCTAATTTTGAATGTTCAATCTATGTTCTATGTCTATGATATTTGAAATTTCAAAAATGGAATATCCCTTTAGCTTTTTTGGTTACGATGTGTAAAGGAATTTTTATTTACAGCTTAAACTCAGATGTATTAATTTTAAAAAGTCGGTAAAGACCAATTTATGCTTTGCTATGATTGCGGGCATTTTCCAAGTGACATAGAAGGAAGTAATAATCGTCCGGGAATTATTACAGTAAAATCAACGTAGTTATTAGAGCTCTTTGCTTGAAAGCCGCCGCGCTCTGGCTGTAATACGAATAATAGTTTTAAACGTTTTACTGGTCATATAAATTTAATATAGATTATATACCAGTCGATTATGACGAAGTGAAGTCAGTTACACGATATTTTTGATACAATTTACTTAAGTATGGTAATGCAATGTAAGCTTTATGATAGTGAAATATTTTTGTATTTCCGAAAGCAATTTTGTTATTACATATTGCTCTTTTCGTTTCATGTTTTGCATATCGTAACTAATATTTAACTCATTTGTTAGTAATTTTGTATATTGATATTTTTATGTTCCGTACTATATCGTCCTGTGTTTGTTCCCGGAGTCGATGGATGGTAGCCGGGAAGGCAGATCCAGAAATGCCGAAGAGAATGTACATACACCCCGACTCGCCGTCAACGGGCGAGCAGTGGATGCAGAAGGTTGTCTCCTTCCACAAATTGAAATTGACGAACAACATCAGCGACAAGCACGGTTTCGTGAGTACCTATGTTTAATAACCGCTCTTGGAATCGGCAAGAATAAAACCTCTATAAAACAACCTCATTATATAAAAACTAAATTGCCCATTGAAAGTTTGATTTAGAATTACGAAACAAATTGACCGTTCTATTTTTAAAATTCATAAGTGCAAAATCATTGCCAGTATTTAAAATACATACAGCTCTACATTGCCGATTCCAAAACAATTGCTTTACATGTCACGTGTTGTCTTCAAATAACAGTATTTATAACTAAAACCTACAAAAAGTATGAGTAGCAACCCGATTACTTTTTCATCGTGGCAACAAAAAGTTTTTATAATGTGAGTGATATTATAATTAAAAAAGATGTTTTTTGCCGCGGTCGGGACCCCTGTCGGCGGCCGGCGGGGGCGCATTGTACGATACGGCCATTACTGCTATTTATATTGGGCACCCATCATCTTATGCCGTTTAGTAGCCTTTCAATAGATTAGTACCGTTCTTAATTTTGTTGTCGGTCCGATCGGACGATAATGGATGTTTATTTGGTTACTTTTTTCGAATTATGTGTGTACCTCCGTGGATTGTTGCTTGAAAGGAGTTCAGGATTATTTTGATTGGTGTTTGTATTGATGTAACTTCGGAATATTTTTATAAATACATTAAATATTACACTATTGCTACATACATTACTAACGTAAATGTTCATACCGAGTTTATTGATATTTTTCAATTTTATAAAACTTAAAGAAAAGTTTTGGCAATCACGTAACGCACCAACACCTATTTGACTTCGAAATTATTAACGAGTTTCTTAACTTTAATAAAACCGTCGTTTAACGCCGACACAATTGCAAATTAAAACCGTACAAAAATCAAGTCCATTTCAAACAAAAAATGCTACCGAAAACGAAAGCCGCCATAAAGTAACACAATACGCTTGGACGCGTTTACACGACCGCGATCCAATCATAGATAAGGAATTGTTTTTTTTTAATTCACGTTTGTTTTTTCCCGCCGTTTTTTACCGTGTCAGCTCTTTTGTCTTTGACGAGGGACGTGGGTAATTGAAATAACGACGGTCGCTGCCCGGTATGCATAGAATTTTGACAACAGCTGACTGCCCCGATACAAAGTGATATATTTTTGTGTTTCCGAACTGTCATTTTGTGAATTTTAAATTTATACAGGTTGTAATGACTAATGCGAGGTGCATGTTGTTGTTTTTTAGGGTTTGAACATCTTCATTTTGAGTTTTGCTGAATAATAAATGCTTGTTTGTAATAATTACACGGAAAATAACGTAAATATTTATGATGTATGTGTAGTAATATTTTACTTTTGAAATAAAGAAGTTAATTTTTTATTTGCTATACAGCCAGCTGTGTGAAAAGTTTACATTATTCGTAACATTTTAAACTTTTTTGCAACTAAAAACGAAAGTGATTTTTAGGCATTTTTTTCTGAAAACACTAAAAACCAGCTCTTGCTCCAGCTGAATCTCGGCTGATGATGAAAGAAGAGTATATGTGCACCGAATTCCTTACTATTGATTCAATATTTATATATACACAATGATCGAACGTTTCGAGGCATACATCACTAACAGTTTGTATAAAATGCGTGAAATTCCTCACTGATTGGCCAATTATGGAAATACAAGATAAATTAACAATCAGGCACAAGTTTTTTCTAACAATTTTTTTCTAATTTTACAGCGGTAAATTATTTTTTATACGATATTGTGGGCAATGTTGTAATAGACAAGTTGATGTGTTGATTGAATTGATTGTCTTTGATTAAAGGTGCGGCGCCTACCGTCTGTCTGTTATTTATTGCATAAATAAAACGTCTAGTACCAAGTCTTTTGTGGATGCAATTTATTTTCCTTTAATTTGTTGCTGTATCAAAACGTCAACGTGCTGAATAATAGATGTAGCTAATACTTATTTGTTTTTTAAATTATCAATTTGCTAAGGTAATTGATAGTGAAGAAAAAGTGATTAAGGTCGTGAAAATTAAAACAAAAAATATTACTATGCGCGAGGATAGAAAACAGACACTAATATAAAAACTGTAGCAAAGTATTGATACGATTTCCAATTGAAAGTAAACATCCAGTATATAATAAAACTCAATCGAAGTAGGTACGTTAATACAACTATACATTAGGAAAAAATCTATCTGCTAGAGTCAACTTTTTTGTTAACGGTACTTAACTACATACGGACACGTTGTCAATAAAGCAGAATTTTCCATGAAAGATTGTTTTTATTTAAAAAGGAAAAAACAACATCATGTATGTGACACAGTGACAGGTAGTGAGATCCGAACAAGTTGGATGAGTTTCTTTTTTTGCTGTCCTTCCGCCATAACACGACGATTACAAGGTGCATTTCGATATTTCAAGATATATCGACGGTTAGTATCGATTAATTTTATATTTTACGCAAAAAATCGGAATCGTTAAGGTTTTTTAATTGTGGTTTGTGGAATTGTTTTTGTGCCAGCACTTTCACTTTAAAAGTTCGGTTTGTGTTGTAAACCATTTTTGAATTAATATTATTTAATCATTAAATCAAACTGCATACAATAAATATCACAAAAATGGAATAAGTAGTAATACATAAAAAAATCATCGACATGCCGAATAATTTCTTATTTTGTTCACAATAATAAAATTTTCTGCCAAATCGAGTAAAACCTCAAACACGTCTTAGTCTACTCTAGGCCGCTAATAAAAACAACTTGGTAACCTTTCGGTTTGCGGTGAAGTCATGAATCAAATGGGAGCCAGTCCGGATATATTGCCCACAATCGTGATTATTTACAACACCCCGTATTATGTACAGGCTGCGGCGCTTTTACGACACTGTTAACGGCTGCTATGAATTGGCGCTCCGTCAATTATAATGACATATCAAACTGTTTAACGATCGCAAAAAGCGTTTAATAATTTTATTGTTTATAACCGCCGAGGTTTATTTGATGCCTAAGTGTGGACGCGGACTTTTTCTTTCTTTTTATTATTTCGTTGAGTGTACTTATGCGTTCCATTTTTAAATTTTGTCATTATTTTGTTCCACACTTGCATCACATTCTGCTTACATTTTTAATTTTAGCAAAGGAACTCTAAACATACATTTCAATATCACAAAATAATTTATCAACCACTGTTTCACATTTCAAACCACTCGAAAGTTAGGAAGCCAAACATGTAAAAACGGAACTGACAAGCGTGAAATCCTCATTGTGCCCATCGCTAAACATCTGAGCACCCGTTGTATCAGAAAGGTACAATAGTCACCACCGGGGGCGCAAGACGGCCAAAAGTACCGTCTGTCCGTTTTAATTGTGTAAAGCTAATCTTCAGGGTTCGTGAGGCGGCTAAGCTCTCTTTGTGGTGCGAAGGCAGCTGCGGTGCAAAAAATATGTAAACACAAAGATTAGGCTGCTTCTGTATTGAAGGTTCGTGTAAGCCCTGTGGTACTGGCTATCTCTTTTATTATGCGTTTAATTCTTCAATGATTAGGTGCTTTGCCATGTTATAAATTTAATTAAGTTCAATATTTATATGCATTAATTTTTAATAATAATGTGTTGAGTCAAAAATAAGACCTAAGGACCTATAACAAAAAACAAATCTAATATCATAAAAAAATACTGTCATATGTGTGTCAAACACTACACAGAGTATTATCTCTACACTGTAAAATAATACCGCAATGAAACTACCAACATTTTTTTACGTTCGTAATTTTTTAAGGCAATGTACAAAAGCCAAATTCCCCATTTAGCCGTGCTACTGCCCCGAACACTCGGCCGACCTAGTGCGACGGAAACAACGCTTCTCAGACGCACTTCACAACGCGTTGCGCTCACTGCCATCATTTCGGGTACTAGATGCCTAACACCGAGAAATTTAATGTACATCGCTTGTTTTGTCAATTTGAGATTTTGACATACATAACTCGCTATTTTTCAAATTTAGAATTCATTTCGGCTAAGGAACGATCGAATTTAATGTACATTACTAGTTTTGGCAATTTGAGATTTTAACGTTCATCGTTCGTTATTATTCAAATTTAGAATATGTCTTATAAAAATGAGTATGTTCTTTTTTATGAATCTACAATAGCTAACTTTCTCAACGCATCTTAATTCTTAACGCACTTCAATACAATGCGTTGCTCTCCCTGCCATAATTTCGGCTGCTGGATGCCTAGACAATATACATTGCTTGTTTTGTTTCATTTTACATTTTAGCATCCATTGCTTGTTATTTTTTAATTTTAGTCTTGTTTGGAGCTTTAATTTGAAGTCTGTAAAGCTTGTGTTTTTAAAATACACATTGTACCTAGACTGGGTAAGTAGTAAAATAATTAAACACAAATATACTCCTGAGTTTGGTATGAGTTTTATGCTTTATTTTAGTTTATAACGTCTCATTTTGAGACAAGTTAGACGACAGACAATTTATCAAAGTAGGTCCTGGTTTTATATAATACTACCTTTATTATATACTGATATATTCAATACCTGGTATTCAATATTACCTTTTAAAATTATGGTTATTACACACAAAATCCAATTACGTATCGTTTTTGGGAATAATACTAACGTCAAATCGATTACAAATCCAATGCCCGCTCATATAACATCCATTAAGAACTGCCGCTACGCGTGCGAACTCACAATCAAAACAAACTCATACAAAAACATTTGAAGAATCCACCAACTGACGCAACGCAACCAACTTGTACGTTTTCCGCGAAACTTTTTTTAAGTAGTAAATTTCGATATTTCGTTAACTTTTACGCAAGAGGCGAAGTTTCGCACGGGTTGGCCGATAAATAAACACAAATAGGAGAAGGCACAAAGGACGGCGAAACGGTGCGCTTACTTGAACAGGAAAAGGCATATGCTCGTAATTTATATACAGTTATTGATCAAAAGATGTCCTTTGGGAGGCATCGAGGCGTCCCGATCGGTGCCCCTGCCGAATTGTCTAGGGTTGGGGTGATAAAATCTTCCTTGTAAGTGGCTCCGTCTTAGCGGACATTGATAGGGTTGGTAGGGGCTGCGGTTTCGCCAATGGATCATGGGTGACGTGAATTATTAATTGCGTGCTGGAATTCCGGTTTGAGTTTAACAATGTGATAACATCAGAGACTGTTTGGTTCGAGTGATTGAACACAGGACTATTTGTTCCAAATTTGAAATGACCATATTGAGTAAATCATGTTTGTTGCTGACGTCATTGTCGTGTAAAAATGCAACTTGAGATAATTTGATGTTTTACTTAGGCGGATGGTCGTAAATTCAGAATCCAAATACGTATGTAGGTATATTCTCTTTGAAACGTATACTATACACAAAAAGAGACACGTTGCACAAATCTTACATTCTTATGGGTTCGGTATGGATAGATAACGAAAAATTGCATCACCAACAAAATATGCTTCTTAAAATTAAAGTTATTTGCCATTTGCAAGGCCCTGTCCTAAAATCATCCAATCAATACGTAACCCAGCTGCCTCATTTTTTGGCAAAGAATAGATGTCTCACCATAAGTTCGGCAAAAACTAATAATTCCTTATTAAAAGCCGGGCTTTTCTTACAATGGAGTGGTACGAAATTGTTCTTTTGTGGAACATTTCAAGTGTAAACTGTAATCCTTTTAAACTCTTGACGTAATACTTGATTTTTTCAGCCATTTTAAATTAGTCCCTGGCGCCGCTCCAGATTATCTTTCTCGGAGGTCTGCTATTATTTGCCTTGAGTTGCAATATAAGGCTTTGTGCAATTTGGGAGTTATAACGTCTTACCTGATGACGTAATGATTTAATAATGGTTTAATAAGTTTAAAGCCTTACGGGATTGTAGATGAATTTTGTTTATTGATTAAAAGTAGTAACTATATTTGTAGGCTGCAAAGGTTGTGACGGTGAGGTCCCAGGTTTAATATCTAGATTGGCAGCTCTCTACGTTTTCGGAATTAAAACACTCTAGACCGGGATTGTGTAATTTTGCATAGGAAACCTTCTGTAACTGCATAAAATTACCCAACCCGGGAGTAAATAAAGATCAGTTTAGGATTCAAACAAATATGACATCATCTCTGTTGTAATGCTTTATAGGACATGCAACAAAGTATGACAATGTTGCTCACATTGTTGGATCTAGATTCTAGAATTTTCCATGTGTCACTTGACCTAACACAGGGTCAGTGTGTAAGTAAACACGATACAGATAACATTCACACCTACCGCTAGGGGTGACACCTTTTTAATAGACTAATCGTAGCTTATATACCTACCTTTTGTACAACAATGTCAAGGGTGGACTCACCAACCATAATTAAGCTAACGTGGTGGACTAAGAAGGTCTATAACTGAAAGACTTGATGTCAGATGATTTAAGAGGTTTAACATTAACCCGCATACCTGATTTTGCACAATAATTTCAAAGGTGTGTGAAGTCTACCAGCTAGGCCAATGTGCTAGATAAAGAAGGTATATATCAGGCAGAGAGGCTGGTTGTAAATTTATTATAAGCCATGTTGCAACTACCAACCGTATGTAACTATGATAAAGGGCGCGCGGAAGGAGGTAGTTTAATATGGCCACTAGATACCCTCTTTGCCTAAAATTGTCCGTCTCCCAGCTGCAGTTTTATATATTTTCTGAGTAGTTATTGGTATAAGAAAAAAATATAAAGCAATTCAGGGTAAATTCGAAGAATATGTTCTTAAAGCTTTCTTAATCACTGAGTAGTTGAAAATATATTTCAATATTTATATATTTCTCGCAGGTGTGATAGTTTTCAATACTTTCACAACATAAATTCGTGATAAAAGCTGCCCTTTAACAGTTATTCCGCTACTGTTTCTAATATGGTAATTAAACACAATGTGTGACTTTTAATAGCTGTCTTAACGCGTTGCGTCACCTTTAACTGGAATGCTTTAAATATTCATAGGTATGTACAAGTTAACTAACAAAAGACTATCACCTTTTTTATCATCATCATCAGCTTTTATTGTCCACTGTTGGACATAGGTCTCCTCCAAATTGCGCCATTTCATCGTATCTTTGGCTCGTCGCTTTTGATCACTGTTTTAAATTACAATCGCTTGTGATCACTGTTTTAAATTACAATTCCTGTCTAACCCAACAAAATGTAGGCGTGATAGGATAAATGTAGGATATAAATACAGTAGCTATGTAAGCTAAGTCTTCATTTATCCAATAAATGCACACAGACTTTTACCAATTTTGAGGAAGATTCTTGGATTATACAATCAATATATTGTGATTCTTACACTTAGGTATTCAAAGGCGTAATTGCTTAAGAGATTTTTCTGTTGTGGAAAAACATATAATTGCCGTTACATAAGACAGAATTTTATGAATAACAAGCATTTAACCGTAATTTGCAAACCTAACATCCTAATGAAAATCACAATTATGTAGATAGTAAAAAAACGTCGATGCCATTATTTATCATCATGTAGTTTTATAATAAAAAATGTTTGCCCAAACTCGAAAAACAAAAAGAAACGCGACGTCTAAATTAATTTCACCCGCAAACCTGTCATTTGTCATTTTCGCCGCAAGTCATTAGTCAAAGTCATAATACATCTGGAAATGTAAAGCATAGTCCACCTGCCAGGTTAGAATACCAAATCACTCACCACTTATTGACAAATAGGGACCAGTTTAGGAAACCTGTTAAAAACGAGATCAAATTAATATTCTTCGATAATAAGCTTATCAGAATCGTTAAATTCGGTGTTGTTTTATTGTCATGCAGATTTTTAGGTTATTTTTGTTTCAAGGGTATTTAGTTGTTAAATAAAATATATGTATTGGAATTTAATATTATGAGACTGCCTTAAATTGTTCTTCTGATAGCTATACTTAAATTTTTTTGCATACAAAAAGTAATAACAATCCTAAGTTGAAAATTCCTTTGGAATTTAACGCGGATTTATACAAACTGCACTAGAAAAATAAAAAAAATAATTCCACGGTAAAATAATAACAGCATTTATTTTCATTACAAATCTCATTTTTTTTAAGCCTGTAGGTATTTTGGCGTAATTATTTTGCAGAATTTCTATATTAGGTAATCCTACTGCATTAAATCGTTTTTATAGTAATATTTTTGATAATTGACAACCCTAGTATTAAAATCTGTTTAGGGCTTCTGTGGCGTAATCGATATTGGAGCTACTTGTAAGCCGAACTAATTCGCGGATTTACACGTTATACAATTTAAATATTATAAGTATTATGTTGTTCTTCCTTATGGGCTTACTAACCGCGGACATGCATTTGCGAATTGTAAGGTTCGATGCTCGTTTATGTGTAAACTTTACTTTGTCTGACAACTTTAAGAAATGTTTAAAGTTAGAAACGTGATTCTTAAAATTATAAGATAAACAGTTTTACAAATCGGAGTCAAAAACATTTTCACTTAGGCCCAAGTGTTAGATAATACTAACCTTTACTACAATACCTTAGATTTTTAGCATTTAGATCTTACAGTAACATTTACCTCCAACACCAAATCCGACCTAATGCCTATTAAGCCCTTAATACGTGATATTCAATAAATCCAAGATGGCGGGTATAAATAAAACATTAGTGCGACAAACAGAGCAACACGATATTTAGCGAAGTGCACCCAGTCCCACGGGATGCGAATCTTGTACAAATATTTGCAACGGGATACGCGGATTGTTTGGATCAAATTCTGACACTTTTGTTCATATCCTGGGATATTACCATTGGTACTCGATTGTATATCCATACTCTTTCATTTCGAGATGGCTGAGGCTGTTGGTATTAGTAGAGTTTGTTGTGGAATGTTAATCGCAACCAATACATAACCATAATTTTTAATATTCTATAGTCACAGGAAAGTTAAATATTAGCAACAATGTAATGTACGATAATATTCAGTTTTAAAAAGTATACAAATCTCAATTTTCAAAAACGTATAATTATGAATTATGGAAGGCACTATTTTTAAAAACAAATTCTGACGAACATGAAGAACTGTTCCAAATTCGAATCCTCGCATTCAAAAGAGCGATTCCATTTTCAAATATCCTTTCCGAATTTCAAAAACAATTCCATATTCACAATCTCACAAAACATCAAATCACTTCGAGTTCCACAAGTACGGCTAACTAGATTATTGACAATGGCGTATTTACACTGGGCCCCCGTCTTGTCATCGCTAAAGTGTCAAATGATACAGTGTGACCGGCCGTCGTCAATATTTGCCTTACCACTTGTCGTATGTTTGATCCGGACAGGCGGCCCGATTTACGAATGAAAACACTGCGTTCTCAGTTCTCACACGCGTTAATGAATAAAGTGCCGACAAGGATAAACGGTTGTTCCATTTTAATTAATGGATTTTAAAATTGAATTGTCAATTAAGACATTTCATGAACATTTTGGGATAAAACTGTCATATTTTGCTTTGCAGCAGATTAAATTTAATCTGTGAGATTTCCGATGTATCATTACGTAACCTCTTTCCTCGTTCCATAATTCTTAAAAATTCAATACACGTCATTCCAAGATGCTGGAACTAATCTGTGTCTATACATATACGAACTAGAAAGAAAAGAAAGAAAAGTTTATTGTTGGTACAAATACAAAACCAAAACAAAGAAATTAATATTAATAATAAAAATAATCCAACCGAGAAAAATAAAAGATATATAAGGTATATACAATGAAACAAAAAATGTGTTATTTATATAAAGAATAACAAAAGACAATAATATTCTCCATTACTATTTGTGCCAACAACAGGAACCCTCATTCAGCTTATTACTGCAGTACAGCATAAGCAGTGCCACAGCGCTGATTTTCAATGAGGGACCTTAGTGACATCCGGACACTACGTCGGTGTGCAGATTAAAATCAGTATAGGTACTTGTACATGTATTTTAGAAAAAGATTGATAATTTATACAATTTAAAACAGGAAACATGAAACATTCAGAAACAAAAAATAAAAATATAACAAAGATTACAAATTCATATGATAGATATTAATTATTAAGTAATCGGCAAAAATTCGCCGGCGCGGACAGAGGGCGACTAAGACCGAGTATCTGCAAATACACAATAATCTTAAACCGATAAAGTAATAGCAATTAAATTATTACAACAAAAAAAAAACTCTTCTAGGTCTGATGAAATCTTCGGTGATCGCTTGGCAACTACCACTAAATCATACCCACTTCCCAGCCTTGCCATAAAAATGGCCAATACATTAGCTACCGTTCCATCGCAACAAACTGCGAGCCTCGAAACAGTTTAATAACAGTCGTTAGGCGTGCGTGACTTACAGGCGCCAGGCCGACACCTGCCACGCGGAGTGGCGAAACTAAGGGTTCTAGACGTTATAGGTGCTTCCTTCTTTACACAGTCATTTTATTCAATTATTAATCTAGAAAACAATAGTACTCTCGATTGTAGAGGAAGCCCGTGCCTTACAATCGAGACAAGTAATAGTATACCAGAAGGTGCTAGAATTAAATTGAAGATAGCTACGTCATTGAAATACTCGCAATTTGAGCAAGGTCTATATTTAGCATTGGACTATCTGTGGATGAAGACTGCTTTATACCATGTCGATAATTACAGGAATCGGTTCAATATCATAGAAATTGTATCATAACTTCAAACTATGTTTTTGTTAGAAAAAAATAGTATTTTTTAGTCAGTCAAAACCCGCTAATATGATATTTCAGCAACAGACACATGAGTCCGTTTACAAATTATCCAATATAATTATTGTACTAGATCCATCTCAATCCAATATAAAGCGGTGAACAAAAACCGCTTGTATCAAGCAACTTCTATTCATGAACACTACACTCGCAGAATAGAGAGCACTAACACAGATGCCAACAATTTTTATCGTATCCTATTAGAATCGCATAAATAATTCAAGAATAAGCGAAAGATGGATCGCGTGCGCCCGGTGCGTGTCGATGTTACCGGCGGCCATTTTGTGCCCAAAAATTGGCGGGAAAATTGAGAAAACGACACCCACAAACTCGACTAATAAACTCACGTGAAATTTATGCAAACTACCAAACGCCCCGGGAAATGCGGAAACATTAAAAAAATAAACAAAACAAATTATACCTCTATCCGTTACAGGGGCGCTGTTGAAATTCGCTTTTCCTTTAGCAGTATATTTACGTTATGGGATGTTCTTAGGAATGGCGGGTTGGGGAGATGCTACAATGGTACGATATAATTCGCTTACTTAGATGAAACCTGGTCAGAATTTCTCAAACTCAATGATTCTAACATTTCGGACAGTTCCTTTTATAAAGCATTTATTTTCGAGTATTAAGCACAGGTTATCGCCAGTAACATGTATTGGAGTACATATTTGCACTTTATTTAACCATGATGGCCCATTACAGCTTTATTTTCAAAAACAAAAGCATATCCAAGATCTCTGGCTACTATCATTTCTTTTCACTCTTCCTATTTTTAACACTAGCACACAAAATGCATGACAGTTACATACCCTACACGACATATCCTATTTATGATGTATTTTACCAAGAAACTATTGCTGTCGCTATGCAGTCCCACGTTGACACATTTTTAAGGCATCTGCCGTATCCAATAACAATGTGCTGAGTGAGCGCGCTCGATCGCATTTACATACTGCATTGTGACCTGAATTAAACTACAATTATACAAAAAACTAGAATTTCATAAACCTTCCTTCAAACGGCTTTTGCGTTTAGCGCTCAGTTTTCTTTAATGGACGCAATGTAAGAACTTCATTCGACGTGGGGTAATGGACTTTGATATACACAGATTTATATGTAGTATTATAAAGACAAAATTCTGTAAAGATATGAGTAGTTTACCTCTAAATTGTTGCATAATTTGACACAACACACCAGAGTCCGGCTCGAAAATAAATAAAATAAATAAATACACCCAACAGTCACATACATAGTCCTGACCCCACACTAAGATCGAGTCTTGTGTCGTGGGTATCAGAAACTACGAGAGACTTTTCGGTCTCACAAACACCAAGAACAAAATTCGAAGGATCAAAATTATGTAGAAATCAAAATGATATAAAAGTTACCACAATTTATATAATTCAGATGGATAAATTATTAATTTTCCCATTTATTAGTGGCATGATGTATAAGTATATATTTACTATCACATCACAGCTTGAAATGCTTAGGCAAATTCAAAATGTCACCTCATCTCGTGACTTAACATTTCAATAATAAATTCTGTGATTTGAAGCCACCCACAGTATCATAACCGCCCCCGCGGTGCCAGTAATCAGCCGTATTTTATTATTAAACTCAGACCAGTTGTCAGTTTGATGTGTCTATCAAATAGTTTGCGGTTATCGCGCAGACTTATTGACGACCTTATAAAAATAGTTGTCGAAGAATTTTAATATTATGCCATCTGATTATTCAGTGGTAACGATATTTTGTCTGGTTATATATGCAGATTCATTTGTGTTTGTTTATGCAATTTTGTTATTTTTTACCTCGGTGTAATTTTGTGCATTATTTTTTTGAAAATATTTCTTAATCGACGTAAAGCACTGGAATTCGTATTTTATGTTGCACCAAATAATTAAGATGCCATTATCGATAATATTGTTATGAAGTAGATTTAAACATACTTTTTGGACAAAGCAATTTGTACAATATAACACGATATCCAGTTTATTCATAATTACATCTAAATACACGCATACGTGTAACAAAAAGATAAACCCAGGCGCAAAAAAAAAAATTGCTTTCGTTAAGCAAGTTTCATACGCAATATTATCCTTAGAAAAATTAAAAACCACCCTAGCATGACATGTCAGCGAGCAATCCAAATATTAACAGGCAACATCTTCACCAAGTGAAATATAAAAACCACGAAATTCAAAACACTCCAAATTCACTCCGGCAGTGTTTAATGCCAATAAAAACGTCGCCGGGAACATACTTCTAGAAATTCGTGGATCACAACTCACGGAAAGTGGGATCGTGTGACAATAAAATGGCCTTACAAGTGGTATTAGAATGGTAGGTACGGGATGGGCGCGCGGCACGCATCGCGCCGTGCGACCAGTGTAGCTTGAACCATGGGTACATTAATGGTAAAAAAACGTGAAAAAAAACTAACAAAGTTAAATGTTTAGTTTGATTAACTGATACTTAATTGAGGGTAATAATAGAAACAGCAAGTTTATTTAATAAAAAAATTGGATCGACATGATATAGCAAACCTTAGTGGAAAAACTTGGGACAAATTAAATCCATTAAAATAAAAAAAAAATAAGAAACATAAAAACAATCATATTTTTCTAATTTAAGTAAGGTTCAATTACAGCAAAAGTTTCCATGCACAAACGTAACATTTTTAATATACCAAAAGGTTTTTACAATATTTAATTTTATTCTTTCTAAAAGGCCATCAAAAGCATAATAACTAATAAACAGCTAGTTAAAGCGCAAGTTTAAAACTAACTTGAATTACAAAGTAACACGCGAGCTTAATGAGTTTAAACACCATATTAATTATATCGGAATAAATCTTTTTATCACGCTTTATAAAACCTTACATGATTTGGTATCTTTTTGAAATGTTCCATAAGACCTTTTTATTAGCTTTCCATAGTTTTAATTACAATTACACTCGACACAAGACTTATAACTAAGGACTACGTATGTGACTGCTGGGTGTATTTATTAAGTTATTCCTGTTATTTGCCATGTTTTTCGTGCTATAACATATTAGTAACATTAGCAAATGGTGTAATAATACAGCATGTGCTTTTTTTTTCAAAATCATCGGTTTCGATTCCTCGTTAGGAATATTTATTTTTCAAAAATCCAAGAACGCACTTTTAATTTTCTTCAAAATTAGGCTCGTGACTCCTTTCACTATTTTTCGCTATTCTTTATAGTTTCGGAATTAGACATCCACGCCCATTTTATTTTTTTTATTTGCCCTGTATCAGGCATAATCTCTTACTGGTGAGCACAAAACAAAACCGAGAGTTCAATTGTGATGCTAGAGTTCACCACGCGGATGTAGGGCAAAACTTAGTTTAAAATATTCCGCAAACGCTAATTTCGAAACTAGAGGTCAAGATATACTAGTCGTATAAGCCCTCGTGCACATTGGGGGCAAATCACCTATCATTAAGGGTGGTGCAAAACTAACGGCTTCACGTGTTGTTCCATTTTATACGTTTCGAGCAGCGAACTTGATGGTTCAGTTGTTACTGCTGTATTTATTTGTTTGCCTTGGATCTGAGGGATTTTTAGGGGTGAGTAGCAAATGGTAGGGCGGTTTAGTAGATGGGGAGTGAATTCTGATGGACATGAATCCTGTGTTTTGATACAATCCGGGTGATATTGTGTGTCGAATGGAGAGAGATAATCACCTCCATCTGGACTCCAGATGTCTCTAGGATGTCTATAGTCCTAGGTATATTATTGTCACTGTGTAGCGCCAATTCATTTTTTTTTTCAAATAATACATAATACAATACTAAAATCATGATTTCTTCACTGATATATACCGGGTATATCAAGACTGCGACCGAAAACGAAACCAGGTGGTAGTTTTAGTGGCTCCAAACACGATGCAAATAAAAATTTCGCCAAAACAGTAACAGATATTTTTTTAGAATTTTTTAAAAATCATCGTGTTTGGGTGGTAAATACCTAGTTTTTGCGAAAATACTAGTTAAAACCCTTACGTGCCATTGCGTGTTTAAAAATAAAGAGGTGTATCTTTATTTTAGGAAAATTATGTATTTATCACCCAAATACGACGATAAGTAAAAAATTACAAAATGCGAAATTTTTACTTGCATTGTGTCTGAAATCACTAATACTACCACCTGGCTTCGTTTTCGGTCGCGGTCTTGATATACCCTGTATAATACAATATAAATAATGAAAAGGTTAATGAAGCTCCGCTAGTCCAAAATGCCGCAGTAAAATTACAACATCCAAGTTTTCTGTCAGAAAGTTGTACCAACCAGGTCGAGCGGGGTAAATAATTATGCTGTAATGAACACTAGCTTATTGAGCAGTAGTCGAGTTTATTGGTCATAAGTTATAACTCGGTCAAAATATCTGTGCACCCGGCGTTGATGACGTCATGTCGTATCGGCAACGAAAGTGCTAACCGTACTGTCGTGATCGGACGAGCGCGGGTAGTAGAAAGGGGCGGGGGGAGGGGCATCGCATTCCTGCGAGGTGCAGAGATATTGTGACCGAGTAATACTAAGCTAACACTTACCTAATTACATACTACTTATCCTGTCACACGAAGTCGTAATAATTTTTTTATTATTCCGGAAATTGACTTGACATCAGGTGTTATCGTTTAAAATATTTTTTGTTTTGTATTGTATTGTATAAGTCCATATACGTCCCCTCCTCTACAATCAAGAGTACGACTGAGAGGGGTTAGGCCACATAGTCTACCACGCTGGTCTAGTGCGGCTTTGCTGACTATACATACCATAGAAATTCTTGCAAATCGCTATGGTATGCAGGTTTCAGGTCAGAGGTGTGCCATGGGATTTGAACCCGCGACCACCGTGAACATGTAAGCAGTCGCATCTGGTCCGCTTACCAACAAACCACCACGCACTTAAAATATAAATAATTATTACCAAAAATGTTTGTTACATCATACCGTATGCGAACCTGCTACCACTCTTAACCTCCGCGAATTAATTTACTTTTAAATATTTTCCACGAGAGATTTCATCAAATTTAATTTCCACCGCAAAAACGCTTCGGCGCTCGAACCGAAATTACCCGAAAGATTGTTAACAACATAACTACAGGCTTCGTCTCGATATCAACCGGGGCCCTTATTACACTATAAAATGACAGCTATTTGCCAACACATGACTTAAGTACTGTGTTCCTGTCATCGAAGTCACAATATGATCACAATATACAATTTGCTGGTATTCCTTCACGCGTTCCATAAAGCAGCGTCAGAGTATTGTGTTCCTCGGTTGCAGATATAAATTTGTAAAAGCATACATTCATTGTCGAAGTTCCGCGACCCACATAGGGTGGACCACCAAAATTGCCGCTTACGTCACTGTGCGCGTTGAAATATGACATGAGCCGTCAAGCCGTACATTTTGCGCGCCATTTGCATAGAAAAATCGTAAAGCTGTCACAGTTGACACACTGTCGGCCATACGACACTGTGACACGGCGTTTCATTTATAATCATCGATAAATAACCTTGATAGGAACGTCTCTAGGGCATCATGTTTTTGGGTTCCATATGAGTTACATTGTACAATGCTCCATTTATTTTAATCACAAAACCACCCTGGTTTTTGTAAGTCCCTGAAACAATTAACCTATCCGTTTGTGAAGGCGCGTATAAATCACAACGAAATAATTATTGTGGGTGTTTATTGGCGGCGTTGATCGCTTTATATTAGATGGGCCGTTTGTGATTCCACCAAACTGTAAAATAAAAATGTTTACTGGTGGTAGGTCTCTCATATGTGAGAGGCCGCCTGTGTAGGTACCACCGCAACGTCTATTACTCCCGCCAAACAACAGTTTAAATGCACTGTTGTGTTCGGATTTGAAGGATATTGTAGCCAGAGCAACTACTGGACATAATGAGACTTAACATCTTATATCTCAAGTGGAGTGCCAAGCATTGCCTTGTAATTCATGGTGTTGTTTGGTTTTGCTACTGTCCATGAGCGGTCATATCGCTTACCTTCAGGCGAATGGCACGCTCGTCTCGTCATTTATGGCAATAAAAAAAGTTATAGTACTATTTCACACCACAGAGCAAAGTAATAATTAGCAACACCATTCCACACCCAAGGTCTTTAACCAAGTCCCCTCAAATTAATGTACGGAACCCATTATACTTCACGTAACAAATATGTAATATGAAATACGGACATTACAATTAACTAAGTGAAGAATACTCCATGAATAAATTGAAATATTTGTGTGACATACGAGTGAATTCGTCAAATTGAGTCGTTACGGAAATGTAATAAACGTTAGTGGATGGCGCCATATTATAAATTCCGATGTTTTTGCGACAGCCCTGCCTTGATTAAAGGGGGTTTTGGCCATACGCGCCCTGGCATGTGATGAGCGAACAAATGGCGACAGTTTATAGAACCATGTGTTGTATGCTAATAGACCTACATAAGAATCAATTAGAACTGTCTGATTGATCATCATTACTGTGATAAGGGTATAGTATTCTGCTGGGCTCAAACTTATTTAAGTCATGTTGAATTCTGAAACAGCTATGGTAGCGCAGTAAGGACGTCGGCAATGAAACGAGTTCAAAAGTTTCATAGTTTCTGATACCCAACACAAAACTTCGCATTTTACTGTTCTTACTTCTTCTGTCTGTGTGGTCCACAAATAATTGTTTAAGGTGTTAATGAGTGGAGTCATTTCAAAGGCATTTTATTCAAATACCTATGAAATGTGTGGCTTGGGGTTTTTTTTAATATTATATGGGGCAAACGAGCATACTGTTCACCTGCCTGTGACCATCGCCGCCCATGAACATCTGCAACACTACAGCACATAGTGATCCGTTGGCGGCCTCTCGTTTTCTGAAGGTCGCCACGTCGTATTTATTTTATTCATCTTTGAAATATCCGTCGAAATTCGCAGCAGCAAGGTGTAAACCCAGCGTCGCGGTGGCATGACAATTGTACCACTCGAGCAACCGACACGGCGCAACAATTTCAATTTCAAATTCGTTGTCATTTCACCGACACCCGACGAATGTTCACGTGTTTCTTTTTACTCCTGCTTGAGTGACATATTTTTGTATAAAATTTGCTTGGTGTTTTACTTGATATTTTTAACACAAAAGAGTAAATAAATATAAATACAACTATCAGTCACATACATAGTCCTAACCCGATACTAAGATAAAGTATTGTGTCGTGGGTATCAGAAACTACGAGAGACTTTTCGGTCTCACAAACACCCAGACCCGAAAAAATACCTGTGGTTCACACAAATATTTGTTTCGGCGCGGGTATCGAAAGCGCGGCCTCGCGTTTCACTGCCGGCTTCTTACCAACTGCGCCACGGCTGGCCACAAGGAGAGTAAAGGTGGATAGAGATGATGGTTACAGAACGATCTTTAAAGGAGTCTTATGTTCAAGGAAAATAGTGTGACTGACGATGATGAAGATAAAAAAATTGCGTTAACAGATTATGTTATAGTGCATGAAGATTGGTTGTTATGTATGGTAGAGTCAGTAAATTGACTCAGGATGACTCGGGTGACCTGCAATGATCAAATTAAAGATATATAAGCAAGAGTCAAATCGAATTATTTTCTAAACGTACAAGCCAGCAATAAAATCTAATAACAATTGAAGAAGTTAAATAAGCATGCCTATCCCGCTAATTCCATACTTTAGACTGCGTTCGTAAGTTCGGTTTTCTACTTAAGGAAACCTTCGTACCTTAAATTTTCCACAACTCTTTCAGACATTCTTAACTGAACTAATACCTAATCAAAGTACCTATAGGCTAGGCACTAGGCATCCAGCAGACATTTAAAAAAATAATTCAGCCGCAAATCAAGTTACACCCAACATAGGTGCTTGCACACAACACCTCGCGTTATTGAGATGAAAGCGGCGTGGAATGTCTTGGCATTTCTTTATATTTCTCTATATTGATATCTGTGTCGCCCTCACACCTGCTCCGTGGCTCGTGAAAACGTCAATTTTACATTTTCCGCATTCTTTGCTCGCAAGTGTTTTTGATATTCACTGTTTTGTTAGGGCTGCTGCTTTGAGTTAAATTGCTTGAGTTTATTTAACTGTGTTACGTGAATTTCTTAAAAGAAAAGACCAAAAATATGATCCTTTATAGATCAATTTAGATATAAAATAAGCTTCTTTACATGGATTTTACTTCTATAGTGTTTAAAACGCGGCTTGAATTTAGTCTTGATCCATTTTTGGTCCATAGTTGCTTTCAAACTTCATTTAAGTCATTTCATATTACAGGGATGACCAAAGTATATAACTCACAAAAAAGTATTCTGCTTGCTATAAAGATTTTTGCAAAGATTTAACAGATACCACTACCTTTCATAACTATTTATACATTAAGATTGTAGATTATTGATATTAATTTCTCTAAAAAATGTACCAGCCATCCCTACAGCGAATTCTTTGACGCAAGGGGCTACAGACGCTATAAGCGGCATAACAAACATACTCGCGATGCTCCTTCAAGTGTCAATTCAACCATTCCTCACACAATACGCAATAACACATATTTTTATATGACAATTACCTTATACTTCAACATTGAAGTATCTCAAATATTGAGCTTCTTGAATCTTGTTTTAGAAGAAAACGTAAATTACTTATTAATTTAGATGTTTTCGGAAGCTCAATAATGCAAGGTGAAGAGAAAGTAGATTTGTGGTGTGATTAATAGTTGTTCATAAACTTATCAAAAAGACGGATAGACGTTTTCTTTATCTACTAGGATGTAATTTCCCGTATTACATGTAGAGTGAAACCTAAAGACAGTCTTATGTTGTGCAGTGGTTGGGACACGGCTGTAAAACGAGAAACCGCGGTGTGATTTTTACGGCCTTGTGGCTTGTATGTTTTGTCCCTTTCGAATGATTTTAAAATTCAGTTTGAGCGAAGAAGACGATAGATTTGATAACTAAAATAGGTTTTAAATCTGTCTATGAATAAGGCCGTAAATATTTAGATGGTCCACAAGTACGTTTATACCTGTTTCGAGAGACTAAAAATCTTTAGTGTCTGATACCTTCAAATCCAAGACCTGTATCTTAATTAGGGGTCAAACTGTATGTAACTGTTAAGTATATTAATTCCCAATTTATGCCTACTTTATTGTTATTCTCTGTAAGGCCTTTTGTAGTAAAACAATCTAAAGGCGTTGTGGGCGGCTGGGCGGCGTTCAGTGACAAACGACGTTGTTGGTGAAGGCGTGTGACACTGTGAGTCTACTGGAGCTGTTCAACCTCATTTGTATATAAGACAGGTCAAAGAACTATAGGAGAGTTTCGTGTTCTATAAGTCGGGTGAGAGTTTTATTTGCACATTCATTGGGAGGCATTGGATTTGATTCTTAGATTGGGATAAATAAAAATATAAAGCTAACTTTTTTATTTTATTTGCAATATATGCTATAATTTCCCAAAAAGGATGACCTAAGCAGACAGTCCACTTTTTTCTGCCACATGCATAAGACGGTGTCGGTACCGTCGCCACATACATTAAGTGTATAAATAATCTGTATACTATATTACATAACGAAAGGTTTTAAAGCTAAAACCAACTGGTCATACACAAAAATGTAAGACTTACATATACATAAACACACACTTTTTCCCAGAAGGGGTAGGCAGAGGTGCCACACGCACGCGTCATCGCCATATCAGCGACTAATTCCTGCCTCCAGGCTGACAATGAATAGGAAAATCCAGTATCAATTTGCTCGACCCCGATTCAAACCCAAGACCTCAGTTTTGTAATCGTAACGTAGTACAACTCAGTCATCGAGGCAATAGCACTTAATTTTTCAAATAGTCACTTCTGTTACACAAGACATCGAATCCCAACCACTAGCTCCTACGCTCTAACTCACCAAAGACCGGTAGCCGAAGCAGTTAAGATAAAAAAACTGGAACCGGCGATATCAACAGCCATCGTATTAATACGAGTGACATTCCGTGATACAACTACGATCAGTTTGAACGTGGGCTTGTTTGTACGTTTTGACAGCTCGGATTATCTCAGCATACACTATCTGATCTATTATTCGAAATGAATAAAATAAATACATACGTAAACTCACGCCTTTTTCCCAGAAGTAGGCAGAGGTGCAACCAGGACACCCACGTTTCGCCTTGTATTTTTCGTCCCACGGTGTGATTGAGGGCGAGCCTATCGCCATATTTCAAATAAATAAATAATAAATACACCCAACAGCATACATATACATCACATACATAGTCCATCACATACATAGTCCTGACCCCACACTAAGATCGAGTCTTGTATCGTGGGTATCAGAAACTACGAGAGACTTTTCGGTCTCACAAACACCCAGACCCGAAACAAATACCTGTGGTTCACACAAATATTTGTTTCGGTGCAGAGATCGAACCCGCGGCCTCACGTTTCACAGGCAGCGTCTAACCAACTGCGCCACAGAGGCTGTCGATGATGAATGAATAAACAATAAATAATACTAAATACAAACACACGTGTTCTTCGGAGTCATGTATTGATAGTCAATCACCACGCACTATAACGTTAAACGCATCGTGAGGGATCCTGCATACCATAGCGATTTGTACGAATTTCTATGGTATGTAAAGTCTGCCTGCCTCACTAGGCCAGAATAATAGACTGTGGTCTAACCCGTCTCAATCGTGCTCTGGATTGTAGAGGAGGCCCGTGCCCCGCAGTGGGACGTAGCTATTTATGACTTGATACAAATACAGAAACATGCCAGTTTCCTGAAGCGTGTGGACAGAGGTAACACTTGGTAGTGGGTACATTTCGTTGATAGGAGAGGTATCTATTGTATTTATGCCAAGCATTGCTTTGTGCTCCATGGTGTTCTTAGGTTTTGCTACTGTCCATGAGCGGTCGTATAGCTTACCATCAGGCGAATGGCAAGCTCGTCTCTACAATCACTGCATTAAAAAATCAAGATGCTCGAGCTACCTATTATAATTTGTCAAACCTATCTATAATAATGCCTTGAATCCTTAATGCAAATACGCTGCGATAGATGTGACAAGTTGTGAGAGATTATCTGGAATGCAAAGCAGTTACCAAGACATCCAATAATAGTATAAAAAACAATATCAAAAGACCCGAATACAGTAAAAGGATTTGGAAAAGACTACAAGTCGCAAACCAATATTAAAACTTAAATCAAAGGTTTACAAATTCACCGCAAAAACTCGTGCGAAAATGCATCGGCACCTTCCAACATCACTTTAAATCAAAGCCCAATTCTAAAAGTATGAGACGTGTAGTTTTGCTAACAAAATTCGTAACATATTCATTTACAAAAAGTTAAAAACGACGCGCGACATTAAAGATACAAATCAAGAAACGCTTTTGAGAAAACATTCCAAAAATCCCTTCATTACGTGCCCAAGTCAATCTTCGGTCTCCGACATAGCCTCCTTGTCTTGGTATAAATAAAGTCGAAAATGGCCTAGCAAAATCGTTAAGTGCACGCGTACTAAGTTCTTGTTTGGGTGTGTGTGTGTGTGTGTGTGTGTGTGTGTGTTTGTGTGTGAGTGAATGAGCTTGAAGTCGTTGATAAGTTACAATAAAAAGTTGGATTTAAACACCTTATCGGCGTATCGGCGGTCTATTGGTGGTCGGCGGCGTCGAACACTGAAATGGATGGAGAAGATATTTGTATATTATTTAATTGGGGATTTTTTGCATAATTTTGGTATTTGAAACAAATGCGACCATTAGAGTTCGAGTCTTTTTAAATATTATTGTGCGGCTAAGATATTATGCCTAATTGTACCCCAATTATAAATTATTCATTTACTTTGTAGTTGTATATCTAAAAACGAAACAAAAATAAAAATGTGAAATAATAATGCTTAGTTCAGTTATCATACCTACCTCCCACTCCCAGAATATCGGCGTGACGGCATTTCTTCTATGACGCCCTACTTCCAGAAGCTAATTAAAGTTTTAAAAAGGTCATAAGATCTCAAGAACCTACTTATCTCTATCACAAACTCGGGCCACTTAACCCATTGAATCTCTAATCCGTTTTATTTACCTTCACCATTCAATAAAATAATACAAATACCAGTGATTACAATGAAAGCCTCATATCTAAAGCGGCTACTGCGCCCACGGCGGCGAGATGAAAGCCTGCCCAGAGATAGCGTTAAAACACTCATTTGTTTTGTCACCCGACCACCGACTAATGCGTGCCCCCTCTTACCGGTCTCGCCCCCTCGCCCCCTTGCCCCTTTCGCCCCTCGCCCCTTAAGCCCCTCGCCTGCGCCCGCGCACCTTTTGATGCTGCGCGCGGCAGTTTAGATCTCAATTGTAAGCAATTAACGTATGCATACAGAATGGATTTCGTTTTGTTTGCTTTTTTGCATTGCAAATAGGGTTTTAAGTAAGAGGTTTAGCAAATTGATTATCGCGGGATTTAACAGTAAAACTACAGTGAGAAAAAATAATAATTTTATATTGACGAAAATGTATACATAATTGTGATTTGCGACTTATGAACACTTAACTGTAAAAAAATGGTATTAAAATTAATATCACAATGGATTGAAATAAATTGCTAATATATCTTTGGAATGCGCCTTAAAAATAATTACAAAAAACGTAAATTTCCTCAAGTTTTATTAATACATTTGTATGTGGCTTTAGTTATTATCAGCTTTAATCGTTATTCGGCTAAAGCACGAGCGCTATGGCTTGATACTCCAATATTTTCATATTTATCGGCAGTATATAATATTTGATCGTTCACAAAGCGGTTTAATTGCGCACTCGGTTGACAGTAATTATGTTTAAAACGGTGTATTTTTATTAACAACTTTCGTAATACAATGTAAAGTTTTCAGTTATTTTAATACTTTAATGGCAAGTGGAAATGTCGCGTGATATTAGTATTTTTTTCTAGGAATTAAATTGAAAATAAAAATTTCTCGCGCAGTTTGAATATATTTTATTAAAATTTTATGTGAATCCTGTTGCTTTGTGTTACCTACAGATTCATATTTATGTTAAAAATGTTTAAACCTCTCTCAGTCGTGCTCTTGATTGTAGAGGAGGCCCGTGCCCTGCAATGAGACTTACATGGGCAGATACAGGTACAGACAGAAATCAATCCACCATTTCGTTAGTGTACATATATTTGTATCGGTATCTACCTAGAAGAAATCTTGTTGGTTCAATGAAGAACTAATAAAGGATTAACTAATCATCAATTTTAAAAATCGAATCATAACTACATTTGACCAATGAAAATGCGATTTATAACGAAGATTGCAAAAGCTGCCGGCGGCCTTATATCCTAAAGCCCCCTTTTCTGATTCAAGGATTCAAATCCATAAAATGTAATAGAGCCGTCAGCTCAAACATTTAAATGATTTGTATTGCATAATTATTTACCAACGATAAAAAATATCGTAAAGGTGTAATGCGCAATTGTTATCCTTAAACGATTGAACATCGGCCTCCGAGCTGATCGTCGATAAATAAGGCTGGCGATTACTTTTGCAATAATTAAATTAAGCACGAATAATAAGAAGCGAATAGATGGATTCTGTGAAATCCGAGTACGTTGATATGGTGTTGATCAAATTTTTTTTTTTTGACCTTGGGTTTGTAGTTCAATAGCCACTATGATCAAATCGTTAAGAGTTCGATCTAAAACCGAGAGTACGATTAAGAAGTGTTAGGCCATATAGTCCACCACGCTGGCGAATTGCTATAAATAAATAAATATACCCAGCAGTCACATACATAGACCTGACCCCACACTAAGATCGAGTCTTGTGTCGTGGGTATCGGAAACTACGAGAGTCTTTTCGGTCTCACAAACACCCAGACCCGAAACAAATACCTGTGGATCACACATATATTTGTTTCGGTGCGGGGATCGAACCCGCGGCCTCTCGTTTCACAGCTGGCGTCTAACCCACTGCGCCACGGAGGCTATGGTACACAGGTTTCTTCACGATGTTTTCCTTCACCGTTATAGTGCGTCGTGATTGACTATCAATACACATGTCTCCGAAAAGTCAGAGGTGTGAGATTTGAACCCGCGACCACCGTAAAAACACATATACACAGTTTTACATACATAGCCAACTTTCCTAATTTTCGCCAGCAATAATTCCGCAAGCTCCCTGCGTTTAATAGTAATCATAAACCCTTGCCCTGAGCGTTAGGCGCACTGCATCGCCATAACGATGAAGAGATAAAAGCAACTGCTGAGTGTTTTTATACGTCAGGGGCGGATTATAACGGTTTTATCGACCGACCGGTAGCCTGATGGGATTCCATGTTTTTTTTATTTCGCCAGCCAGTTTGAATTTCTAAATCTATACATAATGTAATAAATTACCTATAATTTAGTAACTGATCGATGTCTGTATATGGAAGATATTTGAAATAAACTATTATGGGGAGACGTGAAATATATTTACTACTACCTCGGTGGCGTAGTTGTACTATAAATAGTACGATTACAATGTTGAGGTCTCGGGTTCGAATCCCGGGTCGGGCAAAGTGATATTGGGTTTTTCTATTCATTATCAGCCCGGAGTCAGGAATTTGTGCCCGATATGGCGATAGGCTCGCCCCCTATCACATCATAGACGAAACATACAAAGCGAAATGTGGGTGTTATGGTGGCGCCTCTGCATACCCCTTCTGGGATAAAGACGTGCGTTTATGTATGTATTATTATGTATGTATGTGAAATATATTTAAATTGAATAATTAAATAAAAAAAAAGAAAAATAATTTATCTCGTGTTAGGAAAACGCTGGATGTGAAACTAACGCCAGTGGATCTGGGTTCGATCTTGCACTGAAACAAACTTTTGTTTCTTCTTGCGGCACAATGTTATATTAATTTGAAAACAAGTAAGCGGTAGGTATAATGAGTATAATAGGAGAAATTCTGTTTTAGGACTGTTTGTGCATTATTAACAAATACACCCAACAGTCACATACATAGTCCCGACCCCACATTAATCAATAGACTCTTGTGTCGTGGGTATCAGAAGCTACGAGAGACTTTTCGGTTTTCAGTTTAGCCAACCAGTATACTCGTAACATCTGATTGTGTTCCAAAGAAATGTTTGTGTCTTCTTTCTCAGTCTCCAGTGATATAACATGACGTAAATAATAATGTGGAGACATGTGCTTATATTATAATTCGTGAAATAATCGTAATCAAACTTTCGCATAAGTTTTTACGATTGTAACACAAAGTCGTACTTAAAAAAGCGAAATTAAAAGTCATAACAATTCGGGCTTACGAAACGACATATTAATACCGTACATTAATTTGATTACACTATATTCATTTCAAAACTCAATCATATGGGCGATTGCGTGATTTTCAAATAAAATCCAGCCGTCGTGAAATTCGTCCGCGCCTTTTCCGTTCTTATTGCGAGCGAATAAATGGAGAAACCTGACCGAACATTGTGCTCACCATTAATTGAATTGCAATAATAACCGCGCGAATAAATTCACATGAGTCCCGATATACGCGGGCATATAAAGAGCTCTTTATGCCAAACAAATCGGCCTCCTTTGAGAACTTCAAACGCGCCGCACACGAATAATCGCGTTATTTTATTTGTCGTTATTTTGTTTATCGCGGCCATTGAGCGGCGAGTTGCAGAGCGGCACATGCTTACAAAGCCGCCGCGCCGTGTCTCTTAGAGACTCGTAATCGGACGGGTCAATTTGTTGCAATTAAATGCTTTAAACACTTTGCGAAGAATTGAACCTTATGAAAAATATTATGCAATGAAAAAATTATTAAAGCATATTTGGAATTCATTACAAGTTTTAAGTCTAATGCCTTGTGGTAAATATTTGCGTCGGAATAAATATTTCTTGCAAGCTTGCGACGAAATACCCTTTGTGGGATTTAACATGTGTCGTTTGATACCTTGATCTGTTATATTTCTTGTGAGAAATATTAAATATTAAATACTTCGTATTTGTGGTGTAAAAAGGGATTAAGTAGAATCTAATCGTATTTATAAGTGGTAGGTACATCTACAATGTTTATTTTGTAATAAATTAATAAAGGTATTTTTATATTAGGTATTTGTATATTTACCACCTAAGTGCCTACAATATTGTCTTTCTTATTAACGATTTTTGTAAAAGATTTAATAAAGACAGTATATTTTGGAAATTTGATGGATAACTGTATATATAACTGTAACAATATTTAGATGCACTAAAAGTTACTTTACAAGAATAAAAAAGTCTCATAACGTTGGTAAAAAAGAAAAATGAACTGCACTGATGGTAAATGACATACGCTGCACATTAACACCCATAATATTTTATACAGAAATAATTATACATATATTCGTTGCCAAGTTAAAATTAATAGGCACTTTTAATATCCCTTAATCATTGTCGGCTCTATAAATAATTTCACCGGCCGTTAGTCTATGTTCACGGATATTATAAAGTTGATAAATAATTGTCATATTAAACGGAGGCAGCCATGTGTCTTGCGGTCTTTCGTTCATTTGCGTCACAAATTAAAATCTTGGAATTAACAAGAATTTTGTGAAAAGGTTGTAAGTTTTTTGTTGGTTTGTCAGTTCGTTTGATGATAGGTCGTCTAGAGAATATATTTTCTAGGTTAGGTAGAATAATTTGAGCGTTTATGGAATCGGTGGATGGATAGAAAAAGGACGAGCGGTGTTAGGTATACTTAAACCTCCGGCGGTCCTTACGGGACCGCGAAGGTGCAAATTAAAAACTATTTGACATTAATTTTATTTAAATTACTGCTACTCTTGTAGTCAAACAGACCCATTAATATATGAAAATGAAAAAAAAATCGTTAAATTAATACGTTAAATAAGTTGTTAAAATCAAAGCAGCAAAAACAGATTTTGAAAAGCTTTGCAGTCACAAATAATCCCTTAAAAACAAAAAATTGCCCACACTAATATTTGGATCAAACCCGAATTCTCCCTATTCCCAGCCGGCTCTATCCCAACTATTCCACAGTCTCCCAGTCTAAAAACAAACAACAAATGCATATTAGTAGATAATATAAAAGCGTTTACTATGAACACTATCTCGCGTTATACTCTCTCGTTACTTAAACTTTTATTGCTACCTCTTACACCTGACTTTCTCTATAGGCTCGTAAGCTACTGTCCTGGGGGACGGACTCGGGGTAAAGCAGGGGTCAAATCTAATAATATACAAAAAAAATAGTACTGAGAACACCCGTCGACCTTCAATATAAATCCTACTCTTTATCTTCAACAGCAAGGCACCTAGAATGAATAAGGGAGGTTCTAAATTATCAATGGTTACTTTTAAATTTTAATCAGATAATGCTTTTCCTAGATAATAATATTTTATCTTAAGGCGCGAACAAATGAATATGCTGATCATATTGTGATATCAAATGTTACCTCTACATCACAACTGCATAATACAAATCACAATTGCATAAAAATTATAGCTTAATTACCATCACTTGAACATATTGAATACACCACAAATATCACAAAATTAGCATATAACACCTGATCACTACGTACAACCATACCTAAAACCCCCAGCAGACTTGTAGGGCAGGTACCCCACCTATTCCACCCAAATGCACCACTGCCTACACTTAACATTAGTGACAGTCGCCGGACCACCAGAAGCGAGGCGTTATCTTCTTAATTGCCGGATTTTGAACACGTTTTAATGTTAATTGAAGCGACCGCCGCGTGGATAGATTACTGCCGATACCCGATTTATAGCGCTCAGATAGTGACGTTATGATCTGGGAAATGCTGAGAAAAAAATGTTCACTGTATATAACTATTCTGCGTTATGATCAAAGTTTTGTAATTGAATTAATAATTACAAATGTATTACTATATATAAGAAACCGCGAAAAAATATTAATTTTTGCCTCCATTTATCGTTGTTTTGAAGCAATTTGTGACTATGCCTGTTAAAAATAGAATTGGAATAAAACATTTAACAGTAATTTGCAACATAAAAGACAAACCCAGGACCTTTACAGTTACAATACGTCGCCATTGATTATTTAAATATTATCAAAATCCAAGCCCCGCTCCACCTCAAAATTCAAAACTAATGAAGCACAACTTATTCCCCACTTATATTTATATTTTATTATTAATGCGGCGGCCATTACAAGGCGTGACGTAATAACTTAAGCCTCTAGCACACTGTGTTGCAACTAATCCGCACTCTATTGTGACAACCCCCTTAGTTATGTCACCCCAGTTTGCACTTGCATGTTATCTGGAAACCTTATCGCATTGTAATAAGGTTGGAAATTGCACAGCGCCTCGTTAAAAAAGCTGGGGCAAATTTTGAAATTAATAATAATAGTTTTTCAAAGTGTAACGTGTACTAGTTCATCGGCGGTTACATATTATTCGATTTTTTACCCCACGCTCCGGGAATGAGGAATACTTCGGGCTATTTCTAATTTAAATAAATGTGGGTGATGGTGGAGAGCTGGTATATTAGAAATAGTACCGATATCAGGGTATATCTAGATTTTACAAGTTATGCATGTATTTATAGTAATAAGTGCTGAAATCAAAACCATATCTGAAATACTTCTGGATTAGTTCTGACAATCGATACGTCATTTTATAAAGGACTAAAACTATACTTGGGTTCCACCGAGTTAATTGTTAATCGAGTTAACAGTAATATTTTTTTCTCGTTTATGTGTTGTAAAAAATAATAAATAAATAACGTGCAAAATTATAATTTTTACAAGATTTGTATAGCGCGCTCTAAAAAAATCTAGTTTTAAATTTAAGGCGAACCAGTGTTAGTAGTGTATTAAAAAAAGGAACTAATTTTTAATTTGAAAAGTTAATTAAATATAAGTTCAATGAGTTTCATATTACAACTAATTTGCTTCAGATGAATTGTGTAATCTTTGCAAGAAAAAAAAACATTGGGCAGTGTTTTTAATTGAAAAATATAAATAATAATTGCAAATCATCTACTTCATAATCATCATCATCAGTCCTTCTGCGTCCACTGCTGGACGGCTCTCCTATAGAACTACAATCATCTACTCAGTATTTTTTTTAGATTATCACTTATAACCTGATTTAGGGAAAGAATATGAAATATTGCAATACGACTATCTCAAATCTCATCATAAAACTACATGAACTTATACTTCTGTCCTACCCTTCAGGGGCATAGTCATGTTGATACCGCTATAAAAATAACCCACATTAAGCCAGTTGAGTGGTCCGACCCTTACTCTAATTTTAGGGGTGGCTTAAGACCATTTATGCCGCAAACAGGCTCAACAGTTCATGATACGAGTAATCCCACTTACTATTTACACGCTTATCAATATTATTTAAACTAATAGCTTTAAAAGAAATATTTTTAGTGCAATAGCGGAAGGGTAGTCCCACTTACTATTTACACGCTTATCAATATTATTTAAACTAATAGCTTTAAAAGAAATATTTTTAGTGCAATAGCGGAAGGGTAGTCCCACTTACTATTTACACGCTTATCAATATTATTTAAACTAATAGCTTTAAAAGAAATATTTTTAGTGCAATAGCGGAAGGGTAGTCCCACTTACTATTTACACGCTTATCAATATTATTTAAACTAATAGCTTTAAAAGAAATATTTTTAGTGCAATAGCGGAAGGGTAGTGAACTTACGATATAAAATAGCTGTCGCTAAACGAATCAGTGCCCCTAGCCGGAACATTTTGAAGTATCGTATAGTAATTCTCGTATAGTTAAGTAAACGTTTCCCGCTGTGAAATTTTAGTTCCAAATACGCTCACAATGGCGCTGTTTAAATTCCCATACAAAATTTTACTATTACTATTCTATTACGATACTGCAAAATGTTCCGGCTAGGGGCACAGGAACTTCTATACATATTTTGTTTAATAAATTCGTTTAAAAAATAAACCGATAAGTCCTAAAACAAAACACTATGTTAAATATTAGTACTAATATTACGATTATGTGCTATTATTATAACAGCCTTATTTTTAAAACCTATTTTAGCAGTCGAATGTTTTGTCTTCTTTGCTCAAACTGAATTCAAAAGTCGTTCGAAAGGGAGAAACCAATCGATAACTAACGTAGGTTTTAAAACTGTCTATGAATAAAGCCGTTAAAACTATTTGTAGTTCTGTTATACAAAATCATATTTATTGTGCAGTTTTTGCGCGAAGTACAAATAAATAATAATTTGTATCGCATTTATTTCCTATGACTTTGTTCTCGGGCACATTGAAATATTTTAAAATACGTATCGGTTTCAAATAAATAAACTTTATTCATTATTTTAATGGCAACCGACGGTCAACAGTCCATTCATTTGTTGTTTCATTTCTTGTGTTTTATCCACATTACTTTAAAACATTTTTGCTTCGATAATGATCGAAATTGTGTGTCTAACAATACGAAATATATTGAAATTTAAAGTACCCTGTATTCAAACCTGCGACCTCAGCCTCAACCCTCCGCTCTTACCAACTAGGCTATCACTCACTAGTGATAATAATTTCAGGAAAAAACACGCAAGCGTGTGAATTTAAACACGGGCCGCGGAAAACTCTTCACTTACACGAAATTACTATTTTTACTAATGAAAATAAAAATGTACTGATGTTCCAGTGCGACGCTAGCTATGTAATGACTTTTATTATTCAAGAAGTGTTCAGTAGCGTGGAGTTAGAGAAGCCTATTTTGCTTGGTTTTTGTACGCTTTTGATGATTATAATATAATGAACATAGTTTTTAGAAACACGCAATTTTTTAACTCTGTGCACGTATTATAGTGCTTCAATGACTATGTTAAAGCTTCGGTTACGGTTGTTGTAATTTTAATATATTATGTTGTTAATTTAAGTTAAAAAGTCTATGGATGGTTTAAACTCTCTAAAATAAAATCCGTTGTCTTCAATTGACGCTTATCTAAGTGCAGTAAATTTCTACGAACATATCCAAAAAATCAGATATGAAATGAAAACGAAAGCTACCGTATACGTCACAAATTAAAAATGATAAACACATCAAACAAATCAATGTAAAGAAAAATCTTGCGCTAGCTCCGAATAGCATATCTGTCGATGGAGCGACGCTATGTTCCTTTCTCGGGCGCACAAGGGTGACAATGAGATTGGCGTTCCCGCGCCGTGATTGGTCCGCCGGCGTGACGTCACGGGGCGTCCGGTCCCGCCCAACACGCTCGAATTACCGGATTAGAATGTCCGGTATCGGCTCGGGACAAAGTCGGGATGTCGCATTGACTACCTACCTACCCGATCGGAAATTCCGGTTCTATTTCATAGATAGAGATGACTATTCCGATTGATCCGTAACAAACCATATTGTGAATGGAAATATGGTATCTTAAGATCGGTTGCATCAAGTAACTGTGCCTTTGACGCTGACAAAATCTTAGTTTCTTGGTACTATCGAACTTACTTAGTAAATTACCACGCACACTAACAGTGAAACGTTGTAAAGAAACTTGTATGCCATATTGATTTTCAAAAGATTTTTCTTCGTTTGTGGAGTCCTACAACCCGCAATAGGCCTGCGTGGTGGACTATAGCCTAATGGCCACCACACACGTAACGATACTGTGCAAATCTGAGTTTGCACCAGTATACTGGAACATGTGCGGGCAAATAGCTGCGCAAACTTCATTCCAATTTTCGATTAAAGACCGGAGCAAACTGGCGTTTGCGCAAACGCACTTGAACGTGTGTGGCGGCTATTAGTTCTTGCATTTGTAAAGGATTCCCGTGCTCGGCAGTAGGTGATTAATAGCTGACACAAAAATACTGAGCTTTAGGACATAGCATTTCAAGTCGGGCTGTACGAGTAATCCCTCGGAATTATCATAGCTAGTGTGAGATACTCCGAAACTAAATAAATAAATTAAAGCCTAACAGGTAGAATAAAGTCCGAATAGTTACAACTAGCAAATCTATGTTATAGCCATACTTAAACTTCGTGAGCTCGATGAATATTTCTTCGAACCTACAGAAGGGCGACATGTAATAATATATTAATTTGCACGTTTTGTTATTAGTGCTAGGGTACTACTCAAAACAATACACGTTAAATAAAAAAAAAACAAAAACGTTTAATATCAATCAGTTCGCATCCGCAATGTAAAATTAAATTGGACACCCTTGTTTATTTTTATGACACATTTTCCTGGAATTGTAAAAATATTCAGTTTCATGAAGCTACCTCGTGCAAATAGGCATTATTATGAAACATATTATAATACAGATTTTGCCAGGATATAATAAAGGAGTAAGGAAATAAATTATTCTCAATCTCCGTGGTGTAAAAAACGTTAAAATTGGCTAGGTTGTTAAAATAATTATCAGTTTATCATATTAATTAATCATAAATAATTTAGTATAGTCGGTACACAAATAACTTGGCACGATTAATGACTCATATTACGTTTATTTTACTAACTTTTTACTGCTTACAATAATGATGCCTTGAATACCCCTCAGAGATTAGATTATTGTAGGATAAAATGGCCCCCGTCGCACTACGGTTTATAAACAATCTCTAAGCGAAAATATTACAATCCGATATTCATTATTGCTTAAAATAAACATAAACCAACAAACACAAAGTCTTCATGAACAGGTAGATATTGATTTGCCTCGGAGACTCAATATGCCTTGAAATATAAACAAAATCAAAAAATATTCTCAAGTAACCACTACACGTGTTCTACAAAACAAAGCTAGATTATTAACACATTCGTCAGTAAGGTCTTTCTTAGAAAGCTAGGCACTAAAAAATCAGAAAAACGTATAGAAAGCATGTAGGTCGCATTCCCGGACTGAACAATCGCTGGCCTGGGCCACTGCGCCGCGTAATTGGTCCCGGCGCCCGTCTCGGACCCGTTTTGTTCATTTTTGGACCTCGGACGATCGTTCCACTAGTTTTTTTGCTCCTCGTTTGTTGGTTTTGGGAATTAGCATGTCTTATTAGCATAACTGTCTGATACACGATTGCTGGAACGACTCGCCGTGTAGTCTAATAAGAATCTTGTACCGTGCCAATAACGTTTAATCCAATTGGACGTTTCAACGTACCGAGATGCAACTCGCGCTCTACACGACTTTAAACGATTGACTCGTCGGAACACACTAGAATTCTTATAGACAATGCAAACGTATTAAAACAACAAAAGCATTAACATAGAGCAGTAACATCTCGTGCGGCACAGTGCAGACGAGAGTGCAGTGCCAATCGCGTCTCGTCAAACACATGCGATGCCATAAATCAGCGTGGAGCGCACAAAGCGGTCGGCTCGCGGCGGGCCGCATAATGTATGCGTCTGCGCGGCCGGTCACCGAATCGGTAATATTGTTAACAGGGAGTAAAATAACAGGAAACAAAAACGAGAATTATGCATCATCTCGGGAATTTCTCAATAAGACGTGCGGCGGTCGCGGGGCCGGCGCGGGCGCCGCCCTGCCGCGGTGGCGCCTCCGCCGCGTCCCGCCCGCGCAGGCGTCCCGCTCGCGCGCGGGTGGCCACCACCACCACGCACCACGTACCACGAGCGCAGCCAGGACATTAAGCGCACAGCTCCGGCCATATCATTAATCTATTACGCGGCTCCGGCGGAGGGCCGCGCTGCTCCTTTTTTCTCGTGTCGGATAGAGTCGGCCGGCGGTCGCCCGGTGAAAGGTAACGATGGTATGAGAACGATATTCGGTTTTATGGCGCTTAATTAGCGTTGATCTTTCGCTCTGTCGGCGTCTCGTCGCGGCGGAGGGCGCGCCATATAAGTCCGCCGGTCGCCTTTATTGGCCAATATCTCGGGACGGGATCGTAGATACTTCAACTAGATGTCATGCGGTTGCGAGGCCGCGGTAAAAAAGTGCCGTACATCACAAAGGTGCGTCACGGTGTGCGCTCGGAGTTGCACGCCGGCGTGGTGGGTGCGGGCGTAGCATGTGCCGGGTGTGTGGGTGCGTTGGTGTGCCGGCGTGGCGAGTGTCCGGCGCCCGGGGCGTCGTGGCGGGCGGCGCTGTCCGAGCTCCATTCATACATCCACAAGTGGCCGCTAATTACAGCCTTCGTGGAGCTCCACTCTCGCGCCGATCCTACGCTGATTAAGTTCTTGACATTATACACAGTGTAATAACAGGTTCCCGCTGATTGTATCCGTGGAGATTTGTCAACGGGAAGTTTTCTTCATTTTCGCATAATGCCTCGAGAAGATTGTTAGTTGTGGAGAAAATAACGGGATTTATAGGGGCGAGCGGGGCGAGCGTGGCGCGGCTACCGACCAGCATTACAGCGAACAATTCCGAGGAAACACGGCGCGCGATGGGAATTAAATTCTGATGCGATATTAACTTGTAAAACGCTCGCTGCGGTTTTTCTCAATTACTAGAGTTATTACGGGAATTTAAAAAGGCAAATAAGAGGAAATCTAAAAAATATATTGATACTTTTGTAAACGCCGGAATGTTCGAAATACTCAACGAAATAAAATAAATAATGAAATACATTTATTTTACACATTTATTATATCAATTTTAATCCCGACATTTCACATTAATATAAGCGAAATAAAAAAAACTGCACAATGTGTTAACTAAAAATAACTGCTTTTTATAATTGCGTAAAGTTTACACAAAAGCCTAACATATAGTTTAGTTGAATAAATTAAAATATTTTACTGCGATGTAATTGCCTTTTACGAGCTACTGACAAGTCTGGGCCTAAGGCGAGCTCTGTATTAACTGTCGTGCTTCGTTTCCATATCATATTGACGTGTCTATTTATGTATTGAAATAAAAATGCCTTGTGGCTATAATACGTTTGTATTGCGAGCTACTTTTGAAAATATTGATTACGACAGAACGTTTGGCTTTGAAAAAACAAATAATCGTTTCTCGTCTTAAAAACAAGCTAAATATGTCATGACAACATAAATGATATAGTCGTGCAATAATTAATCATGAAATAAACGCTTTAGTAAGAAAAAGGGATCTCTATATAATTCACGCTTCACACACGTCTTCTCAGATCAAATGACAAATATAAGCAGTGCCTTCATCCAAAAACTATTCAATAACAATCCTATAATATTCTCTGCCTCGTCTGCCTCGGTTGCGTAGTTGTACTACGGTGCGATTACAATGCTGATGTCTCGGGTTCGAATTCCGAGTCGAGCTACGTGATATTGGATTATTCTATTAATTATCAGCCCTGAGTCTAAAATTTGTGCCCGATATGGCGATAGGCTCGCCCCCTATCACATCGTGGAACGGAACATACAAGGCGAAATGTGGGTGTCCTGGTGGCGTCTCTGCCTACCCCTTCTGGAATAAAGGCGTGAGTTTATGTATGTATGTAAATATTATCTTAAGTTAAACAGCTTTCACATACAAAACGTGACTGTGAAGTGTATGATTACAATGAAAGTGTTAATTATATGATCGAGGCCTTATTACATAAATTGGCATCAAAGAAATATGTTACAGAGCATAACCATGTCGACACTCATGATAAACGTCCATTTTTATTTATACGTGTGAACACATTTTAATGTTACAATAGTAAATTATCCAATATTGCACCGTTGAAAAATCCTGTTCAAACGTTTTATCGTGGAAAATATTTACAAATGGTCTTTAGTTAGAAATGTATTAATATTCAATACGTTATGAGAATTAAAATTAAAAAAAAATTAACCTCTGTGCCATGTTTTTCATTTATAAAATTTAAAATAATATATATTTCTATCACGTGGGGTCTCGACCATCTTGAATATAGTCACATATAGCAATAGCGGTACTTAAATAAATATATTTCTATTATGGCATAGCTATAAAAGTAATATTGTCGTTACTCAATTTATTTATTTTTTAATTACTGGCTCTATCGTACTGACTACTCGTTTAATTCTCAATTTCGCGCCAATTGTCTTGACAGCTTCATAGAAATATTTACTCTATTCTCAATGCTCTAAGGACTCGAAAAACATCCGAACTCCCATTCCAAATTCAAATTCAAACGCAACTCAAGTTCTTTTTTTTTTTTCAAAAAAGGCACAGTGTAGTTTAACAAAACAAACATTCGTAAGGCGAATCATAAATCAAAAGGTGAGGTGCATGACGTCGACGGGTCGGTTATTAACTTAATTTAGCACTCTCTGAGCTTCGCCCTGCTCTGTAGACAGTGTTTGTTTTGCGGGCGAGAACTTTACACAACCTATCATTACGCTCTCGTTATGTTTTTTCATCGCGAGGGATGGCCAACAATTTTTTTTCTTTAATTTTTTGTAGTTGATAGACGTGTTTTAGTATGATGTAATGAATTAGTTCTTGTGGTTTCGTGTAGTGTTCGTAAGATTTATAAGTCGGAAAGTAATGTTAATTCGTAATACATATTTGTAAATAATGATTATTGAAATATTGAACCAAGGATCCCAAAATAGAAAGGGTTTCCTAAACTCAATTATTTGTTAGAAATGCCTACAAATCGCTTTCTTAAAACGCAATCTACTGTTATTTGAGAAAAAATATTTGAGATTTTTAAGAGTATTTAGAACGCCTTTTAATTTTCAATACATATAACACACAATAAAATGTATGTTATAAATAAACAACGTAAATGGAAAGTTCAAACCAAAAGTTGCCAACAAAGGACAACATTAAGTTGGGCACGCCGGAGGCGCAGACGCAGGTTTCGTTAAAACTTGTTATTATTAATAATATTACTCATTCCACTCACTGCAGTATTTTTTTGCCATGAGCCGTCGTTTTACAAGGCCCACCTCATAGTGTTTTCTATTCCTAGTTCCCACCGCGTTGCCACGCGCTAACAGCCCTTATTGCTAGCAAACTAAAGTTCATTTTTCTCTCCTTCGTAGGAGCTCATCTATAGCCAAAGTCAACGGATGTTATCAAAGTTGCTGTGGCCCAATCCAGCCCCTAGTGCGCCCAGAGACCCACACTCAGATCACTTGGTTAGTAGACTTTGATTTTTTTAAAACTACTACGATTAGTGTGGATGTTTTGATTGTGTTGATCAAAAAAATTTCATGATCAAGTAATGTGGTGAAAGATTTGTGCGCGTTTTGCGTATAAATTTTGGATACAATAAGTGCGTCACGCTGTCGTGGCACTGTGAACTCAGAGAAAAAGAAGAACAATTTCAAACAAATTCAAATATGGAAGCAAAGAATCTTCAATTAATTAACACTTCACAATATAGACACAAAACATGCTTTAATATCAATCAGTTACAAAAACTTCATAACTATAAAAGACTAACATTAATATGCATGCAAAAGACACTAATTTTCTAAAAAACGAACACACAGCTATGAGTAAATTAAAAAAGCAACCGTCAAAACATATTTTCTGGCGCCGCCCTAACTAGGCTCAAAAAAAGTTGATGGTCGAAATCATAGCAGATGTTAATGATTCCATTATTTATGGCCGAGCCCTCTGTTACGTTCCGTTTTTTTACCTACTGGATGAGGTAAAGGTTAGTCAGTCGTGTAATTTTGAATGCGACCACGCTTTTTAATATTGTTAGCTTTCGTGTTTCGGGTTGGCTTTTTCATCGAAAGTATTTATGTCCTCTGTTGGGCCGGGAATGGCGTTTTTGGATTCGAACTTATGTCTTACAGTGGAATTTAAATTGCGACTTCTAAATACTACAAGTATGTTGGGTATTGCACAAGAGAAGAACTTAAAATAATGTACAATAAATAAATTGACAAAATCAAAAGAAATATTACAAATAAATATTGACAAGAACAAGGCAAAAACACAGATCATGATACAATCCTAACACGCTCTTAAAAAACTTTTAACCTCAATATGTATTCATAATATTTTAATACAAAAACTCACTATTCAAACGCCAGAACAATTTTCAAAAACAACTTTTGATATCTAAACGTCCGTATCTTACAAGTATAAACTGTGTGTGTAATTATTATAATTATTTAATTTTTTTGTTAGACCCGAGTTTAGTAAGACAAAAACACTTCTGGGTGATATCCATAAAAAAGGTATAACATAACGAGGCGTTAATGACGACGTGAAATTTGTAGGAACACCATCATTTACAATTCTTAGTTAAGTATTTTATTTTAATGCTTCAGGCTTTATGATTTCACTTCCTTGGGGTTTAAAAAGGTGATTCAAAATGCCACGTTCGAACTAGCATTGCAATTATTATTATCTACTACAAGTATTATGTTATATTTTAATTTAAAAACATCGCGTAAATTAATAATTCCTACGTATGGTAGGTAATCTTTCAATACTTGTTTCGTTTTCAACAATCACTACGAAAATTATTTAAAATCTCTCTTCTGTTCCATTTTTAAAAACAAAATTCAGTTCTAAGATAATTATTTTGTTTTAATAGTCCATGGATATTTATCCATGGAGGAGGCCTATATGTATGGGCAGTGGACTGTAGCTGAAGAGTGAGAAAGAGGGAGAGCGAGAGAGTCATTCATATTTGGGAATTGATATTAGACCTAATTTTTAATCGTATAATTAAACATGAACGGAAAAATCATTGTTCTGCAATTACAAAATCTAAATCCCGCATTTAAAACGTTACAACAATCTGCACAATAAATGAACGATCAAATATGATTTTCACACAAATCCGCATCCATAGACAACTTGAATTGCCTATTTAGTGTGGACATACACGCTAATTAAATAACCATAAATCTGCAGTGAGCGAATGCCCGCCATATCTGTCCAGTGTATGCATTATTTAATACATTAAACGTGGAAGGCATTCCGATCAACTACAATGTCTAAACTGGATTTAGGTATTTATGTGGTAAATAATTGCCTGCCATATTTTCTAGCCTACGTGTATGTAAAATTGTAGTGTTAGTTACAATGTCGATTTGAAATGTATTATTAGAAAACCATTCAGTAAATGAACGCTTTTATTGAATTCGTTAATGTCAAGTAAAAGTTATAATTGTTTTTCTTTTTTATATGTAATGTTAAAATTAGTCACACACAATATCCGAGTAGATAGAGCCTTTTCCCGCAGTACATGTAATTTGACAAGGTGTGGGCTATTACTATATAACGCAGGTCCGTTACTAAATATCAGATTAGCTAACAGCCTGAGAATAATTACTATTAGCTTTTAAATAATATACAATGTATCTATTTCTATTTGACAAAATCTATTTAAAACCTTTAGCATGCACACCATAGTTTATTGTCCATCCAAGGTAAAAAGCCTAACAACCAGAGCCTTAAAAAACGAGTTCCAAGAACAGTCCCAGCAGTGTCCATCACTGGGGCCACCCTAAATACAACCCGAGGCGCCAGCGGTCATCACACCAAGGTGTCTGCTGCCTAATTATATGGACGAAAAACACCTCGCCAACGTCAAATATTTGTTAAACGTTTGTACACAAAAATACACTCTAATTTAAAACAAGTAAAATATATTTTGCAATGGCAAGTTCAAGGCTTGTTAAAGTCATGATGTATTAAGGTACAGGCAGATCATACGCACCACGCGAAACGGAACGTTTCTGATTTGTGAATGATTGATTTGGCAAACTTTAAAAACATTAATGCGATAAGTTTTTTAGAATTGGTTAAACGGATCCGGGACGAAAACGTAATTTATAGTAAATTGATGTGAAAATTAAAAATAGTGCAAGTATTACAATCGTCATGATAAAATTCATTGAACGCAAATAGCTTAATGCATTTCGATATTTTTCAAGTCATACCTATGATATTACTCAAGTTTAAATAATGAATTATTGCGAAAACATTTTACAATTACATTAGCAAATAACAATTAATTTATTTGAATTACAAAACCTATTAGTACTTATTATCGGATTTTTTCCGTAATATCACCTTATTAAATTGAAAAAAGGTTGGCTACATGAAATACTTCTTACAAAAACTCCTTCACCATACTACAAACTGGTCTATTACCAAAGCACTGTATAGCCCCCATACTGTCCATCGACCATATTTTGGTCGATGTCAAATAATGACAGATATTGTCATGTATTCAACTGTGCATTACCGTATTACGGCCGCTCAGGTATTGTTTACTTTAATCAAGTACAGACAACTCATTTTCCCACGGATCACGTTGGGAAGCGCATCAAAATGATCGCGAAGAGTCAATTTGGCTACTTGCTTCGATTACCTTACATTGTCCCATAGTAAAAAAATAAATAAAACGCACTTTTGTTGACGAAGCGGTCGCAACTTTATTAATAAATAAAATTATTTATCGTGGTGGATTGATGGTCAAGACCAGTAAATACCATGGAAAGGTTAGTAATTTATCATATTTCATTGTTTTATCAGGTGTTTGGTGTGTTTTTAAGTTTTAGAATAATTTTATTGCATAGTTTGGTTAAAAAAATTACATACATACATAAACTCACGTCTTTATCCCAGAAAGGGTAGGCAGAGGCGCCACCAGGACACCCACATAAAATTTTGTAACGTCTTTGCAAACACTTGAACATTTTTGATAGAAATTCACGAGATTACTCTATTTCTTTGCATTTAAATGATGGTATATTTAATGCACTTGTGGCGACTTGTGCCACACTACATAACCGCCACATCAACCGCTTCGCTTATGCGCCTTGGGACAGCCGGCTGAGCTGTGACCTTGATGCGCCTGCGCAGCGGGACGGCGAACAGCCGACGACCGCCGCGTGTGTTTACATATAGCTATTACTAACTTTCTTCTATCCTAGTGCTTTAATTTCATTCTGTCTTCTTTCATACTATCTTCTATCATACTGTAAAACATCATCTGTCATTAAATCGTCTTCCAAATTCATAATAACATTCTTCATTTTTGCGTTCACCCGATATTCCACACTGTGCTTATTCTTCACTTTTGTTGTGCCCGAGTTAAGTAGAGGGCTCGAGTGCAACAGATAACTGCTGCTACAGCTACACCTCCACACACTTTAAATCAAAGTACTCATATTGGGTCAATTCTAGAAAAAAACTGCATATAGTTTAATAAAACCTATTCAAGGTGTATAATCGATCGAGTTGCCGGGTCATAGGGTGGCCATTTTCTGTGAAAATTTGGTGCGAAATAAGATTGTGGGCATCCATTATGCTTATTATTTTAAAACATTTGGATATTAGGGATAACTTGTTGAATATACGTATTTAAATATAAAACTAAGATTTTTTATTTTGTATTCGGGTCGGTGGTTTTGGTTGCCTTTATTCTAATGAATGATTTTAATTATTTTTCAATAGCCAAAACATCAGTAGAGTACGCTCACGGGGCCGCGGTGTACGCACTTTGGGGTCGTACTTTTCCAAAAGGAATGCGTCGTCACTTCCCAGCCGAACATCAGACCACTACTGGAGGCAATGCTAAATTACGGCGATTGGCGAATTTCTTCGTTCTGGGTGACTTCGTTGCACTCAGCGATATTAGATATAACGTGAACGTATTCGTATTATTATAAATATATATTACTTGTAAATTCATAACAAATAATTAATGAACTGCTCTGATTTAAACCAACTTGTAACTTTTGTAATAAACACTATATTATAAACTGGTTTTGAAAAGAGCAACAATACAGTTTCTTGCCCGTTCCTTTCTAGTGAAAACCGCTTTCCGAACGTGTGGTAGAATAAAAAAATGACTGAATCTAATGATGCAAATTCAATAAATTATTTTCATTTTCATTTTACGAAGTCTTATCCATGTTGGCCTAGACGAGGAGCTCGATTTATTAAAAAAAATGTGTCTTTTTCGATGCCCTGTAATTTATGTTTTCGAGTATATTTTGTAATTCTTAGTATATCATTGAATTGCACATTTATTCCACTTACTATTAATATGCATCTTACGTGGGGCGGATTATTACATTGTATAGTTTAACTCGTAGTCAACAAAAAAAAAAAAAACATAACACTTGATAGTGAGAAACGTTTGATTGAAATACGAGCCGATCCCTAGCCGCGACTCGCGTGTTGTTTACGTTATCGGGCGGCACTCAAGAGCCCAATGTGTGCGGGCCCCTATTCAGATTAGCTTAGATTAGCAGATTAGCACTTATGGCTCGAGTAGCATGGACAAAGGAGCGGATATTTAAAAATCTAATTGTAATAGATAATATTTTATGTGAAATATGTCTTACTTTTTTTCCCCTATTCCATCCATATATAATTGTTTTTCAAATCAAAGTATTTTGAAACAAAAGTATGTATGTTTTGATAAAGAAAAAAAAATATATTGAATAGGAAAGAAAGAAAAATCGCTTTTTTCAAGTTTACCGTCCAATAAAACAAAACTGGTTGTAATGACTGGTGAATAACATGATTCAGAAGTTAGAGAATCTTGTTATAACACCGAAAATAACCAACAATATATGACTTTCATACAAGTATCTCGAGAAATATCACTTTACGTAATTTAATAATTTTACGTAAAAATCAATGAAATGTCATTGCACATTTCATCGATTTCGCAAATCGCGAAAATTTTCACCTGTCAAGTCCGGACAACATAGGGGATAATTAAGCTAAATGCACACACAAGTAAAAACATAAACGTTAGTCCACCTAGGTGGTCCTAACCCTACATTAATTAAACCTTATGCAAAGTTGCAATTAATACACTAATACTAGACTAATTACTGAGAATGTATTATGTATGCTAATTTATTTGCAAAAACACTTATAAAACCAGTCGGTTTTTTGTCGCCTTCATCTATTAACGCTGTGAATCGCGGGTTTTCTATTCTTAAGACAATACTTGTTAAGGGCAAGGTACATTCATAGCTGGATGTCGCAGCTATCAGAAAAAATGGGGTTTTTGAACCCCTTATCACCCAGATCCGAAACTAACAGGTTTGGTTGCGAATATTGACACTGACATTTAACCGTAAAGGAGACCGATCAATGAGCAGCATTGCGACCAAACGAAAAACTAGAGACACAATTGAAACAATGAAACTTCACAACTGATGCAAGTAATCCCTATTGTGTAGCATGGCATAGCGTAGACACAACCTACCCGAACCCACAAAAAACAAACAACAACACCGAAAATTGGCGTAAAAACGAACTTAATTATGATTAGGGGCTCAGTTTCTTGACAAAACTAACAAGCTGTTTAATTATGGCAATAAATAGACTGTCGTTAGTCAGCTGCCCTCGACAGCACATATGTTGGTTTACTAAATTATCTACAATTTTACATTATATCCGAAAAATATTTTGGGACGATTAAGCTATTGACGTATCCGGAGTTAAATTTGCTACTTGGAGCGCTATTGGTCTAGTGGAAACGCTGTTGATTGCAACGTTCTGGGTTCGATTTCCATGACGAAATAAATAAGTCGTTAATTTAGAACTTACCACTTTCGATGTTATTGTTATAAAGTAGGTGATTTACAATTTGATAGTATATTTAGGGACCGTCGATATTATTGGTCATTAATTCGTAAACTGTTGATAATTTTCGACCACACGTAAAATAAATATCAGAAACTGTTTTACAGTTAAATAAAGCAAACATAACTACATGTATATACATTGTAGACACGTAAGTAGAACTACAGACAGCATTCCTAACATGTGATTATGAGCGATGATTCAAAGTGCGTGTAAAATGGACGGGAAAAAATTATAGGCCAGGAGCTTTAATACGTTTAGATACATTGTAAAGCCCTGGTCTGTGGAACGGTACGCGCGGCACTGCGTTGCACGCAATGCGATGTCAAACTCGGTTTTGTATGAAAAACGTCATCATTTGTCTTTTGTTCGATTGCGGTATGCGTCAACCAGCGCGCACGGTGAAGGGTCAACTCCATTATAACATTTTGGTCGCTTGATAGAAACTGACAGCGGTTTGCGGTAGCGGCACAGATTTATATGAAAATGCACCGCACAGCGCGCAGTCATTCTCGTCAAATCGCCGCGGCGTGCGACATTGCGGCATGGATTTATTTGTCGATAATTTGACAGAAATAATAGCAGGAGCCTTTGTGTTTTATATCAAGATAGAAAGAACACATTAACATTTGATAATAAAAGGGAACAAATCTCCGATGGTAGTGTGCCCATATTTTTTCATATGGGCACCAAAATGTAACCGCAACGCATCTGATGTATTACAATTTTAAATCCAATTACAATATCCACCAGCAAGAAATAATCAGCTCTTGCCGTCAAACACTATTATGCTACCCTGCTCGAAAGCACATTTGGAAACCGATATTAGAAACACGAAATATTTGCATGTGTCATTGACGAGTTTACCACCTTCGTGTACGGTGGTCGGAGCAATTAGGAAAATATCACTAGTTCATCAGATGAGCGTCTTATAATAATATATTACAGTTGAAAAATGTTTCTTAAATTTTTCCGTACATATTATAGAAAGCAAATTCGCAGCTTGTACCATACGACCCTTGTTAATATTAGTCCGTGTTGATTTACATCTAGCTTCTCCAGCCCGTATTTTTGAGCGGTCAATTCAATATTTAATTGTCTTTCACTTTGTAATGGAGGGAAATAGACGATTCTTTGTTTTTAACTCCTACTATTTAGTTCCTTTTTGATAAAGCTGCGGATTTCAACAAATGTACTGAGATCTATAACATCTTCTATATCAAAATAATGATTTTTGCAATATTTCAGAGACATTTACATTTACAGACTGCGAACCAGTGCGAACGGAGTGCGACAATTTTTTAAGACTGCCTCGGTGGCGTAGTTGTACTACGGTACGACTACAAAGCTGAGGTCTCGGGTTCGAATCCCGGCTCGGGCAAAGTGATATTGGGTTTTTCTATTCATCATCAGCCTGGAGCCAGGAATTTGTGTCCGATATGGCGTTAGGCTCGCCCCCTGTCACATCATGGAACGGAACATACAAGGCGAAATGTGGGTGTCCTGGTGGCGCCTCTGCCTACCTCTTTTGGGATAAAGGCGTGAGTTTATGTATGCAAATAAAGTTAAACCTAGGATCAAGAACTGCTGATGTGCTGGAGGTTGTGCAGATACATATATACCAACTACCTACCTATACCTACGTCTATTATTTGAGCTCCGTATTGTGAGTTTAGATAAAAAGTACAATTAAATGATTATTGTAAAAAGTGTCCATCAGTATTGATCCAGGTTTTGCTTGTGATAGTTTATAACAAAATTATTTTATTTTCTAATAATAATACAATTTGTTTTTATCAAATTACGGTACAATCGGCGATAATTTAAGAGTAGGTATCTATACAAGTCCAGTGAAATATAACTTGATCAAAGAATAGGTATATTAGCAAAAAAAAAATAATATAGTTAATAGCACGCTCATTTACATGAGAAAATATGAACTAATTATGTCACGTATCAATATTTGAGAAAATGGCCTTATGTGCCTTTTTACCGACTTCGTTTAGAATGACGCACAAACAATTTTTTTATATAATTTTATATATTTTTGAACTCAAATAATTGTTATCCGTTGTCATGGAGACCCGTGAAGACTTCAATGCAAAATTGTCATAATAACATTTGTTGTCAAGTTTCGGCCCTCCCATTGGTCAACGGATTTACTCAGAGTGAAACCTATCTGTGAAACCTCCTTAGTTGCTTGAACTCCGTTGCTTGCCGCAGTGCCGCACGTACCGTTCGTCAGACCAGGGCTTAACATAGACCTCCCGTGTTATGAATACTCAGAATCACAGGTTCGAATACTGGTTTTTTTCAAGCCAGCAAACGAGCGTACCTGGTTGTGTTTATTGTATGAACATCATCTTTTATCCAGCGACCTGGATCTACTAGTCCTTGGCATTGCGAAGGCATGAGCGGCGGTGACCGCTTTCAATCAGGCGGACCGCAAGCTGGTCTGTCTGCAATGGCAATAAAAAAATCTTTATCACTCGTGTAGTAGGTGTTATGAGAGATCTTAAAATTCGATAATCACTTTAACTATTTTCGTTGGAGATAGAAAATTGAGTACTATGTACAATGTAGTATGACAACATAATTAATAATTAAAATACTCTTTGACTTCAACACTATAAACTGTGGCCTCTGTAGCGAAATACTCCGGTATGATTGCAAAGTTGAGGTCTCGGGTTCGAATCCCGTGTCGGACACAGCGATATTGGATTTTTCTATTCATTATCAGCCCGGAGTCAGAAATTTGTGCTTGATATGGCGATAAGTTCGCCCCCTATCACATCATGGGACGGAATACACAAGTACGTGGGTGTCCTGGTTGCACCTCTGCCTACCCCTTCTGGGATTTGGAAAAAAAAGTTATGTATGTTTGTATAAAAGACTAAACTTAAACTAAAACACAAAGAGACATTTCGGAAAATGTGCTCGTCACTTCATATTAGGTGTCAAATCCCTAGTAAATTCCGAAACAGTATTGAAAAACAGTAACCCGGTGAGCAAACAAAAATCATTATTTACAAACAGGAAGCTGCATCAATCAGGGAGGAAATCAATTATATCTCCCTCGCCCTCGGAGGTGGAGTGCATGGGGCATAACTCCATTACCCCGTTTGTATTAGAATCGGAATATAAATTGCGGAACTAGATTAGCTACTGCAGAATCACAATTTACGATATAAAATGTGTTCTATTTTAGCTAATATTTCGATATTGTACACGCAAATATTTGGGCAAACATTTGTAATTTATCCAATTTATTTATCAGTAGTGAGTTCCAATTTTAAACTTTGAATGCTGAATGCCAGTTACTAGCCGATGTGTCAAATTGATATCCTGAATACGAAAGAACAGTTTTTAAAAAGAGCTAACAGTGAAACCTAGGCGTTTTTACCCAAATTGATATGAAGTTATTGTATTATTTCACACAAATTTTCATTACAATTATTAGTGTTCAAAAAATCTTAGTTTTTATAAATATTCTATCAAGGCAAATTAATAAGGTTAACGAACGCCCTTTTTAATTCCCATGCTTGTTTACTTTCAAACTTTGGTGACTATTACCATTAACACATTTTAACAAACAAGTTTAATGACAAAAAATCATCAACGAAATTTACATAAGCAATTAACTTTCGCGTACAAACGACGCAAAAGACACCTTTACACCCAAGTAATAACGCTACTTTATTGATTTATTACCTTTAATTAATTGATTGTATGATAAAACATTTCTTCAGATTGTTAAGTTTGATAAATCCTTAGAATCATAATAAAATATCCACTATACCACACAATGTAAATTATACCTTACCTACTTACAATAAAGTTACAAACTCATTGACATGTTTTTCGGGTAAGTAATTACACAGTTGCCCGCTAACGCCGACAGGTGGCGTTGATCCATTGATCATATAATTTTATGTTCCCATTTATAAGTGGTTGTAAATAAATGTAAGTTTATTTGCTTTGTACGCGGACAGTTCGTTAGTTGTATTCGCTTATTATCTATCTGTGTGGCGTAATGGCGGCTCACGTGTTAAATATTACTAATGGCGAGTATTTTCATAATTTACTCCATGTTTAATGGTTGAACTTTATAGTTGCCAGGTTAAACGTCAACAGATAAAATTCATAACATATGTCATCTAGACGGAGAAATAGCAGTTAAAATTAATAAGGTGTTTAATGTTTTTTGACATGCTCATATCATAGTGTAGTTATTAAAAAAAACATGGTACCTTCCACTGTAGTTATATGGGTTCAAATCTAAAATTAGGAATGAATAAATTTAGTAGTAAAATCTCGACCTAAGCACGAGTTATGAAAAGTACATTGCGCAGTTTACGCTGTTGATATCGGTTTTGGTAAAATTGTTTAGGTATCTACTAGGCCGTCGTAATAATGTCGACTGGTGAGAGAACACCACGGGTAGTTACTCCTTTTGAATTGCACCGCACTCACCTCCAGATGCGTTGCATTCTCTTTTCCATTCCATTATAAAAATACATTTATATATTCCCAATATTATGACAAAGGAAGTGAGGATTAAAAACTAAAACTCCATTAAGTTGAGTAGAAACATCACTCAAACACATCCATTTGCCGATTTCCTGCGCATTTAAATGTGGAACACTACGCGACGGTGGCGCCACCAGCAATTATAACCACATCTCAAGAACCCTCGCGCCACAAAAGAATCAAAGTGTAACAGTTCTTTTTATAATGGATTTGAATGAAGACCGGCGATTTTCTACTTGAGCTGTGGCTGGATGAAAGGTTTTATGTCTCCATGAGGTATAAAGCTTGTTTGCGCAGACACGGTTGTAACTGTAATGAAGTTGAGAGCTGCGTTTAACCGACGCTTGTGTTACCGGAGTATTACTCTATTATTCTCTTGGTTCGTGAATACAATTCTTCTATACGTAAAGGAGAATAAATCGCGAAATATAAAATTTTGCTCTAATAAATAATTGTAGTGTGTCGGCAAACTTTTCGCATTGTATTGTTAACTACCACGTACTACAGTGAAGAAAAATATTGTTAGGAAACCAGCTTTACTTCAGAAGAATTTGTATGTATTGTGAACTTCGCTAACGTACAATTGGGCAGTGTGGTGAACAAGACTTATGGCCTAAGCCCTCTGAATCGAACTCCCGATTAATATCTCAACTGTTTACACTGTAATCTTTACAGAAAACTAAAGACATTTATGCCCTTCTGTTTCGTTCGGTGACCAAGATTGTTGAAGGTCCTTAAGTCCACCAATATTTTTTTCTTCTGTTTGCCCTCCTGTTTTGAGAGTATCCATGCATCTATGATCCAGGCGTTGTAGATATCCACGGGCAGCGATTAATCACTTACAACAGTTAAGCCTCTTATTCGTTGTTCGGACCTGCTCAATACAAACGCTCAACTAGCTCTCATAAACATCAAAGATAAATAATTTCAATACAATATCTGGTAACTCATAACTGAAGTACATACCTTATAGCTAAGTACTATCATTTTACATGATATAATGTTTATACGGAGATGACTCGTTTTTCTGGAAACGAAACTTCTAGAAATAAGACCTTAGCTATCTTCTTTCCTTAAGTTTGATTAAATAAAAAAAATCTCATTATAACTTTTTACGAAACAAAATTCCACCTTGCTTAATCTTGAGGCATGATAACATGACAGGATCTCGCCTTAAGAATTTGAAGACCAAATAATTATAATAATATATAAAACCTACCGGTAGAGGCACTAGGTATTTTAGCGGACAAATTTCTGCGAATTACCTACATTATTTTCCATTTCAGTAATCTAAAAATATTTACTCCCGAATTTTGATGTGCCACCTAATGTAACAATTTTATACTATCACCAATCAGGTTATAGTTTTACATCATATCCCCACTACACAATCCCAGTACATCCTAGTTCTTAACTTGACATTCAAGTAACCTCATCCCCCGTCATTAAGATCTAATGCTGACATCAAAGTACACAGCACGTGTCGCCAGGCGGCACCTGTGTCGGCACATGAAAGCCCACAAATATTTATTTTAATTTAGTGGCCGAGCATTGCCGACGAGCGCCGACAATCGCCGATCCTTAATCGCTAATGGATTTGCACCCGCCACTCCGACGGGTAAACGAATGCAATGTTATGTTCGATTTTTAAAATTTAATTCGATTTTTGATGTGTGGATCGGGTTTGAGTATTTTGATGTCTTGAAATGTAAATGTAATGCGTTTTCTGAATTACAATGTGGGATGTAAAATACAAAAGGAAGCGAAGGTATTTTTTTAAAAATAGGGATAATTTGAATATTGATAGCTTGTAGAACTTGTAAAATTGTAAATATTTTGAGAGAATTTCGTTTTAAATGTAGGCTAATTATTTATGGTTCCCGTATGTCTAACCCTTACAAATATTCTTTAGGTAGAGATACACCTAAGAGGGTTCATTTAATTTGTTAATTACCTATTGTCATAATTTAAATTTATATATTTTATTCAACAGTTTCGCACATAACTTATCTTATTAATCCATTTTTTTCCCTCGTTTGGATTTCAGAAGTGTAATGAAGAAATTAAAAATTTCTTGTAGATTCTATCATTGAGTAAAATTAGCAATGTATGTTTCACTGCTTCCGATGTAAGTACCTACCCATTTTAGTTTCATAGACTAAACTAGAATCTAGCGGTTATGTAACAGTAGTTCGCAGAAGTTCTGTTTTCGAGTTTTATATGAAGAGCCGGGTTGAAAGTACAGGGGCGATAAATTTCGCTCAAATAAAGGATCGTAAACAACTGCGGTCACAACTTGGCTGTGATTCACAATGCTCCAATGTTTGCACATTTGCACTTGCGCAGAAACTCATCTCGAAAAGTACGAAAACTTTATCTCAATTATAACTAAACATTCATGTGGCAGCAGTCGGGCGTTTGTACCAATATTTGTGGAAGCTTTTTGTGGTAAAAAGGGCATTAGTGAGCCCTTTTGTTGACTCGCGGCGAAGACGGTTTGCGAGTCAACAGTTTGGACAAATATTGGTGCATCGGCGGCTCCTCTGACGAACGTAATCTGGCTCAAGACAAACTGTGTTTTATTTTTATTTTTTACACTTAAGTCTGGTTGAACGATGTAGGTTAACGGATCGTCTTTCGCCGGCTACTTTAAATATTAAAATTATTATTTTCCGATGTCTGTTTACTGACGATCAAACCGAAGAAGCCTTTATCGTTGGGGAGAACTTAAACCATTAATTAATAATGTAGTTTAGTAGTTTTCTATAGTTCCTTTGGCCCAAAATACAAGCCTTTGCTTAGCTTAGGCCAACGTATCTTATCAATGTAATAGTGTTCTTCTTTCTGTATTAGCCCATATACGTCCCACTGCAGGACCTCCTCTATAATCGAGAGTACGATTGAGAGGGGTTAGGGCTAGTACGAGTTGGTGGAGGGTACCTAATAGTGTTAAGTTACATTTCTATTAATTATTTGTTCTGTTTTAAGGCAAATTTTATAATGAAGTTTTTAAATATTTTTTTTCTTTAATTTCTTACGATGTTTAGTTATTGCAATATACAAATTAAAAACCATAAATGATTGAAGTTAAACGTTTTAAAATATTTTTAAACTCAGTGGTTAGCTTGCGGAACACCTTCTTGAAATGGAATTATGTCAAAATTTTGGTATTTAAGAAATTACATCCCTTATTTATTTTAACTGCATTTAAACAATATTCAAGTCAATTATTACAACATGCGTGTAAAGGAACATGATGGATGTGGTAAAGACGACGTATTTTCTGCGATGTATGAGGCGAACATACATCAAATGTAACTCGTAGACGCCAAGTGAAAAATGTGCTCGGGGTCGCGACTGAGCAGCGCCGCGTCGGCGACAACGATAATCGAATTCAATCGATACAGCACAAGAGCGCTGTCGAAATCCTGTTGCCTCATCGAATTCCGAATATTTGCAATAAAAAAGTTCTATAGACTCGAATCACGTTTCGGTGCCGTTCTGCGAATTAAAATTACAAAAAGCCGAACGGCGACGGTCCCCGCGCGAGAGAGCGAGCCGCACAATATGCAACATCCACGCCCCTGTTGGAATAAAATTCAAAATAAGATTTCAAAGGAAGTAAAAGGAAAAACAAACAGCGGGTTTCTCTAGTTGGGCAGAGCGAGACGGCGATATGTGTCGGCGCTCCGTCGGCGGCGAGTTGATATGAGTTATGGCGCGTGTGTTTGCGCGCGAATTAGCCGCGGCGGCGACAGGGCGACGCCCGCACGGCTGCACCGCTGCACCGCGCGGCCGCACCGCCAGCCGCACCGCCAGCGACGCCAGCCGATAATTACCTTCCACTCCATTGGGATAGGTCATGCACGTGCTAATGGTATTCATATCAAATGCTCAAATCTCTATTCCGCTCGTGCCGACACTTTCATTTCATTATTTTTACATTCGCGACTATTCAAATCAAAATAATTATTTAAGACATTTATACACGTGAATTATTGTTGGATTTATTATTTACTACTATTTTTAAAAGTAATTACATCGATTGTAATTGGCTTAATAAGATGATGACAATCTAGCGCCATCTACCGGCGGATAGCGTAAAGTTTAAATAAGTGTTAAAACTATTTACGCTACAAAAAACTAGCTCATTATTTTTTTAATCTCATTTGTTCCATTTACTTACATTACAGAGAATGCAAAAAGTAATTAAAAATCGAATATCTGATTAATTTCTCCCCATTATGACTCGTGGAAAACTATATTACCTAAGTAATATTAATTACATTGAAATATTTCTAAAATTAAACTTGCAATAAACAACATAAATGAAATTAATATTAACACATAAATTAATAACAAAAAAACATTGCAAAGTCACCAAACCTATTTTACGAGATGTCACACATTCATTCATAAACACAAATTTACGCGTATCAAGTGTATCAAATTTTATTACTGGAATAGTTGTAGCGATGTTACAACATAGTCAACAAAAAGTTCGTTTACGACGGCAGCGTGTCGAATCCACGAGGACTAGTGGCGCCATCGCGCGCGCTTCCACGCAACTACGTGATACGGACTATAATCGGCAATATCGATAGATTTTATCGAATTTAATCATGTGAGAAATGACGTGGAAAATAGAATTTAGTATTCCTAGGCAAAAGGGCACAGAGCTACTAAAAAAATAACCTTAAAAAATAAACAAGAGCAGAGCTTGCTTTAGAATCTCTGTTTTTTCTTTTGCGCAAAAAAATGACGTTATTAATACAAATAGCTAGTTATTAATAAATAAGAAGATTATTTTCTACATATAAATCATGCACGTGAATAAAAAGAATGCTAGACCAAACAGAATCAATTACCTTAAAACCAATATCTTAGTTCGCCAACCTCTTCTATAGTATTTTTGCATTAAATTATAACTATAGCTTCAAATTATCCTCCCACCTACGCATTTCTTTTCCCAATATCTAGCCACAAAAAAACGGAACCCAAGATATATTAAGAGCAATCAGTCCTCAGATGACGGAAGCAACAGATAAGCCATCAGACTAGGCAGCGGCAATCGACATCGACCACCGCGCATCACCATTACTATACAAATTTGTTGTCCAGCCGTAAAATAAAGAAATTGGACGGACGAATAAAAGATCCGTAATTAAACCCGACGCGGGACACAGCTATAATTTTATTTTAATGTTATCGTTTTTCGAAATGGCCGGACCGCTTCGTTAGCTTTGGGAAAAAAGTCTTCGTTCTGATCTACGTCGCATGGCTTGATGAATTTCTCGCTCAATTTGATGCTGGAATATAATACTTTCGGCTAATTTTCCGTGATCTTTATACTTTTTTAATATACACGTAAGTCGGGGAATAAATTGAGCCGTCGGAGTCGAGTTAGCCACTAAGCGGTTAACCCGCCGGAAAACGGCGTGAAAAGTCTGACGAGACAAGTCTATCGTTTTTCGTATTTGTATTTGAAATCATTGACAAGTACTGCCTGGAACACAAGGTACCTACATTAAGTGTTATCAAACTAAACTATATTCCTTTGAAATAAAACTAATTAAGCTGAGTAATCAAAACGTCGGGAAGGTAAAAAAATTAAAAATTAAGTCAAATCCGCGATAAAATACGGTATAAAATAGTGTTGTTTCAATGTGTAACATTCGCGTTAATCTAAGAAACCACTTAATTGTTTATTTATTATTTATGTTTTATGATTAACATCGATCGGTACTAGTAAACTATTTTTAAATGATATAGAAGAAGTTAGAAAGAAAGAAAATATTTTTTGTTAACACGATTACAATTTACAATACAACCCATTCAGCAAATGATAAAAGTTTAACAATAGCGGTTTTACTATAGCTCGATTTCTGAACCTAGTTTACAATTAGCTTCCTACTTAGATACTTATTGTGTTTTATTGAAAATGTATAAAAACCTTCCTATTTTATGTTACAATATTTATATGAAACCTAGCTGATTTTTTTAGTAGATACAAAATTCATTTAAATATGGTCTTATATAAGTTATCTTCATAAAAGCGGTGTAACCATTCCGATAACATATTACTTCGCCTTCTTCCAAAACCACATACAATTAGCGCAATATATTTATAGAAACTATACGATAGAAACAACATAACGTTTAAAAAACAATATTTTATCCGAATCTTTCCAATTCAATTTCTCCTGAAAGTTCCAATTCATTATCCCATTCACAAATAAGAGAAAATAATATAGTGCACAATCGCATAACGTCAATAATCTGTTGAAAAAATCCTCCGACGCGCCTCCACCGGCTGTAATCAAAAGAATCTCATATTCCAACAATTAAACAACATAAAACTGATTCTGCTCAACGAAATAAGATTGGAGGCATCACACGACGGAAACCGTCATAATCAATTCACTTAAATCAAATTAAAAGCAATTCAAGTTAATCAACCGATTCGTGGGGAGCCACCAATCAGTTGGTATTAAACATTTGCGCTAATATAAAAGGGCTTTGTTGCTGCTCTCGTTTTAACTACTGTATTTAGTTTTCTTTTTTATCTTACGTAGAATTGCAAGAAGCCAAAAATGTGCTGTAAGCCCTTTCAGCCCAAAGGCATCAATATAGGTAATGTTGTAAAATATAATTGCATTACCTAATTCTTTATTTTTTTACATTGCCACTCCTGCTTCTTCTTTTAAATGCATCCCATGATTGTCTATAAAACACTGTTGTAGAGCGATAAGACCGCCATTTGTACTTCTATTGTTTCTGTATTGTGTTTGTTTGTTCCTAATTTTGTACAATAAAGATTTAAATAAATAAATATCTACTCTGTACATAATTATATTTATTTTTATCAATTATGGATAAAAATTTCGCAGCACTTTAAATTTTTATACAAGTCAAAATAATTAATTGCTTATTAACTATGTACCGTAAACGAATTGAAACGAAGTGCGTGGTGGCCTGTTGGTAATGGACGACACGCGGTGGCCTACATGTTCATGGTGGTCGCGGGTTCAAATCCCAGGGCACACCTCTAACTTTTCGGAGTTATGTGTGTATTGATAGTTAATCACCACGCACTTTAACGGTGAAGGAAAACATCGTGAGGAAACCTGCATACCGTAGCGAGTTTAAAAGAATTTCTACGGTATGTAAGTCTGGCAACCCGCACTAGGCCAGCGTGGTGGACTATATGGCCTAACCACTCTCAATCGATTCTCTCGATTGTGGAGTAGGCCCGTGCCCTGCAGTCGGACGTATATGGGCTAATACAGTACAAACGAATTGAAAACCAAGTTATTTTTAAATTACTGCCTTTTTCTACCACTACTAATTCAAAGGATGACTTCGCGTAAATTTTGATTGTGATTTATGCTCCGAGTAATTTATTTATAAATATTGTATTTAAATAATTTAGTGCTTATAGTGGCATAATACATTTATTATAATATTAGTTAATCTTGTTGTAGCCAAAATAAGTCAGCGTATCTAAACCATACCAAGGAGGTTTAAAATGATATTATAAACGTCTTTACGTCTTTACCCATTATCCCACACCTGGCATATTTATTTCAAATCCCAGCATAATCATTTCCGATTACCTTACTTTCAAACAAACTGCTCCGCCGAATGTCGATTTAAAAAACATAAAACCAAAGTGAATATCGTACTTTGAGCCCAATTGGCAACAAATTCCTTCCAATCTCCTTTTTAATTACACACAAACCGACAATTGGTAACTAGCTGCTGTAAACAGCAGTGTATCATGAATATTGATTCGCAACATGTACGCCGCCGACTGTGAATATTAATGCATGGTTTTGCATACAAACACATATTTTTCCAATACAGCCCTCTGGACTAACAATGGCCTCGTATCTGGATATATTGTATGCGATCGTAATGTGAAATATTTTGTACTTAATGCACGTTTATTAATGGTGCTGAGACTTTGTTCTTATCCGACTGCGCTAGCGAGAAATCGAGAAAATTGTATTAAAACGCATCACGCGACGTGAATTAATGTGTGGCGCTTGTCTTTGGCTGTCTGCTGTTGCTTCCTTTGTCTCAACATTGTCTATGCCACTATAAATTGTGCACAGTTTACAAAACTAATACCATTTATACTAAATACCAAAAACTAAAAGTCACAATTTTAAATACGCAATACAATTTAATTAATTTTAATATTGTGTCTGACATTGTTACATTTAATAATCATGCTGTTAAATGCTCGACAAAATACCTAAAATATTTACCTAGAGCATACTAAAACTAATTTCAATACTTCAACTATTCTGAGCTTATGAAATAAAACCTAATAACAAAGTTGTAAAGTAATCAAAACGTCGGGGTGTTGAAAAATGTAAAAATTAAACCAAAATCCACGACAAAATCCGTAAAAATTAGTTTTATTTCAATGTGTAACATTCGCGTAAATCTAAGAAACAATACAATACAATACAATAATTCTTTATTGCACACCAAATTACAGTATTGAGTTTAAACATATGTTATGTTTGGTAATACAATGGGCGGTCTTATCGCTTAAAGCGATTTCTACCAGACAACCGTGGGATGGAGAATATTGGAAATAGTTGTAGATGGCGGTAAACAATAAAGAAAGAAAACAAAAAGAAAACAACAACCATTATTCTTAGCTAGCAAAATTAAATTATTAAACTTAATTTGTTTACTTTTATTAATAATTAATTAAAATATACGATATGATCTATGATATACGTTTTGCAACTCAAATAGTAGCGTATTGGGAAAGCGGAAAATATTAAGTCATGTGCTCTGCGCATTATCCAGCTTGTCACTGTAAGATTTTTCCTTCGAAAACAGCTTGTATTAAATTCTCAATCCAAAGCAAATCTTTCGTTCCAAAAATATAACAACTACATAAAATCTCGGATTTGAAAACATTAATATTTAAATCTTATGGTGCGTCCAAACAGCTGTTATTTTTTGTTGAGCATTTTGCTCAACATGGTGACATTATGTAACAATCTTTATCTTGTGTTGCTATTTATTATTAAGAGCAAAGAACAGTTGGCACCCAATAAGCATTACGTCGAACATAACTCGCCTGAACACCATGAACAAAGAAACATATTACTCACCACTTATTAACCAAGCAAAAAACATCATTACACTATTCAAATTTAAGGTTATTATCAGCAATTACTCCTTATAATTGTTAGTATAGCAATACACAATTAGCAGACCTTTTAGTTCAATTTAGTTTCTAACATAACCATTAAAAGGTGCTAATGCACATCCATATTTAAGTCGAAACATAAAAGGAAAAAGGATTAATAGTTATTAAAAGTTAATGCTTTTAATTACTGTATCGCATAATTGGTTGAGGAAGAAGTCAATGCCTTTAAGCCTTAATAAAAATAATAATATTTGCATCAAGGTTTTATACAAAGTTTCTTTTGCTTTTCGAAATTTAAAATATTTTAAAGCTATAGCGGGATAAAGTACTATGGTTTTGAATATCGGATACCGCAAAATCTAAATGATTTTATTCTTGCTTTTATTGCTCCAAATTCAAAAAAATAATGTAAACTAACGAACTACTAAGGTCTACTTGTACGATAGTGTACAGTATATAGGCTGTACAACATTGATTTATTTTGCTTGAGCTTATAAAACATTTCTAAGATCACTTACTTACTAAAAATACCCGCAAAAATAAACACAAATAAACCTATCCAGAATATACCTACTTTACCTTAAAAGAAATAAATTCCCTCAGGACCGAACATGCCACGTTCATCTTTGTAAATAATTTATTGGAACCATAGACAAAAGTTGCTTCATTCGATATTCAAAAGCCAAGTGAACTCGTGTAACACGTAGCTCCTTCTTTAAATATTACTTAACGAGTGGACAACGCGTAGTTTTTTTTGTCCGTAATGATAAGGTGGTGGGCCTAAACGGTTGCTAAATTACAGTACATTATACGTTTAATTTGAACTGTCTCCCTCGGCCTTCGTCCGCTGTAATTTGCGTCGGTGTATTTTCTTTTTTTTTTTGTTTGAAGAAATTTATCGATTATTGTCAGTTTGTTATGAGTGGCCATGTCTATTCATTACTCTATTTAACAAACTGTAAGTGTGGCGTAATTTTAATATAAAAGAATATATTCTACACCTGTAAAAGCCCTTCTTCCAGATGTAGGCTATAGGTATTAGTTCGCTATCGAGAGGTGGCGATCTAATAAAGTAACGGATAAGTAAACAACAAAAATAAACAACTTTTAAGGAAATAATAAGTAGGAAAGATATATGTTTTCATTCCACCTTAAGTCAAACTGAAGACAAATGAAAAAAAACTGAGATATCCTGAGATAAAAGTAACAAGCAGGCAACAATTGAAATGAGTACAAACTCCACGGATGTATAATTGTCGGTTATAACAAGAGCGGGAGCCGATAATTACCGCTTGATGAACGCACCGCAACAACCAATCGATGCAATTCGGCCGAATACTCGCTGTTTTAACCGTGCATTCTAAAATTCAAAATGTGAATGTTGATTTTTAAAATATTTGCGTAATGGTAGTCTATGGTTTGTTGTGGGTTCACCTGTGCGACTTTATAAATCCTTTTCGCAGTACTTTTATTTAATATTGAGAGTTATATCATCGGTACCTATATCATCTATATTATATCTGTATTTTCCCGAAAAGATTAATATGAAGCGATCTGACTACAAAAATAAATTTCAAATAAAAAAAAGAATACACCAGCATATAATATTTCCAAAAATATCAAATCTAAATGTAACTTAAAGACATTTTATATAAAAAATCAAAAGTCTAATATGACGCAATTATGTCGGCGCGGGGTGTAATCGCGATCAAGCTCCCAAGATCGCCGCTCATGCATCATTCAGTACGGAACAGCCCTAATAACCGGGGGTGACTTACAACCCCCTACGAATCTATTATCTATAGTTACTGTGATTTGGCATGGGTTAATTGATTGATTTCTGCGAAGTATTCTCGTACCATTTTACTAGAAACTTGCACATTGCATTGGTGAAAAAACAAGCATTTTAAACAGGATATTACACTAACAGGTTTGTGTGAACCACAAATATTTGTTTCGGGTCTGGGTGTTTGTGAGACCGAAAAGTCTCTCGTAGTTTCTGATACCCACGACACAAGACTCGATCTTAATGTGGGGTCAGGACTATGTATCTGACTGTTGGGTGTATTTATTTATATTATCAACAGCTTCTTATTACCCCTTCAATTGCCAATAACAAAGCCATGTAGACTCTAACAATGAAGAATAGAAACACATAGTATGATAGCATAATCTATTCTTCAATATTATATGTCACATTATCTCATTAATCCATAAAAATATGAATCACCATCTGCCATAATACTTCCAGGCTACCTACATCTATATCGCATATGAGCTCATAGGTTGATGACGTAATTTATTGTTCAAACGTTTGTCAATTCGTCATAATCGACTATAAATTTTTCAGTACAACATAGTTCTAAACATTTCCGTAGCACGTTGTAAATGATGACGTCATTAAGCTGTAAATATCTTGGTCCACCCAGCTGAATTCAGCATCTCGCACGGAGCGGGGCCGATGTTAATTTAATTGCTTCCTAGTTCCTATTTTTTACTGGCTGATTGGCTGAATTGATTGCTTGGGGCTTGCAGCTCCGGTTTACAGATCAAGGCATCTATAGGAGTTAAGGGACTTTAAGTTTTAATCTAGTAAAACTGGGTTCCGGCTATCGTCAAGTTGTATTAGATGTGGGTTTGAAAAAAATTGTGGAAATGTCAAAAACAATGTTGTCATAAAAATTTGGTAATCTTATATTTTGCTTTATTTACGGCGTCAATATTTACTTGTAAAGCCTAGTATAAATATTATCAAGCAGGCATGAATACTTGACAGTGATGTTCTGGTAAGCCAAGGTTCGAGTATAACAACAAGCATCACCACGAATACATATTGTTTAATTAAAATTATATATTTTAATTATTTATTAGAATTACATAACAGGCATACTTTTATTTCACAAACTAAGAAATGCAATTCTAATTCCCACTTTACTTTAAACAAGTACATAACTTTTCCCGCCACATAGATTAGAAAAACATATAGGTACTAATAACGTTCGAGCGGGCGGAATTCCCCGTAGCACTACATGTTAAATAATAGATGAGCCATTTGTACCGAGATCAGGCTCATCTGCATACTCTGTATATTGATACATTAAGCTGAACTGCCGTGGACCTGAATTCAAATAAATCGTGCCGGTTGAAAATCTCATGTTCACACGGGCGCCTCTGGCGGGTAATCCGAGAACTATGAATTACATGTAATATTAATGTGATAGGTAATTGTAATAAGTTTGTTTTCTAAAATTAATTTATTAGTGATATTACACCTTACTTTTCCTTTTGCATGTATGACATGTAGATTGCAAAGCATATGGACTTATTTTTGCGACATGCATTGAACATCATATTCTACTGACTACGAGTATACATTAGTAGAATATTACAGTAAACAATATAAGTATTGTTAGAATTAATGCAGGTGGAAAGTTTTAATTTACATCGAATATCGCGATCCGCTATTATTAATAATTTCAATAGCCATCCATTTACGATTACTCAAGAAAAACAAAACCACCTTTTGAATAAATAATTTAGAAATATCACCGGCGCCTGAGCAGTATCGACTACCTACATACCACTAACACTATAAAAAATGACATTTCAATTTATTAAAACCGTTTGACACGGTCATGATTTGACATTTATCAAAAAGTTATTGACGAGGCAACACGAACATGCATCCAAAGCATCCACACTAGTCGTCCAACCGTTGGACCAATGTCCTAAGCTGTCTGAAGTGTGTCACACAGACGATCCTGAACTCGATGCACAAGTACCAGCCGCGGTTCCACCTGGTCCGCGCCAACGACATCCTGAAGCTGCCGTATTCCACCTTCAGGACGTATGTCTTCAAGGAGACGGAGTTCATCGCTGTCACAGCTTACCAGAACGAAAAGGTTAGTTGGTTTAATTATTTTATTATTTTAATCGAAACTCGTGGGTGAATTCAAATAAATGTGGTACAGTGTATAACTGTGAAGTTTTACATATTTGTATTTAAAATGAAAACGTGTGTTTCTTCTAAATTAAAAAAATTCTAATGTATGTTCGATTAATAAAATGTAATCACTTAAAAATTGATAAAAAAGACTACTAGTTTTTTCCTCTACTCCCGTGCGTTTCGATTTATTCTGTTTTATAGTAGTCGTTACTTTATAGAACATACAAAGCGCTGACTTTGTATCTGTAGGTACTATATTAAACTTTACTTAAAATATTTTCATTTAAACAGCCTCTTTGTATGATTGTAGGTTTTATTTATTATATGTATATGTGTTATCAGTAAAGTTAACAATATTACAATACATCCAAAGTCCTTGTTAGATTAAAAATTACTTTTTATAAATTATATATTTTATTTTATATTAAATACATAAATACCCTCGTGTTTTTTTTTTATTTGAGCTCTGTGAAGTTACTGCAATGCAACTGATTACAAGAACAATTACGTCCATGTTAGAATATTGAATAAGGGAAAAATATATCTTACAAATCAACAAAATGATATATCGAATGAGATTAACAATTTTGTATTTTAAAAAGAATAGAGACTTTTTCTAATAGTGTTACTTTTTGTCCAGTACCTTGTTTTTAATAAAATACCAACTTAACTAAGTCCAGCCGATTACCGTAGGGCTCTAATTTTCCCCCCTTTCTAACTACCTACATATAGTCAGAATATTCATAATTCTTTCTTTTCCTTTGAATTTAAGTAATGTGAATCAGGAATTATAATTAAATGTTTTTTGCAGATTACTCAACTGAAGATCGACAACAATCCGTTTGCGAAAGGGTTCCGGGACACCGGCGCCGGCAAGCGAGAGAAAAAGTAAGTATCTACACACTAGTTACAAACTATTACTTATTAATTATTATGATGTGCATGTATGGTCAATGTTGAAATTATTATAGGACTATTTTCAACAGTGAAAATGTTTAATACTCTTCTATAAATATATTATAAAAATATGTTTTCATTCTCGTATTTTTTTAAGAATTATGCTTAAGTATTATCTAAAGCGATTACCAATGCACAAAAAGACAAATTTCTTTGAAAATGGTAATTATCTGAAACTTCTTAGAGAATAAAATATGAACTAGAAATAAGATACTAGGCACCCGATAGCTTACATTGATAGCTTAAATCACTTATTTCCGAATACTGTAAATGGAACCAGAATAACCACCCTAGTCCAGTTACCACAGTTCTTAAGAACCGCATATCGAGCAGTAGACAACAAGAGTGAACAGGGTGCGCCTACCGGGTGTCAATTAGCGACGCAGTGTTGCAAGCACCCTGATACGGTTATCAGTGACAATTACATTTTCACTTGTTCCGTGCAGCGATTGGGAAATTATTGATACGGTCCTAGATTGATGCAATTGGGTTTGTAAAATGGTGGCAAATGGATTAGCACATTTTGTTTCATAATGCATCTGTATCAGCCCAGAAAGTATTAAGCATGATGTCATTATAACTAGTTAAAAATTAAATATAAAAAATATTAGAACTGGTTTTTTTATTGGAATTCGAATGGGTAAGGAATTAATGCATTTCCTCTAAAAGATTGTAATCTGTATACACTCAGAATTAACTTTGTTAAAAATTATTTAAATTCAGTTAAAAATATAACAGTAAATATCGTAAGCATATATCTGATATAATAATTTAAGCGCCACACTACAGCGTTCCTTGATTACAACGGTTTATACCACTAGCTTTTGCCTTGACTAGCGTATTAAATATACACTAACGGTCCCATTAAATAACCACTCCAACAACTTAACCAACAAATCTCTTATCAAACTTGTAAAATGTAATTACGAAAAAGTCCAAGTGGGTGGCGCTCATAACTAAAAGGCGAGCGAAAGATTAATGAAGGCGAAAACTGCCGACTATTTAAGTAAAGTTAAAAGCTAACTAAATTAGCTTCCTATCTGTGGATCTCTCCAAATTAATTGGGGCACGGCGGAGAGCGCGCCAACACGCCCGGCGCCGTTCGAAATTCAAATTAAACCAATCCGGCGCCTCCTTATTCGTGTTGCCAGTTTAAACATGGCGGTAACCGCTCAAAATGGTGGAGTCATACGACTTGGCGCTTTTTTCCAGCGTCTTTAGCGTGCAAGGGAGAAAATTGGATTTCCGCGATAAAATCAGCTTTGGTTTTTTTTCCTGCCGCATAATTTGCCATGAGCCACCGCCTGTGGGGATAGGCCGTTCCGCTTACTTATTTGAAATTCGAACGAGAACTCAATTAGAGCTTGATAAGCATCTGCTCATAGCTTTACATCGTTAAATCATTCGCAAATTGTATTATTCAGTTTCGACTTTCTAATCGTGCCGTACTTTGGTTTTGATCGATAATTTTTGATGAGGCTGTGGTTATTTATTGCATTTATTTTCAATTACTACCAATGTTTCAGGAGCAAGTGATTGTTACTGATATGCTTGCTATAGATTCTGTACATACGACCCCTTCTGAGTTACTGCAACACTTTCCATGGGTAAACGTTTTCTTACTCTCGAAGTTATTTCAATTGTAGTAGATAACAGTTTTAAAGGATTGCGTTTCGTATGGTGAATATTCCATTTGGATGGCACAGTATTTTTCACGTCACTTTAACTTGTCGATATAAAGAAACCAGAACAAGAAAACAGAACAGCCACAACCAGAAAAGCAGACAAAGAGCGTCTGCTCCAAATGTTTAAATTTTAACAATCATTCTTCAACACTATCATATTGAAAGTCTAAAATTTCTGTATCAAATAGAAGATATAAAAGAACCTTCAAATATTTGAAATCCAGAATTGGGGCATTACCCGGCACGTTTACATCAAAAACGCTTACAACAGGAAAGGGAGTTAATTCGCTTAAACAACATTTTGCACCGGACGAGCCGGGCCGGTGTCCGAATTAGCGTCCGGAGTCGGAAACCGGACGTTGCGGGTCCATCTTTACAAAATGGCGACCGTCCGGAAACACGGAAACGTGGACGCTTTGACAAACGCCGCGCGGGAAAACGGGACACATGGCGCTTATAACTCGGTTATGATAGCCACTCACACGTATTGCCTTGAATAGCTTACAATTTTGCTGAGAAATGAATTATACGCAGTAGGCATCGTAATGAAATCAGTTTAAGAATATTAAATGATTAACAAAAATTGAACCAAAACATAAGAGAATATGTGGAGCATATTACTATTTGCTTCAATATAAAATTGGTATCTTTCTCGCCTTGTCATCATCCCACGCATAAGAGGGATAGTTCCGAAATAATGTTGCCACAACATCCACTCCCGGGTAAAACATAACTTTCCAACCTAGGCCAATAAAACGAATTACTATTTTTTGCAACCAATGTAGGTCCTCACGTTTTACAGTCGAACAGGTTTTTACTAATAACTAATCAAATTATGCGACATTAGTATTCATTTTTAATTATATTAAATTATTCTATATGATCCTATTTAATTGTATTAGGACATTAATTAACAACGAACACCGAAATTCAATAAATAAAATGCAAAAACATATTGCAAAAATCCACATTCCAAATTCAAATCAAGATATTTCCATCAATTGTCTCATAAGGGAGTATCTACACGATCGGATAACTGGGTGCCTGTGGTCGGAGCGTGAAGATGTGTTTCTTTGATGTTGCCCACTGCACCGTGACGCTGACCTTACGTTCGATATGGTTGTAGAGTGTGATTACATTCGAGATCAATCGATTAATTTCATTTGGGTTCATAGACGTAGCATTAGACTGAGAAATGTTTAAATTGACCTCAGTGTAGGTGATCACGGTTAATAGCTATTCTTGCTGTAGATTTGATACGTTCATTTAATCTGTGTTCAACATTGACTGATGATAATTTGATTAAACTTAATAATTGACTAGACGATTGCTCTTCTTCAACACAGTCTATTTATTTCACAGTATTCAAACTGCTTTTTAAAATATATTTATACCATTATCGGCTTTGAAGGGTTATATCCGGGTAGGCGATAGGAAGTACGTAATCCATTTATCTTGAAAAAGATTAAATTTAGTTTCCAAAACTGTCTTCCTTATCCCATGTATTCCCACATAGATACATACTTTTTGTCTGTGATAGTCTAAAGCCAAAAACACCTCTTAATTATGACTGTGGTATACGATAGACGAAATAAAAAAAAAACAAATAAATATCACAATTCACAAGGTGCAAGTATCAATTACTTCATCAAAGTCTTATTCTAACGATAAAATCTCTCCATAAACAATGAGACAAGGAGCACAACAGCTACTTAGTACGCTGCCCTTGTGCGATAAAAAGCCACCCCCGCAGGGGTTGCCGAACTAACCGCGACGTTTTAGGGATAAAAATTTGGCAAAATTACAAGGCGAGCCACCCCATGCCGCAAGTTTACATTGTAACGCGAACACCCTAATGTGAACAGTTTAAGTAAGGGTTGTCGGTTGACGGAACGGTTTTTATTTTTCGACTACGCATTAAATTACTGCGATGAGTTAATATTTGCGTTGCAAAAACTTCATCTTAAATGGCATTTACAGTTTATTTTATTTTGGTAAAAATTGTAAATTGTCTTTATTTAGTCGGTTTTCATCCTAATTTCTCGTGTAAATTAATTTTAAAGGGAAATTTTATTGTGTAAATATCTGAACGAAATAACACAACAACCCGGGCAGAAAGCTAATTTCTTAGCCCTTGCCCAATAGGCCGTCTTTGCAGATATTATGAGTATTTTACTTGGTAATTCGTTGAACTCCGCCACAGACAGACTTGCCTTCAAAGTTTGAAATACGTAACACGAGTTAGCAGTAAAATAAATATAGTATTTAATAGTTTTCTCTTTTGTTATAAACATCTTTAATACAAAAAAAAAATAATGTTGCAACATTACTTTTTATAATTGAGAGAGCACATTACCCAGGACAAGGGTCCTGTACCACTTTATCCCGATCCCGAAGTAATGTTTATAAAAAAAAATGCGTATCTCAGTTTGGTGTCACGACTTGGATGTATAGTAAGGAACTTAATTCATATCAGTCTATATAGTCCGCCAACCCGTACCTACAACAACCCCGTAGTAGGCCAGCGTGGTGGACTATATGGCCTATCCCCTTTAAAATGTTCTTACGATTGTAGAGGAGGCCCGAGCCCTGCAGTAGGATGTAAATGGGCTGATACAGATATACGCCCTAATGCTAGCCAAGTACCTCCTGTAATTCATGAGTATCCAACTTTGTTTTAAAATAGTCCAACTTGCTAATGACTTTCACATGTATGTTAGAAATTTAAATAACTTCAGTGCAGGTTTCGTCACATTGTTAATCAAAATAATGTTAAAAAAAGGTGTCAGCCCTAACCAGCAAGGGTGGCGCAAATTAAATTCTATCAGGCGGCTATGAGATGAGTTAATAAAATGAATTTAGTGCGGAAGGTCGGTAATCAGGGCTGCCGCACCGCGCCTGAAACAATACGGGTGATAAACAGTTGTTTGTTGAACGGCCCGACAGAAGGCAAATAATTGCAACCTCTTTTTGGGGTGACCGTTTAAAACATTTTGGGAAGTCTTTTTTGGTTTTTGCGGCTTTTAATTTCATCCCTTTTATGCGTATTGTGTGGGTATTTCCTGATATTTTGAATGGAAAATTGAAATCCATGTGTATTTGTTTTTTATACATGTTATGTAGCTTAAACGCCTAGTGTTTGAAGTTTTCTAATAAAAATAGTAACCATTGTTACAGGAAATAAATTGTTGATAACATCATTAACCCTCGCCATAAAACTATCTACATTGTCAGTTTTACTACATGAAAACAAAGTCCTTTATTTTTTAACCTATATTTTAGCTAACCAAGCAAAATAGCAGGACCGGTAGAATTTTCTTTAATAAGCGTTAGAGGGTTCGGGTCGAATTTCACCACTATCATTAGGAAATGATTAACCTTTCCGAGCGCCGGGGGTCGTTTCGGCCCATTACCCAAAATGTCAACTATTTGACACCCTCGCGCGTTGAAGTGCACGCGTTGTCATTTTAAAAATCGATAGACTTGTTCAAAAAGCTATTTAAAAAACGTACATCTAAAAAATGCTTAATTGTCTATTTTATATGAACAACACATTTGTAAGCTTAAAATTTATTCATTCTTTGAAAAACACATGAATATATTAATTACCAGCTGGCAATGTGTACGCGTGCTACAAGAAGTCCACTATTTAAAATAGTCCTAAAGATTTTTACAGGGACCTAACAAAAGCGTTATAACGTTTGACTTGCTATTTGAAGTCCTTTTAATCAGCAACATCATGCTCGATCGAACTAAGTTCACTGCTAAAGTCTTCGCCAAAGACCTGTAGGAAAGCTATCTACATTCAGGACCGACTCTCTGTTTATGTCCTTTTATCCGTAAATTGGATAAAATCATTGCTTTTTAAAAGGATTATGATTATACAAAATAAGTTTAAAAATAAAGGTTGCGGAGAGTCGCTAGATGCAGATCACTACCAATATGTCGCTATAGAAATCCTTGAGAGGATGATAAAGCTGTATTTTCACTGAAGTGACGAGCGGAGCATATTAGACATCTATATAATCATAAGTATAATGATTGGCAATTCCTCTACATCTGCTCTTCGCTCATCACCGCTTAGTCAAAACGCAGCTTCTAATTCTCCCATTTCTGTCTATACTATATTATAGAATATATTACTGTGTAGTAAGTAGTAGAGCTGTATATTGCACCATGGTAACAGTAGTAGTTTGTCGGTGTACCGCAGACAGGCGCTGCTGACGGCGCGGTCGGACGCGCGTGATGACGACGACGAGCGGCCGCTGGACGTCGGCGGCCCGTCCAGCCCGCCGCCGCCCGCCGCGCACCATAACACCTGTGAGTACCTACTAGAACTTTCTAGAAACTAACTACCGTAGAATCTTCTAGAACAGGGGTTCCTAAAGTGTGCACCGCAGGGCCCTGGTGCGCCGTAGAAAGACGGCGCCGTGAAGCAATTCTCTCAATTCAAATTTTATGCCTATCTACCTAGACTGCCTCAGTGGCAAAGTTCTACTACGGTGTGATTACAATGCTGAGATCTCTGGTTCGAGTCCCGGGTCTGGCAACATTTTTTTTTTATTTTCAAAGAAGTGTGCCCGATACTTGACCCCCCCGCCCCTCGTATCACATCGTGGGGCGGAACAATCAAGGCGAAACGTGGGTTCCTTTTAGCAACTCTGCCTTCGGGGTACAGGCGTAATGTGTACCTAGTCTCGGTGTACTTTTCTATTTCGACCAGCTGACCAGTGGGTTAGGGCACCAAGACAAAATAGTAAACATCTACCTGTGTGCGCCGCGGACTATACAAGGTCGGGAGAGATTTTGAACCCCTATTCTAGGATATTAAAGATGAAGAGGTTGCATAAGCTTTATGTTCTTTTGAATGAGGCTTGATTGATGATGTCCATGGATTAGGTAAAACTAAGGAGACAGTCAAGCCGTCTTTCTGTAAAAGGTTCTGCTCACTACAACGTAGCCTACAATAATTGCGCTATAACCTTAATATGATCACATGTGAATATATTCCTGTATACATATTTGTAGCATGCGCGACATCATCGTATGCTACATGGTGGTAGGCAAAGCCTCTTAAGGGCTCGCCAATCAGCGGGCAGGACTCTACGGGGACGCGACGCTGATGGGACGTTAACGGTACGCGATCAGTTGTAATGTATGGGTTCATATGGAACACGGCACGCAGAGTGCGTCGGTGCTGTGCCGCGTTCCATATGAACATACATTACAACTGATCACGTACCCTCGACGTCACGTCGCGTCCCGTCCCGCCCGCTGTTTGGCCGAGACCTTAACGCAAGGGCGGCTTGAATGTCTCCTTGGTTTTACCGAGATCTAGGAATATCATCAGTCAAGATGCGGGACAGGGAGCAAATCGGGCCCCTAGGTCATCTGAGGCATGGAAAATAGGCAGGCGTACTTGAATAAAACGCAACAATGGCAATAGAATATCAAATTTTATTGTGTAAATTATTATTAGATAGCATAGTAACAACAACCATTGGGTAGCTAATAATAACACACTTTGTCTGCAGCCTGGTTCAGTTCGAGTACAGGCGGCGGAGGCGGCGCGGACTCGGGCCCCGAGGAGGGCATCGAGGCGGGCTCGGACTCGTCGTGCTCGGGCGGCGCGCGGGCCTCCTCCCCTCCCGCCGGGCCCTCGCGGCCCTCCCCCGCGCCCGACGTGTCGCTGGGCCCGCCCGTGCAGCCGCCGCTGCTGCCCTACCTGTACCCGCCGTCGCTGTACCCGCCGCCCTTCTTCCCGCCGCACCAGATGCCGCCCGGGCTGCTGTTCAACCTGCACCCGCTGCTGCAGCAGTACTCGCTGCCGCCGCCGCCCGCGCCCGCGCCCGCGCCGTCGCTCGCCAAGACGCACCGGTTCGCGCCCTACGCGCTACCGGGCCTGGGCTCTGCGTTCGAGCAGGTGGCGCCGCGCGCGCGCTCGCTGAGCTCGTCGCCGGCGCGCGCGCGGCCCGGCTCGCCGCCCGCGCGCGCCGCGTCCGCCGACCCGCCGCCCGACGCCGCGGCGTCGCCTGCACGCTCCCCGCCCGCGCCGCCCGCGCACCCCGCGCCCGCCGCGCGCACGCCGCCCGCCTCCGACCTCAAGAGCATCGAGCGCATGGTGAACGGGCTCGACGTGGAGACGCAGGACTGACTCTAGCACTGTACATAGCGTGTATTTATATTGTGGCTCCGTCGCCGCACACCAAAAAGTCATCAAGGATTCGCCGGCGGCGGCGGGTCGTCGTTTAGTATCGTTCCTATTTTGTTTTTTCTTTCGAGTTCTATTCGGGTCGATTCGTATACTGATTGTACATAGTTAAGCTTACATTAGGAAGTTTACTCACACAACAAGGCGGCGCGATGTGGGATCATGACGTCACGAGTGCGTTGTCTCGTATCTCTGTTGATTTTGTACCCTGAAATGTCGTTAAAAGTTTCTTGTTATTATTTATACTAAAAAAATATAAGCATGCATATTTGTTTAGTCGTGAAGTAATAATATATAAAAAAGGAAAGCTCGTTGATGACTATAATTGTGGTTAAAATTCTCTATAAATTATGTACAAATTGGAAAAATATTGCTCAATGAATTAGAATTGATTATTTAGACCATTCAAACGGAGTAAAGGAATGAAATAAGTTACATGAGGTGTGAACTGGAGTGGCGACCCACATCGGCCGCGCCACGCGTAGTTACAACGACACATTAGTTATCACTCATAGACTCCACTGCAATAGGAATAGACGTTAAATTATTATCCATAATTTCAAAAACAACCCCTTGTAGCACTGACGTCTTTCTGAAACAAACAATTATTGTATAATTTATCTATGGCAACAAAATGCCCTAAATAGTTATTATTAAATTTTATTTATAGAAAATTAGATACAGAACTATGGACCAATATTATTTTTTATATTTTTAAATTGAAACAAATTGGAAAAATCTTGCATAATTCTCTTGAATGACGTCACTGCTACAAACACGAAAGAATTTTAATTGAATTAATTTCCCAGTACATTTTATAATAACATAGAGTATAATTAAATAATATCGCTTTATTTTGTAAATACAATTTGTAAGGTATATTTACGTGTTTAATTAATAACTGACATATTTTCAAAATATGTTTTGTCAATTGTGCTGTGAGGATGTTGGGCATTTGATTGTTGTTTTCAAAAAAAAAGGAATACTACCATAGATTACAACTTCTAAAATTTTTAAATTATTTTTTATCTGTGGCTATGGATTTCCAAATTCAAATATTGAGTATCGCTAACGATATCGTTCAGTTATAGAAAGCTATCAATAAATAATTACGGCTATTTTCGTACATAGTTAATAATTATGAGAAAACAACAATCGAACGCCTGATAAAACGATTGATAAATGTAACTGTAAGTTAAAATTTGTAATATATAGTTGATAATTGTAGTTAAAAATACAAAATATATTATTATAAATGAATATAATTTTCCATGGAATTCATTAAAACTAAGCGCGTAAAAGTAAAATTGGAAATAGTATGGTAAAGAAGGATGTTTTTAATTTGTTTTGTATACATGAAATAACCAGTGATTTGAAGACGCAATAATGAATTGTTCATTTGCCATTATATTTTTAACAAAATGCTTCTTTAAATTCGACGAGAGACTGTACATTTTGCAACAGCTGTAATTGAAAATTATTCATTAAAATATATAGATAAATCTATTGACAACGTAATTGTTTCTTTTCTTTAATTCCTTACTACATATCCGCAAGGGGGCTGGAGAGAATTATATACCCTACGTTATCTATTGACCAGTATGGCGCAAACGCTGTTTTCACCAGTGCGAGATTTTATTGTAATTATTGTTAACACTATTAAGCGCCCAACTAAGTTTTCGACGTGATTTCAGCACTCCTACAGTCAAATGAACATACAGAATCAACGGTCTGTTCAAATCACAAAGTCACTTAAGATATTTTAACACCAACGTTGGTTATTCAACACATAGGGTTTGAACCCACACCACACGAGGATAATTGTACCATAATACCTATATGTGTTCTATCAACGCCTGCGAAACCCTCGATTAATATACGAAACTTATTAATTAAACTACCTAAAATACGTTAATAAGAAAACAATAACGGAAACCTACGAATAATGTGATTTGCATTCATTTGCCTTCCACCAAAATATCGCCAAATAACGCACCTAATTAAAAAAAAACTACCTGCATGAAAAAGTTATTGACAATTCCTATATTCTTAATTCGGCACCCGTCTTTTCAGCTTTTAAAATAATCTCAGCAAGAAATCAAGATAGATAAATAAGTTGACTATCATCTTAGGAAAACATCCAAATTAATTATAAGTTTAATTTAATATAAGGTAGTCTTTATATCTAAATGAACGTATTTTGAATGTACAAAAAATAATACACGCAACAGATACGAAGTCTAGATACAGAACTAAGATACCTACGCGTCTTCTTTCGAGAATATCAAATATGAGGGACTATTCAGTTGCCTATACTTGGTCCTGAAACAAATATTCATTAATTATAATTGATTCTAGTTGCGGATCGAACCTCATAGCATTTCTTTAAATTTCGCTAAGAGTTTTAATAAAAATATTGCACTTTTTGTATGGTGAGAAAGTACACCGTACGGATACTTTCATACCTGGGAATTCTGCGTAAAATTTCTGAAGATAAGTAAAGTCTACCAAACCGCAATTATAAACCAGCATGGCTAAATTAAACTTGGCCTCAAATGTAAATTAAAAGAATACACCAAAATTACACACACAGTCTCGACTCCACAAATAGATATCAATTATGTTATCGTTGGCATCAGAAACTACAAGAGATCTTTTCGTGTTATACTACATATCCAGACCCAAATTAAACACTTACCGATTCCACAAACATATTTCTTAGTGCAGGGATCGTACGGGCTCTCGTTTCATAACTAACTTTCTTAATCAATTGCATTACGGAGGTTGTAAACCACCCTGAGGCTGTGTGACCCCTAACCACCTAAAAATACTTAGTTAAAACACGGATCTGTTATTAGTCCGTCAGCCGTCGAAAACATGATATATTCAGCTAATAAATCGCAATCTCGTAATAAATAACTCAAATGAACAAAAACAAGACCCGGTGTGGACTGTCGTAAAGATTATTTGTCTTACTATTACACCATAACGAGCTTCATAATCCGACATGACAATAATTGGAGACTCTCCCAACATTGACGGATCGGTTCCATTGTACCACGGCAATATTGTACGACAAAATATTGAATTAAATTGAAAAGGTCACGGGACGAAATCAAACACTAAGTTGGTCGTAAACACCCCAAAACCTAATGGTGAACGTATTGAACCTTAGAAAACAAAGGAATATGGATGGAAATATAGATAAGTACCCAGAAAAACTTACCATTCGAACAAAATACGATAGCAAAGTTAGTCGCCCCGCTCAAACTAGTTTGTCCATGTGTCTAATCAAGCCCGGCTACAGCATCACACAGACCATTTCCATCATAAAATAATACAATTTTTCTGTGGGGTAGCGACATATCTTCAACAAGCCTGCAAATGCTGACAAAATTAGCAGCAATAAACCTAAATACCTTTCAGTACTTGTGAAAATTTTGTCTCGTTTCACTCTGGCTTAATTTGCAAATAGTTATGAAAAGTATTTCGTTAATTGCAAACCAGAAAAAGACATGCTAATTTTCCAATAACATAATGAAGTTATGTTGTAATTTTGTGCAATGTTTCAAGTATGCAACATTCTTAACATATGAGAGCTCTAATTTTAGAACCTAATTAATAAATACTAGCTTCTGCCCGCTAACTTCGTCTGCGTGATTAACTTTATTTAAAATAATATACATGTAAAGTTTATTTGGAATTTCCTATCCCGTCCCGTCCCGTCTCGTTATATCCCACCCGTCCCGTCTCATTCTCACTCATTGCATACAATCCAGTCCCATCCCATCCCCTTGAGTATAAAAAAGTAACAAATATATCGTAATTCTTTCCTCATCCCACGGGAACACTGTATTTTTCGGAATAAAAAGTAGCCTAAGTGTTAATCCAGGGTGTCAGCTACTTCCATACCAATTTTATCAAAATCCGTTAAGCGGTTTTTGAGTTTATCGCGCACAACCGCACAGACAATAATTCTACAATTACAATAAATCATTGTTTTGGGTTTTATTACGTTAATACAGACCACCCATTTTAGTTTTGCTCATTTATCTTCCATAATACAAAGAAACACCCTGTATGTAAATGAAATATATACCAATTTTCAAATTGGACCTGCACCGGCATAACTGTGAAACTGCATCTCATTTCGTGCGGTAGTTAATGAGTAATGTGCAAGCAAACAAAAAGAAACATCCTGTATGTAAATGCAACATATACCAGCTTTTAAGTTGAACCTGCAGAAATATAACTGTGAAAAGCGCTTCTCATTTGGTGCAGTAGTTTTTGCGTGATGCGCAAGTAAATAAAAAGAAACACCCTGTAAGTAAATAAAATATATACCAGTTTTCAAGTTGGACCTGCACCAATATAACTGTGAAAATTGCATCTCATTTAGTGCGGTAGTTTTTGAGTAGTGTGCAAGCAAACAAAAAGAAACACCCTGTATGTGAATGCAACATATACCAGTTTTTAAGTTGAACCTATAGCAATACAACTGTGAAAACCGCATCTCATTTGGTGCAGTAGTTTTCGCGTGATGCGCAAGCAAACATACAGACAGACAGACAGACAGACAGACAGACAGACAAAAATTCTAAAAAAAATTGTTTTGGCTTCTGTTGCTGTTATAAAGACCCCTCGCGTTAAATTTTCTCAAATATCTTCCATGTACAGACATCGACCATTTACATTTTTATTATATGTATAGATAACAATTGAGGTACTACGATAATTTCAGGAAATAACTTTACAAGTAAGCAACATTCATTTTGTGAATTTATAGATAATTTTACAACCGAGCGCCTGCTTGCTTTGCTCCATGCGATTTCTGAGTTGGACAGTGCGCATTATATTTACGTAGGTATACCTACCCCAAGAAGGTTTCTTAAAGAGTTACTGATAAACATGCATAACATACGTGTGAACATCATGCATAGAGATACTTCTCAGTTAACGACTTAGTGACTGGAGGCATATTGGGCACTCGTGATTCTTGAGGTTGACACTGCTGTATGCTGATACACTGAAACAAACTTGATCTCAATAAAACATTGAAGTCAATAATCAAACATGAATAGTCACTATGACGTCAATTTAATAACCAAGTATTTCTACAATTGGATGCGATTTTGATCTAATTTAACATATGAGATAGTCTGGACTCTGGATTGAGAATGGAAGGAGAATATCAATAAAGTAGGTTCATACATGCGATAGTTCGGGTGCGAATGGAGCCGCGCGCGAGGCTGGTACACACGGGCGGCGACAGATGACAATCTGGTGGCGCGCCGCGCAAGGTGTCACGTACGTAATTGCTGCGTCCGCTATCAGATCGCGTCGCCGCGTTATTCGCCCACTTAGTGGATTTGTATGCTAAACTAGTTTTTGTGAAGCGATAACTCCGCTGAATGAGGTGCAGCGCAAACTCTACAGATGTACTTACGATAACCGGAGTAGGGACCAGTGTCGCGGACGTCGTGGTGTTAGATTGATAAACGAGCCAGATTAAGGCCCTGGCTTGTGAGCTCATTCATAACCGACTTTTGGGTGTGCGATGTTTTGCCCACGCGATACAGATAAACTTATATTACGCCGTTTTCTTTAGATTAGACGCGGACCTGTTTCTTCCGCGTGGAACAACATCGTAATTTGTACGTTCCAAGGTAGTAAGGCGCTATGGGCACATTGAGGCAGTTTTATACATTCATATGATGTTATATTTATGATAAACACTTCTAAAAACTCTTACAGTTTTTTAACTAAAGGCTGGGTACAAACATAAAAATAAATTGTTCCTCCCAAGTCACGAGTCTGTTTAGTTGTGTTTAGCGGGGTAAAACCGTTTTGTTTATTCCTAAATTTTATCTACCCGAGCTAATATATTCCACTAATTTTATTTCAGGAAAAGATAAGCGAGTATTTTACATTTGCTACAGGAATGTCCACTATCCTGAGAGCAAACACGAAGAAACAACCGTACGACTTCGTAGCAATAATACAATCTCACCCACGATAAGCGCATTTTAATACCACAACGGCACAAAGCTTATTAAACTCTTGGCCTTTATAATTCACGTCATAAAAGCCACGAATAGATGGCGGGAGAGCGTGGCAATGTCCGGCGCGTGATGATTTCGCAGATAGGCGCGTTATCGCGCGCACGTCGCGGCGCGGGACGCGTCACGCGGCGAAACGCGCCCGCCTGTGTGCACTCACCTTAACTCTAACCGGAACCGCGATACTTTACCCTTATCACTGAGAAAGCTTACTATTTACTTTTGCTTGAATTGTAAACTTAATTGTGACTCATTGAAGTAGAGCACTTTGTTTGAGTTATCCATGTAATAAAGATAATTTAATCTGGATTGGATATTTTCCTAAAACAAGATCAGGTCAGCGTTACTGTGACTCCACCACACCCTGCCTTCTAAAACCTTACATGACCTTGCCGAGAGGCAAATAATTTCTGGCAATACTCTGGTTTTACCTTACAATGTCTATAGGTAAAGATAGGCCACATACAGTCTTTTCTATTAGATAAACATGTGACCAATTAAATTCTTGTTATACAGCCATACAAATCTGAATCCCATTGGGGGTAGATAGACAGACCTACATGTCGGAATTTTATTTTCTTGCTAACATAATAACCTATTAAAAATTGAAATTCTAATAAGACGTTCGCTGTACGGGGCGCAAATTTCATCCCCCGGCATATGCTATGAGATTTATCAAACTGAAAAACTCAGTGACAGACTTGGGAAACAAACCTATAAACTCAAAGGTTCACAGTTCACAAATCTAGTCACTGCGCCTAGAGTCCAAACCAAAAGTAAATGTTATTTCTATCACATAAACATTATTATTATTGGTTTAAACCTTATGTTTATATTTAATTGGCGTAACCTAATCGTCTACGGCGCTATCTACTCTACCCGCGATCATTAATCCCCAATTCTTGAAAGGCTAACTCAGTTGTCAACTTTAAATTCGGCGTGAAGTGGAATTTGGACAATTCTGATTTCGCGCCCGTAAATAAAGCCAAAAGGATCGCCTAACAAGGCCTAGTTCACCATTACAATTAATTATGGCTTAGTTATGCGTTGCCGTCTCTTTCTAATGTGTCGTGTTTGTGTATTTCTATCCCTTTTGCACGTTAGAATCAAACGTCTCCACAAATCACTGAAACAATGAGGTGACAGAGGCTTTCTGCGCTAAGACTCGAATAATTCTGGATAGGCCGTGGATTGTGTGCTTACGTTAAATAATTTAGCCTTTTCAAATCCAAAAATATATTCCACAAAAATTACGCACCGAAATCTTCGACCGAAATACAAAATTTAATGACAGCCTCCGTGGCGCAGTTGGTTAGACGCCGCCTGTGAAACGAGAGGCCGCGGGTTCGATCCCCGCACCGAAACAAATATTTGTGTGATCCACAGGTATTTGTTTCGGGTCTGGGTGTTAGTGAGACCGAAAAGTCTCTCGTAGTTTCTGATACCCACGACACAAGACTCGATCTTAGTGTGGGGTCAGGACTATGTATGTGACTGTTGGGTGTATTTATTTATTTATTTATTTAAATAACAATTTAATGCCTTAAATTGAGTAGGTATCAATCGAAGTAGTCTACTTATTTTTTCGTGGATATAATTAAGAGACAAAGTTCCATACTTTATTTTAATGTCCTTTTAAATGGCTTATTTAAAATAGGCCTATAGGTACAGACTCCGAATCAAAGTGCACCATAAAATAATTACAACGAGAAACCAACTAGTTTTATAATTTTTAAACCAGCTCACCGGTTTCGTAGCTGGACGGTCGACACCAAGAAGCATGATGGCTGGATTCAGCTGGAGCTTCACACCCTACTGGACCCAGATTGTCCACAATACTGATCGAAAGTATGAGAAAATTCAGCGGAAGCGTATACGAGACTAAAATACCCACGAGTATAAACTACCCTCCGCTGCATTATATTTTAATAGAATACTTCCTGATAATTAAATAATGTTTTTACTATTTTAAGCATGTGTACGTAAATACGGGGCTGCTGAAATTACTCTATAATTATTAAGAATTTTATGTATAGTTTTCAATAATTGACAAAATTCTCCTTAATTTGTTGGATATAAGAAAGTAAATGAATAAATTGTATCCGGATTTAGTAACGGAAGTAATTTCTATATATAGGTATTATCAAGGTGTGCAATATAGCTTTATATTATATAAAAAAATAATTCAATGAATATAATTTTTATAGGCTATGGGCAATGGATTTCTTGTGTGTAAGAATGATAATTATAATTTTCAAGTGCTCCGGATGTTTCGTTCAATTGTTCACTACTGGCGCCTCATAAAATTAGAAATCTCAATATTATATACTATAAAATTTATTCGTCTCTCAGTAAATAAAATACAAGATGAATTCCCATTTCTGATTCAGGCCTCGTCTAATCCAAGCCGAAGTCTGCGGTGAGCGCGGCATGTAGCGGCTTCTGTGAGAGGCTCGCAATTAATCCTGCCACTCACGCTTTCATTATATTTATTTTATCGCCTGCTATTTGAGATCATTAAACCGATAGCGCGGGAATGCACACTTGGACGTCACCACTGGCGTTTTTTCTTTAGTCCTGAATTCTGATGTTTTTAATCTAGGATTTATCTGTACGTCTAGCTTAGCTAGCTTAAGGAAAATAATGATTATTACCGAAACTCAATTGTATAGCTTTAATTACTCGTATGTGGGCATTATTTTTGTTTCAACTAAAAAAAATAATTAACAAGGTTTACCAAATGTAAATCGTAAATATTTAAATTATGTTTTTAAATGGGAACTTATAACATTTCTTACAATAAAATTTCTTTTTTTATGCATTATTTTCGCTGTGGCTTTGCGTATATTTAATACAGTTTACTCTGATGGAAAGATCTCAAAGCCCTTTAGCTGTGTTGACGACCATGGGATTTTAGCTGTACAAATCCGGTATGCCCTGTCTACCAAACCTAAAAATAAACGAGTCCCATTAGTTATTACAATCAAGTTTTCCGCCCAAGAACGACATTTTTAACAATAACATTAAAAATAATTACAGTAGCCATTGTAACTTGTTTTTACCTCTAATAATGTTTTGGTTTCTCACGCTACCTTAATGTTTTTGGTTATTAGGTAAATAATAAAGGGGTGAGTCTTCTAGAACTTAAAGCCCTACTTCGGATCGTGCCAAAAAGCAGCTGTTTAGTCTTTTAAAAGATGTATAATAAAATTTGAATCAGCCCATATACGTCCCACTGCTGGGCACGGGCCTACTCTATAATCGAGAGAGTCGATTGAGAGTGGTTAGGCCATATAGTCCACCACGCTGGCCTAGTGCGGGTTGGCGGACTTACATACCGTAGAAATTCTTTAAAATCGCTACGGTATGCAGGTTTCCTCACGATATTTTCCTTCACCGTTAAAGTGCGTGGTGATTGACTATCAATACACACATAACTCCGAAAAGTCAGAGGTGTGCCCTGGGATTTGAACCCGCGACCATCGTGAACATATAGGCAGCTGCGTCTGGTCCGTTACCTGTTGGTGTTGTTTGGCCACCCAATAATCATACACAGCCCTGACCCAACATTGAGAAACACGTCTTGTGTCCTGAATACTTACCACAAACTACTAGACTTTTCATCACACACACCCGATACAAACACTCAATTCTCGCCATTTCGGTCTTTACCATCCTCGATTGTAAATAATTATCTTATCTTACCTTTATATTGAGTACCTAATTCAATGAACTCTATGGTAAAAAAATTGCCCCTAAATCGTCCTCTCGAACTGTTAACTCCTAGATTTTATCTAGCCCAATTTTATTTATTTTTTATTTTATTTTATTTTATTTCCAAACTGCAATCTACTTTTACAGGGTACCCTAATAATAACATATCGCCCAGTAAATATCTAGAACAGTAAATATCTAGAACACCCTTGTAGTTTGGGTATAGTTGTAGCGTCATTACCGGTCGTGTGCACCTAGAGATAGTAGTCGTCACGCTCATCTGTCGTGATGCAATCGCCTCACGACCGGGACGTGACGCGCCTGAATACTGCCAGGTGAGCGAACGCACATTCTCCCATCAGTACAGTTTATGAAGAGCGAAGTTAGATCGTA